>BTHU01000012.1:129731798-130404298 GCA_036184795.1 Tokudaia tokunoshimensis | reverse complement strand
ATTTTATTATTTTGGAGGTGGAAGATCTGGGAGTACTTGGGAAAGGAGATAATATAAACAAAATGATCAAAAGATATTATTTAAAAAAGAAATTTTCACTAAAGGAAATTTAAAGGAAACACACTAATTATCATTCCACAAACTTTGTATTAATTGATATTCAATAAATGTAGACATCATGGAAAAAATAACCACATTTAATTATGCTTGTGGAATGTCCATACACAAACTGGTTGAAAAGTTCCCAAGAATTTCTTTTTAGTTGTCCATTGGCCCCTTAATTTCATCTCTTATATTTTGTTTCTTTATACTAGGAATCTGCAGAGAATTTAAAATATTCCAGTGGCAGAAATTTTCTTAGAAAAATGCTCCCTTCCAGAGTAACTCAAGCATAGATACAGTCAGAAAAGCCTATGTTACTAAAAACAAAGATTTTTCAATTTCCTTAAACTTATTGCTACTTGCCCTGCATGCCATCATCAAGACAGTCCTTACATAAGTACACTGTAATTCTGATGTCATTTCCATGGCAGATCTTTAAATCTTTCTGCACTTAGTCCATTTTCATTTCCTCCAAATGATTTGTCACTAATGATCCATTCTTGTTAATACAGGCCTATTTTATTCCTAAGTTCAAAGCTTCTGATTGTCACCCAGGTTCTGAGCTGCTTCAATGTTTTTTTTTTATATCAAGAGTGTCACACCCTGTATAATTATTGCATAAGTTCTTTTATTGTGTCTGTTACAATCACAATGAAGAATGAGTGATTCACAATGTGCAGAAGAGAATTGATTCCTTATTTTTAAGGTGAGAAGTTTCAAGTTGCCAGTAGTTGATAAGAAAAGGAACTTTCTTTGGTCATCATTAAAAGACAAATAAGCACAATGACAATAACTGGGCAGGGAGTTTGAAACTCCCTTCTTTGATAAACTTAACCTCAGAGATAACAGTAGAGCTTCCATGTTCATAGTCCCTACTCAAAGGCACCACATTTCACCGCTGAGCAAATGATAGTCAAATGGCTTGTTCCACATTTCGCAGACAGTTACATAATATTTAATAGAAACAACAGATCCAAACAGCAAAACACTGCACTTCTGGTCTGTGAATGTGGATAGCCTATTGAAAATATAGTAATGTTAACCATCATAGCTTTTCCATTCACATCATAACAGCAGAAACTACATATAAGCCATTAAATGCAGATATCTATATCCATATACAATTCTAAGCCCATACTGGATATCAAAATAGTCAGTTTGTGATGAGTATAGAACTGTTTATTACTGTGTCAGAAACAAAATGAAGAATCATCTTTGGCATTCCTAAAGAAGTTTCTATCTGTGGTACTGAGTACTATCAGTGGTGCTCAAGATTCCTGAGCTCAGGGTTACACTGGAAGCAATTGAAACATAGTAACTGTCTCCTTTGGTGATTACTAACTTTCTATCATTTTTGTTTTTCTTTTGCTTTGTTTTCAGATAACCTTATTATATTTATGGTGTATATTTTTCTGTGTTGTCTCTTAAAATAAACTATCTTTTATTTCCCTAAAGTATAAAATAGATGGAATATAAGATACCAAAGAATCTCAAAGAAACATAGTGACGTCAATGTAATTCTCGGAATAACCTCAGTGGTGTTTCCTAACTATAGATAGTGTCTGAGAGTCAGGAGAAACCAGAAGTGAGGGTGGGCTATGTTGCTGAATCCCCAAACTTAACAAATTTAGAACGGCTTTCCTCTCCATGAGGTACATTCCAGGGTCAAATATCACTAATTTGAGTTTTAGCAGATCCATTTCTTCATTCTGGAACCATTCCCACAGATTCTCATATGACTCCCTTCATTTTTAACAAGTAAAATCAAATTCTGTATGTATCAGGTCTTTGTTTATATTACCTATTGTATTTACAGGACCTAGAATCACCTTCCAAATGAGTCTTGGATATGTCTTTGATGAATTATTTAGGTTAGCTGTAGATCTATGCAATCCTGTGAGGAAAGTTCTAAGTAAATTGACATAGGAAGACTCATTTAAGTGCTGTCAAAACTATTCCATTGGGTTTGGACAAATAGAAATAAAGTAATAATGTAAGTATAAGCATTTATTATTTTGTGCTTTTGAGTGTTGATGTAATGTGACACGTTTATTACACTAAGTTCTTGACTCTGTGACTTCCCTAACATGGTGCACTGTATCTTAAGTTATAAACAATAATATATCTTCTTTCCTTCAGTTGTCATTATAATATAGTTTATACCTAAAGTGAAGAAAGTAACTAATGAAGAAATCAGAACTAGAAAATTGGACTGTTGCTTTGATAAGACTGAGTGTGGTCTAGTCACTGTTCTATTGCTGTGAAGAGACAACTTTACAAAGAGAGACATTTCATTTTGATCTTGCTTAGAGTTTCAGAGGGTTAATTTGTTATTATCATGGCAAGTAATATTGTGGCATGCCTGGTATGGAAACAGTTGCTGTGAGCTAAAACATAATCACAAGTAGACAAAGAATAACTAGACCTCACTGAAATTTTGAACAATCAAAGCCCACCCTTCATGGCACACATTTCCCAACATAACTAAACCAATTCTGATCCTTTTAAACAGTTTCCATCTCTCACAAGTAATAATATAAACATGTGAACTTATAGAAGCCTTTGTCATTCAATCACCAACATGTGTTAAATGTGTTTCCTGATTCAGAAAGTATAGAAACAAAACATTTACCCCATATGTTTATAAAAAGTACTTTTCTAATTTACTGAAAATTTCTCCTTTATTAAAATTAGATTCCTTTTCCATATGAAACATGACCAGTTTTCAAATCTTGGGAGTTTAGGGTATACGACGGAACATAAGTTGTCAATGCAAGTGGATTTTTTGACTCATTAGGATAGGGACTCTCTATTGGACAAAAGTACTAATTCAAAACTTAATGTTGCTATGTTTGTATTCTACAATGGCTTGTTTTGTAGAAGTATATTCTATCCTAATTTTGTAAGTAACATTATAATGTTGTGAAAACGTTTGGATTTTATGAGACATGCATGCAAGGCATTTATCAGCTTTCCTTCTCTTAGGAATGGTCATAAAAGCAATGCATGTCTTTGACTGTGGTATGGCATGAATGCCACATCATTCAGATTGAAATGTTGCCCAGTTTATGGTTGAGAAAGCATCTTTAGAGACCAGGACAAACCTTTGCTTACCAAATTCTGTCATTATAGTAGTGTTCACTTGTCAAATTTCATTTAGTTTGCCTGTGGGGAGAATCCCTCAAAAAAATATTTTAGTGCCCAATTTAGTACAAGGAGGATATAGAAGAACTATGATTTTGCTGATTCTTGGTTAACTGAAATTTTGGTTGCAGAAATGGAGCACGATTGTGAGTTAGAACATGCCAGTCAGTGACGTTAGACAAGTTGATGGAAAGACAGAGAGAAGACTAAGATATCTTCCGAGGTTCCTGGCCATCCTGAATAAGCACACGTGGATGATGAAGAATTGTAAAGATCTGAAACAAATTATTTGACAAGCCTCAAAATGGTTTTGAATAATTATTATTTTGGGGTGTGTAGACTTTAGCCTAGGAATGGTAGTGGTTGTAAACACAGAGTTAGTAGCAATATTCACTAAAAAGTTGACTCTCCAGATCCTAATTATTATAAAATTCATTTTGTTGGCCTAAGCAAAAATTAAAATGACAAACCATCTGATTATGTACTGCATATGCAGCAATTTAATGTTTTGTTCTGTCTATGAGACAAGTAGAAGGAAAAGTAATAGAAAAATTAAGCCAGGTTGTCATGCCTCCTGCTTGTAATCCCAGTACTCAGACAGAAAAGCAGACAAATCTCTGAATTCAAGACCAGCTTGGTATAGAGAATGAGTTCCAGGACAGTCAAGCTACACAAATGAAAACCTGTCAGAAAAAAACTAAAATATAAAAGCAAATAATAAATATAACAAGTTTAAAAAATAATAGGGGAAATGACAAGTTTAGAAGAGACACTTGACTGAGTTCATTCCAAAAATTTCAACAGTGACAGTCAAGTTTACCAATGTAATCTGAAATTACAGGTAACCAGTGATTTTTTTTCATAAAAATAGCATTACTTTTAATTATATATTAATTTTGAAATGTAATGTGCTTCTTTATGATATTTTCATAAATTTTGGCTAGTTAATAGTAGAGATATTTTACAGACCATATTGATTTTTTCATATATGCTTGGGGAGGCATGATAATATTTAAGAATTTAATTATGTGTCTGTACTTAGGAGTTATTTGTAATACACACATAAAAATCTATGTGACTTCAGAACACAGTGGGACAGTCATTGTTAATATCCCTTTGCTTTATTTTTTTAAAAGTGCTTTGAGCCATCCCTGCCATACAGCTATGATTGTAGCAGCAGAGTAAATCTTCACTGTGAATTTTTCTGGGCACAAAACCACAGTTACCTTTTTTTCTGGATATCCCCTGATATAGGGCACATTATTCTCATAGCTAACATTTCTTCCAAAATGATCCAGATTATTCTTAAATTTACAGGTAGTTTAAGTTGACGAGGAGGATGAAAACCCAGGCAACCAAACATTTCTATATGAAGAGTCAGAAATGCTATTTTAAAACTATCACTCAACTTCCTGTTATTCTTTAGTACTCTTCAATTAATGAACATTTTAAAATTAAAATCTTGGTCTTAGCATTTTTTAATCACTTTCAATTATAAAGTCTGTTAGAAGATTTACATTAAAATATTCTGACATAAAAATTGGATTTCTGAGTGGCCATCAGAATTACCATTTTCAATTTCAAAGACATTTGAAATATCCCTGAACAATTTTTGAATTCACCCACATGTGCACGCATGAACACACACACACACACACACATATTAGATATTTTTTCAGTATTTGAACCATAAAATATTTCAAGTCCTAAAAAATGTGCATACACACACAAACACACATACACATAGACACACACACACACATATATGCTAATAATGATGTCTTTGTTTGGCAAAATATTCAGTGTGCAACATCATTGCTAGTAATCACGTTGGTTCTTTTTCTAATTCTATAAAATTTTTAAATTAATTTAAAATGTACCAATGGTGAAAAAGAATTTTGAGCAACATGATATAATATGATGTAGCTAATATTCACTTATATCACAATGTCCCTACACAAATGGATGCTAAACAGATATTTTGCCACCAGAAACAGGTTCACGTTCCCCAAAGTTCCTTAACAAATTAAGAATATAGAGGCCCTTGTTTTCGATTATAAATGCATAGCATTCTATAAGAATTTATATATCTAGAGGTTAAGAAAAAAGTAGATGCAAGCATGTTGCTTGTCTCTCCCTCTGCATTGCTTTCAAGTTATGCCTCACTCTGCCTCTTGGTCACACACACACACACACACACACACACACACACACAGATATACACACACACGCACACAGTTGCTATATTTATATGTTTTCTTTGGATTAAAATATATGATGTTATGAATATCCCTGGGGATAACTGTATTTGATTCTAATTCCATTCTACTGTGAGGGGCTTCAAACAAGGAATGAGTCAGCACTCAGGTGATTTCCTGTAAACATGCTTCCCACCTTAATTTGTAAATAAATGATAGAGGTAGTGATTGGGAAGACAAGAAGAAGGTTTTTGGTGAGAAGGAGAGAAAGAGAGGATGAGCAGAAGGAGAAGAAAGTTTTGGGAGAGAGGGAGAGAAAGAGAGGATGGGCAGAAGGAGAAGGTTTCGGGTGAGAAGGGGAGAAAGAGGATGTGGAGGAGAGGCAGGTTTTTGGTGAGAAGAGAGAAAGAGAGGATGGCCAGGAGGAGAAGGTTTTGAGTGAGAAGGAGAGAAAGAGAGGACAAGGAGGAGGAGAAGAAGGATTTGGGAGAGGTTTTGGGAGAGAGAGAAGAGAGTGGAGTTGAAGTTTTGGGAGAGGGAGAGAAGAAAAACAGAAACATTTTATTCATATTAAACGAGTTGTATTTTCATTACCTGGGTATATTTGGGGTGGGAATTTACCGCAACAAATTGGCACCCAATGTATGGCGATACCCTGCTAAAAAATTCCCAGGGGTTCCTCTTCCAGGTCCCAATGCCAGATCGGGAGAATTCTTTTCTTCAGGCCAATTAAATGTCACCACTTGAAAAACAGATGTTCCCTAGACAAGACAGGGCTGAGGCATTTTCTATAGACAATTCAAAAAGCCTCAAAGGGAGCCAAAAACAATATTTTGGCAAACTTCTATACAGGATCAAAGGCCAAAACTAAGAATACTAATAAATAATACTGAAATTGAAGGAATGGTTGACACTGGAGCAGATGTCAATATTATCTGTCCAAAATCTTGGACTGTAAGTTGGTCCCTTCAAGAAGTTGACATCCAATTATAAGGAATTGGCTCCTTATACCAAATAAAGCAAGAACCAGATGGCTAAAATGTATAGAACCAGAAGATCAGGTAGGATAATTGAGACCATATATGACTGATGTAGCCATTACCTTATAGAGAAGTGATCTATTACATCATTGGAAAACCCAAATTAATATCTCCTTGGTCTCAGTGTCTAGACAGGAAACCTGTCAGGCTCCTAACAAAAACTTAAATTTAGCTAGGGAGCATTACAAAAGGCAGTTAGAGACTGTCCAAGCTGTCCATACAGAAGATACAGCAGGTGCAGATAATTTAGCTCTACCACAAGGAGCCACTGTTGCCAAAACACCAACAGTCTTACCATTCAGGTGGTTGACTGATCAACCTGTTTGGATTGATCAGTGGTCTATGACAAATGAGAAACTATAGGCATTTGAACAGCTAGTCCAGGAGCAGCTTGAGGCTCAGCATATAAAGGAGTCTACCAAACCTTGGAATTCTCCAGCATTAGTCATTAAAAATATCTGTCAAATGGAGGATGTTGACAGATCTCACTATGATTATTAAGAATATCCAGCCAATGAGTTCCTTGCAGTCTGGGAACCCATTGCCTTCATTGTTGCCTAAGGAATGATCTATTATAGTGATTGATCTGATAGATTGCTTTTTTCACCATTCCTCTATATGAATTTGAACAGAAAGTTTTGCTTCCTCAGTACCTACCTTCAATAGAGGTCACCCAATAAAAATATATCATTGGAAAGTCCTGCCACAAGGAATGTTGAATAGCCCCACATTGTTTCAATATTTTCTGCAACATAAATGGAGATGATTCGCAAAAAATTTCACCAAACCATTATTTATCTTCATATGGATGATATCTTATTGGCTGACCCATATATAAATATTGTAGAAAGAATGTTTGATGAAGAAAACAAAAACAAAAAAACAACAACAAAAACTTGTCTTCCTGGGGATTGCAAATCATCCCTGAAAAAAATAGAAAGAGGGAACTCTATTGATTATGTAGGGTATAAAATAAGTCTGCACAAAAAGTGAAAATAAGAAAAAAAAAAACCAAGTAAGGGCTCTTAATGATTTTCAGAAGCTACTGGAAGATATCAATTAGCAGCAGCCTGCGATTGACTTGGCTAGCCAAGAGATAAGCAATTTATTTCAAACCTTACAAGGTGATAAAGATTTAAATAGCCCAAGGAAACTATCAGCTGAGACTGAGAAGGAGTTAGCTTTGGTAGAACTGAAAGTGCAAAATACACTTCTGGATCACATTGATACAAAGATAGCCTGTGTCTTGATTATCTTACCTTTTACTCACTCCTCTATAGGAATTCTTATGCAGAGGGAAGATTATATCTTAGAATGGATATTTTTAGCACATAAACAGAGTTAGAAATTAAAAACCTACATGGATCAAATCTCTAAATTAATATTAAAAGGGAAAATGTGACCTTGACAGTTAGTCAGAATGGATTTGGTCGAAATTGTGTTACCTTTTACTAAGGCAGAAATTGCCTCACTGTCTGGAGTCCCTATATTTTACACTGATGCCAATAAATCAGGAAAGGCAGGATATAAATCTGATGACGTAAGAAAGGAGACTGAGAGTCCCTATAAGTCAGTTAAAAACCTGAATTATATGCAATAATCATGGGGTTGCCAGATATTCAAGTGTCTCTTAATATATTAACTGACTCTCAATATGCACAAAGGGTTGTTTTACACATAGAAACTGCTGAACTTATTCAGGATGATTCTGAATTGACTTTACTATTTCTTCACCTACAACTAATGATCAGAAATAGGAGTTATCCACTATGTATAACAGACATAAGATCCGATACAGTTCTGCCAGGCCCTCTGGTGCAAGGTAACAATGAAATGGAGCAACTATTGATTGGAAGTATACTAGAGGCTTCAGAATTCCATAAAAAAACCAGCATGTTAACAGCAGAGGCTTAAAGAAAGAATTTTCTATCACTTGGCAAAAAGACAAGCAAATTCTGAGGCAATGTTCTACTTGCTCATTATATAACCAAACTCAATTGTCTGCAGGAACTAATCCTAAGGGTACCCATAGGAATGGCATTTGGCAGATGGATGTCTTCCATTTTACAGAGTTTGGCAAACGGAATTATGTGTGCATATTACAGATACCTAATCTGGTTTTCAATGAGCAACTGCCTTAGCATCAGAAATGGCTGATTCTGTAATTACACATTTGTTAGAAGTTATGGCCATTATGGGAATACACATACAAATTAAAACAGACAATGATCTGGCATATATCTCTAATAAGATGAAGAGGTTTTATGCATAATATAAAACATGTTACAGGCATATCACACAATCCTAGAGGACAAGTGATTGTGGAGAGATCTGATTGAATTCTAAGGGAGATGCTTAATAGACTAAAGAGATCAAGAGGAGACCCCCCAAAATAGACTACATAGTGCTTTATTAACCTTAATTTTTAAAATGCTAGCGAACAAAACACCACATCCGCTCAAAGACATTGAATTGTGGAAATAACTATTGAATTAAACCAGCCTGTTTATATTAAGGATATTTTAACATCAGAATGGAAAATGGGAAATGTGTTATGCTGGGGGAGGGGTTATGCCTATGTTTCCACAGGAAAAGAAAAGCTATGGATTCCTTCCAAGTTGATATAAATCAGACATGACAAAGTAATACCTGCTGGAAGACCTTGGTGACAGAGAAGAATAGGGAGACTAAAACAATCAACAAAATAGGTAATGTATATGTGGTGATGTTTATGTCTCCGCAATTAGAGACAGTTCTGGAACTTGCTGAGACTAAAATGTCTATATGCACCCAACAACACTTATGGGGCACAAATTTCTCATAACTTGTTATTACATAACATCCTTTACTAGGGAAAGTATAGAAAGTTGTATTGCAGTTTGATTATTTGATCAAACTAACCTGAGAAAAGGCAGTCATCTTTCTTTGTTGATCTTCATTGTCCAATCTGTGCACACTGCACACTCCATGTAAATGTCTTTACAGACCTACATGTTACTTTTAAGTTTTATATATTGTAGGATAAAAGAAGGAGAATACAGCCCTGAAAAGATTCACACTCTGGAATGCTGAGATTCTGGGACTTTCTATTACAGTTTCATGCTTGACTTTAATTCAACCACATCGAAGCTGCTTCTTTTAAAGACTTGCTTCCAGAACTTTCCCAGAACATCTCACTTGCCTATCAAGCCTTTCAGAATGTCATGGTCAAGATGTCAGCTAAGAAATGAGCTTTCTCAGCACATAATGACTGGAAGACAAATGATGCCAGCTACCTCTCTTTTGACAAAGCCAATTTTCCTATTTCCCTTTTGGCCGCCAGATGGGAAATCTTTGCCTCAATCCAGCTGGAAGCAGACAAAAGAATATCATCATCCCAGTTCCTTATGTTGTGTTGCATGTTTCTGATTAGTTTAGGAATTATAGATATGTTATCATTTAAGGGATACTTTAAAAACATAGCTTTGGACAGGGAGAGAACCAGAGAACTTAGACCTTTCCTTTCCTCTTCTCTATCCTTCCTTCTTAGGTAAAAGGGAAGGTGGTGGAAAAGAAAGGGGGGATATAGTAATATCATAGAAATTATAGATATAGACAAATATGGATAGGTTAGCAAAGGTAATCTTAAGCAAAACAATGCATAGTTAGATCTTACATTGGAAGAAATCTTTATAACTGGTACAAAGTTAAAGTTATAATCACTTATATTGGTACAGAATTTATTTGATACAAATTTAAGTTTTTCATTGTTATAAATTTATTATTGACAGAAACTTGGGATTAATGATTTTACTCTCATAAAAGCATTGTACCTATAAAACGCATTTAAGAATACAAGACATAGAACCAGTCCTTCTTTTGTTGTTATTATAAACAGATATGAGATGTTTAAGACTGTCAGTTAAAGGCCAAATAGGAAATTTATGGCTCTGAGTTTATTGCTAGGGTGTTTTCAGTTATTTTAAGTAGAAATGACTAAGAGAGGTTAACAGAGAACAGTCCATATTACTTTACATAGTTGGTTTTCAAAAATGTCAGAAGTCCACAGAATGTGACATTAAATGTTATTTATTCACTTGTTGTTGAGTTAAGTCTCCTTTTCACTGTATTCCCTTTCTTGGATTCAAAGAAGAAATTCAGCATCTATTGGAGTTACTCCAGTTGTAGCAAGAGAGCCACTAGGCAAAAATTGCCTCATTTCATCTGCAGAAATAATACTGTCTAGAAAAAAGAAACACTATGTGGAATAGATGACTGATCAGCTCTGCCAAGACAGGGTAATCAGCCCTAGAAATTTCTGCATTACAAAGGTCTGTCAGACGACCCTGGACCAGAAGGCTGAAGACAAACATTTTGAAGTATAAAGGACTGTCAAGGAGGTCAGTAGTCTCTATCAATTGGCTAAGTTTTGGAAGCTATATCTGTGCTTCTCATATTTTCAGATAATATTAGTCATTCTTGGATTTCTGATGGGGTTGCACACTGGTAGTCTCATACCAGCCAAGCTGTTTAGCACTGAGAATGATAATATAGATTTGAGAGCATGATTTTCAGATGGCTTACTATCTAAAGCAAGGACATGGATAAGGTGTAGAATTATAAGTCTTTTAAGAAAGGATAGATGACAGGTTCTATTTAATTAACAAAGATGATGGACTGGTTTTAGTTTTCTTGTACTTTATAAATTACAAAATGTTAATACTTATATTCAAATTATATCTGAGATAAAAGAACCTTTTACTTAGACAGAAAGGGGAAAGTATTGTGGATATCCCTGGGGCTAATTATATCTGATGCTAATTCTGTTACCCTGTGAGGGGCTTTGAACAAGGAATGAGTCAGCACTCAGGTGATTTCCTGTAAACAGGATACCTACATTTATTAATAAATAAAAGCTAGAGCAAGTGATTGGGAAGAGAAGAAGAAGGTTTTGGATGAGAAGGAAAGAATATTGAGCAGAAAAAGGAGGAGAAGTTCTGTGTTAGAAGGAGAGAAAGAAGATTGAGCAGATAAAGGAGAAGAAGGTTTTGAGTCAGTAGGAGAGAAGGAGAGGGCAAGAAGAAGAAGGAGAAGAAAGATTTGGGTGAGAAGGTTTTGGGAGAGAGAGAGGAGAGAGAAGAGGAGAAAGTGGAGGTGAAGGTTTTGGGAGAGGAAGAGAGGAGAAGCAGAAGCATATGGCGTGAAGACACTGCAAGCTATAAAGTGTCTCATAGATTAGAAAGATTGTAGTGTAGTGGTAAATCTGCTCAATCTAGGTGAACGGCTTGTATTCATAATAATTGAGTTGAATTTTCATTGCTGGGGCATATTTGAGTTGGAGATTTAACACAACAATCTGATATTTGTTCTATAAAAGAAAAAGGCATACATATCACCAAGGTTTTAACAACCAAGATCCCCTGCTAGTGTTGGCTCTATTGAAGGTGTCATGCCACATGATGTCACTTAAAAGGGAATTGTAGAGTGAAATGATACACTGGGAATGCAGAGGAGGAATTAACCTTGCTTTATGAAATATGTCATTTTGAGACCTAAACAGAATTCCACAAGAAATGCATCAGAATTTTCTTAAAAAATCAAGTTTCTTCAACTCATCATTTTCATCTAGCCACGATAACTCCCACTGCTACCATCATGAGGACCAATTCCAGCATAACATGCCTTTTAAAATTATACATAAATCACAGCTTTGCATATCTGATATCAAGATGCTTGTCTAGCTTCTGATGTAAGTCTTTTCATTCTCTCATCGAAGCCTCAATGTCTTGCTTAAGAATTACTCTAGTGTTTAACTTGTTTTGTTTCAGACTCCTTATAAACTTCTCTTAAGTTCTTAGTAAATTTAAAAAAAACACAAACTGCTAAATTATTTATCTACTTTTCAATTGTCTCAAAGTCATGTTGTTTGCACACATAAGACTTCTAGTGCTGGAGATATGTCAGAGCCATTGAAGGCTGACCTTAGAACCAAAAATTTTTGAGAAGTCTTAAATGTTGAAATAGGAACAGTCTTTTCCCTTTTTCAAATTTCTTTCATTTCTTTTTTAAGGAAGAGTTGTTATTATTCACTCATCTAAATTTCATGAACCATTATAGGAATGAATAAAAATTATCATGTAATATAAAGAGTGCTCTCCCTAGTGTACATAAAGTGCCACAGATTTCTCTGAATGAGGAACATAATAAACTAATCAGAAGCATAAATATCACCCCATTTAGCTTGGCAGTACATGATCAAAATGAAACATGAGTTACCTTCAGAAAAGAAGCTTCATTAGCCATGTTGCTAGAAGTAGCTAATCTGAATTGTTGGTTAGAGTTCCTAAGGTTT
Source organism: Tokudaia tokunoshimensis (assembly GCA_036184795.1). Taxonomy (NCBI): domain Eukaryota; kingdom Metazoa; phylum Chordata; class Mammalia; order Rodentia; family Muridae; genus Tokudaia; species Tokudaia tokunoshimensis. The sequence continues at coordinate 130,391,483 of BTHU01000012.1, read as the reverse complement.
ACAGTGCTTCTGCTAGCATTTGGAGAAAAGTTTTACCATTCATTGAAAAATAATGCCTAGCAAAATCAACCAATGAAAACAGAACAGTAGGAAATTCAACAAGAAAACAAAGAACAAAACTGAAAACAGTGAAGCCACCTGAATTGCTGCTGGTGCAAACTTAAGGAAAGGATGAACACTGACAAAACCTGGCTCAACTCAAGTAGTATGTTCAGTGGAACAAGAGGTATGGTTACCTTATGATGAAAGTTTGTTCTATCCTGAACTTGGAAATGACAGATCTCAGGGAGCTGGAGAGACTGCTCAGCACTTAAGAGTCTGCTCTTCCAGAGATCCTAAATTGTGGAAATGTTGTGATAGATAGCTCTTCCTCCATATGTGAGATATAATGTTCATTATCTGGTGAAACATAGTTCTTAAATGGAAAATGTATTCTAAAGGTGATATCGATGCTTGGGAAAAACAGTATGCAACACCATTGCTAATAATCATATAGGGTCTTCAGCTAATGCTATAATTCTTTCATTTTATTATTTTATTCTCTATTCTTTATTTACATTCCAAATGATTTCCCCTTTCCTGGTTCCCCACTCCCTAAAAGTCTGATAAGCCACTTCCCCACCCCCCACTGTTCCCCATTCAGCTCCCTCCCAATTCTCTGTCCTGGTATTCCACTACACTGCTGCAACAAGTCCTACCAGCACAAGGAGCCTCTCCTTCTTTCTTCTTGGGAGTGAATTGATATGTGAATTGTGTTTTGGATATTATGAGCTTCTGGGCTAATATCAACTTATCACTGACTAAATACCATGTGTAACTTTTGTGATTGAGTTAGCTCACATGGGAAATAAAGAAAGAAATCAAAGACTTTTTAAAATTTAATGAAAATGAAGGCACAATATACCCTAACTTATGGGGCACAATGAAAGCAGTGCTAAGAGGAAAACTCATAGACCTGAGTGCCTCCAAAAAGGAACTGTTGAAAGCATACACTATCAGCTAAACAGCAAACCTGAAAGTTTTAAAACAGAAAGAAGCTAATAAACCCAAGAGGAGTAGAAGGCAGGAAATCATCAAATTCAGGGCTGAAATCAATCAAGTAGAAACAAAAAGAATTATAAAAAGAATCAACAAATGCAAGAGCTGCTTCTTTGAGAAAATTAACAAGATAGATAAACCTTTAGCTAGACTATCCATAGGGAATAGAGACAGTATCAAAATTATAAAATCAGAAACCAAAAAGGAGAAATAACACCAGAAACTGGGGAAATTCAAAAAATCATCAGATCCTACTACAAAAGCCTATACTCAACACAACTGGAAAATCTAGATGAAATGGACAATTTCCTTGACAGATACCAATGAACAAAGTTTAATCAGGATCAGATAGACCATCTAAATGGTCCCATAACCCCTAAAGAAATAGATGTGGTCATTGAAAGTCTTCCAACCAAAAAGAGCACAGGACAAGATGGTTTTAGTGCAGAAATCTATTAGACTTTCAAAGAAGACCTAACACTAGTACTCTTCAAACTATTCCATTTATAATAGCAAGAAGCTGGAAATAACCCAGATGTCCCTCAGTGGACGACTGGATTCAGAAATTGTGATATATTTACACAATGGAATACTACTCAGCAAATAAAAACAATGAATTCATGAAATTCTTAGGCAAATGCTCAGAACTGGAAAATATCATCTTTAGTGAGGTAACCCAATCACAAAACAACACACATGGTATGCAGTCACTAATAAGGTGATATTAACCCGGAAACTCGGAATACCCAAGGCACAATTCGCATATCAGTAGATTTCCAAGAAGATGGAAGGAGGGACCCCTGGTCCTGGAAAGACTGGATGTAGGGGAATACCAGGACAGAGAAGTGAGAGGGGGTTGAATGGGGAACAGGGGGAGGGAAGAGGGCTTATGGGACTATTGGTGAGGGAGGAAACTGGAAAGGGGAAATCATTTTGAATGTAAATAAAAAAATATAGAAAAAAATAGAAAAAAAAAGGGACACTAACCACCTTGTTCTATGAAGCCACAATTACGCTGATACAAAAACCACACAAAGGACCAACAAAAAAAGAGAATTTCAGACCAATTTCCCTTATGAATATCGATGCAAACATACTCAATAAAATTCTTGCCTACCAATCCAAGAACACATCAAATCTATCATTCACCTTGATCAAGTAGGCTTTATCCCAGGGATACAAGGATAGTTCAATACACAGAATTCCATCAATGCAATCCACTACATAAACAATCTCAAAGAAAAAAACCACATGGTCATTTCATTAGATGCTGAAAAAGCATTTGACAAAATTCAGCATCCTTCCATGCTAAAAGTTTAGGAATGATCAGGAATTCAAGGCCCATATCTAAACATGGTAAAGCAATTTACAGCAAACCGGTAGCCAAACTAAATGTGAAGAAACTTGAAGCAATCCCACTAAAATCAGGAACTAGACAAGGCTACGCTCTCTCACCATATCTTTTCAAAATAGTACTTGAAGTTCTATCTAGAGCAATTAGACAACAAAAGGAGGTGAACTGGATACAAATTGGAAAGGAAGAGGTCAAACTATCACTATTTGCAGATGATATGAGAGTATAATTAAGTGACACAAAAAATTCCACCAGAGAACTCCTACAGTTGATAAACAACTTCAGCAAAGTTGCTGAATAGAAAATAAACTCAAGCAAATCAGTCACCTTCCTATACTCAAAGGATAAACAGGCTGAGAAAAAAATTAGAGAAATGACACCCTTCACAATAGCTACAAACAATAAAAAGTATCTTGGTGTGACTCTAACCAAACAAATAAAAGATCTGTATGACAAGAACTTCAAGTCTTTGAAGAAAGAAATCTAAGAAGACCTCTGAAGATGGAAAAATCTTCCATGCTCAAGGATTGGCAGGATTAATTTATTAAAAATGGCCATCTTGCCAAAAGCAATACACAGATTCAAGGCAATCCCCATTAAAATCCCAACTCAATTCTTCATAGATTTAGAATGAACAATTCTCAAATTCATCTGTAATAACAAAAATTTTAGGAGGGCTAAAACTATTCTCAACAGTAAAAGAACTTATGGGGGAATCAATATTCTGGACATCAAGCAGTACTACAGAAAAATAGTGTGAAAAGCTGCATGGTATTTGTACAGTGATAGGCAGGTAGATCAATGGAACAGAACTGAAGACCCAGAAATGAACCCACACACCTATGTTCACTTGATCTTTGACAAAGGAGCTAAAACCATCCAGTGAAAAAAAGATAGACTTTTCAACAAATGGTGCTGGTTCAACTGGAGGTCAGCATGCAGAAGAAAGCAAATCCTACCATTCTTATCTCCTTGTACTAAGCTCAATTCCAAGTGGATCAAGGTCCTCCACATAAAACTAGACACACTGAAAGTAAAAGAAAAGAAACTAGGGAAGAGCCTTGAACACATGGGCACATGGGAAAATTTCCTGAACAGAACACCAATAGCTTATGCTCTAAGATCAATAATTGACAAATGAAACCTCATAAAATTACAAAATTTCTGTAATGCAAAGGACAAAATCAGAGAAAACGACAACCAACAAATTGGGAAAAGATCTTTATCAACCCTACATCCTACAGATGGCTAAAATCCAAGGTATTCAAAGAACTCATGAAATTAGACTCCAGAGAGTGTAATAACCCTATTAAAAAATAGGGTATAGAGCTAAACAAAGAATATTCAGCTGAGGAACATCAAGTAGCTGGGAAGCAGCTAAAGAAATGTTCAACATCCTTAGTCATTAGGGAAATGCAAATCAAAAAAACACTGAGATTTCTCCTCTCACCTGTCAGAATGGCTAAGATGAAAAACTTAGGGGACAGCAGGTGTTGGCAAGGATGTGGAGAAAGAGGAACACTCTTCCACTGCTGGTGAGAGTGCAAACTAGTACAACCAATCTGGAAAGCAGACTGGCTGTTCCTCAGAATACTGGGCATGACACTCCCGGAGGATCTGGCTATACCACTCCTGGGCATATACCCAGAGGTTTTACCTGCATGCAATAAGTACACATACTCCACTATCTTCATAGCAGTCTTATTTATAATAGACAGAAGCTGGAAAGAACACAGATGTCCCTCAATGGAGAAATGGATACAGAAAATGTGGTATATTTACACAATGGAATACTACTCAGCTATTAAAAACAATGGACCAAATGGAACTAACAGATATATATATATATATATAGAACATTTCATCCTAGAGCTAAAGAATACACCTTCTTCTCAGCACCGCATGGTACCTTCTCCAAAACTGACCATATAAATGGTCACAAATCTGACCTCAAAAGATATAAGAAGATAGAACTAATCCCATACCTCCTATCAGATCACTTTCGAATAAGGGTGGTCTTCTATGGCAACAAAAACAACAGAAAACCCACATACACATGGAGGCTGAACAATGCTCTACTCAATGATAACTTGGTCAAGGTGGAAATAAAGAAAGAAATCAAAGACTCTTTCAAATTTAATGAAAATGAAGGCACAACATACCCTAATTTATGGGACACAATGAAAGCAGTGCTAAGAGGAAAATTCATAGCCCTGAGTGCCAACAAAAAGAAACGGGAGACAGCATACACTAAGAGCTTAATGGCACACCTGAAAGCCCTGGAACAAAAAGAAGCAAATACACCAAAGAGGAGTAGAAGGCAGGAAATCATCGAACTCAGGGCTGAAATCAATCAAGTAGAAACAAATAAAACCATACAAAGAATCAACAAAATGAGGAGTTGGTTCTTTGAGAAAATCAACAAGATAGATAAGCCCTTAGCCAGACTAACCAGAGGGCACAGAGACAGTATCCAAATTAATAAAATCTGAAACAAAAAATGAGAGATAACAACAGAAACTGAGGAAATTCAAAAAATCATCAGATCCTACTACAAAAACCTGTATTCAACACAACTAGAAAATCTCGAGGAAATGGACAATTTCCTTGACAGATACCAAATACCAAAATTAAATCAGGATCAAATAGACCATCTAAACTGCCCTATAACCCCTGAAGAAATAGAAGTTGTCATTGGAAGTCTTCCAACCAAAAAAAGCACAGGTCCAGATGGTTTTAGTGCAGAATTCTATCAGACCTTCAAAGAAGACCTAACACCAATACTCTTCAAACTGTTCCACAAAATAGAAACAGAAGGAACACTACCCAACTCGTTCTATGAAGCCACAATTACACTAATACCAAAAGCACACAAAGATCCGACAAAGAAAGAGAATCTCAGGCCAATCTCTCTTATGAATATCGATGCAAAAATACTCAATAAAATTCTTGCCAACCAAATCCAAGAACACATCAAAACGATCATTCACCACGATCAAGTAGGCTTCATCCCAGGGATGCAGGGATGGTTCAATATAAGGAAATCCACCAATGTAATCCACTATATAAATAATCTCAAAGAAAAAAACCACATGGTCATCTCACTAGATGCTGAGAAAGCATTTGACAAAATTCAGCATCCTTTCATGCTAAAGGTCTTGGAAAGATCAAGAACTCGAGGTCCATATCTAAACATAGTAAAAGCAATTTACAGCAAACTGGTAGCCAATATCAATCTAAAAGGAGAAACACTTGAAGCAATCCCATTAAAATCAGGGACTAGACAAGGCTGTCCTCTCTTTCCATATCTTCTCAATATAGTACTTGAAGTTCTAGCTAGAGCATTTAGACCACAAAAAGAGGTCAAAGAGATACAAATTGCAAAGGAAGAAATTAAACTATCACTATTTGCAGACGATATGATAGTATAATTAAGCGGCCCAAAGAACTCCACCAGAGAACTCCTACAGCTGGTAAACAACTTCAGCAAAGTGGCCGGATACAAAATCAACTCAAGCAAGTCAGTAACCTTCCTATACTCGAAGAATAAGCAGGCTGAGAAAGAAGTAAGAGAAATGATACCCTTCACGATAGACACAAACCATATAAAGTATGTTGGTGTGACTCTAATCAAACAAGTGAAAGATCTGTATGACAAGAACATCAAGTCTCTGAAGAAAGAAATTGAAGAAGACCTCAGAAGATGGAAAAATCTGCCATGCTCATGGATTGGCAGGATTAATATAGTGACAATTACCATATTGCCAAAAGCAATATACAGATTCAATGCAATCCCCATTAAATCCCAACTCAATTGTTCATAGAGTTAGAAAGAGAAACACAAAAATTCATCTGGAATAACAGAAAACCCAGGATAGCTAAAACTATACTCAAGAGTAAAAGAACCTCTGGGGGAATCAGAATCCCGGACCTCATGCTATACTACAGAGCAATAGTGTTAAAATCTGCATGGTATTGGTACTGTGACAGGCATGTAGATCAATGGAACAGAATTGAAGAACCAGAAATGAATCCACACTCTCATGGTCACTGGATCTTTGACAAAGGAGCTAAAACCATCCAGTGGAAAAAAAGATAGCCTTTTCAATAAATGGTGCTGGCTCAACTGGAGATCAAAATGCAGAAGAATTCAAATTGACCCATTGTTATCTGCTTGCACTAAGCTCAATTCCAAGTGAATCAAGGATCTCCACATAAAACCAGACACACTGAAACTAATAGAAAGGAAACTAGAGAAGAACCTTGAACATATGGGCACAGGGGAGAATTTCCTGAATAGAACTCCAATTGCTTATGCTCTAAGATCAAGAATTGACAAATGGGACCTCATTAAATTCCAAAGTTTTTGCAAGGCAAAAGACACTGTCGAAAACACAAAGTGGCAACCAACTAACTGGGAAATGATCTTTACCAACCCTACATCCGACAGAGGGCTAATATCCAATATATACAAAGAACTCAAGAAGTTAAACTCCAGAGAGGCAAGTAACCCTACTAAAAATGGGGTACAGAGCTAAACAAAGAGTTCTCACCTGAAGAATATCTAATGGCTGAGAAGCACCTAAAGAGATGTTCATCATCCTTAGTCATGACACCCGGAGGATCCGGCTATACCATGCCTGGGCATATACCCAGAGGCTTTCCTTTCATGCAGTAAGGACCCATGCTCCACTATGTTCATTTCAGCCTTATGTATAATAGCCAGAAGCTGGAAAGAACCCAGATGTCCCTCAACGGAGGAATGGATTCAGAAGATGTGGTATATTTACACAAAGGAATACTACTCTGCAATTAAAAACAATGAATTCACGAAATTCCTAGGCATATGGTCAGAACTTGAAAATATCGTCTTTAGTGAGGTAACACAATCACAAAAGAACACACATGGTATGCAGTCACTGATAAGGGGATATTAACCCAGAATCTCGGAATACCCTAGACACAATTCGCATATCAATATATTTCTAAGAAGATGGAAGGAGAGACCCCTGGTCCTGGAAAGACTGGATGTAGGGTAATGCCAGGACAGAGAAGCGAGAGGCGGTTGAATGGGGAAAAGAGGAAGGGAAGGGGACTCATGGGACTTTCGGGGATGGAGGAAATGGAAAAGGGGAAATGATTTTGAATGTAAATAAAAAAAACTTAGGAAATAACATTAAAAAAAAAACAACAAAACAATGAATTCATGAAATTCTTAGGCAAATGTTTGGAAATGGAAATATCATCCTAAGTGAGCTGTAATTCTTTTAAATGAATTTAAATTGTAGCAATGCTGAAAATGAATTTTGAGCAACATGATAGGTGACATAACCTGTTAAGGTGATATTCACTTCTTATTACCTTTTGATCCTCCACAAATGGCTGCTAAACAACTATTTCCCCTGCAGAAACAGGTTCGTTTCCCAAGGTTCTTCAATAAATGAAGAATAGAGAGTCTTAGTTTGCATTAAATGCTCAGTGTTTTTTAAGAAAAATCAACACTAGGAGACGATTTAAATGATGCTAGAAGAGATCCCATGCAGCCAAAGCTTCTGTAATGTATAACATGTTGAATAAGTGAGCTTTGTGTCCTCCCACAGCCCTTGAGTGGGAGTTTCAGATCTTGGAGGCTGTCCATTGTTTCCCACCTGGGGCGAAGAGTTCACAGCAATGCTTAGCCTTTTGATCTTCAGAGACCTGAGGTCCTCTGAGAGGCACTAGCCAGCTACCTACAATTTCCTGAGAGCTACCTGATGCCAGCCACAGCACTCTGCAGAAAAGCCCTGCAAGGCAAGCAGACCAGTTCTGCAGGCCTTTCCAGCCTTTGAGGGGGAAGGGATTTTTCCCCCCTTCCTATATATTTGGAGAAGTCCATTAAACTTTGAGCCTTGAACAAAAGTCTTGACTTCATGTTTTCTCTTGTCACTGCATTTCTTTCCCCAACTCTCCATTCAGAGAACCTGATAACGCATTTGTATGTAACTACAGACAGTTACAGAGCTTGACTTCAATAATACCTTTTGTGGAAAGCTTTGAATATAAGTTTGCTAAAGAACTTCACATACAGAAAAGTAAAACAAAATTCCAAGAGACACGTGAATTTTTGCAATGCATGACAAATATGTATGGGAGAAAAATGCACTGGACTTGTTATCATGCTGTTTCCATCCCAACAAATGCATCTACACACTGATATGCTGCATATTTTTAGGGTTTAACATGTATGTCTACAAGTGACATTTAATCATTTTCAGGGACACTACAATTGGTGATATTAGTTGGTTCTACATCTCCAAAGCTGTCATTCACTAAGCTTATAGCAAATATGCTCAGGTCACTGAAAATTATTAGTATGGCCTTCCTTAGGGAGAAAAATGGTGCTTGAGGACACAGCCAGCACGTTTCATCCAGAAACTCCATCATAAAAGTACAAAGAATCTTATTTAATAAGTTTTTACATACAATACCGAAGCCTACCAAAGATAAAAATTTGAATTGCCAAGCAATGAATCACAGTCCAAATATTCCTAAATTCTGTTTATTTCTAAAATTCAATATATGTTCTGTGGGTACAAAGTCATGTGTATTCCTCCTTCTAGTGTTGTGAGTTTTCTGTCCAATTGGAGTGGCAGGAGCGGGGAATTGCTTTGTATGGCTCTTGGAAATCCTGTTTTATCTCTTGTGCTGTCTCTGGTAACTCATTTCTTCATCAGTGATCACTGCTATAGGTAGATCTAAGAACCCCTAGAGAAAAGACTGCGGTTCATACAGACCGTGGTTGAGACATCACAGTTTACAACTCATCTTTTAAATGGATTCGCAAAATCACCATGTACATTATAAAGAAGAAATGCAAAAGTCATATTGAAATATCTGTGTGTTTGAGAACTTACAAAAGTGGGTCTTCAAAACCAGCAGGGGACACTGTAGTTCTGCCAATTCTCTAAGAAGTAGGGGAGCAAAATGAGATAAGGAAGTTGTTCACTGAGGGAATTCTAACAGTCTATGTGGATTTCATAGCTGGCATAATTACATTTAGAAACCATGTGAAATCTCAATGTCACAACACTGAAGAGTTTCTTTGTTAAATAGCGTCCATATTGAAGTCAGCAAGATCGAAAAGTGCTTTCTTACGCTGCGGGATGAGATACTAGTTCATGTACGACTTGTATATAAAGGTTAAAGGTATTTGAACCTCAGGACCCTGACCAACAAGGGAAAAGTTTCCAGGAATTTCCATCTGATTTCTGTTTTGGCCATAATCCTGCTGATCACTGCTGTGTAATTAGTGTCTTATGGAAGCATGGTGGTCTATGGTACTACTCAATCTCACATATATGGTTAACCTAAAGGAGATTCAAATGGACTCTGAACAATTGAAGTATGATTCATCTTAGTAAACATTGATATACTGACTGGATTCTCAGTAAGACAGACAATATTTGCACAGGTGCCAGCATGGAGCAGGGAGTGCATTTCCACAGACACCTGAACCTCACTGTGATGCTGACTACCATAGGAAAACACTATCTATTCTGACTCAGAGACTATCAAGTCTTAATCTATGAAATACCTTTCCTCATGATTATGTAAATTAAAGATTTTGTGGTTGCAATTGCAGTGATGTCCACAAAACAAATAGTACCACTTTAATACACAAATGTGCCCAGTTCCTGATCATACAGGTTTTCATCTTGGACTGAGTTGGATTATCCTTTCCCTGGTGCCAGCAGCTACAGGTGATTTATGATATTTGTCCAAGAGTAATGTGATATAGTTCTTCTGTAATTTTCTTCAGAGATAAATTGCAGAGTACACACTCTGGAGATCCTGAGAAACATCTCTACACTTGTTCTACCTTTCTCTTAGATATATGATTACTGAGGGCGTCATGATGCATCAGTTTATGAAAATCAGAGGGAGGATAATGGAGCCAGTTTCCAATTCTCACTACAGAGGTTCTCAAGAATAATGCAGTGGTGTTCATGCCTTTAAGTTGTTCTTAGAAGAAGAATTAAAAAAGCAAATGCACAGAATAAGCTGCTTTCAGTTAGTATAAATTAAAACAGTATACACTTACAGGAGAAGGGAAATGCATCCAATGAGAAAAGAGGTATAGAACAAATGCTAGAAGTCAATGGTTGCTTGTATTCAAGGGAAAACATTGCAGTTTCAGACATTGCACTATATCACCAAATATTTGAATCCTCATATTAGTTTAAGAGCATATGTTCATATCAGCAATTTGTAATTGTGCTGAGCACATAAGTGGGTAAATTGATTATACTCTAAACATACAGAATCTATGTAAATCCACACTATTTAAGTAGGTATGCTCTCCTGGCCATTTCAACCTATGTCATCTAACAGTATTCCACAATGCTTGAGTGTGAAGTACATTCTAATAGACATTTCCAAGCACAAAAGAGATGTTGAAATGCCAAACAAAACCATTTGGTGTCCTAAATTATAGGGTTCTACTACAATGAGAAAATGTTGATCCCCTTAAGAATCTGCCCTGAAAATTGACAATTCACAGGATATTATATTGATTGTGACCAGTGATAGAAGAGAAGATTAATTGGACAGTTCCAGTTTCTTCTGTCCACCTTTCTCCCTCTCATTCCTTTAAACGCATGCCAAAGCCAGAGTGTACTGTCCCTTGATTTTTGTTTCTTTTTTCATGTGAATATGTTTTTCTTGAGCTGTTAACTGATCTGTGGGTTCCACAGTGACTTCTCATTTTTCTTTGACCCCTGCATCTGACTCTTCCAGGAGTTCATTCATGGATACATATGTGACTGCATCTGAACTCATGATTCATTGTTCCTGAACAAAGGCAATGTGACTGAGGTACAGCCTAATGAAGAAAGGAAGAAGCCTGTTATCGCCTGAAATTATTTTTTTCATTTTTAATTGGATATTTTATTTATTTACGTTTCAGATGTTATTCCCTTACCAGTTTTTCCTCCAAAAGCCCCCTATTCCCTACTACCTCCCCCAGCCTCTATGAGGGTGCTCACCCACACACCAACCCACTTCTGCCTCTGTGGTCTATTCTGGGTCATGAAACCTCCACAGGGCTAAGGGTTTCCCCTCCCAGTGATACCAAAGAAGGCAGTTCTCTGCTGCATATCTAGTTGGAGTCATGGATATCCTCTGTGCACTCGCACTCTTTTGTTGATAGTTTATTTTCTGGAATCTTTGGAACTCGGGTTGGTTGATATTTTTCTTGTGAGGTTGCAAACCCTTTCAACTCTTACAGACCTTGCCCTAACTTCCCCATTGGTGTCTCTTTAAAAACTGATAATCACTAGTTTTGGATTCAACTGATACCATGGAGGAACATGGCTTTGAGAGTACATTAAATTGAAGTAATATTAGCAACACTTAAAATTCCCATGTAAAGTAGCAGTTTCTCCCTGCAGCCGATCTCTGTAAGCACTGAAGTTTCAGGGACATGTTATTGCTTAAGTCACACTGTTTAACTTCAGTGTAATACATGACAAACCTACCTGCAGCTGAGTATATTACCATCAAGCCTCATAATGAGGTCAATAATCCCCAGAGATGAAGAGAGTGTGGAGCAGATTCTGAATCCACTGCTGTTTCCTTTCTTAATAGTATTAACTGATCAGCACTACTGTGACAGACAGGTGATGTCTCCATGATCAAACACAGTAAAGGTGCTTTCTTAAACAGTTCACAGATTTATATATTTTAATTAATTATTTTTTATTTACATTTCAGCCATTGCTCTGTCCCAAACCCACCACCACAGTTCTTCTCACCATTCCTCTTCCCCTTGACTCAAAGAGGGTGTTCTCCCTATAGTTTTGTTTATGCTTGTTTCTATTACTTTTTGAATGAAAGTAACATTTTGTTCTGATAGTCTATATTCTATACTATGTATACAATGTATATTGATAACTGAATCCCACTCTCTCAAATTACTCCCCAAACCTTCCTAACTCCTTGTTCACCCAACTGCACACACTTTCTCTCTCAGGAAAGCAAAAACCAAAGGAAAAGAAATTTTGAAAGAGAATAAAAATGATCATCATCAAGAACAAAGAAACAAACACAATTATGCACACACACACCCACAAGAAGAAAGTGAAACACAGAGAAAGAAACAGAGAGAGACACAGAGAGGAATAAAACAACTCTTTAAACATAATATATAGGCACAAGTTAAGTGAGAAAAAAGAAATGCAGAAAGTGATATGAGACAAAATCTACCTACAAAATTACCAATGATTTAAGATTTTGACTATCAACTGCTAAGCAAGTATTGCACAGTTAAGTGTAGCTAATCTTCCCTATGATATTACATTTCAGAAAACTATTTTTTTTTTCTTTTACAAGAGAGTGTGAATTGCAGAATCTCCTTGGTTAGGTTTAAGAACCCGCGTCCATGACTTTCTTTAATTGGAGTCATCACCTCACTCTGACTCTTATAATCAGTTAAATTTTTCAATCTTTTTTTTTAAATAATGCCTGATTAAATGCACATGAATTCTGGGGGAAGTAATGTCTACTTATGCAAGTAACTTACAAGTAAAAATAAAACAAAATGCTCATGTATGCCCTCTTTCTTTTTTTTATTAGATATATTCTTTATTTACATTTCAAATGATGTCTCATTTCCTGGTCCCCCCTCCACAAAAGTCCCATAAGTCCTCTCTACTCCCCATGTTGCCCAATAAATCCCTTCCTGCTTCCCTGTCTGGCATTCCCCTACACTGCTGCATTCAGCCTTTCCGGGGCCAGGGACCTCTCCTTCCTTCTTCTTGGGCATCATTTGATACCTGAATTGTTTCTAGGGTATTCTGATATTCTGGGCTAATATCAACTTACCATGTGTGTTCTTTTGTGATTGGGTTACATCATTTAGGATGATACTTTCCAGTTCAACCCATTTGCCTAAGAATTTCATGAATACATTGTTTTTTAATAGCTGAGTAATGCCCCATTGTGTAAATATACCATATTTTCTGTAACATTCCTTCCTTGAGGGACAACTTAGTTCTTTCCAGGTTCTACCTATTATAAATAGGGCTGCTATGAACATAGAGGACCATGTGTCCTTATTACATGCTGGGGAGTCCTCTGGGTATAAGTCCAGGAGTGGTTTAACAGGGTCCTCTGGTAGTATCATGCCCAGGTATCTGAAGAACTGCCAGACTGTTTTCCAGAGTGGTTGTACCAGCTTGCAATCCCACCAGCAGTGGAGGAGTGTTCCTCTTTCGCGACATCACCTCCAGCATTTGCTTTCCCCTGAGTTTTTGGTCTTAGCCATTTTGAATGGTGTGAGGTGAAATCTCAGGATGATGAATAAGGACGTTGAATATTTCTTGAGGTGCTTCTCAGTCATTCGATATTCCTCAGGTGAAAATTTTTTGTTTAGCTCTGTACCCCATTTTTAATAGGGTTATTTGGTTCTCTGGAGTCTAACTTCTTGAGTTCTTTGTATATATTGGATATTAACCCTCTATCAGATGTAGCATTGGTAAAGATCTTTTTTAAAATTTGTTGGTTGCCATTTTGTTCTATTGACAGTGTCTTTTGCCTTACAGAAACTTTGTAATTTTATGAGGTCCCTTTTCTCAATTTGTAATCTTAGAGCATAAGCTATTGGTGTTCTGTTCAGAAAATTTTCTCCTGTGCCCATGTGCTCAAGGCTCTTCCTCAGCTTCTTTTCTATTATTTTCAGAGTGTATGGTTTTATGTGTAATGGCATCCAAGGCACCATGGTATCGGACAAAGGCCTGGGGTATTAACAGAAAGCACAGTTTCAGGTCATTCTGGTGAGGAGGATGCCAAAGCTTTACTGAGGGACCAGCAATATATAATTGAGACGAGGTGAAAAACAACAGGAGAAAACAATCATAGCCGTAGGTCATGCAGATGGGAAGTCCTTACCACACTGGGTAGGAAGAACCTAGATGTTCCTCAATAGAGGAATGGATTCAGAAGATGTGGTATATTTACACAATGGAATACTACCCTGCAATTAAAAACAATGAATTCTCAAAATTCTTAGGCAAATTATTAGAACTGGAAAATATCATCCTTACCAGGTAACCCAATTAAAATAGAACACACATGGTGTGCAGTCACTGATAAGGGGATATTAACCCAAAAGCTTGGAATAACCAAGACCCGATTCACATATTAATTGATTTTCAAGAAGGAAGGAGAGTCCTCTGATCCTGAAAAGACTGGATGTAGCAATGTAGTGGAATACCAGGACAGAGAAGCAGGAGGGGCTTGAATGGGGGACAGAGGGAGGGAAGAAGTCTTAGGGGACTTTTGGCGATGGGGGAACTGGGAAAGGGGAAATCATTGGGAATGTAATATATAAAATATAGAAAATAAAATAAAAAATATAAAAAAATGGATCTGTGGAAACGGTTCAGTGGTTAGAGTTCTTGCTGGTCTTCCAGATGACCTATTTTCAATTCCCAGCATCCACATCAATGCTTACAACTCCCTGCCAATCTAGGTCAAGAAAATCTGATATCCTCACACATGTAGACAAAAATAAAAATTCCCATAACATTTCAAAAATAGATTAGTGTTGAAAAGGACAAATACAAATTAAGGCTGTAGAAAATACATTCCAAATACATAATGAATAATATCTTAATGAAATCATTGTAATGATACTGCATTTCTCTCAGACATTTGCACCATTCTTTGTTGTCCCTAAGGCTGACACAGGGGAGCATAAGATATAGCAGGAAGAAATGCAAATAAGGCCTTGCCCTGCTCTTTAAATCAGCTCAGCCTTGACCCTGAAGTTAAGGAAGAGAACTCTATCCCTGTCTTGCCATTCAGTGTTCAGCACTGAAAATACATTAAATATGAAGTTGGGGCTGAATTGGGTTTTTGTTATTGTTTTATTTCAAGGTAATTATGGATGACAAATAATACTCTGTGCATGAGTAGTCATAGGTGAGAGTGACTGTGGGCATGTTTGACAATTTCTTGATCAATTACCTTTCTGTTTGCAGGTGTGCATTGTGAGGTGCAGCTTGTTGAGTCTGGTGGAGGATTGGTGAAGCCTGAAGGGTCATTGAAACTCTCATGTGCAGCCTCTGGATTCACCTTCAGTAACTATGCCATGGACTGGGTTCGCCAGGCTCCAGGAAAGGGTCTGGAGTGGGTTGCTGAAATAAGCATTAAAAGTAATAATTATGCAACATATTATGCTGATTCGGTGAAAGACAGATTCTCCATCTCCAGAGATGATTCGCAAAGCATGGTCCATCTGCAAATGAACAAACTGAAAATTGAGGACACAGCCATTTATTTCTGTGTAGCAGACACAGTAAGAAATATTCATTGTGAGCCTAAACAAAAATATCTAGTTTAGGTACCCTTAACCACCAGGAGGCGCTCAATACACATAAGGCCAGGTCAGCCCTGTTGTAGATGCTGATATAATTCCTATTTTTCTGTTGTATCTGGACTCTTTCTCTATCTGATGCCCCTAGGGGATGGTTATTTTACAACTATAGACTCTAGGAGTTATTTGTGTCTTGATAAATAAATTTTACAATTCTCTTGTTTTGAGTTATGTATTTTAAGACAAATATGTTACCAAGTCCTTCTATGCATTTAATGGTACAAGGTAGTATTAGAACATCTGTTTGGTATTAAAATTTTCTACATTTCCTGATGATGACATCCTGGATACTAATGTCACATTCATCTTTTCACAGCACACTGGAACTTACCTGGGATCAGTTACAACAATAGTCATTGTACTTAAGGCATGAGAGTCCTTAAATCTAGTGTGATATCTTCGCTGTAATTATTGCATTCATTCTGGTGCTCAGATTCACTCCCACAAAATCTGGTTAAGATTCAGATCCAATGTTGAATTTTTAGAATTTCAGCTTACTGTGGAGACTCATGAGATTAATGGTGATTTGTCATAAGGGATTCACTTTCTTTTTTTTTCTATCCAGACACAGGTTTTAAGGTCTGAATAACATTTATAATGCATTCTTTCTCACCTCTGGTAGCAGATTTTACATGCCATCTAAATGTATGTTTGGTAACTGTTCTATTTTGTGCAAATATTGAATCCCACTACTCACATCATAAACATATAGCATGCTCTCCTCCCATAAGTAAAAAAAAAATATACCCCCCAAATGTCAAGACCCATGTAAGAGGAAACCATTCGGCTTTAGAACTCATGAAATGTTGCCCACCTGTTCGTGCAACCAGGATGTGTTTGCCTTGGAGTGACAGAGGCCAGAGGACTATGTGTCCTTCAAATCCATGCTGTTATAGAGCATTCCTCTGCTTGTTGTACACACAATTGTTGCATCCTCCTGATCTAAGAATTGTTCAGAAATTTTAAGAGGGCTTCCATACCCACACATGGCAGTATCAATGGCACTCAAAATATTTGTGCTTGTTCTGTTTCAGGCATTGTTGGTGGAGACGATTAATGACTGAATCACCACCAATCTAGGAAGGAACTTAGAAGTGTAGATTTTTAGCAATGACTACCATCCTTACAAAGCATTTGGAAAAATGAAATTTTTAATGAAGTTATGCAGTGATATTTGTTCTAGTGGGATTTATATAGAAAATTTTATTGAATAATTTGAAGTTTGTGTTAACATTATTACTTATCCCAACTCTATGGTATACCCCAGGTATTTTTTCTTTTCCTAAACATCTGTTGGGTGGTGGGCTACAAGAGAAGTTATCGTGTTTAAAAATTATCACTAAAAACAAGGCTTTCAAAATTTAAACTTGTAAATGTACCTGAATGTCCTGCTATGCCACTTTGGAGCATACACCTAGTGGACTCTACATTTTGCAAGAGATACTTGCTCAATCCTATTCATTTCTGCTCTATTGATATTAGCCAAAATTAGAATTAGCCTTGTCATTAATGGAAAAATTGGATGGAAAAATGTAGTATAAATTGAAAGCTATAATATAGAGAAAGAGGATCTGGTGATGATCTGTTTCATTCTGTGTTTGCTATTTCAGTGTCTTTGAGTACACATGACCTTTGCTCAGGTGATTTAGATGGTCTTTAATTCCTGCTATCTCCATTCCCTCCCCCTTACTCATTTTCAGCCTCATCTGCTGTGGACTTCCTTGAGCTCTGTGGGGGGAGGATTATGGTCGGAGGTTTTCTATTTAGAGCTGCAAGTTTCAAGGTTTCTGTTTCTGCATGATGTCTGGCATGGAACTCAGTATACACTTCCATTTATTTTTATGGGATTCCTAAGTGTATGAGCAAATGGGTCTCAGATTTGTGTGCCTCCTTCTATGGCACTTTTCTATTCCTTGATTTGCATGTGAAACTTTTGTCTGATTGTTTTTGTTTTACCTTATTATACTTTATTTCTGACCTAAGCTAGATGGGGTCAAATGTTGAGACTTAAGACTCCCTCCCAATCCATGAAGCTATCATCAACTGAAATCTTCTCGAAAAGGAAAAATTAGCTTTGTCCAATGGAGTGCCACTGGATATACAAAAGACTCTTCAGAACAGGTCAATTTCTTGTAGTATATGTACAACACAAAATATAATCTATGCTTGTTGCAAGTTTGTTTGTAATGAAGGATATTTCAGTCCATCAAGCCTGTACAACAGACACATAATCTTTGTATTTTATTTAGTCTAGATTGAGCAGATCTAGAGCTGTAGTAAGTTATTTCCTTTCTCCGCGGCCCTTGGTATTTCCTGTTTCTCCTGGCCATGAAGTTTTTGTGCAGGACAGTTTCTTTCTCCTCATATTCCTTCCTCTTTGCTTTACCTTCAGTACCCTCACTAAAACCTCCAGTTCCACTTTTCTACCTTCTCTGCTGAGACATAAGCTCTAGTCATTCATTGACCCATTAAATTGTGGAGAAGGTTCATGTTGCATCAGATTGAGTGTGTAACTATCTGATCTTTCAGTCAACCATATTTTTAGAAACCAATATTTAGCATTAGAATATAAAGAGCATCAAACTACTCCACTATACTTTGTCTCATAATGTTTTGCCTGGGATCCTCCCCTCTATATATGTCTTTTTCTATTTATTACAATGTTCACTTTTGTGTTTTTATGAGTTTTTATTGTGTTCTAATTTGTGTCTTTGTGTGATAGAGCAATCATATCTACTGGAAACAGCAAGAATCACAAAACCAGTAGAGCTGATTGACACAGTTTTAGTGAAGGTTAGAGGATTGCTACAGTCACTGTCCCTCTATCTCATCTAGAGATGCTGAACATTTCTTTAGGTGCTTCTCAGCCATTCTATATTCTTCAAGTGAAAATTTTTTGTATAGCTCTGTACACAATTTTTAATAGGGTTATTTGGCTTTCTAGAGTCTAACTTCTTGAGTTCTTTGTATATATTGGATATTAGCCCTCTGTAGGATGTAGTGTTGGTAAAGATATTTTCCCAATATGTTGGCTGCCGCTTTGTCCTTTTGACAGTGTCCTTTGCCATACAGAAACTTTGTAATTTTAAGAGATCCCATTTGTCGACTCTTAATCTTAGAGAATAAGCTATTGGTATTCTGTTCAGGAAATTTACCCATGTCCACATGTGTTCAAGGCTGTTGCCTAGTTTCTTTTCTTTTAGTTTCAGTGTATCTGGTTTTATGTGGAGAAACTTGATCCACTTGGAATTGAGCTTAGTACAAGGAGAAAAGAATGGATCAATTTGCTTTCTTCAGCATGCTGACGTCCAGTTGAACGAGCACCATTTGTTGAAAAGGCTATCTTTTTTTCCACTGGATGAATTTTGCTCCTTTGTCAAAGATCAAGTGACCATAGGAGTGTGGATTCATAACTGGGCTTTCAATCCTCTTCCATTAGTCTACATGCCTGCCATGCATGTCATACATGAAGTTGTTAACACTATTGCTCAGCAGTACAGTTTGAGGTCCGGGATAGTGATTCCTCCAGAAGGTCTTTTACTCTTTACAATAGTTTTAGCTATCCTGGGTTTTCTCTTATTCCGGATGAATATGAGAATTGCTCTTTCTAACTCTATGAAGAAATGAGTTGGGATTTTGATGGGGATTGCATTGAATCTGTATATTGCTTTTGACAACATGGTCATTTTTACTAATTTAATCCTGCCAATCCATGAGCGTTGAAGATCTTTCCATCTTCTGAGGTCTTCTTCAATTTCTTTCTTCAGAGACTTGAAGTTCTTGTAATACAGATCTTTCACTTGTTTGGTGAGAGTGACACCAAGAAACTTTTTATTGTTTGTGGCTATCATGAAGGGTATCATTTCCCTTATTTCTTTCTCAGTCTGCTTATCGTTTGAGTATAGGAAAGCTACTGATTTGCTTAAGTTGATTTTATATCCGGCCACTTTGCAGAAATTGTTTATCAGCTCTAGGAGTTCTCTGGTGGAGTTCTTTTGTCACTTAAGTATACTATCATATCTGCAAATAGTGATATTTTGACTTCTTCCTTTCCAATTTGTATCCCTTTGACTTTCTTTTGTTGTCTAATTGCTCTAGCTAGAACTGCAAGTACTATATGGAAAAGATATGGAGAGAGAGGGCAGCCTTTTCTAGTCCCTGATTTTAGTGGGATTGCTTCAAATTTCTCTATTTAGTTTGATGTTGGCCACTGGTTTGCTCTAACTTGCTTTTACTATATTTAGATTTGGGCCTTGAATTCCTAATCTTTCCATGATAAAAAGCATGAAAGCATGATGATTATTTTCAAAGGATTTTTCAACATCTAATTAAATGACCATGTGGTTTTTTTTCTTTGAAATTGTTTATGTAGTGGATTACATTGATGGACTTCCTTATATTGTACTATCCCTGAATCCCTGGGATGAAGCCTACTTAACTGTAGGTGAATGATCATTTTGATATGTTCTTGGATTCTGTTGGCAAGAATTTTATTGAGTATTTTTGCATCGATATTCATAAGAGAAACTGGTATGAAATTCTCTTTCTTTGTCAGATCTTTGTGTGATTTTGGTATCAACGTAATTGTGGTTTCATAGAATGAGTTGAGTAGTGTTCCTTCTGTTTCTATTTTGTGGAATAGTTTGAAGAGTATTGGTTTTATATCTTCTTTGAAGATCTGATAGAATCCTGCACTAAAACCATCTGTTCCTGTGCTTTCTTTGGTTGGAAGACTTCCAATAACCTCTTCTATTTCTTCAGGGATTACACAACGGTTTAGATGATCTACTTGATTCTGATTTGGGCATATATCCAGAGGCCTCCCTGGCATGCAATAGGGACACATGCTCCACTATGTTCATAGCAGACTTATTTATAATAGCTGAAAGCTGGAAAGAATCCAGATGTACTTCAACAGAGGAATGGGTACAGAAGATGTGGTATATTTACACAATGGAATACTACTCTGCAATTAAAAACAATGAATTCTCGAAATTTTTAGGCAAATGGTCAGAACTGGAAAATATCCTTACCAAGCTAATGCAATCACAAAAGAACACACGTGGTATACTGTCACTGATAAGGGAATATTAACCCAGAATCTCAGAACACCCAAGACACAATTCCCATATTAATTGATTTCCAAGAAGAAGGAAGGAGAGACCCCTGGTCCTGGAAACACTGGCTGTAGCAGTGTAGGGGAATATCAGGAGAGAGAAGCAGGACAGGGTTGAATAGGGAACAGGTGGAGGGAAGAGGGCTTGTGGAACTTATTGGGAGGGGGGAACCAGGAAAGGAGAAATCAATGGGAATGTAAATAAAAAATATATAAAATAAAAAAAAGAATTAAAATGCCATCTTGGTTAATTTTTCTTTTGATGAATATGTGATTTCTGTACTCACTATCTATTTTGGTTAACTCTGTTGGAAAGTCTATTTCATTAGGTATTGGAGTGGTTACAGCAGCTTGCTTTTTGTGTCCATTTGATAGAAATCTTTTCCTTGCCTTTTACTCTGAGATAATGTTTATTCTTGATGCTGAGGTGTGATTTGTGTATGCAGCATTATGATGCTCCTTTTTACCATTAATTTTATTTGTTTGTGTATTTTGTTGTTTTTTTGTGGTTGTTATTGTTATTGTTTAATTGGACAATTGAGTTTGTTAATATTGATACTTCGTTATTTAACGTTGGTGTGGGTAGTATGTGTCTGTGTGTTTGCCTCTTTTCTTTTGATTTTGCTATTTTCAAATTATTTATTTCTTGCATTTTATTTGGTATAGTTAACCTCATCGGATTGGAGTTTTTCACTTCATGTTGTCTATAAGGCTGGACTTGTAGATAGAAACTGTTTAAATTTAGTTTTGTCATGGGATATCTTGTTTTCTCCATCTATGTGATTGAAATTTGCTGGTTTTAATAGTCTGAGATGACATCTGTATTCTTTCTGTACCTGCAATACAGTTGTGCAGGTCCGTCTGTCTTTTAAGTTATTTGTTGATAAGTCTGTATATTTATCAAAAGTCCGCCTTTTTATCTTACATGATTTTTTCCCCATGTATCCTTGATATGTTGTCTTTGTTCTGTACATTTAGGGTTTGAATGCTATTCAGAAGGGGCAGTTTCTTTTCTGGTCCACTTTATTTGTTCTTGTCTAAATTTTTTATACATTTATAAGTATCTTGCTATTTAGGTTGAGACAGGTTTCTTCTATGATTTTGTCAAAAACAATTTCTGGACCTCTGAGTTTATAATATTCTTCTTCTATTTATATTATTAATAAGATTATTAATTTTCCATTTCATGTATTCTTTTTGGTGATGCTTGAATTTGTACTTCTGAATCACTTACCTAGTTTTTCCATTTCCAGATTTCCCTCAATTTGTATTTTTTATTACTTCTATTTCAATTATCAGTTCTTCAAAATTTCTTCCCCTGTTTGTTCCTTTTTTGTTTGTGTATTTTCTTCTCATTCATTAAGGTACTTATTGGTTTATCTCTATTTTTTGTTAGTGCTTTTCTTGATATCATTAAGGGATATTTTCATTTTTTCTCTAATAAACTATCAAAGTTTGAGATCCACCTTTAGAAAGGTGGTTTTGAGGTCGTTTGCCTATGTGTGCTTCACAGCATTAGAATATTGAGGTCATGATGTCATAGAAAAGCTGGACTTTGGTGGTGCCATATTACCCTGACCATTGTTGATTATACTCTTACACTGGTGTTTCTGGCTGGTGTCCCATGTTCATTATGCATTCATTTGCATCTCAGTCTGTTATGCAACTACTAGGATCATTACTAGACCACAACTACATGCAAATTTTCATATAATACTTGTGAGATGAAATCCACTAAGATGATGCCATCTGTGTGTGAAAATGTGCATAGAACTCAAGAGAGGCCATGCAGCAGATGTACAACATTTATATTCTAGTTGTGGATGATTGTTTCACTCAATTCAGACTCTGGTTTAGAAGCAAAGCATTATAAGAGCTTAGTCTTAATGAAAGTGGATTGAGTGTCATTGGGTGAATTTCATTTCTCAGCCATTCAAGCTCTAAAAACAGGTGCCAAGAGGGTACACCAACATTCATTATTGTATCCACAGAGAATTTCCTTCTTTATGTTGTCACATATAACCCAGTTAAGTAACAAAAACATGTAAGAGAAATGGCATGGTCATCAAAAACTCAAAGCAGAAACAACTAAAAATAAGCAACTTACTATGATTTGTTGCTTTAAATATAATTATTTTCCTGCAAATGTCAAAAAAAGTACATTGCCACATATCAATAAACCTCTTAGCCATAATGAACACAGTTTCTATAATGGTAAAATTATTTACAAAAATAAAGAAGTCCCCAAATTTTCTTTCTTTTTTTATTTACAAAGTTTTTTTTTATTTACATTCCAAATGATTTCCCCTTCCCTGTTTCCTCCCTCCCGAAACTCCCATAAGCCCCCTTCCCTCCCTCTGTTCCCTATTCAACCTCCTCTTGCTTCTCTGTCCTGGCATTCCCCTACATCCAGTCTTTCCAGGACCAGGGGTCTCTCCTTCCATCTTCTTGGAAACCTATTGATATGTGAATTGTGTCTTGGGTATTCTGAGATTCTGGGTTAATATCCCCTTATCAGTGACTGCATACCATGTGTGTTCTTTTGTGATTGGGTTACCTCACTAAGGATGATATTTTCCAGTTCTGACCATTTGCCTAGGAATTTCATGAATGCATTGTTTTTAATTGCAGAGTAGCCAGTGCTGTTGGGATTGTAAGTTGGTACAACCACTATGGAAAGCAGTCTGGCGGTTCCTCAGAAAACTGGGCATGACACTCCCAGAGGATCCGGCTATTCCACTCCTGGGCATATACCCAGAGGCTTCCCCTGCATGCAATAAGGACACATGCTCCACTATGTTCATAGCAGCCTTATTTATAATAGCCAGAAGCTGGAAAGAACCCAGATATCCTTCAACAGAGGAATGGCTTCAGAAGATGTGGTATATTTACCCAAATCTTCTTTCTAATACAAAAGTTACTATATCAAGGATGCTAGTATTGAGAGAGGTTCCACAACCACCAAAGAAGTCTTACCTGGATTGGAGTAAATAGAGGATCTACAAAGATGGTACCGCAGATCAGATAGAAGACTGTTTTCTTTCTTATGCTAATTAAAGCAAAGGAATCTATAACTAATTGAAGACATTAAAATAGAATGAGTCACAAGTATGTTACTTAATAAATCCTAAAACAAAATATTCAATACATATGTAAATAAAATTAAATATGTCATTATATGTCAAACAATAATCCATGATAGCATTAATGTTAATTTAATGTATTTTACTTTATCTGAAATGATGTTAAACAAGAAGCATTGTTTGTATTATTCCTTCCCACCACCTTACGTCTTCAACCCAGTTTTATTACTTTAATTTATATTTCATAATTCTTTGGTCTTTAATTTTCCTTTAATTATCAAATTGTAAATTTTATTCTATAAACATCTACAAATTTGTTGTATAATATATGGAAAATTAAGCAGTAAAATGTATGTGTAAAAAAAAGCACAAAAATGAAGCTGGAAAGATTGCTCAGTTGTTAGAGGAATGGCTGGCCTTCCAGAGGACATAGGGTGAATTCCCAGTATTCACTTCAAAACTTGTAACTGTGCCACTCAAGGTCCATGTTATTTGACATCCTCACACATGTAGACAAAATAAAAATGCCTAGAATTTTTAAAATAGTGTTTAAAAAAGACAAATACAAATTAAGACTGTATAAATATTATTCCAAACACATAATAAATAATATTTTAAAGAAATCATGGTAATGTTACTTCATATTCTCTCAGACATTTGCACCTTTCCTTGCTGTCCCACACAGCACTGCATAAGATATAGGAGGAAGATATGCAAATCAGGCCTTTCCTTGCTCACTATAACCAGTCTAGCCCTGACCCTGAAGTTCAGGCAGAGAACTCTATCCCTATCTTACTATTCAGTGTTCAGCACTGACAATAGAACTTTGAACATGGGGTTGGGTCTAAAATGGGTTTTCGTTATTTCTTTTATTCAAGGTAATTATGGATAACAAACAACAGTGTGTGCGTGAATAGTCATAGTTGAGAGTGGAGTGGGCATATGTGACAGTTTCTTGATCAGAATCCTCTGTGTTTGCAGGTGTACATTGTGAGGTGCAGCTTGTTGAGTCTGGTGGAGGATTGGTGAAGCCTAAAGGGTCATTGAAACTCTCATGTGCAGCCTCTGGATTCACCTTCAGTAACTATGCCATGCTCTGGGTTCGCCAGGCTCCAGGAAAGGGTCTAGAATGGATTGCTCAAATAAGAAGTAAAAGTAATAATTATGCAACATATTATGCTGATTCGGTGAAAGACAGATTCACCATCTCCAGAGATGATTCTCAAAGCATGCTCTACCTTCAAATGAACAACCTGAAAACTGAGGACACAGCCATGTATTACTGTACAGAAGACACAGTAAGAAGTCCTCAGTTTGATTCTAGACAAAAACTTCCAAGCCAGAAATATATGACCAGCAGGAGGTACTCAATACACACACATCTCTGTTCAGCACTGATTAAGACGCAGACATAATTTATATTTTACTGTTTTATCTGGGATCTCACTCTATGTGATATCATTTGCAGGGAGGCTACCTTTACAACTACATACTCTAGGAATTGACCATATCTTGAAAAGTAAAGTTTTGAGTTCACTGTTTTGAGTGACAAATATTAAATCAAATATATCACTGAATCCTCCTTCTTGAATAATGGCAGAAAGTAAATCTGAGTGCAGAAGAAATTCCCTGTGATCACCAGAATCAGTTTCTGGGACAGCTCAGGAACTCATATAGAGTTTTCTCTTATACTTATGATCAGGTCAGGTCAACTTAAAAGATATGAGCAATTCAGAGGGAATCAAGTTGAAGGAAAATTCAGGTTCAGTCAGAGGTAAGCACTGTGAGATGTCAACTACCTTCTCTTCTTGAGGACTACATTTATAAGGCTAAGAAGTCATATAATTAAAATTTACATCAAATTCTTTACATTAATGCTTCTTATCATTGTATTATCTACTTCTCTCTCCAACTAGAAAATTTAAGTTCTGACAGCTGTTCACTAAACTCAGAGTCCAGGCATTGTAGAGCTAAATGATGACTTACTGTGTGTTCTAGGTAGTATTCTTCCTGTGTGTTTCATTGTTATATGTAAGTATACTGTAGCTGTCTTCAGACACCAGAAGAGGGCGTCACAGAAGGTTGTGAGCCACCATGTGGTTGCTGGGATTTGAACTCAGGACCTTTGGAAGAGCAGTTAGTGCTCTTAACCACTGAGCCATCTCTCCAGCCCCCCTGTGTGTTTTTAGTGTGGGTTTTCAGCTCCATGATCTAGTTGTCCTCTGTTATGAATTTATCCTCAGTATATTTAAAAGTTTGCTGTTTATTCTGCCTTTGATTTTAATTGACAATAAATACCCAGACTTCCCTGCTTTGATTATAATGAGAGGATATGATTTTTATTACAACTGGAATAATATTTTACAAAAATGTTTGTGATCATATGTATATTCAAAGAGCCATTTGAAAGTAAAGTTACCTTTCCTTAAGGAAGTCTCAACAGGGAAACAAACCACTCTTAAAGATAGCCCCATTGCAGGCAGTAGTCAAATGGCTAGCTATGAATGGACAGTCCAAGTAGCTAGTAAGTTCTCAGTCCAACAATTCTGAGCATATCCACTGGTGTTCTATATATGGCATATATACAGATGGTTTATATTGCTGTGATGGAAGACAATGATCAAAGTGCATGTTTTGCTTACACATTTCGACCATAGTTAAACATTGGAGGAAATCAGGACAGGATCTCAAGCAGGAGAGGAACCTGGATACCGGAGCTAATAAAGAAGTCATGGAAGCAGCTGCTTATGTGCTTGCTCCAATGGCTTGCTCAGCCTTCATTTAACAGAGGCCAGGACTACCAGGTCACCAATAATACCACCCACAATTGGATGGGTCATCCCTCATTGATCAATAATTGTCAAAATGCATTACACTTGGATCTCATGGAGGTATTTCCTCAATTGAGGCTCCCTCCTTTCTGATGGTTTATCTTGTGCCACGTTGACTCATAAGGTCAGCTAGTACAATTCTTTGTCTTCTTTTATTTTGCAACCAAATGAATTTAATTAGAGTTTCAGGATTGAGCATGGGTGAGAGTGTTGCCAACTTACCAGTAGCTATACCACCGAAGAAAAATGGTTCTCCCTTCCACAACAACCGGTATTTGCCAGTAATCTTTCAGAGATAAGTGAAGCCTCTTAGGTTCTGCCTCTGTGCATGATGCAGGACTATTTCTAGTTATCTATCAAAACAAAATTTAAATATTAATTTACAGACATTAAAGTAAATATATAGAAGTAAATTTGAGTATATATATATATATATATATATATATATATATATATATATATATGTTCCTACCATTCATAATAGAATTCTTTTTTGTTGCCACTCACAGAAATGCAGAACAATATTACTATATAGAAACTGAAAAGCCCCATTTCATCACTCCTTATTGGAAGGCAAAAAAAGTAACTTCATCATTTATATATAGATGCATGGAATGTATTAAGTATAGATGTGGATATGTGGCATATACACAGGTAAACTGAGGTACTAGATCTAGTGGACTATATCATTGAAGGTAACTAAAGTCTAAAGAAACCAAGTGTATATTATTAAAGACAAAGGTATAGGAATGACTTTGTGCCTAACATAATTATTCAGAAAATCAAATATAAGTCCATAGCCCATAAATATGGACAGAACAAGTATGATCAATACTGAAATGATTATATTTCTCAAGAAATGCATATTCCAGGGTGGCACACAAGTGTTCTGATGAATCTGTGCTCTACCTAGGCCTGTTGGATAGATCTCACTTTGTGGACTTTCTGAATAAGAAAGTGTTTGATGATTGTGACATTTGACTCCTGTGCCTCTCCCCATCGAACTAGCAGAAAACATTCTGGATATGTAGGATCCAGGCTTTCTGAGAGGTCTGTGCCTTACATTGATTTGAAAACTTTGCCGGAAAGATGAAAATTGCACTATTCCATATGGGATGAATTTTACACAGGAATGAGGACATGGCCTATCTCATTGTATTAGTCCAGGTTCTCTGGAGTGACAGAACATATGGGTAGTCTCTATATTATTAGGAAATTTGTTGATGACTTACAGTCTATACTCCAGCTCCCCAACAATGGTCATCACCAGCTGTGGATGGCAGTCCAATGATCCAGCAGTTGCTCAGTCCCACAAGGAAAGCAGGCAAGGAAGGAATAGTGAGTGAGTCTCCTTCCAATGGCCTTATATAGGTCTCCAGCAGAGGGTGTGGCCCAGATTAAAGGTGTGTGCCACCGCGCCTTTAATCCCAGATAAACTTGAACTCAGCGATCTCCTTGTCTCAATCTTCTGGAATTCATAGCCACTATGCTTCAAGATCTCCATGCCAAGATCCAAGTCAGAAACTTTTATTTCTGAGCCTCCAGATTATGATCATAAGTGAGCCTTCCAATTTTTGCTTGTAGTTCATCCCAGATATATCAAGTTGATAACCAGGAATAGCTACTACATTCATTCAATGTGGAAATCAACCTAAAATAAACTAGAGTTCAAGTATAATATGGAATCCAATACTTGGTTGAGTGGGGACAGCAGTGTAGTCCAATGATGAACAGGAGACAGCTGCACCACGGTACTAGAAATCTTGACAATTATGCAAGTCAGAACAATAAATGTCACTATGTAGTTAAAACTGTATCACTTATCAAACTCCCTTTAGATGAGACTGTTGAATAAGCATATCTGGGATCTAACTACAGAAACAGTAACTGTGAGGACTTTATCAAAGTGATACCTTACTCTCTTCATTGTTCTAGAAGAAACACAAATCAGGCCTCACAACCGTGGGTTCTGACATTTGTTGTGGTCTTTGGTAAAATTAAGTGAACATGGACATCTCAAAGGAATTTTCCAGCCTTTCCTAGTACAGTAAGTCCATGAGCTCCATAGTCCTTTCTGATTTTGTATTGTGTGTAAAACTTAAACACAGAAGAAACTCATAGAGCATTAGAAGTCTATAGAAGTAATGAGCCAACATTTAATTGGACGTAAAGCCCACTATATGATATAAAACTCATATTTGTTGCTCCTTGGTTGACCAGGAATCTGAGACTAGATACTTACAGGACTTAGTGTAAATTAAAGTAGTGCTGTTCTACTAAAGAATGTCGTAGTGTAAGGACTCCTAATAACATTCTGCTACACTCGTAGATCAGTGTCATGCTAATTTATCATAAGAGAATCTTCTTCCTATAACAAATGTGAAGAAATACAGAAACCCATAGGCACAAAAAAAATATGCAGAGATTGAGAAATGTTGGAACAATCATGCCTTAAACTGTATGTATTAATCAAATCCCTTCTCTAAATGTTCACTAAATCCTGCAGGACAGAATGTAGGAATAGTATAAAAGTGAAAGAGGATGGATAAATTAAATGTGGTTTATGTTTATAATGGAATATTATTCAGCTGTTAAAAATGAAATCATGAGTCTGTATCGAAGAAGACATCAAAATGATCATCCACCATGAAAAAGTAGACTTCTTCCCAGGAATGCAGGGATAGTTCAATATACTGAAATCCATCACTGTAATCTACTATATAAACAAACTCAAAGAAAGAAACCACCTGATCATCTCATTAGAGCCTTTGACAAAATACAATAACCATTCCTGTTAACAATATTAAAGAGATCAGAAATTCAAGGTTCATTCCTAAATACAATAAAAGCAATATACTGCAAACCAATAGCCAATATCAAACTAAATGTAATGAAAACCAAAGCAGAGACTGAAGGAAAGACCATCCAGAGACTGCCCCACCTGGAGTTCCATCCCATATACAGTTACCAAACCTAGACACTATTGTGGATGCCACAAGTGATTGCTAACAAGAGCCTGATACAGAGGTCCCCTGAGAGCATCTGCCAGCACCTAACAAATACAAAGATGGGTGCTCTCAGCCATCCACTGGACTGATCACAAGGTCATCAATTGTTAGAGCCCAGCAGTTCCTGTGGAGATAGGAATACAAAGGCAATTTACCTAATCTTTAGGAGTTTGAGGAATAGGTGCTAAATGCCAGAAACTTAAGTTTCTGGCCTCAGAGGATTATAGAAGACAGGTCATCTACAGTAGCATAGTAACTTAGACTTAGATAAGTTTTTTATTATACAGCAACCCTGAATTTTCCGTAAGACAAAGTCTTACCCCCAGAATTTCATAAGACAGAGTCCTACCCCCACCGACGCTCTTCCTCCCTCTGCTTCCTCAAGAAGAACCAAGAAGAAAGAACACCTCTCCCGGGACTGGTTCCCAGCACAATACTATTCAGAATCTGTGAAAGGCTGATTCATCATCTCAAAAGATGATTCCAAAAGCAGTGCCTAACTGCAGAGGAACAGCTCAAGAGATGAAGACACTGCCATTTATTACTGTACAAGAGAGACATAGTGAAGGATCATCTCAGTGAACCCAGACACAAACCTTCCTGCAGGAGCACTCAGGACCAGCAGAGGCCACAAAGCACACATGAAGAATGGGGACAGAGCAGCAGTAGGAGGAAACAAAACTGAGTAATGGTTTCTGGAGTCTCAGCTATCACTTCCTCTACTGGTTTCTAAGAATGTTCTCTACATTTGTTGTCTGCCACATTAGTGAAAATGGAGTTCTGTTTTGCAGCAGTTGAATATATATATACTCCCGATTCTAACATAAGCTACGTCCAAAAAAATCACCTTTGCTTGCAAAAATGATTCTGTTGAGGTCACTAGAATTGCTTAGCAATGTCCACAGTTATTGGTCATGTTTCTCCCTCAGGCAATTCAGAGAAAACCCTAGTGGTATCATGATTAGAACAACGTTTGTATGATGAGGGGAGTCACAAGAAAGTTGTGATACATTCAGTGACATATATAGTCTAACAAATCAAAGTCTTTCTGATATCCCTGAGAACAGTACACATCAGGAACAGATTTGACCCAACTGCATTTGCTGATGATTCGGTTAAGTAACCTATAAGCTTTACTATGATATCTTCAATTTTATTTTGTTCATCTAACTTTTGACATTTGTTCTAAACACAGACATGAGTTTTATTAAACTAAACTGAAACTCAGAATGTACCTACGTGGCTACTAGGAGAAGGTTGTCAGTGAAGGAAACAAGCAAATAAGTTTAACAAATGAATGGCCCCAGGTATGTTGAAGGAGGAAATTTATTGGAGATATATTTGATAGCCTAGCCAGAGACAAAGGAATATGGTAGGTTTCAGAGTGTACATAACCGTGAGTCATGTGAGGAGAAGGAGGCAGAAAGAAAAAGAGAAGGGAACCAGTGAAACAGCCAGGAGGCCCATCGAAAGGACAAATGAAAGTGACCATGTGAAGGAAATAGATATAACTTATTGAGAAGCATAGTTGGGTGGACAAAAGCCTAGAACCTGTGTTTGAAAATTTAAGGGTATGGGGTGGAACATGCCAGCATGGAGGACCATGCATCAGGAAAGGACTGATGGCTGCACGGAAAACTTGGTGGCTAGTGTCTGCTTTGACAAATTAAAAAGGCACCTCAGTCAACTGACCCAGGTTTGCAACCTAACAATTGGGGAATGATCATTCCCCATTTTCCTGATTCCTTCATATGTCTTTTGTCAGAGAGTAATGGAAAACAAAACAAAACAACCATAAAAAAAGGGCATAGTTTATCTGTACATCTGTCTCCTAAATCAAAATATTCTATGAATGAAGGACTCACCATGTTCTGTCCACCATCTCAACTCACTTGAGGAAAGTAACAGATTGGTTTCCTGCTGAGGAGTGAACTCTGTGGCTCACTACCCAGGACTCTTTAGTCATTTTGTCCTTCTCCCTGATAATTAAACTTCATAAACAGAATCTTGCTTCTAGAGAGTCCTATGGACCTCTACCAAGTACCCTCACATTAACTCTAACATGACTGCAAAGGACAAAAGAATTTGGTTTTCCTTCAAAACCTCATTATCAGTAGATCCCCAGCTTTTGTAACCAATCTTCAATTGAGTGACATTTGTGTTGTTTCTAACTTTTAGCTATTATGAATAATGTTTCTCTGAACATAGTAGAGCAGGTACCCTTTTAGTATGGTAGAGCATCTATTCAGTATATACTGATCTATTCTGGTGACAAAACTTATATATCTAACTGAACCCAGAGAAGCAGAGTTGGTACCTAATGAGAGCTTTCAACCCTACTGACTAGTATTCATAATACTTAAAGGTAATCTGCATGATACCAGACGCTAACATTAAATTCTAACGAAGCTAAAATTACTTCAATTTGAAAGACTGGATTCCCAAGGAGGTTCTCATTGCCCACCCCCACAATGACACATGTCCTTCTAGAAGACCACACCTATGGCAACAAGGCCACACCTCCTAATAGTGCCACTTCCTGGGCCAAACATATTCAAAACACGACAGGGAGCAATATGAGGTTCCAAGTGTTCAGCACCCCTGTCCTAAATAAAAAAATTCCATCACATATTAGCATCCTGAATCTCTAGATCTTGTGATGTTTGTGTGACTTGTTCCAGAGTTTTCTAAGTACCTTATGTGTAACATTTGTGTTGAAGATGTATCAACTCTAATCGGGCATCCCAGAGACACTTGTTCTCTTCATGTTTCCCTGATATGCATCTCTGTGACAGTCATCATCTGCAACTGAGAAAACAGAAGTTTCTTTGAAGAGGGCATGCAGGATTTTATCTGGGGCAATAAAGATAAGGTTTTAGAATACAGTTAGAAATTACATTTGTGTTTTGCAGAAGTGACAACATAGTAGATCAAAGTGTTTTATGCTGGGCTGCTGTTTAATTTTCTGTTTTGTTAGTATGCACAGTAATATATTTTGTTTGAGTATCCTAACCAACCTGTGATTATATTTCAGGCTGATTTTATAAGATTGCACCATTTTCAAAAATGCTCAGGTATTCAAGAACTTAAGTACAGATAACTCAGTGACTTAGGCAAAATTACATTCTACAGTTCTGCTAAAGAATCATAGCAATAAGATAACACTTACAGAATTTCTGCTTTTCACATGTGGGTGTGTGTGTGCGTATCTTGTTCACTTGCTCAGGAGATAAACTCTCTGCTTCAGGAGATGGAGATAAACACAGTGAATTATAACTGGAAGATATTCTGAAAGTGAGAATCATTGGAAAGCTCATTCCTAAATAGATTATCTCCATAAATTCCCTCCACTCAGGGCTTATAAAATCCAGCAAAGGCTGAGACAAAAGGTAGTAAGAGTCGCAAGGCCTCCAAAATATCAAGGGGAAAGGGGGCATTTATACAAATAAGGCTTAAGTCAAATATGATCATGAAGCCTGTGACAACATGCGCAAGGCTAGGTAAGATCTAGTGCCAAGAGTACAAGTGAATGCCACCCACTGTCCCTAAAGCAGAATTCTCTCCAACTGACAACCAAAGGAAAGGAAAATTAATTTTTCCAACACAATCTACCTGTTAATACAAACTGTTTTTCTTGAACATAACACTAGGCACACTGAATCTAATAGAAGAGAAATTGGGAAATAGCCTAGAACATATTGACACATGGGAAAATTTCCTGAAGAGAAGAGTGATGGCTAAGATTCTAAGACTGACAAGTGATAAATGGGACCTAATGAAACTGAAAAGCTTCTGTAAGGCAAAGGACACAGATAATTAGGAACAAATGCAACCTACAAATTGTAAAAAGTTCTTCCCTAACTCTACATTTGATAGGGCAAATATCCAAAATATATAAAGATCTCAAAAGTTAGACCGCAAAAGACAAAATAACCTAATTAAAAATGGAGTAGAGAGCTAAACACAGAATTCTCAACAAAGGAATCTGTAATGTCCAAGAAGCACTTAAAAATTCTCAACATCCCTTAGTCATCAATGGAATGAAAATCAAAGAAATTCCTCACATTCCACCTTACAGCAATCAGAATGACTGAATTACTGAGATTAAAAACTGAAGAGAGAGCATATTGTGGTAAGGTAAGGTGAACACTCCTCCATAGCTAGTGGGATTGCACACTGGTACAACTACTCTCAAAATCAACCTGATGGTTCCTGAGAAATTAGAAATAATACTACCTGAAAACTCTGTTATAGCACTCCACAATAACACATGGACAAGTGTTCCACTATGTTCTTAGTAAGCTTATTCTTAATAGCCATAAACTGGATTCAACCTAGATGTTCCTCAGTTGAAGAATGGGCACAGAAAATGTATTTCCTAAACACTGTGGAGGGCAATTCTGCTATTAAAAATGAAGACATCATGAATTTTGCTGGAAAATATATGGAATGCTGATTTAGGTAACCCAAACCCAAAAGGAACTGAAGGGTATGTAGTCACTGAAATGTGTATATCACCAAAACAGTCAGGCCTGTCCCACAACATCAATATATGACAAAGGCTACACCTAACTATTTCTAGTAGGCCTGCTCTTTTTTGTTTGTCATGAGAAGACACCTATGGTTGTGGCATCCAAGTACCAATGACCAAAAAAATCAGGGAGACATGATTTTGATACATGGTCTAAAAACATATCAGAAAATTAAGAATTCTGAAATTTCATCTTCCCCAAGCCCAATTCACAGAGTCACTTTAAGGCAGGGACTTTATGCCAGATAAGAAATGTAATGAAGGGCATCTGATGTTCTGACTATAATGGAGGGAACCTTGTCAAGTGACAGAGGCTCATTCATACAGCAGAGGGTGCCAAATTCCCATGGTTTCATTTATATCATTAAGCAGGTGCACAGAATGCCAGAAAGCACTTCCTCTCAGGCCTGTCCTTCCTCTTCCCTGTATGCAAAGCAAACTGCCAATGTAACTTAACAATTTTTGACTTCCTTTGTCAAATAGCATCTATGCTATCAGAACATGGGTAGTGCAATCAATAGTCTGGTCTGACTGCACAGCATAGTTGTATTCATTTTTTCTATTGCCTTTCTCATGCTCACTGTTTTTGTTCTGCCTCCCATTGTAATTGTCTATTCTTAGTTCACAATATAAACACAGAATGCAGCCCACATTAAACAACACTGTTTATTTAACTAAAAGTCAAATACAGGTCACCTTGGTTATCACCCTTCTTCATAATTCTACTTCTGATGACTTTGTGTTACTTTCACTCTGTACTGTTGCTTTTGCATTCCTCTAATGAGTGATAGCTTATTAAGTCTGGAGTATAAAGGAGCAGAAATAATAATAAAATTAGGAAGGGTCTTCCATGGGATTTCTAAATACCTGGATCTGTGCTGAAGTTTCTTCATGTTAAAGCCTTGAAGTCTTCAGTTTCCAAACTATATGGGATACATGCAGAGATTTTATTTTAGCATGTGATTTTTTCACATATGTTGATTTACTGTTAAACTACTCTTTTTTAAAATTTTTATTATTTTAATTATGTGTCTGTGTATTTCTGCAGGAACACCCTCATGGAAGAAGTGTGAAGGGGATGTGAATGGAAGTTTCTAGGGGTTGGGGGAACCAAGAAAGGGGTAACCTTTGAAATGTAAATAAGAAAATAAACACTTACAAAAAAGAAATGTATTTTATTCCTACAAATTTCAACAGGAAAATTCAGTAACTGATATGGGAGTGCAGAGGACCATAAAATTTCAGAAACAGAATCCATTTTGAATCTGTAGGCAAGAAAGAACTAGTGCAAAGGTCTTAATATGCAGAGGGCAGTATCCACTGGAAAGGATGAAATCACTGAGTTTGAGCACTGAGCAGGACAGCCATCTAATGAGTGGTTGCCATAGGCCACTCTTACCCTGTTACATGTATAAGGTTCAGGAATAAGCAATGAGACTGTGAAGTATATTGGTGAAAACATCAGGGTGTAAACACATCTCAAGTACAGAACTTGAAGGACAGAACAATCAGCATGAAGTTATAAACAGCAGATTTTATGAGGCATAGGCTCAGCAACCTAGGGTCAGGGATCTATGTAAATCTGATTGTGTATCAGGTTTAGTACAATATGACTTAGGGAGCCCAGTCATATGCAAATCTATAGAAGACTTTAAGAGTAGAAATATGAGGCTCACCTCACATACCAGCAGGCAGTGCCCAGTTAGTCTCAAGGAAGCACTGAGCCCCAGACTTAGACATCATGGATTGGGTGTGGAACTTGCTAATCCTCATGGCAGCAACTCAAAGTAAGACATCAGAAACAAATTCCTCAGTGGGAACTCTGGCAATTTCATGAATACTTGTCTTCCTGTGTTCTCTTCACAGGTGCCCTAGCACAGATCCAGTTGGTACAGTCTGGACCTGAGCTGAAACAGCCTGGAGAGAAAGTGAAGATCTCCTGCAAGGCTTCTGGGTATATCTTCACAAATAATGGAATGAACTGGGTGAAACAGGGTCCAGGAAATACTTTAAGATGGATGGGCTGGATAATACCTACAATGGGAATCCAACATATGCTGAAGACTTCAAGGGACGGTTTACCTTCTCTTTGGAAACCTCTGCCAGCACTGCATATTTGCAAATCAGCAACCTCAAAAATGAGGACACGGCTGTGTATTTCTGTGCGAGACACAGTGTGAAAACCACATCCTGAAGGTGTGAGAAACCGAGGGGAAGGGGAAGGTGGTTTAGCTATACCCAAACAAAAACAGAGAAGACATTATCTTCTTGATTTTGTACCACAAATATAGGATAACTAACAACAGATAGAAAATTCAAATATGGTCAGCCACAGAATGTTCTTAGTGGGGTTGTGACAGACCAGCCTCATGAAAGGGAGAGGAGCCATTTCAGAGTATCTTTAATTTGCTACATTAATACTGATAATTTGATAAATATCAATATACATACACTTAACTGTTAACAAAGAATTCTGAAAATCATACCTTAGAAACAATAACAGCAGACTACCATGCTTTCAGAAATGATGAAAAATCCAGTCTTCTATAGACTTATAACAGAGTGTGAAAAGAGAGAGGACACAACAGTGCTGGGAAAAGTTGGTCTATAAGCTGCTATTGTAGACAACAGATGTCCACAAACAATCATTCCTGCAATAGTTCTGTTTACTTGCCACACAACATATATAAGTTGTTGCATTTAAATAACACATTTCTTAAGAAGTGAATAGTTGCAGGTGCTCAGTAGTATATTACAGTTAAATGTAAAAAAAAAGGTAAGTTTTTGCAAAAGTTATCACTGGACAAATAATACAACTTCAATAAGAAGATAAGACTTAGGAAGAGGGGCTAGACCAGACAGGGACTCCAAGTAAACAGAGATTTCCCAAGTATAAAATTTCTTGGGATACAGCCAGCTAGGGTTCCACCTGCACCCAAGAGCAAGATAGCTCTGTGGCCATCTGGGTGCCAGCTTTGCTGTGGGACATCTGCCCTGCAGAGTGACCCGTGCCTGGAGGGAGTGCAGCATCCTCTGCCATCTTTGCTCTGGTGATAGACCAAATGGGGACTCCAGCGCAACATCTCCAAGTGGCGCAGGAAGCCAGCCATCTACCCAGCTGCGTGGAAGAGTCAGGTAGCACAGGAGAGACCTGCATTGCAGAGCACAGGAGACATCTTCCACCACTGGGTACCATATCCAAGGGATAAAAGGAGGTAACTAACCACTCAGGAATGCAGAGAGACACAGTGGTACAATAGGACCACACCTGCTGCTAAGAGGAAACAGCCTGAAACCCTGAGGACACAAGAACAGACTGGGCTAGGAGTCTTCTGATTACCACCTGCACCCAGAGTTGATCTGGGCCACAGAGGTACATACCCAAATACAACTATGAGAGAGTGGGTCTTGCAGAAGTACTTACATATCAGTGTACACAGAGAGAACAGGTCTCCCAGGAGCACAGAGAAACCATAGTCAGAGACGCACCACCAGCAAACACCAGTGATAACCAGATGGCAAAAGGCAAACGCAAGAACACCACCAATAGAAACCAAGGTAATATGGTTCCATCGGAACCAAGTTCTCCAACAACAGCAAGTCCTGGATACCCCAACGCACCAGAAAAGCAAGAACTGGATTTAAAAGCACTGCTCATGATGCTGATGGAGGGCTTCAAGAAGGACAAAAATAACTCCCTTAAAGAAATACAGGAGAGCACAAGTAAACAGGGAGAAGCCCTTGAAGAACTAAGGGAAAACACAACAAAACAGGTGGAAGAATTGAACAAAGCCATCCAAAATCTAAAGATGGAGGTAGAAGCAATAAAGAAATCACAAGGGAAACAACTCTGGACATAGAAAACTTAGGAAAGAAGTCAGGAGACATGGATCCAGGCATCAACAACAGAATACAAGAAATAGAAGAGAGAATCTCAGATGGAGAAGATACCATAAAAAGCATTGATACAACAGGCAAAGAAAATGAAAAATGCAAAGAACTCTTGACCCAAAACATCCAGGAAATTCACAACAAAATTAGAAGACCAAACCTAAGGATTATAGGTATAGAAGAGAGTGAAGATTTCCAAATTAAGGGGCCAGTAAATGTCTTCAACAAAATTATAGAAGAAAACTTCCCTAACCTAAAGAAAGAGATGCCCATTAACATACAGGAAGTCTACAGAACTCCTAATAAATTTGACCAGAAAAGAAATTCCTTCCATCACATAATAATCAAAACACCAAATGTACTAACCAAAGAAAGAATATTAAAAGCAGTAAGTGGAAAAGGTCAAGTAACATATAAAGGTAGACCTATCAGAATTACACCAGACATCTTACCAGACTATGAAAGCCAGAAGTTCCTGGGCATATCTCATACAGAACCTAAGAGAACAGAAATGCAAACCCAGACTGCCTTATCAAGCAAATCTCTCAATTACCATAGATGGAGAAACCAAGGTATTTCATGACAAAAAAAAATTTACACAGTATCTTTCCGCAAATCCAGCCCTTCAAAGGATAATGAATGGAAAACACCAACAAAGGGAGAGAAACTATATACTAGAAAAAGCAAGAAATTAATCCTATTCCAACAAACCCACAAAAGATAACCACACAAATATAAAAATTATAAAAATAGCAGGAAGCAACAATCATTTTTCCTTAATATCTCTTAACATTAATGGGCTCAATTCCCCAATAAAAAGACATAGACTAGCAGACTGGATACATAAACAAGGCACAACATTTTGCAGGAAATGCATCTCAGTGTCAAAAACAAAACAAAAAAACCCAAACAAACAAACAAACAAAAAAAAACACTACCTCAGAGAATAGGCCTGAAAAACAATTATCCAAGCAAATAGTCCCAGGAAACAAGCTGGAGTAGCCATTCTAATCTCTGATAAAATAGACTTTCAACCAAAAGTCATCAAAAAAAAAAAAAACATGGAAGGACACTTTATACACATCAAAGGAAAAATCTACCAGGAAGAACTCTCACTTCTGAACATCTATGCTCCAAATAAAAGGGCACCATCATTCGTAAAAGAAACCTTACTAAAGCTGAAAGCACACACCATACCCCACACAATAATTGTGGGTGACTTCAACACCCCACTCTCCTTAATGGACAGATCATGGAAACACAAACTAAACAGAGACAGAGTAAAACTAATAGAAGTTTTGGACCAAATGGATTTAATAGATAGCTATAGAACATTTCATCCTAAATCAAAAGAATATACATTCTTCTCAGTACCTCATGGTACCTTTTCCAAAACTAACCATATAATTGGTCACAAAATAGACCTCAACAGATACAAAAAAATCGAACTAATTCCATGCCTCTTATCAGATCACTATGGAGTAAGTGTGGTCTTCAACAGCAACAAAAACAACAGAAAGCCCACATACACATGGAAGCTGAATAATGCTCTACACAATGATACCTTGGTCAAGGAAGAAATAAGGAAAGAAATCAAAGCCCTTTTAGAGTTTAATGAAAATGAAGGCACAACATACCCAAATTTATTGGACACATTGAAAGCAGTGCTAAGAGGAAAACTCATAGCTCTGAGTGCCTCCAAAAAGAAGCTGGAGAAAACATACATAAGCAGCTTAACAGCATATCTGAAAGCTTTAGAACAGAAAGAAGCTAATACACCCAAAAGGAGCAGAAGGGAGGAAATCATCAAACTTAGGGCTGAAATTAACCAAGTAGAAACAAAAAGAACTATTCAAAGAATCGACAAAACCAGGAGTTGGTTCTTTGAGAAAATCAACAAGATAGATAAACCTTTAGACAGACTACCAAGAGGGCACAGAGACAGTATCCAAATTATCAAAATCAGAAATGAAAAGTGAGAAATAACAACAGAAACTGAGGAAATTAAAAAATTCATCAGATCTTACTACCAAAGCCTATGCTCAACACAACTGGAAAATCCAGAGGAAATGGACAATCTCCTAGACAGATACCAATTACCAAAGTTTAATCAGGATCAGACAGACTATCTAAACAGTCCCATAACCTCTAAAGAAATAGAAGTGGTCATTGGAAGTCTTTCAACCAAAGAAAGCACAGGACCAGATGGTTTTAGTGTAGAATTCTATCAAACCTTCAAAGAAGACCTAACACAAGTACTCTTCAAACTATTCCACAAAATAGAAACAGAAGGAACACTACCCAGCTGGTTCTATTAAGACACAATTTCGCTGATACCAAAACCACACAAATATCCAACAAAGAAAGAGAACTTCAGACCAATTTCCCTTATGAATATCGATGCAAAAATACTCAATAAAATGATTGCCAACCGAATCCAAGAACACATCAAAATGATCAATCAACATGATCAAGTCGGCTTCATCCCAGGAATGCAAGGATGGTTCAATATAAGGAAATCCATCAATGTAATCCACTACATAAACAAACTCAAAGAAAAAGACCACATAGTCATTTCATTAGATGCTGAAAAATCATTTGACAAAATTCAGCATCCTTTCAGTTAAAAGGTCTTGGATAGAACAGGAATGCAAGGCCCATACCTAAACATAGTAAAAGCAATATAGAGCAAACCAGTAGCCAACATCAAACTAAATGGATAGAAACTTGAAGCAATGCCACTAAAATCAAGGACTAGACAAAACTGCCCTCTCTCTCCATATCTTTTCAATATAGTACTTGAAGTTCTAGCTAGAGCAATTAGACAACAAAAGGAGGTCAAAGGGATACAAATTGGAAACAATGAAATCAAATTATCACTATTTGCAGATGATACGATAGTATACTTAAGCGACCCAAAAAACTCCACCAGAGAACTCCTACAGCTGATAAACAACTTCAGCAAAGTGGCCGGATATAAAATCAATTCAAGCAAGTCAGTAGCCTTCCTATACTCAAAAGATAAACAGGCTGAGAAAGAAATTAGGGAAATGACACCCTTCACAATAACCACAAACAATATAAAGTATCTTGATGTGACTTTAACCAAAAAAGTGAAAGATCTGTATGATACGAACTTCAAGTCTCTGAAGAAAGAAATCAAAGATACCTCAGAAGATGGAAAGATCTTCCATGCTCATGGATTGGCAGGATTAATATACTAAAAATGGCTCTCCTGCCAAAAGCAATATACAGATTCAATGCAATTCTGATCAAAATCCCAACTCCATTCTTCATAGAGTTAGAAAGAGCAATTATCAAATTCATCTGGAATAACAAAAAACCCAGGATAGCTAAAACTCTTCTCAACAGTTAAAGAACTTCTGGGGGAATCAGTATCCCTAACCTCAAGCAGTACTACAGAGTGATAGTGTTAAAAACTGCATGGTATTGGTACAGTGACAGGCAAGTAGATCAATGGAACAGAATTGAAGACCCAGACATGAACCCAAACACCTACAGTCACTTGATCTTTGACAAGGGAGCTACAACCACCCAGTGGAAAAAAGATAGCCTTTTCAATAGATGGTGCTGGTTCAACTGGAAGTCAGCATGCAGAAGAATGCAAATCGAGCCATTCTTATCTCCTTGTACTAAGTTAAAGTCCAAGTGGATCAAGGACCTCCACATAAAACCAGACACACTGAAACTAATAGAAAAGAAATTGGGGAAGTGCCTTGAGCACCTGGGTACAGGGGAAAATTTCCTGAACAGAACACCAATAGCTTATGCTCTAAGATCAATAATTGACCAATGGGACCTCATAAAATTATAAAGTTTCTGTAAGTCAAAGGACACTTTCAAAGGACAAAACGGCAACCAACTAATTGGGAAAAGATCTATATGAACCCTACATCCGACAAAGGGCTAATATCCAAGATATACAAAGAACTCAAGAAGGTAGATTCCAGTGAGCCAAATAACTCTATTTAAAAATGGGGTGCAGAGCTAATCCACGAATTTTCACCTGAGGAATATCAAACAGCTGAGAAACACCTAAAGATATGTTCAACATCCTTAGTCATCAGGGGACTGCAAATCAAAACAACCCTGTGATTTCACCTCACACTAGTCAGAATGGCTAAGATCAAAAACTCAGGAGACAGCTGGTGCTGGCAAGGATGTGGAGAAAGAGGAACACTCCTCCACTGCTGGTGGGATTGCAAGCTGGTACAACCACTCTGGAAATCAGTTTGGTGGTTCCTCAGAAAACTGGGAATAATACTACCAGAGGAC
The DNA here is from genome assembly GCA_036184795.1 of Tokudaia tokunoshimensis. Classification (NCBI taxonomy): domain Eukaryota; kingdom Metazoa; phylum Chordata; class Mammalia; order Rodentia; family Muridae; genus Tokudaia; species Tokudaia tokunoshimensis. The sequence continues at coordinate 130,348,921 of BTHU01000012.1, read as the reverse complement.
CCAGCTATACCACTACTGGGCATATACCGAGAGGACTCTCTATCATGCAATAAGGACACATGCTCCACTATGTTCATAGCAGCCTTATTTATAATAGCCAGCAGCTAGAAAGAACTCAGATGTCCCTCAATGGAGAAATGGATACAGAAAATATGGTGTTTTTACACTATAATATACTACTCAGCTATTAAAAACAATGAATTCATGAAATTCTTAGGCAAGTGGGTGGAACTGGAGAATGTCATCTTGAGTGAGATGACCCATTCACAAAAAAATCACACATGACATGCACTCACTGATAAATGGTAATTAGTCCAGAAGTTTGAAATATCCAAGGAACAATTCACATATCAAAGGATACCAAGAAGAAGGAAGGAGAGGCGCCTGGTCCTGGAAAGGCTCAATGTGGCAGTGTAGGGGAATACCAGGAAGGGGAGGCAGGAGTGGTTTGATTGGGGAGCATGGGGAGGGAAGAGGGTGTATGGGACTTTTGGGGAGGGGGGGAACCAGTAAGAGGGAAATCATTTGAAATGTAAATAAAGAATATTCCTAATAAAAAAATTAAAAAAAAAAGATTTAGGAAGATGTCCCTGCAGTAGCAAAAGCTAATTTTCAGTCCTGAATCTGAATTTTCAGATCTTGCAGATCAGACATGGATTTCAAGATCCAAGTTATCTGGACTCAACCATGGCTTCATTCATATTAACAGTATATTTTCATTTGCAATCTTAGTGATTATTAATTTCTTCCTAGACTTTTTGTCCACATGAATTTATTAATCTGAAAATTCCATCTAGATCAGTCATTTTGTGTTTATTTTAGTTTCAAATGTCCATGTTACAAGTTTAGTATTTGCCTCCAGAAAAGCCTTTTACTGTTTTGAAATTTTACAAAACCAAGACTCATAAAATCTTTGTCTATTTTCAGTCTTCTCTATATCCTTTTACGTTGTTATAGAAAACTTCTGAGATATTGACAAAGAAACATTCCATTCCATTTTCAGCTCCCCGCATACCTCTACATTTTAATCTGTGGAAATGTTTGATAAATGCTGATTCCTCCATTTGTGAGATAGAAGATTAGTAGTTATCAGAGGGAATTTATTTCTCCAAAGAGAAAATTTGTGTTAAACGTGATATCGTTTTTACACATCATTTGCTTTGTATTTTGATGGCCAGTGATCATTAGCATTCTCCCTCCATTATAGTGAGAAATTTTTCTATTAAATTCAAGTACACCAAAGGTGAAAATAAACTGTGATGAAATTGAAATAATAGTTTGTAGCTGATAATTAGTCTTCAGATGTTCTTGAGCATGAACCAAACCCTTCCAGACATCTACTTTTGTTCCCAAATCCAGTATCATGGTACTCAATGTTCTATGACTAGTGGAGACTGGTATATGTGGTCTTGTAACACTTGAGTTTTTCTTGGAAGCGAGGATTTCAGGAGACTATTTCATCAATACTAGGATGATAAATCATGTAAACAAAACCATCTATAATATAGAACATATTTTATGCATGTCAACTTGATTTTAACAATTATTCTTTTTTTAATTGCTTATATACATTTTTTACAGTCCAGTAGTTAACCACCTCCTGGTTAGCCCTCCCAAACTTCCTCATCCCATTACTCCTTCCCCATGTCTCCAAAAAGATGTTTCTCCCTCCCCCCATCAAAGCCCCACCAGGCTGCAGGATTCCCTGGGGCCTCAAGTCACTCAAGGGTAAAGCATGTCTTCTCCCACTGAGACCATACCAGGCAGTCTCCTACTGAATATGTGCTGGGGCCCTCATATAAGCTAGCATATGCCACCTGATTGGTGGCTCAATGTTAGAGAGATATCAGAGGTCCAGATTAGTTGAGATTATTTTTTTACACATGAGGTTACCCTCCTCCTCACCTTCTTCCAGCCATTCCTTAATTCAACCACAGAGGTCTCTGACTTCAGTCCTTTGCTTGGGTACAAGTATCTGCTTCTGGTTAGTTCAGTTGTTTGTTGGGCATTTCAGAGGGCAGCCATGCTAGGCTACAGTCTGTAAGTACAACATAACCTTAGTAATATTGTCAGGCCTTGGAGTCCCCCCTTGAGCAGGATCCCAAGTTGGGCAAGTCACTGGACCTCCTATCCTTCAGTCTCCTGTCCATTTTTATCCCTGCAATTTTTTACACAGAAACAATTCTGGGTCAGAGTTTTTTATTATGGGATGGCAATTCCATTCCTCCATTTGATGTCCTGACTTTCTAATGGACATGGATTCTAAAAGTTCCCTTTCCCCATTCTTGGCATTTTATCTAAGATCACTCCCTTTGAGTCCTGAGATTCTCTCACCCCCCCCCCAGTTCTCCGGTACTTTCTAGAGGGTACTCCCACCTCCCATATCCTAAGTTTGCATAATTCCATTGATTCTACTAGCCTCCAAAACCTGATCATGTCCTACACCCATCTCCCTCCCCTCTCTCTAACAGGTCCCTCCCTCTCTCAGCCTCTGTGATTGCTTTCCTCTACCTCCCAAGTGGGATTGAGGTATCCTCATTTGGACCCATCTGCTTGTTAACCTTCTTGAGTTCTGTGAATGGTACCCTGGGAATTCTTTCCCTATTTGCTAATATCTTATTATTAGTGAGTACATATCACAACTGTCCTTTTGGGTCTGATTACCTCACTCAGGATGATATTTTTTAGTTATATCGATTTGCTAGCAAAACTCATGATGTCCTTGTTCTTAATGGTTGAGTAGTATTTCATTGTGTAAATGAACCCCATTTATTGTATCCATTCTTCAGTTGTGAGACATCTATGTTGTTTCTAGCTTCTGGCTATCTCAAATAAGACCTGCAAAGAAACAGCTTTGAGGCTCCTCTATCTGAGGAGAAGTGGAGAAGGTAACCAGGAAGAGATTTGTAAGGGCATGAGTGGGAGTAGAGAATGGAGGGGGGCTGTGACTAGAATATAACGTGAGTTAAAAAGTAAATTATGAATGTCTCTGGATGGCCTTTCGTTCAGTTTCTGCTCCACATTTTGTCCATATTTCCTCCTGTGAGTCTAAGAAGGACTGAAGCATCCACACTTTGGTCTTCCTTCCTCTTGAGCTTCATGTGGTCTGTGAATTGAATCTTGAATATTCCAGTATCCACCCATATACAATCACCAAACCCAGACCCTACTGTGAATGCAAAGAAGAGATTTCTGACAGAAGCCTGATAGAGTTGTTTCCTGAGAGGGTCTGCCAGAGCCTTACAAATGCAAAGGCAGATGCTTGCATCAAAACCATTGGACTGAGCACACAGTCCCCAGTGCAGGAGTTAGAGGAAAGATGGAAGGAGCTGAAAGTGTTTGCATTCCCATTGGAAGAAAAACAATATCAACCAAACAGAACCCCAGAACTCCCAGGGCCTAAACCATTCACCAGAGACTACACATGGAACAACCCATGGGTGGGTAGGTAGGGGTGCATCCTCATAGAAGCAGGGCGAGGGGAATGGGATAAGTGGTTTCTGGAGGGAAACTGAGAAATGGGCTAACATTTGAAATGTAAATAAAGATATTATCCAATAAAAGAAAAAATAAATTATGGGGAAAAAGAGAAATAGTTGCATACTGTTCAATTTCTTTACAACCAGGAAACTTATGTAATTTCATTATGAGTCTCAAGTCAAAATTCCCTGAAGGATGCTCTGGAACATTATGTGGTCTTTCAGTACAGACAGGGTTATTGTTCAATCCAAAACCAGATATAAGTAAAATTAACATGCTTTTAGCTTCTCTGGGCAGCTTCATTATCTGAAGACTTTCTTACAATGATTTCCACATTTAAGGTTGTAAGAACCTGTGTTATTATGAAAGTGAATACTCTTTGATGTAAGTTATTAGTAAGAACAAGATGGATAAATTTGCTAGTGAGTGTAGAAATGACTGTTGGAAAGCCTCATTTGCCAAAGAAGCTCATAAAACTGATGTAGCCATTTCTGTTATGAGACTCAGGACATATCCTAAGTGGGAATCTCTGCTAGGACATTGTTTTAGGTTCATAGAATAACCAGAGAGAGGTGTGGTCTGGGTCAACATTCTATAATACCAAACAGATCCCAAATTTCCATCTTCTTTCTCAGGACTATTCACATCAGGCTCAGATCATAATCATCTATCTTTTAACATATTTTTTCTTACTCAGTGATTTCTTACTCAGAATACTCAATCTTCCATTCTTAAGTTTGCATTTTAAACAGCCAATTCATCTTCTGACTTTGTTGCCTAAATGTAGGGTTGAGACATTAACAGGGTTAGCACTTGTTGCTCAGCTGTGTATCTGACATTGGCTTGGGGAAGTCTAGTGATGTGTTGTCTGTTTGCATTTTCTATGAATCTTCTGCTGTTCTTTATAGTTGGATTTTTATTAGAGAGAAATCATGTAAAAATGACTGATCTGGGGAATAAGAACATCATATTATTCTGTGAATAATAGATAGCATTTGTACTGCCAAATCTAGACTGCAGTCACCTTGATGATGTGGAATGCTAAGGAGATCTAAGAATGGTAGAACCTGTTGTGCTCTGAGTTCTAGTAGAGAGTGTCTAATTTGCTGTTATAATTGTTTGTTTCATTATTCATGCCTGAGGTTAACTTGGATTTGAATATTGCTACAGTAAGACCTATTAGGAAGCACTGTGTCTTATATCCTTTTGTCTATCATTTCCCAATTGCTGTTGCTTTTTTAATAAATAACCACCCCTTTCTCTGAAGCATGAATAATTCCTAACTTGCCCTACATCTTCTTTTTGTTTATTCTGAGTAGAACAAAAGTCTTTTTTTAACTGTCTTATGTGAGATCCACTTTCCTACTCAAAATTCATATAATGTTGTTTGTTCCAACATTTGAAAATTCAGTTAGGTAAATTATCTAACTGATCACCATAAATACATTCTTCAGGGACTGCTTGATTGATATTGAGTTAGTAAAGCGCCTCCCTTTATAGGACTAATGGTTAGCCATGTGTAGGATTCTAGTCTATATGTTGGATTCTGTGTAGACTTTGTTTCAGAGCCACATTTTTAAGAAATGTAGCATGCGTCATGATGAATGGGAAGAATCATTTCATAGCTGGAAGGGCAGTTGGGCCTTTGGTGGTTTCTTATATTTTTGGTTGTTTCATTAAAAATAACTAAAGAACGAAAGGTTGTCTTTGGTATATACTACATAGACCAAAGGAATTACAAGTGATGTACACAGTGAGCACAGTTAAAATCTGCTCACAACCCAGAGACCAACCACAAAGATCATGAGTGCATAAAATTCAGGAACAGGTACAGACATATGTGGGCTCTGGTCTCTTCTCTCTTGGCTTCACCATACCTTGGATTCTCAGTAATCTTATTTACATTTATTAACTATAGTAATCTGTGATATCTCAAAAGAGTTTTGGGTTTCCTTGTGGGAGAGGGTATTTCTTTCAAAATTTTTGAGATGAGGTTTCACAGAAAAAAAAAAGAATTTCAACTGTTGGGGAGCAGAAATCTTCTGCCTCAGTGATACACAAATGTGAAGAAGTTCAAAGGACCTGGTGATTTTGCTCCCTCTAGTCTCCAGCCAAATCCTTCCTTTGATTACCTGCTCAGCACAGGGTTTGAGGATCAGTGAAAACATGATGCAGGTGGGGCCAGCAATCTCAGTTACCTAAAATCACTATGAGTTCTCAAATGTCCTCTTTTCTACATGACAGAAGCCTCATGATCTGACATGGTATCATATTTTAACTAAGTCGTCTTTTCAGTCTACTACATGCATCATTATCCAGAATGTATACTTTTTAACCTTCCAATACTGAATCTAGAATTGAAACACTTATTTAGCACACAGGTGTGAATGCAGCTGTGACCTCAATACTGTCTTGGAGGATGGTGTTGGGAGCAAAATAAAGCTTCTAGCAAGAAGCTTCACTTTTCCACTGTATCCTGAAAAGCTGATATAAATGATTGTGGGGGCATTAGAATGATTTAGGTTCAGAACCTAATTAACAATTCATCTTAGATTATCTTTTGCCCCTTTATTAGACATTTCTTGCCAAACTGTTGAAACTAAAATTCTATGACTAATAGCCAATTCTGTCTTTGGAATTAGTTCATCATAACACTAATCTAAATGTCCTCTTGACCATGGGATGCTTCTCAAAAATGCCATTCACTCAGTCTCTGCTTGAGTTGAAGAATTTGTGTGTGTCTTTGCACATTTATCCCTCCTCTGAGAGCCCTTCCTGGCTACAGCAGGTGTCTGCTTCAGACTCAATGTCCCCAACTGCTAGGGGTCTCATCTAAATACATCCTGATAGATTCTAACACTATTAATGATACAGATATATAGGCAAACAGGAGCCTAGTATACCTGTCCTCTGAGAGGTTCTATCAAGCAGGTGACCAAAACAGATGCAGAAACTCACAACTGAACATTAGACTGACCTTGAAGTTTATGGAAGAGTTGTGAGAATGATTAATGAATATGTAGAGGATAGGGACTCCACAAGAAGACCAAAAGTGTCAACTAATCTGGATCCTTGTGGGCTACCTAGGCCCCTCCCCACATGTATGTAGCAGAGGTTCAACTTGGTCTCCATGTAGATCCCTTAGATACTGGAGTGGGGGATGTATGATGACTCTTTTTTTTTAACCTTTGTTTCTTTGTGCTTTAAGAGTTTATTATTTTTTGTTATATATTTTCTTAACTTACCTTTCAAATGTTATTCTCTTTCCTGATTTCCCCTCCAAAAACACACTATCCCATCCCCTCTCCACATAGTCATCAACCCACCCACTCCCTCTTCCCTGTCCTGGCATTTCCTTATACTGGGGTATCTAGCCCAGGTCCAAGGGCCTCTCCTCCCTTTGATGATCAACAAAGCCATCCTCTGCTTGAGCTTCTTTTGGTCTGTGAATTGTATCTTGGGCACTCCAAGATTTTGGGCTACTATCCGCTTATCAATGATTGCATACCATGTGTGTTCTTTTGTGATTGAGTTAACTCACTCAGGTTGACACTTTCTAGTTCCATCTTTTTGCCTAAGGATTTCATGAATTCATTGTTTTTAATATCTGAGTAGTATTCCATTGTGAAAATATACCATATTTTCTTTATCCATTCCTCTGCTGAGGGACATCTGGATTCTTTCCAGCTTCTGGCTATTATAAATAAAGTTGCTATGAACCTAGTGGAGCACTTGTCTTTATTACATGTTGGAGATACTCAGGCCATAGCAGGTGCTGACAAGGATGGGGAGAAAAAGGAACACTCCTCCACTACTGGTGGGATTGCAAGCTGGTACAACCACTCTGGAAATTCTTTTGTCAGTTCCTCAGAAAAAAAATGATGACTCTATGCATGCCTATGGATCCTGTTTCCCTAACTAGTCTACTTGTCTGGTCTCAGTGAGAGAGAAGGTTTCTATTCCTACAGTGTCTTGAGGAGCCAAGTTTGGTTGGTATCCAGGCTACACTCCCCATTCTCATAGAAGAAGTAGACTGGTGATGGGAAAAGGGTCTCCCTCAGAGGGACACAGAGGAAAAGGGAAGCTGTAGTAGAGATATGAAGTGAATAAACAAACAAACAAACAAATATTTGGAGAACCAAGATTAAGTGTCCTTGCACAATACCCAAGGCCTGTAGCTGAGGTTTTCCCATTTCAATTTAAAGCAATTCCTTGTTTAATCCAATGTATTAGAAAAATGCTCTAATTTATGATATTTCTTTTGGAATTATAATGTAATCATTTTACTGTGACCATTTTAAAACATGGTTGGTAAGGAAAACTATATCTGTATTACAAGCTATCATCCCCAATATTTGACATCAGAATAAACCTTTTTTTCCATTTGAGGAAAGACTTGTACTCATTTATTGATAGAGATGTGTTCACTCCCAATGAAAAATTTCAATCTGTGTAAGATTGACAATTGATATTTTAACAATGACAGAAAAATCATCTGCGCCTGTTCATACTATGATGAGGTCACATCCATCAACTATGGTTTTGAGAGTTGACCGTAAGTGTCAGGAGCTCTTGGGGACACTGTCTAGCTGTTAATTTACATTTTCATTTGGATCTACACTATCACAGGTAAATAGAAACAAATCCTATTTTGCAAAAATCCTGCCCACCATTTCTATCTGTACCAAAGTAACTGTTTTGAGCTTTGATATTCTTGCCAGATAAATTTATCCTTTTTTTTTAAAGAATCACCTTTATCCTTTGACCCAAACCAACAAATAGAAAAAATGTTAATGAAAAAATAAATTTTCTAAAATGATGGGATGTTCTAGGAACTCATTTAGCAATGTGGCTACATAGAGACACAAATGTTTTATCATTTAAAGACATTGTTATGTGGCCTACTACCTGACAGCAACTTGGAGAGCAATGTTCTGTGAAAGGTAGTTTATGCTCTTAACTAGAATCTACTACATGATAATTGTACTCCATTATCCAGGACTAATCTTCTAGGAATTAAAGAGTGGCAATTGGAGTAGGACCACTTACCAGCACTTTAGTTTCAAAACAGTCAAAGATTTATTTCCTTTTCTATGAACCTATGTTCTGTGGCCCTACAATTCTTGCTTTAATAGGAGAAAATGTTTATCAGGAAAGATGAAAGCAATTTCACTGACCTATAGCTATGACATTTATTCAGTTACTGAGGGGTTCTTGAGGCCTTTGATTCATCAAATTAGGATATAATTTCATATGTGATATCAGTATTGCTAAAAAATGTGTTCCTAGTTTACAACACTCTACTACTGTTGACTTGACTAAGTCTCTATTCTCACCTAATGTTTACTTTCCATTTTTTGCAGAAAAGGCATTCTATTGACAGCCAGGCTACAATACTGCATTGTAAAGGCTGTGATCATATAGAAGCCAGGTGAATATTAAACTTCAGAAGACAGTGTGTAGGCTATTTTATGTAGAGAGGACTATGGTCTGATATTGTGACATGTCTCTAGCTTTATACTGGATTATATAAAGAGCAGAATTGGAACATAAATTCCTGTATTGTACACATAAAGATTATGGCATATTTCACAACTATTTTCCAGGAAGGATAATGGTATTTAGGGCCAAACTGCTGGTTCATATATGATCACTCATTGGCTATTATAGAGAATCTTACAGGAAGAATCTAATTTGATATATGCACTTATTATGTATGTAGATAACCACTGTGTCCCCAGATCAACCCACTATGAACATTTACCCACTGCATGACAAGATCCTGAGCCACTGACTGAATAACATAATTCTGAAGTCTCAGAGATACAAGATTGTATGTAGCTTTTCCCCATGGGGAGTTAAACTGGGACCTCCAGCTTGCTTTGGTAGTCTTACCTGTATGAATATTCAACTTGAAAATTAATAGTTGTACAACCAAGAGCCAAGCAAATAAGAGAAGTGTCCTGAGGATCTGGTATGAAAGAGAACAGAAATGGTATCCTCACACTGTTCCAGAGAATTTTCAACTAAAATAAACCCACAGAAGACCATCCTCTAGTGTGTCGAACTTTTCTTAGAGCACACAAAACAAAATTGACAGTTTACTGCACTAAGTTCCTTCAATCTAAATCAATTTTGTAGGAATGGTTCATCCATATGACCTTAGTCACCAGGAACACTTTTTCCCTATTAGAAGAATGAATCAATCAATAGAAAAATGAGGATCTTATACACCATTTCTCATGAATGAAGGTTAATTACTCTTGTTCAAAGAGTCAGCTGTCAAGCAAAGTGGAAGTAACATATCTTTTGGAGGATTGTATAGATGGGAAGAAAATTTACATCACAACCCTAAAGTCCTGCAATAATTATGATCTATTCTGTAGTTCTTATAGTAGAAGGACGAGTGATGCCATTATTATAATGATTTTATATTTATTTATATATAATGCAATATTTATATAATGGTGTATATATATAATTAAATTATAGTTAAAATATATTAATAATTTATGATATAACTCAAAACCACACACACATACATAAATGTACACACACACACACACACACACACACATAGACAAATAGATATTTGACAAGTAGAAATTCCTGAGGGGTTTTTTTTTTTTAGATTTTCTAGTTTTATTGAATAGAAGTTATTTTTAATGTATGAATTATTTTATTTATTTATATACAAATATTGTCTTACCCTTTGGTGTCAACTTCCACTGAGTTATTTCCCTTCTTTTTACTCCTTTCAGAGACTTTTCCTTTGGTATAACTCTAAAATGGAGCATCAAGTCTCCACAGAATTAGGTACATTGACTCTCACTGAAGCCAGACAAGTCAGTCCTCAGTTATATATGTGCCTGGGACCTAAAATCATCCTGTGTATGCTCTTTTGTTGCTATCTCAGTCTCTGGGAGCTCAAACAAATCCAGGTAATTGACACTGTTGGTCTTGTATGGGTTTGCCATTCTCTTCATTTCTTTAAATCCTCCCTTAACTCTTCCATAGGAGTTCCTGTGCTCTGTAAAATTCTTGTCTATGAATATCAGTTACAGTCATCTGCTGGTAGAGTATATCAGTGGACAGCCATGCTAGCCATTTGTCTGCAAGCACAACATAGAATCAGTAATAGTGTGAGGGATGGGTGCTGGCCCATGATCGATCCCAAATTGGGCTGGTCACTGGCCAGACACTCTTAGAGTTTCTGCTCCATTTTATAACAGCATTTCTTTTAGACAGAGGAAATTTGTGGTAAAAAGTTTTGTAGTTGGGTTGGAGTCTCCATTTGTCCACTGGGTGTCCTATCTGACTATTGGAGATGGTCTCTTCACGTTCTACATTCCCTCTGTTGGGCATTATAACTATAGTCACCCACATTGAGTCCTGGGAGCTGCCCCAGTTAATAAAAGTTTATAGACTATGTCCTTAATGATTTTTAAATCCCATTGATTTTTTTATATTTTATTGTGTGTATATATATATATATATGTATATATATATTTAATATATATCATATATATGTATATAGTTATATATTAGTATAAAATAAACTACACTATGAATACAGTCTTATTTCAATTATCTATACTATTATACAAAATAATTTTGATTATTAAACTATAATTTCAATATAACTATTATGCAATGAAATTTTAGTATAATGTGAAGTAATAGATTTTTCAAGTATAGACACTCACATATATATACACAGGGATGAATACTGACAGATTGAAAGTCCATTGCAAATCCTAAAACATTTTTTCATGTTTTTTGGTTATTTTATTTATTTACATTTCAAATGTTATCCCCCTTTCCAGTTTCCTCTCCACAAACCCCTATTCCCTTCCCTTCCCCATGCCCCTATTAGGGTGCTACTTCAGCTGATGACCCACTCCAGCCTCAGTTCCCTAGCATTCCCCTATACTGGGTCATCAAGCCTCCATTGTACCAAGGGGCTTTCCTCCCACTGATACCAGATAAGGCAATCCTCTTCTATGTATCCATATGGAACCTTGGGTCCACTTATGTGTACTCTTTGGATAATGGTTTATTCAGAGAGCTTTGGAGGGTCTGCTTGGTTGATATTGTTGTTTTTCCTATTGGGTTGTAAACCCCTTCAACTCCTTCAATCCTTTTCCTAATGTTTCCAATGTAGTCATGCCCAGTCTGATATTTGCTGTGTGCATCCACTGGCACCTATGAACACAGTGGAATATGTGTCCTTGTTATATGTTGTAGCATCTTTTGGGGATGTGCTCAGGAGTGTTATAGCTGGATCTCTGGTAGATCTATTTCCATTTTTTTATGGTTTTTGTGTGTGTGTGTGTGTGTGTGTGTGTGTGAAACCACCAGACTGATTTCCAGAATGGTTGTATCAGCTTGCAATCCCACCAGCAATGGAGGAGTGTTGTTCTTTCTCTATATCCTTTCCAGTGGTTGTTGTCCCCGGAGCTTTTGATCTTGGCCAGTCTGATTGGTGTGAGGTAGAATCTCAGGGTTGTTTTGATTTGCATTTCCCTGATGATTAAGGATGTTGAACATTTCTTTAGGTGTTTCTCAGCCATTCGGTATTCCTCAATTGAGAATTCTTTGTTTAGCTCTATACTCCATTTTAATAAGGTTATTTAGTTCTCTGGAGTCTAACTTCTTAAGTTCTTTGTGTATTTTGGATGTTAGCCCTCTATTAGATGTAGGGTTGATAAAGATCTTTTCCAAATCTGTAAGTAGTCATTTTGGTATTGGTATAGACACAGGCAAGTAGATCAATGGAATAGAATTGAAGACCCAGATATGAACCCACACACATTCAGTCTCTTGATCTTTGTTGGACAAAAGAGCCAACACCATCCAGTGGAAAAAAGACATTTTCAAATAATGATGCTGGTTCAACTGGTGGTCTGCATGTAGAAGAATGCAAATAGACCCATTCTTATCTTTTGCTACAAAGCTCAAGTCCATGTTGATTAAGGTTCCCCCACATAAAACCGGATAAGTTGAATCTAATAGCGAGAACAAACCTTGAACATATTGGCAAAAAAGGAAATTTTTCTGAAAAGAACACCAACGGCTTATGCTCTAAGATGAACAAGTATATAAATTGGACCTCATAAACATGAAATTCTTCTGTGAGGCAAGGGACACTGTCAAGAAGATGAAACAACAATCTACAGATTATAAAAAGATTTTCACTAACCCTCCATCAAATATAAAGCTGATATCCAAAATATATAAAATACTCAAGAAGTTAGACTCATAAAACACTGAAAACAAAAAATCAATCAAACAAACATTCCATAACAAAACCAAAACAAACCAAAACAAATCCCCCCGAAAAAAAATTCCCCAAAAAAACAAATAACCTGATTAAAAAATGATGTATAGAACTCAACAATGGAATCTTGAATGGCCTAAAGAGTACTTAACAAAATGTTAAACATCCTTTGTCACCAGGAAAATGCAAATCACAAACCTGAGTTTCCACCAATCAGAATGGCTAAGTTCAAAATCTCAAGTGACAACACATGCTAGTGAGGGTGTCTAGAAGGAGGAATACTCCTCAGTTACTGGTGGGATTACAAACTGGAAAAAACAGTCTAGAAAAACATCTGGTGGTTCCTTAGAAAATGAACATTGCAGAGAAACTGTACAGAAAAGCACAAAAATTTGAGATCGCAGAATCCTGATATGCAACAGCTTACCCAAGTAATTAAGAGCAGATGGCAGAGTAGGGATTCTATTCTTTTGCAATATGGTCTTGATAAGTTGTAATCATAGTAACACATATATATATATATATATATATATATATATATATATATAATAGTTTTGCTTGAATTCTGTCTAAAGTCAAATTATGTATCATAGAATTTCAAATTTCAAATTGAAACACAATTATAGTGAATTTAGAAAATAGTCCTGCAACACTTAGAGAATCACAAACAACTGGAACACAATAAACATGGTGGTGGGAGCTATTCCATAACACTTGTTGCATTTTCAGAAGTTGTTATGTTTCTGTCTTTATTTTTTTTTACAAATGATATAGATTTATTAAGGCAATCCAAAAAGGAATAAATTTGGAAAATTCACACTTTATATATTCTAAACAGTCAACTGAGATATAATGATCAGAATTGGCTTAATGATGCATGTGTATGTCAATAGAGTGTAATAGAAAGCCAAATATAAATCCATATTTCACTTGTCATGTACAGTTTAGCTATTAGCCTGGGGAGGCCCAATACCCTGGATTTCTTTGGAAGCTGGGACTGATAAACTACTTACTTCAGTGGAAAGGCTGCTAAATGCTCAGCTGATAATAATAATCCAACATCCTGATCCACATGGTAGATAGAGAAAACATTCTCTCATGATTCTCTGACCTCCACATTCATTTGCATGGTTGAACATCTGAACACAAACAAAAAGACACATATAAGTAAATGAATGTAATATAAACATTTTAAAATTATGTAATAGCTAAAAGTCACAGGACTCCTTGAAGCCAGTGTAGAAATTTACATCATTCCATTGGGTTAAGTAAATACAGAATAAGGCAAAGAATTTTCAAACATCAGAAGTAAGTAGATAAAAAAAAAAGAAAAAAAACCATCTAGTAGAATCATCTGTTGCCAGTTATGGGGTATAAAACTGTAAAAATGGGTATAGAAGATATGGTCCCACTGTATTCAGGGCATTATTAAATGCAAATCCACTGTGAGCCTTTGTGGCCACATAAGAAACTGCTTCCTGGAAAAAAATGTCTCTGTATCATGCTCCTCTGTAAGAAAATCTCAAATATAAGAAATACACACTCAAATGCTTCCCTTGTTTTTAATCTGATTTACTTACCACATTTCTGTGTTATATGAGATTTTCTGACACTCTGCATATGAATATGTTATTAGGAAATGATGCATAAACAGTGTTCTCATTCTATGGGCTTTTCTTCATAAGTTCCCAATTATATAGTTTCTAACATCAATGCTTTTGATTTGGGGGTAGTCTAGTTATGCTTCAGTCTTAGAAAAGAAGTCAATACCTGTTATTCTGGCATTTCCTTTTCTCCATAGTGCAGGGAGATAGCTTCTGCTCAAGAAGATTCTCTTCTTTATTTTCAGTTGTTTAGTTCATTTATGTTGAATGTGTTCACTGAGCAGTAAAAACAGTTTACTCCTATTTGATTCATTGTTTCCATATTATTTTAGGATGAATTTTATTTGTTTCTTCTCCACAGAACATCCTTTATAATTTGATTACTTTTGTGTTTGTATTATATATCTTTTGTGATACATTAGGTGTTATTTTTCTTGGTTTGACATGAAACTTACATGAAAAAACTACAAGTGGTTCTGACTATTTGTTTCTCTTAGCAACAACACTTCAGTGTTAAAAGGAGATAATTGTGAATGAATATCATTGTGATCTAATATCTGATATACTAGACAGCTGTTTAAGTGGTGCACTTTATATTTCAAACATGATATGCCATTTTCTCCATACTCCATAAATATATAATAAAATATATTTAGTAATTAAACATTGCAAAACTCATTATCTTTTCAGTAATCACAGTAGTGCCATTTCTGAATAAAGAAATAATTTTATGACTCCTGTGATTTTGTTTCCCTTTACTATATTTTTAAGGATCTCAGACTTGTGTTGACGGATACCTTCATCTCACTCTTAATCTAAGATGGATGCTCCAGGCATTTGACAATTCTTGTCTGTCTGGAACTAAGAAGACCAGGTAAGCACAGGAACGAACCCCAGCACTTTTGTTCCAAGTCTCCTCTAAAAGCATAATGTTTGGAAAGGAAAAAAGAAAACAGGACCTGCCTTCATCTCCAGTCTTTATTCCTCCGGAGCATCTTCCATGAAAAAAGACTCCACACTACAAGGATGAAGGTCCAAACCTAATTAAAAAACTGTAATCTCTTACTCCCAGGAGTAAAAGCTTAGTATCTGCTCCCTCCTATGAATGTCTTACATAGTTCAGGAATGAAACCTGACTATGTGGTTTCTATTGTTCCTGATTAATTGTGATGATCATTGTTCTTAGGTGTGTTCTCCCATGTGTCCCTTAACGTGTCATCACTGGGTCTATTGAAGACCTCATAGATACTGTAACTCATATTTTCTGGCTTCTCTTTGCTCTTTATTATTTTTTTTTAGATTTTGTGTTTAATGTCTGATAGTTATATGACTTTAAAGTGTTCAATAATTTAGGCTCAATATTATTTTTGCTAGATATCAAAGGTTGCATAATACAGTATTTATCATATATATGTACATACACACGAAGAATGTCCAAATCTATGTGCTTTATCTTTCTCTCTACCTTAAAATACATACATTTCCCAAAGAACATTAATTTTAGTCTAAGTGACATGTTCATTTCTGTAGATTTCAGGAATAACATTACAGTAAATTTCATTTATTCTGTGTTTAAACACCATTTATTAGATATTTAATTTATTTACATTTCAAATGGTATCCCCTTTTCTTGTTACCCTCTGAAAACCCCCTATCCCCTCCCCCCTCCCCCTGCTCACAACTCCTTCCCCACTTTCCTGACTGCCATTCCCCTATTCTGGGGACATCGAGCCTTCACAGGACCAATGGCCTCTCCTCTCATTTATGTCTGAAATGGCCATCTTCTGCTACATATGTAGCTGGAACCATTGGTCCCTCCATGTGTACTCTTTGGTTGGTGGTTTAATCCCTGGGAACTCTGGGGGTACTTATTGGTACATGCTATTGTTCCTCCTGCAGGGCTGCAAACCTCTTCAGCAACTTGGGTCCTTTCTCTAGCTGCTCCATTAGGGACCTTGTGCTCAGTCTATTGGTTAACTGTAAGCCATGGGTATTTTGATCCACTTTATTATTATTTTTTAACAGTTTCAAATTTGGCATTATTTTCTTTTTTCTTTTTTTTAATTTATTTTCTATATTTTTTAATTTGCATTCCCAATGATTTCCCCTTCCCTGGTTCCTCCCTCCCCGAAAGTCCCATAAGCCCTCTTCCTCCCCCTGTTCCCCATTCAACCCCCTCTCACTTCTCTGTCCTGGTATTCCCCTACATCCAGTCTTTCTAGGACCAGGGGTCTCTCCTTCCATCTTATTGGAAATCAATTGCTATGTGAATTGTGTCTTGGGTATTCTGAGCTTCTGGGTTAATATCCCCTTATCAGTGACTGCATACCATGTGTGTTCTTTTGTGATTGGGTTACCTCACTAAGGATGTGTTATATTTACACAAAGGAATACTAGTCTGCAATTAAAAACAATGAATTCACGAAATTCTTCGGCAAACGGTCAGAACTGGAAAATATCATCTCTTTGCTCTTTAAACCAGCTATTTTACAACTGGATCTGTCAGCCCATATTAAAGGCTCTGTAATGGCTTGATACAATGTGGAGTGGTGGAGGTGTAAATTACAGTTACTACTGTGACCCTCAAGTATGCGTTATAAGGATACATCCAAGAGTCAAGTTTTTTGCTTTAACACTAAAAAACCTTAAAGCTCAGACATACTTGAGGCAGAGTTTCATCCCAGATATCTTCCCCTATAAAGAACTGATGACTAACAGGGGACAGTAATCACCCATCAGGCTTGATTTGACTTCATTACTAACTGCAGAGGTAGCTTAAGTAGGGCTTTGTTTTTATGTCTATGGTTTCATTTAGTGCTTTTGGATCATCTAGAGATCTTTCATGGCAGATTCTCCTCTTATTTTTGTCTGTCTTTCTGGAGGTATCTCTTGAAAATCAAACTCATTTATTTAATTGTATTTCCCCATATCCACAGGGGCTGCAGATGGGATTTACTAATCCTTGCCACATTTTGTATGTTATATCTGCAATACAGACATTTGACAACTGAAGACAGGAATTTGAATCGTGAGAACATATTTTACTTAAAACTTTTATAGAGGAAGGAATCCCAGTTTCCTGAATTGATTAATCTTCAGAAAATTATGTTAAGTCTCAAATACTCATTGCATGAGACTGTTAAAGTCACTTAGCTCACAGAAAGAGAGTTGAGTAACAGAATTTCAGACACTTTCCAGGGATTATCCACAACACTAGCACTTATTTGTAATGGGCAAAGTATCCAATGCCATGAAATCAAAAGCTATTAGGTTCTCTGCATTTCTGGTTGGTAGTCAGTGGGCAGATAGCTATAGGATATAAAATAAATTTTTATATGTGTATGTGTGGATATGCGTTTTATTAATTCTTTCTCCAAGGGCATCCTTCCTAATCCAGGGAATAATTTAGATACTGTAAAAATCACTAAAACAGCTAATTAATATTAATTCAAAAGCAGATGAAAGAAAGACAGAGATGTGATTAAAAAATGCACAGCATAGAATCAATGTGTCATCACCAGAGCAATGAAAATGAAAACTAAGATCAGAGGAAATATTGCCTCATGTCTTATGGATGTGTACAGGATAAAATATGTGTTCAGTTTTGTGACTATGTTGATGGTTAACAAGGTTCTGTGGATGCTTATCTTATGATACTACATATGTTTATTCATGTGATATCAAGTACAGTTACTGTTATGTACCCCAATTTCCATGATATAAAATGAAAAAAAGTCCAAAACTTTATCATCAAAGTGAAAGGGATTTTTGAACTGTACCAGCTAAGTCTGACTCTGACCAAGTGTTCTCAGAAAGAAACAGGAGACAGCATGGAAAATCTCAAATGAAGACACTGGGGATGATACACCAGACCTGAGCCTGATCTGGAAGAGTGACAGTGTGTGATGCTATTTAAATTTCATGTATTTAAAAAATGACATAACTACATATAGTTGATACACCATTGTAAATTAAAAACAAAAGTCTCTTGCATCTTCTTTGAGCACTGTCTTCTCACAGAGTTCCACCACAGAGCTTGTTATGTAGAAAGAAAAGATGCAAATAGGGACTTCTGCTACTCAAGGAAACCCACCAAGTGCTGAGCCTCACTGTGGCAGAGTAGTTCATCCCTGGATTCCAGTCATGTCATCCAATTCAAGGATTAGAAATGAACACAAACTACTCACCATGCCATTGTGGCTTGGATGTTTTTTTCTTTGATAGTTTAAAAGGTGTTTTACAAAGAATAAACCCTTTTTGTTTAAGAGAGTCAGTGAATATATCTGTGACAGTTTTCTGATGGATTCTCTCTGTTTTAAGGCATACAGAGTAAGGTACAGCTGGTAAAATGTGGAGGCAGCTTGGTACAACATGGAGGGTTCAATAAATGTATGTGTGTCCTGGGGCTGTTACTGTGATTTGTGTCATCTCCCTGGTGTGATCATCTCAGAGATATCTCAGGGAACTTCCAGATCCCATCACTTATTTGGAATCTCAAAAGCATCCAAGGGCATGAGCTACCAGGTTCTCTACATTTCTGGTTGGCATGCAGTGAGCAAATAGCCATGGAATATAAAATAAAATTTTATATCTGTGTTGGTGAATATGCATTATATTGATTCTTTCCACCAAGAGTTTCCTTCCTAGTCCAGGGAATAATGTCTACATCACCACTAAAACTCATAGATAATACTGATCTAAAATCAGATGAAAGAACAAAAGTTATTTTTATAAAAACAGAGATATGATTTTAAAAAAAAAGCATAGCACAGAATCAATGTCCCTCATTACCAGAGCAACAAAATTTAAGGTCAGAATTGATTCAACCTCATGTATTATGGATGTGTTCAGGATACATTATGTGTTCACATGTGGGACTATGCTGATAATTACACACGTTCCCATTTGTAAGTATTCTTAGAATATGAGAATATACATGTGCAGTTGTCTGATGTCAAGAACATTTGCTTCAAAAATATGTATTCATGGTTTCATGAACTAAAATAAAACAAAATAAAAAGTTTTCCATTTTAGAACTTTATCAGACTCATCTGACTGACCAAGTGTTGTCTTACACAGAACCTATACACAGCATGGAGAATATTAATCCAGACATTGGGATGATACTCCAGACCTGAGTTTGATCTGAAAATGTGACAGTTTGTGATTCTATTTAAATTTCATATTTTTAAAAAGACAGACATAACCTTACTACATATAATTGTCATAATTGTCAATTACCAAAATGACACTTGCATCTTTTCTGAGCACCATCATTTCACAGATTTCCATCCCAAGAGCTTGCTATATAGGAACAGGTGATGAAAATAGGGACTTATGCAACTCATCAAAACCAGCCCTGGGCAGAGCCTCACCTGTGGTAGAGGAACTGAGCCTTGGATTCCAGACAGGTCTTACCACTTAGTGATTAACACTGTAAACAGACAACTCACCATGTATTGGGGCTTAGATGGGGTTTCCTTGTTGGTCTTTTAAAAGGTAATGGACATAATAGAAACTCTGTTTGTGTAAGAGGACATGCATAAGAGTGATGGTGGATATATGGAATGGTTTTCTGACTATTATTCTCTCTCATTTCAGGCATACAGGGTGAGGTTCAGCTTCTGTAATCTGGAAGAGCCTTGGTACAGCCTGGAGGATCCTTTAAATTCTCTTGTAAAGCTTCTGGACTCACCGTCAGTGATTACTGGATTTGGGCTAAAGTAGTTAGCAGATATAAAATATGTCAGTACTGTAAGAAAATCATGCAGAATCGGTGAAGGGCAGATTTGCTCTGTACAGAGACAATTCTAAGAACTCATTGTATCTACAATGAACAGTCTGAGAAATGAGGACACTGCTACGTATTATTGTGTGACAGACTGAGTGAGGAACATGAATTGTGAACTCAGACACAAAACTACACAAGGTGGTTATGACCAGCAGAGGTCACTGGCACACAAATATCTCCAGATCAACAGAATTGGAGTAGAATTGTGAATGGCAAAAATACTCTGAATGGTTTCAAATAAATATGTATTTAATTATGATAGACAAGGAAATGCATTTTTCACTCTTGACCCATGGCATTACTTTAGTAATGTAATTAAACAGGGGTTCCTGTTGCACCATTGTAGCATAAACAAGCAGTTACTGAAGGAATAAAAAATGTAGAAAAAAATTAGGCAATGTGAGTCTCAAGAGTATGCAGGGGAACGGGGAGGAGGTATTGGATGTGGAACAGTAGGAGAGTGGATGGGGTGATAAAATATGGATTGTAAAAAAAATAAAGTTTAAAAAAGTTTAAATAAGAAATATAAGCATTTAGAAGTGTGTGAAAGCTAATTTTTAAAATGTTGCCTTGGCAGCTGAAATTAAGGAAATAACAACAAATATCAGGAATGTTCCTTTGACAATAAATAAATAAAATTGTTGCTTTCCTCACAGATTCTTTTGGTATTGGGACCTCCTACACCTGTGACATCACATAGGCGACAGATTAGTAGCTTTGATTGTCTTCATTTTCTATAAAGCATCATGCATACATTATTAAAAATTTCATGAAGGAGTTCTTCAGAATAAATCTTATTTATGGTGTTTAATTACACACCAGTAGTTAAGTCTCCTTGTTTCTTGAACTTTTCACTGTGGACAGGGATAGGAACTCTGATCCTTAGATAGCCAGAGTCCTGTGAAGATGGGTGATTTCCTGTGAGTTTTGGTGTCTCACTCCTGGAGTTAATCCTACTTCTCCTTGCTCATCTTAACATTCAGCTATTTCTCTTGTAGTATGGAGGAACCCATACACACCATAATAAATGATGGAAGTGTACATAGGGGGATTAAAAGTCTATTAGGACAGGCTCTTTAAAACTATACCCATCATCCAGAGATTATCCTTCTGCAATGTAGAAACAGTCTATTGCTGTAAATCATAGGAACTTCATCAGATATTATCCATTCCAAAATCAGATATGTCAGAATTCTACTGACCTGGCATTTTAAAGGAGCACACTATCATCAGGAAGATCCCAAAATCACTCACACTACACAGTCATGGTGATGTTTCTAAATCTGCTTCAATGCTGCTCTGACCCACAGAAAGATGACAGACTGTAATGGATCAGACTGAGAGAGCATTCTATACATGATATAGCATGAGATTAGATACAAAAAAGGCACAGTGAGTTATTCACCCATATGGCTGCACTTAATTCTGACAGCCCACATAATTCTATTCTAACCTTTGAGAAGCAAGGAATGAATTCACTTAACAGACAGATAACAGAGATACTTTGAAAAAAAATTGAGTTTCTTTGTGTAATGAGAAAAAAGCAGAAAACAAATTGTAGCAGTCTAGAGGCCATGGAGAGGTACATATGGAAGAGGTACATATGAAAGTGGGGGTGGGGGTGAAATAGGATAGGCAGACAGAGAAACATGGAGCTAAGACAAAGGTTCAGATCAAGGCTCACACTTTTAATTTTCAGCTCTGTGCTTATATAAGCAAAACCCAAAGACCCATCCTTTGTTTAGGCTGTTGCTTTGTTTCAGGTGGATTGAGTTGCAAAGTAAGCTCAGTATGTGGTCAGCTCCTCAAAGCTCAGGTAGGAAATTGTAGTTGCAGTGAGGCCAGTCACTGGCTCCAACCAGGTTGTAAAAGCCTTGGAGGTTTACTTTAGCCAACTCAAGACTGGGGGAAGGGCACACAAATGAATACTATATACCTTTTGAAGTTTTCAACCTGTTGATCTTTCAGGAAAATGTAAACTAATAAAGTAGTTTGAGATTTCATCTAATACAAACCGCAGTAACATTTATTAAAGAAACAAATGACACAAAATGCTGTTGAGTATGTGGTGAAAGTGGAAACCTAATGCATGCTTGGTTTAACCTGTAGTTCCTATAGAATTTTGTCAGAACAGTCACCCAAAAGGTAAAAATACAGCTGTAATGTGATTTACCTACATCAGTACTGTACTAATGCTAAGGACTCTCTAGTAGAATATAGCAGACCATCTGTGCAACAATAAGACAGTGTACAAAAATTTAGAAAAGATGATAACATTTAAATGAGAAGAGAGAAGAAAACCAGGGGATCAAAAGTCAGGATGCCAAGTGTGAAAGGAAGCTTGGCACTGACTTGAGACCTTGAAATGACAGGAGCAGAAAAGTGTGAGGAGGTTGGTCTCTGATGGGATGGTGGGATCATGAATAGATGTGTTCCCTGTGATTTCAGCAGTATTAGTGCCATCCCCTTCCAGACTCATACTAGAGGAAGTCAGAGAGAAGGATGGTCTTATGTTAATAACCAAGTTAAGTCACTGTATACCCTCCCCAGTTATGAGGGCAAAGCTGGCTCCCTCCATGCGAATGCATCTTCCACCTCTAAGTTAAATCTCTTCCTAGGCTGTGGAACTTCCTATCTCTCTCACTGGAGGCTGATCTCTGAAAAAAGTGGTTGTAGACTAAAAGATGAGAATGTTGAGTCTACTGTACCTGTTGACAGTCCTTCCTGGTGAGTGTTTCCATTTCATACATGTGTCATGAGGGTTTTTCAAAATGTGTGATTGACAGAATTGATTCTTTTTGTTTGATGGTATCCTGTCAGAGGTGCAACTTCAGGAGTTAGGACCTGGCCCGGTAAAACCCTCTCAGTCACTGTCCCTTACCTGCTCTGTCACTGTCTACTCCATCACTAGAGCTATCTGGAGCTGGATCCAGCAGTTCCCAGAGAACAAATTGGAGTACATGGGTTGCATAAGCTCCGGTGGTAGCACCAGCTACAACCCGTCTGTCAAAAGTCGAATCTCCATCACTAGAGACACATCCCAAGAACCAGTTCTTCCTGCAGTTGAACTCTGTGACTACTGAGGACACAGCCACACATTACTATTGGAAGACACACAGTGAGGAGTCTTCAGTGTGAGCCCAGAAATAAACCTTCTTGTAGAGCAGCACCAACAGGGGGTATGCAGCATACACCTAGCATAGGAAATTTTCTTTAGGGTAGGGAAAAGCAATTCTTCTCCAAAACTGTTCCATGAGATGCCTGCTGTACAGGAAAACATACTGGTGCTAGGATCTTCAGTTACTACAATGCTCACAGCCACTAATACTCTTTAAATTATATCCAGAATTTTTCAATGACACCCCCTCCTGGAGGATCACAATCCAGCCAAAATCATCACCAGAAGACTCTTGCTCTCCTGAAGGATAAAATTTTAGGATTCTAAGTTTCACCCCACAGTTACCTAGCAACAGACAGGTATGCCCCTCCCCATAGTTACCTGGCAATAGCCAGGTAGGTCTGACCCACTATAAAAGGGGCTTCTTGCCCTTCTGCTATCTCCTACATCTCTTACTCTTTTAGCTTCTCTCTTGCCCTCTTGAGATCTTTCATACCCCTCCCCTCCCGCTTCTTTCTACGTGGTCATGGCTGGCCTCTACTTTTCTACTCTGTACTTCTCTCTGCCTTTCTCTGCCTCTACTACCCCCCCTTAAATCCCCTCCCCATGCCCTAAATAAACTCTATATTATGCTATACTGTAGTGTGTTTGAGGTCCCTCAGGGGGATGTGACTTCTGAGGCACCCCATTTCCCTCACATGCCCATAGAACATATCTTTTTTTTCCGATCAAAAATATGAATTTTAATTAACACTCATTTCAAAATATAGATTATAATGACAAAGTCAAAGTCCGTATCATTTCTTTTCTTTTTTTTTTTTTTTTGGCATCATCAATTTTTTTATTATTTTTTTTCTTATTTTCTAAGTTTTTTTTTTTATCTACATTCCAAATCATTTCCCCTTTCCATTTCCTCCCTCCCCGAAAGTCCCATAAGCCCCCTTCCCTCCCTCTTTTCTCCATTCAACCCCCTCTCGTTTTCCTGTCTTGGCATTCCCCTACATCCAGTCTTTCCAGGACCAGGGGTCTCTCCTTCCATCTTCTTAGAAATCTATTGATATGCGAATTGTGTCTAGGGTATTCCAAGATTCCGGGTTAATATCCCCTTATCAGTGACTGCATACCATGTGTGTTCTTTTGTGATTGGGTTACCTCACTAAGGATGATATTTTCAAGTTCTGACCATTTGCCTAGGAATTTCATGAATTCATTGGTTTTAATTGCAGAGTAGTATTCCATTGTGTAAATATACCACATCTTCTGAATCCATTCCTCCGTTGAGGGACATCTGGGTTCTTTCTAGCTTCTGGCTATTATAAATAAGGCTGCTATGAACATAGTGGAGCATGTGTGTTATTGCATGCAGGGGAAGCCTCTGGGTATATGCCCAGGAGTGGTGTAGCAGGATCCTTCGGGAGTGTCATGCCCAGTTTTCTGAGGAACCGCCAGACTGCTTTCCTGAGTGGTTATACCAGCTTGCAATCCCACCAGCAGTGGAGGAGTGTTCCTCTTTCTCCACATCCTTGCCTACAACTGCTGTCTCCTGTGGTTTTGATCTTAGCCATTCTGACTGGTGTGAGACAGAATCTCAGGGTTGTTTTGATCTGCATTTCCCTAATGACTAAGGATGATGGACATCTCTTTAGGTGCTTCTCAGCCATTAGATATTCTTCACGTGAAAACTCTTTGTTTAGCTCTGTTCCCCATTTTTTAATAGGGTTATTTGGCTCTCTGGAGTCTAACTTCTCCAGTTCTTTGTATATATTGGATTTTAGCCCTCTGTCGGATGTAGGGTTGGTAAAGATCATTTCCCAGTTTGTTGGTTGCAGCTTTGTCTTTTTGACAGTGTCCTTTGCCTTACAGAAACTTTGTAATTTTATGAGGTCCCATTTGTCAATTCTGATCTTAGAGCATAAGCTATTGGAGTTCTGTTCAGGAAATTCTTCCCTGTGCCCATATGTTCAAGGTACTTTCCTAGTTTCCTTTCTATTAATTTCACTGTGTCTGGTTTTATGTGGAGGTCCTTGATCCACTTGGAATTGAGTTTAGTGCAAGGAGATAAGAATGGATCGATTTGCATCCTTCTGCATACTGACCTCCAGTTGAGCCAGCACCATCTATTGAAAAGGCTATCTTTTTTTCCCACTATATGTTTGTAGCTCCTTTGTCAAAGATCAAGTGACCATAGGTGAGTGGATTCATTTCTGGGTCTTCAATTTTGTTCCATTGATCTACCTACCTGTCGCTCTACCAGTACCATGCAGTTTTGAACATTTTTGCTCAGTAGTACTGCTTGAGGTCAGGGATACAAATTCCCCCAGAAGCTCTTTTGCTGTTGAGAATAGTTTTAGCTATCCTGAGTTTTTTGTTACACCAGATGAATTGCTCTTTCTAACTCAATGAAGAATGGTGTTGGGATTTTGATGGGGATTGCATTGAATCTGTATATTGCTTTTGGCAGGATAGCCATTTTTACTATATTAATCCTGCCAATCCATGAGCATGGAAGATCTTTCCATCTTCTGTGGTCTTCTTCAATTTCTTTCTTCAGAAACTTGAAGTTCCTGTCATACAAATCTTTCACTTGTTTGATTAGAGTCACACCAAGATACTTTATATTAATTTTGGCTATTGTGAAGGGTGTTATTTCCCTAATTTCTGTCTCAGCTTGTTTATTCTTTGAGTATAGGAAGGCTACTGATTTGCTTGAGATAATTTTATATCCGGCCACTTTGCTGAAGTTGTTTATCAGCTGTAAGAGTTCTCTGGTGGAGTTTTTTTTTGTCGCTTAAGTATACTATCATATCATCTGCAAATGATAATTTGACATCTTTCTTTCCAATTTGTATCCCTTTGACCTCCTTTTGTTGTTTAATTCCTCTAGCTAGAATTTCAAGTACTGCATTGAAAAGATATGGAGAGAGAGGGCAGCCTTGTCTAGTCCCTGATTTTAGTGTGATTGCTTCAAGTTTCTCTCCATTTAGTTTGATGTTGGCTACTTGTTTGCTGTATATTTCTTTTACTATGTTTAAGTATGGGCTTTGCATTCCTGTTCTTTCCAAATCCTTTAACATGAAAGGAAGCTGAATTTTGTCAAATGCTTTTGCAGTATCTAATGAAATGACCATGTGATTTTTTTCTTTGAGTTTGTTTATGTAGTGGATTACATTGATGGATTTCCTTATATTGAAACATCCCTGCATCCCTGGGATGAACCCTACTTGATGTGGTGAATGATAATTTTGATGTGTTTTCGTATTTGGTTCACAAGAATTTTATTGAGTATTTTTGCATCGATATTCATAAGGGAAATTATTCTGAAGTTCTCTTTCTTTGTTGGATCTTTGTGTGGTTTTGTTATCAGTGAAATTGTGGCTTCATAGAATGTGTTGCTTAGAATTCCTTCTGTTTCTATTTTGTGGAATAGTTTGAAGAGTATTGGTATTAGATCTTCTTTGAAGGTCTGATAGAATTCTGCACTAAAACAATTTGGTTATGTGCTTTTTGTGGTTGGGAGGCTGTGAATGAACACTTCTATTTCTTTAGAGGTTATTGGACCATTTAGATGGTCTATCTGATCCTGATTAAACTTTGGTAGTCAGTATCTGTCTAGGAAATTGTCTATTTCATACAGATTTTCCAGTTGTGTTGAGTATAGGATTTTGTAGCAGGATCTGATAATTTTTTTGAATTTCCTCAGTTTCTGTTGTTATTTCTCCCTTTTCATTTCTGATTTTGTTAATTTGGATACTGTCTCTGTGCCCTCTAGTTAGTCTGGATAAAAGTTTATCTATCTACCTTATTGATTTTTTCAAAGAACCAGCTCCTGGTTTTGTTGATTCTTTGAATAGTTCTTTTTGTTTCTACTTGGTTAATTTCAGCCCTGAGTTTGATGATTTCCTGACTTCTACTCCTCTTGGGTGTATTAGTTTCTTTCTGTTCTAAAGCTTACAGGTGTGCTGTTAAGCTGCTAGTGTATGCTCTCTCCAACTTCTTTTTGGAGGTACTGAGAGCTATGGGTTTTCCTCTTAGCACTGATTTCAATGTGTCCCATAAATTTGGGTTTGTTGTGCCTTCATTTTCATTAAACTCTAAAAAGGCTTTGATTTCTTTCCTTATTTCTTCCTTCATCATGATATCATTGAGTAGAGCATTGTTAAGCTTCCATGTGTACTTGGGCTTTCTGTTGTTTTTGTTGCTGTTGAAAACCACCCTTACTCCATAATGATCTGATAGGAGGCATGGAATTAGTTCAATTTTCTTAAATCTGTTGAGGTCTGTTTTGTAACCAATTTTATGATCAATTTTGGAGAAGGTACCTTGAGGTGCTGAGAAGAATGTATATTCTTTTGATTTAGGATGAAATGTTCTGTAGATATCTATTAAATCCATTTGGTCCAAAACTTCTGTTAGTTTTACTGTGGCTCTGATTAGTTTGTGTTTCCCTGATCCGTCCCTTAAGGAGAGTGGGGTGTTGAATTCACCCACGACTATTCAGGTGAATGGGATGCCTCAGCATGGGCCCGCTGAGGCACCCCCTTCCTCCACACCGCCTTATACCATATTCTCTTAAGGTCTTTCTCTTTTTGTGATCACAACCTGTATCCCAGATAAAATCTGCATAATATGGCAAGGATTAGTAGCCCCCATCTTCACGCCCTGTAGCTATGGGGCCTGCTTGCTCCTGAGTGACTTTGGAGCCCTAATGTGCCTTGCCCCAAGTGATCTTATATTGGGGAGGCCTTGCACATCCAAAGACTCAGCTTAGTGGATTCCTGGAGCAGAGGTTGCCAAAGGGAGGCTGGTAGGCTCCTGCCCTGTGCAGGGGTGTGTGATCTCTCCTGGGGGGGGAGGGGGCGTCCCTCTGTCAGGCAGAAGTCCCACAGCAGAGCTGGCGCGCTAGTTACTGCAGATCAGCCCAGCACTTGGGAGCCGCATACACACAAGCCGCCCGAGACTATGTTCATAGCAGCCTTATTTATAATAGCCAGAAGCGGGAAAGAACCCAGATCACAGATAGTGATACCTCTAACGATTTTTTTATTTTTCAGGATTGTTTAACTATAATGCATTTTCTATGTGTCAATATGAAGTTGAAGATTGTCCTTTCAATATCTGTGAAGAATTGTGTTGGACTTTTAATAAGGATTGCATGCAGTCATTAGGGAAATGCAAATCAAAACAACCCTGAGATTCCATCTCACACCAGTCAGGATGGCTAAGATCAAAAACACAGGAGACAGCAGTTGTTGGCGAGGATGTGGAGAAAGAGGAACACTCCTCCACTGCTGGTGGAATTGCAGGCTGGTACAACCACTCTGGAAAGCAGTCTGGCGGTTCCTCAGAAAACTGGGCATGACACTCCCGGAGGATCCGGCTATACCACTCCTGGGCATATACCCAGAGGCTTTACCTGCATGCAATAAGGACACATGCTCCACTATGTTCATAGCAGCCTTATTTATAATAGCTAGAAGCTGGAAAGAACCCAGATGTCCCTCAACGGAGGAATGGATTCAGAAGATGTGGTATATCTACACAATGGAATACTACTCTGCAATTAAAAACAATGAATTCATGAAATTCCTAGGCAAATGGTCAGATTTTGAAAATATCATCCTTAGTGAGGTAACCCAATCACAAAAGAACACACATGGTATGCAGTCACTGATAAGGGGATATTGACCCAGAATCTCGGAATACCCTAGACACAATCCGCATATCAATAGATTTCTAAGAAGATGGAAGGAGAGACCCCTGGTCCCGGAAAGACTGGATGTAGGGGAACGCCAGGACAGAGTAACGAGAGGGGGTTGAATGGAGAAAAGAGGGAGGGAAGGGGGCTTATGGGACTTTCGTGGAGGGAGGAAACGGGAAAGGGGAAGTGATTTGGAATGTAAATTAAAAAAAATAAAATAAAATAAATAATAATAAAAAAAAGAAATTTAGAAGAACATCAAGTAAAGAATTCGATTTTCCTACATGTGGACAACCATTGCTTAGAAGGGACACCTCCTTCATTCTCAATGGATATCTTTGCTCCCAGGAGACTGAGGGTTAGCTAAACACCATGCATTTGGAAAGGAAAAGGAGAACTTCTCCTAAATGTGCCAGATGTTTTTTTTTTTTATTTTTTGTTTTGTTGTTTTGTTTTGTCGTGTTTTTAAACAATAAATTGTGTTACAAAAAAAAATGACCATTCTACATAAAGCAATCTACAAATCTCTCTTTTCTTCACTCCGTTTTCTTCAGAGATTAGTCTCCAGTGAGATATATGTGTGTTGTAAGTTACATATTCTCCTGGGATACTTAACTTAGAGCTAGAAGATGCATTTGCATATGGGAGTCGACCTTGCCTTCGTAATTGGGGAAGGTAGATACTGAATACACTTTTTCATTAATATAAGACAATTACTGCCCTGCCTCCTATAATGTGAGTCTGGAGTAAGAGATCATGAGGACAGAGGAAATCAAAGATACCTTATCTAGTCATGATCCCATTTTCCCATCCTATACCAATCTCCCCACAGTCCCTCTTCTGCTCCTGTGATTTTAAGGTCTTGAGACAGAGCCAACCATCCTTTCACACTTGAGTTACTGATTTCTTGCTTTCTTATTAATAAGTCCACACTGTTCCTAGTATTTCTTCTCTCTTCCCACCCATAAGATGTGTTACCATCTTCCCTAAAACTTGATACCCTGTCTTATAGTAGTTGGACAAATGAGCTGTTACCTCTCCAGTAGACAGTCCTTAGTTTTATGCACAGTAGGTAAGTCACATGAAATTTGTAATTTTGCATTTAGGGGGAATGTTCAGACAAAATTCCATAGGAAATACAGTAAGTTAAACCAACCATGTTTCCTTTATCATCAATTACTTACTCATCAGCATTTCATGACATTTATTTCCTAAATAAATGTCATTTTTGCTTGTATTAGATAAAATCTCAAACTACCTCATAAAATTATATTTTCCTGATTAAGAGGTTGATACTTAAGGTGATTAGGGTTCTTATCTTTTAAGTTTATTTATCCATTACACAAAGAAACTACAATTTTTCAAAACATCTCTATCTGCCTGTTCAATTGATTTATTATTGGCCTTTCAAAGACTGAGGGTAGACTTTTTTGGTTTGAGTAGACAAATCAGTGACTAAACCAATATCCCTTTTTTCCTATCTAATCTGACTATCATGTATGTAATGTTCTCATTCTGATCCATTTCAGTTCTTTCAGCTCATTATTGTATGTTGGAGCATTTTTGCAATGCTCTATCACCATCTGAGGGTATGACCAGCATAGAAACAAATTTAGGAATATCACAATGATTGTGTGGTCTGGGAGGGGATGGAATCTTCCTGATCATAATGTGATCCTTCAAAATGCCAGGCCAGCCTACTTAATCATGGTAATCGATCATTTTGATGTATTCTTGAATTCTGTTTGCAAAAATTTTATTGTGTATTATTGCATAGACATTCATAAGGGAAATTTATCTGAAGTTCTCTTTCTTTATTTGGTCTTTGCATGGATTTGTATCAGCATAACTGTGGGTGCATGAAATGAAATAGGTAGTGTCCTTCTGTTTCTATTTTGTGGAATAGTTTGAAGAGTATTGATATTAGATCTACTTTGAAGGTCTGATAGATCTGATAGAAAAGCCCATCAGGTTCTGGCATTTTTTGGTTGGGAGACTTTTAATGACTGCTTCTATTTCTTTATGGGATATGGGATGGTTTAGATGGTTTATCTGATCCTGATTTAACTTTGGAACGTGGTATCTCTCTAGAAAATTGTCCATTTCATCCAGATTTTCCAGTTTTCTTGAGTATAGGATTTTGTAGTAGGATTTGTTGATTTTTAATATTTCCACGGTTAGTGTAGTTACATCTCCCTTTTCATTTCTAATTTTGCAAATTGGAATATGGTTTCTGTGCCCTTTGCTTAGTCAGGCTAAGGGTTTATCTATCTTGTTGGTTTTCTCAACTTAGATGTGGGAAATAGTCATAAGAGACAGATGGAGAGAGGCAACCTGGAGGGAAGGGCTATTGTGATGGGAATGGGAGGTTTAGAATCATGTGCTTAAAGACAGGAGAGATATCCTAATGGCTATGTAAATGAATTGAAATATGCAACTGTAGGTGTTGAGGAGTAGGGTGTACCTACAAGATGAGACAGAGACCTAGGATACAGTAAGTTCCCAAGAAGACTCAGTGGGGATGACCTTAACTGTGACACACTATGTTGGTCACTTTGAACATGAAGAAGCCTCTAATGTAAAGGTACAAACCAACACACAAAACTTTCAATCCCAAATTTATCCTGTCTACAAGAAATTCTGTCACTAGACTTGGAGCAGAGACTGAGGTGATGACCCATCTGTAAGAAGTTCAGACTTGAGACACATTCCATGAGCAAACAACAATATCTTACACTATTAGTGATAATCTGTTGTGCTTGCAGAGAAGAGACTGGCATAAATGTCTTCTGAGAGGACCTGACCAGCAGATGACTCAGATATACACCGATACTCAGAGTCAAACACTGAATGGACATTAGGGCTCTTATAGAAGAATAAGAGGAAGAATTTGGGATTCTGAATTGCATAGGAACTCCACAGGAAGACTGGCAGAGTCAAATAACCTCATTGCTTGGGGCTTTCAGAGAATGAACCTTCAAAGAGAATAGATGCACAGTCTGGACAGAGGCTACCCCATTCTAAGGAAACGCATGTGCATCATGGTCTTCATATGGATTCAGAACTGTAGTGGGGGTTATCTCAAACGTTCTTGCCTGTATATGGGTTATGTTCTAATTTGGCTGCCTTGTATGTCCTTAAAGCTATATGAAGAGCCGAGCCTTCCAGAGACTTGAAGATTGTTCTCTCAGGGGTTTTGACCCCATAAAGCACTCATATCTGTCACTGGGCCTCTCTCTGCTACCAACATGATGCCAAATCACCAATGCTTACATTATCTGCCGCCTTCCAGAGAGGGAGAGAGAGGGAGAGAGGAGAGAGAGAGAGAGAGAGAGAGAGAGAGAGAGAGAGAGAGAGAGAGAGAGAGAGAGAGAGAGAGACTTTTACTGAATTTCTCTTAGGGCATTAGGTATTTCCTCTTTAATGGACTTTGAAAAACTTCATAAGTTTACATTTAAGGTCAGTTGCATGTACATCTGCTCTGTTGGAATCTGTTGGGGTTGCTAAAGTTGGATGGCCAGGCTCCAGTGTTACCTTACTGCCCTGAGCATTATTACTGTTCTTATGCTGGCCTCTAGTCATTTGACTATGGATTTATTAAAAGTATATGAGCCAGTTTTATTGTGTATTATTGCATCAATATTCATAAGGGAAATAAATTGAACTGAAGTTCTCCTTCTTTGATTGGTCTTTGTGTGTTTTTGTATCAGGGTAACTGGTTGCATAGAATGAGATAGGTAATGTCCTTCTATTTCTATTTTGTCAAATAGTTTGAAGACTATGGTGTTAGGTCTACTTTGAAGGTCTGATAGAATTCTGCAAAACAAAAAAACATCCGGGCCTGGGCTTTTTATTTATTTATTTATTTATTTATTTTTTAATTGGGAGATCTTTAATGACTGTTCCTATTTCTTATGGGTTACAGGACTTTTTAGATGGTTTTTCTGATCCTGATTTAACTTTGGAACCTGGCATGTCTCTAGAAAATTGTCCATTTCATTCAGATTTTCCAGTTATCTTGAGTGTAGAATTTCATAGTAGGATCTGGTGATTTTTATTTTATTTTTTTTAATTATTTATTTTATTTTATTTTTTTTAAATTTACATTCCAAATCATTTCCACTTTCCCGTTTCCTCCCTCCCCGAAAGTCCCATAAGCCCCCTTCCCTCCCTCTTTTCTCCATTCAACCCCCTCTCGTTACTCTGTCCTGGCGTTCCCCTACATCCAGTCTTTCCGGGACCAGGGGTCTCTCCTTCCATCTTCTTAGAAATCTATTGATATGCGGATTGTGTCTAGGGTATTCCGAGATTCTGGGTTAATATCCCCTTATCAGTGACTGCATACCATGTGTGTTCTTTTGTGATTGGGTTACTTCACTAAGGATGATATTTTCAAGATCTGACCATTTGCCTAGGAATTTCGTGAATTCATTGTTTTTAATTGCAGAGTAGTATTCCATTGTGTAGATATACCACATCTTCTGAATCCATTCCTCCGTTGAGGGACATCTGGGTTCTTTCCAGCTTCTAGCTATTATAAATAAGGCTGCTATGAACATAGTGGAGCATGTGTCCTTATTGCATGCAGGTAAAGCCTCTGGGTATATGCCCAGGAGTGGTATAGCCAGATCCTCCGGGAGTGTCATGCCCAGTTTTCTGAGGAACCGCCAGACTGCTTTCCAGAGTGGTTGTACCAGCCTGCAATTCCACCAGCAGTGGAGGAGTGTTCCTCTTTCTCCACATCCTCGCCAACAACTGCTGTCTCCTGTGTTTTTGATCTTAGCCATCCTGACTGGTGTGAGATGGAATCTCAGGGTTGTTTTGATTTGCATTTCCCTAATGACTGCATGCAATCCTTATTAAAAGTCCAACACAATTCTTCACAGATATTGAAAGGACAATCTTCAACTTCATATTGACACATAGAAAATGCATTATAGTTAAACAATCCTGAAAAATAAAAAAATCGTTAGAGGTATCACTATCTGTGATCTCAAAGTATACTACAAAGCTATAGTGATACAAACAGTATGGTGTTGGCAACAAAACAAAAACCAAACCTACTGATCATCAGATTCAAATCAATGACAGAGATGTAAGTCTACATACTTATGGACATCTGACATTTTTAAATGATTTATTTTTAATGTGCATTGATATTTTACCTCTATGTGTGTCTGTGTCAATCTCCTGGAACTAGAGATACAGAAAGATGTGAGTTGCCATGTGGGTGCTGGGAATTGAACTGGGGCCCTCTGGAAAAGCAGCCAATGCTCGTAACAGCCGTGCCACTTCTCCAGCAAAAAAAAAAAAAAAAAAGAAAAGAAAAGAGAGATTTGTGTCTTGTGTACCTGTTGACAGCCCTTCCTATTGAGTGTTTCCATTTCATACACGTCTCCATGATGGGGTTTTTTTTTAATGTGTGATTTACAGAATTTACTCTTCTTGTCTGGTGGTATCCTGTGTGATGTGCAGCCTCAGGAGTCAGGACCTGGCCTTGTGAAACCCTCTCCGTCACTGACCTTCACCTGCCCTGTCACTAGTTATTCCATCACCTGTCATTATCACTGGAACTGGATCTGAATGATCCCAGGAACAAACTGGAGTGGATGGGGTACATGAGCTACAGTGATAACACTAACTACAACTCATCTCTTAAAATTAGATTCTTAATCACTAGAGACACATCAAAGAACCAGTTCTTCCTGCAGTTGAATTCTGGGACTAATGAAAACACAGCTACATATTACTGTGTGTGAGCCCAGACATAAACCTCCTTGAAGAGCAGCACTGAAACAACAGGGGGCAAACAGCATAAACCAAGCACAGAAAATCTACTTTAAAATAGGTCAAAAACAAGTCTTGCCCCAAATAATGGCATAATACTCCTGCTGTACATGAAACATACTAGTGTTAATATCTTCAGTTAATATAATGTGCAGAGCCTAATGAAACTGCTTAAGCTATACCCCAAATTCTTCAATGGCACCTCTTCCTGGAGTCTCACATCCCATTTCAAAGATCAGAAGATGTCTACTGCATTCCTGGAGGATAAACCATTATGAGAAACCCCAGAACCTGAGAATCCACATTGGTATTCAGAACCCCAGGGGAAATGGCATTTTTCTGAATCCTAGAAACCTAGAGGCAACTTGAGAATCCCAGGGCTAACTTAGTCCACAAAAACATCAGTTGATGCTCCTTATTGGCCTGAAACCTCCCTGGCTATTAGAAGAACAGGCAAATCAAAAAGAAGACTGCAATAGAAAGAGAAACCTAAAGAGAAAATTCATTATCAAAGATAAACTCAGAAACTGGCACTTAAATTTTAATAATTCCATAGCCAAATGACTATAGGCCAGCATAAGAACAATAACAACCAGGGAATTGTGGTAACACTGGAACCTGGCCATCCAACTATAGCAACCCCCACAGATTCCAACACATCTGACATACAAGCAAATGACCTTAAATGCAAACTTATGAAGGTTTTAAAGTCTGTTAAAGAGGAAATACATACTGCCATAGAGAAATCCAGTAAAAGACTGTCTCCTTATTTCCCTCTCTCCCTCCCTCCCTCCCTCCCTTTCTCCCTCACTTTCTCCCCCCCCTCTTACTTTCCTCCTCCTCCTCTTCCTCCTCCTCCTCCTCTTCCTCCTCCTCCTCCTCTTCCTCTTCCTTTCCTCACTGGAAGGCAGCAGATAATGAAACCATTGGTGATTTGGCGTCATGCTGATAGCAGAGAGAGGCCCAGTGAGAAGTATGGGTGATTTATGGGGTCAAAACTCTGTATAGAAGTAAGCTTAATAGTCTGCCCCAAGCACAAATGCCCTAGGGAGAAACTCTGAACTTTTAACTTTTCATTTTTATTTTTATTTTTAATTTATTTTACTCATTCGTATAACAGACCACTCACTACTCTCCCACTGATCACTCCCTTACACAACCCTCTCCCATTCCCCCTGCCCTTCTCCTATGAACAGCTGGGGAACCTCTTCATATCACCCAACACTCTGATACTTCTGGATGGCTAGGCACTTCATATCCCTATAAGGATATAAAAGTCAGCCAATTTAGAAGAACATAACTGACATACAGGCAAAAACGTTTGAGATAACCCTCATTACACTTCTGAACCCATATGACCAAGGTACAGATGTGTTTCATATGAATGGGGAAGCCTATGTCTGGCCTATATATATGCATTGTTTTAAGGTTAACAGTCTGAGAGCCCCAAGCATAAAAGTTAGTTGACTCTGGTGGTCTTCCTCTGGAGGTTCTATCCTATTCTGGGCCCCAAATACTTCCTCTTATTCTCCTATAAGAACCCTCAATGTTCATTTAGTGTTTGGCTGTGGGTGTTTGTATATATCTGAGAAAACTGCTGGTCATTGCCTCTCAGAAGACAGTTATGCCAGTCTTCTCTCCTCAAGTACAAAAGAGTATCACTAATAATGTAAGCTATTGTTGCTTGCCCAAGGATGTGTCTCAAGTCTGGGCATCTTATATGTAAGCAATCCTTTCAGTCTTGGCTCCAAATATAGTGACATTATTTCTTGGAGACAGGATAAATTTGGTGTTGAAAATTTTATGGATTGGTTTGTGTCTTACAGTAGAGGCTTCTTTAGGTTCAAAATCACCAATGTAGTGTATCACAGTTAAAGTCACCCCCATTGATTTTTGGGAACTTACTGTATCCTAGGACTCTGGCTCATCTTGTAGATGCCCCCCACTCCTCAACACCTACAGCTGCATATTTCCATTCATTTTCATAGCCATTAAAACAACTCTCCTGACCTTCTGCACAAATGATTCTAAACCTCCCATTCCCATCACCATAGCACTTCTCTCCCTGTTGCCTCTCTCTCTCTCTCTCTCTCTCTCTCTCTCTCTCTCTCTCTCTCTCTCTCTCTTGGCTATTTCCCCCGTCTAAGTTAGAGTCAAGCTTCCTCCCCTGAGCTTTCCTTCTTGGGGAGCCTCTTTTGTTCTGTGGCGTGTAAAATAATACCTTTATTTTATGGCTAATATCAACTTGTTAGTGAATACATACCACACTTTTTATTTCCGGATTAAGTTACTTCAATCAGAATGATATCTTCGAGTTCTCAACTTTTGCTTTCAAAATTCATGGTATCTTGTTTTTTAATAACTGAACTGTATTCCATTATGTAGATGGACATTTAATCCGTTTTTCAATTAAGGGACATCTAGTTTGTTTCCCCTTACTGACAATTACAAATAAATTAGCAAGTTGAGCAAGTCTCTTTATGGGATGTTGGAGCATAATTGGGGTATAGATCAAGGAACAGAATAGTGGGTTCTTAAGGTAGAACTATTCCCAGTCGATTGAGAAAACAACAAATTCTTATCCAAAGTGGTTGTAGTTGCAGGCACTCCCTTCATAAATGATAAAGAGGTATTTTTCATCTTAGCCATCCTGATGGGTATACAAGTGAAAGTCAGAAATGTTTTGAATTTAACTTCCCTGCAGATTAAGAACTTTGAAAATCTGTTTAAGTGCTTCATTTCCATTTGAGAATATTCTCATGAGAATTCTCTATCCTATTTTTGGTTTTGTTATTTAGGTTGTTGATGACTGTTGGCAATATCTTATTGGGAGTATCCTTTGAGTTAGAGAAGCTTTGCAGTTTCATGAGCTCCCATTTATCAACTGTTGAAATCAGAGCCTGAGGCCTTGGTGTTCTGTTCAGGAAATTCAATCCACTATTAAGAGTATTTCTCAATTTTAATTGCAGAGATATAATATATCCAGTTTAGTGTTGAGTTCCTTGATCCACCTTAATTTAAATTTCATCCAGAGTGATGAGCACAAACTTATTTCCGTTATTCTACATATAGTTATCAAGGTAGTGCAGTACCATTTGATGAAGATGAATTATGTTTCTTTTATCAAGATAATATGGAGATTCAATATAATCTCCATCAAAGTTGAAGCACAATATTTCTAGATATTGAAATAGCATTTCTCAACCTCATTTGGAAAACCAAAAAAGCCAGAATAGCTAAAATAATCCTGAAAAATAAAGAACTTCCAGGGGAACAACCACCCCTGAAGTCATGCTGTACTACAGAGCAATAATGATAAAAATTGCATGAAATTGGTATAGAAGCAAATGTTTTCATCAGTGGAATCAAGACACAGACATAAATAGAAACCCACACAATATTGGACACTTGATATTTGGTAAAGAAGCCAAAACCGTGCAATGGAAAAATGAAAGCATCTTCAACAAATGGTACTAGACTAACTGGATATCCATCAATACAAGAAGGAAAAGAGATCCAAGCTCATCACCCTATATGAAACTCTAGTTCAGATGGATCCAGGAACTCAACATAAAACTGGATATATTATATCTCTACAAGAAAATTTAGGAAACACCATTGAACTCTAGTTCAATGTCTAGTACAAGAGACAATTTCCTGAATTGAAAAACAATGCTGAAGATACCATAGAAAGCAATGACTCAACAAAGAAAATACAAAATGCAAAACACTTGTAACCCAAGATATCCAGGAAATCCAGGACACAATGAGACGACCAAACCTAAGGATTATAAGTATAAAAGAGAGCAAAGATTTACAACTTAAAGGGTCTGTAAATACCTTCAATAAAATTATGGAAGAAAACTTCCTTAACTTAAAGAGAGAGATGCCCATGAACATACAAGAAGCATACAGAACTCCAAACAGATTGAACCACAACATAAATAGCTCCCATCACATAATAATCAAAACACCAAATGTACTAAACAAAGAAAGAATATTAAAAACAGTAAGAGAAAACTGCCAAGTAACATATAAAGGAAGACCTACCAGAATTCTGCCAGATTTCCCACCAGAGACTATGAAAGCTGGAAGATCCTGAGCAGATCTCATACAGACTCTATAAGAACACAAATGCCAGTCCAGATTACTATGCCCTTCAAAACTCTCAATCACCATAGATGGAGAAACCAAGATATTCCATGATAAAACCAAATTTACACAATATTTTTCCACAAATCCAGTCCTGCAAAAGATAATATGTGGAAATCACAAATAGAAGCAGGGAAACTACACCCTGGAAAAAGGAAGATAGTAACCTTTCATCAAACCCAAAAGAAGAAAAGCACACAAATATAAAAATAATATCAAATATAATAGGAAGCAATAATCACTATTCCTTAATATCTCTTAACATCAATGGACTCAATTCCCCAATAAAAAGTCATAGACTAACAGACTGGATACATAAACAGGACCCACCATTTTGCTGCATACAGGAAATGCATCTCAGTGTCAAAGACAAACACTACCTCAGAGTAAAAGACTGTGAAACAATTTTCCAAGGAAATGGTCCCAGGAAACTAGCTGGAGTAGCCATTTAAATATCAGATAAAATCGACTTTCAACCCCAAGTCATCAAAAAAGATAAGGAATGACACTTCATACTCATCAAAGGAAAAATCTACCAAGATAAGCTCTCAATTGTGAGCATCTATGCTCCAAATGCAAGGGCATCCTCATTCATAAAAGAAACTTTATAAAGCTCAAAGCACACATTGCACCTCACACAATAATTGTAGGTGACTTCAACACCCTACTCTCCACAATGGACACAGTGAAACTAATTGAAGCATTGGACCAAATAGATTATATATATATATATAATATATATATATGTATATATATATATACATATATGTATATATATATATATAATTTCCTCCTAACGCAAAAGAATTATACTTTCTTCTCATCACCTCAGGGTATCTACTACAAAATCGACCATATAATTGGTCACAAAAGAGACCTCACCAGATATAAGAGGTTTGAACTAATCCCATGCCTCCTATCAGATCACTATGCTGTAAGGATGGTCTTCAATAGCAACAAAAACAACAGAATGCCCACATACCCATGGAAACTGAACAATTCTCTACTCAATGATACCTTGGTCAAAGATTAAATAAAGAAATAAATCAAAGACTTTTTGAAATTTAATGAAAATGAAAGCACAACATATACTAAAGAATGGGAAACAATGAAAGCAGTGCTAAGAGGAAAACTAATAGCCCTGAGTGCCTTCACAAAGAAACTGGAGAGAGCATACAGTAGCAGCCTAATGGGATAACTGAAAGCCCTGGAACAAAAAGAAGCAAATACACTCAAAAGGAGTAGAACGCAGGAAATCATCAAACTCAAGGCTGAAATCAATCAAATAGAAACAAATAAAACTATACAAAGAATCAACAAAACTAGGAGTTGGTTCTTTGAGAAAATCAACAAGATAGATAAACCCTTTGCCAGACTAACCAGAGAGCACAGAGACAGTATCCAAATTAACAAAATCAGAAATGAAAAGGGAGATATAACAACAGAAACTGAGGAAATTCAAAAAATCATCAGATACTACTACAAAAACCTATATTCAACATACCTAGAAAATCTTGAGGAAATGGACAATTTCCTAGACAGATACCAAAGACCAAAATTAAATCAGGATCAAATAGACCAACTAAATGGTCCCATAACCCCTAAAGAAATAGAAGTCGTCACTGAAAGTTTTCCAATGAAAAAAAGCAAGGAACCAGATGGTTTTAGAGCAGAATTCTATCAGACATTCAAAGAAGACCTAACACTAGTACTCTTCAAACTATTCCACAAAATAGAAACAGAAGAATGCCCAGCTTGTTCTATGAAACCACAATTACGCTGATACCAAAACCACACAAAGATCCAAAAAAGAAAGAAAATTTCAGACCGATTTCTCTTATGAAAATTGATGAAAAATTTGATGATAATAAAATTCTTGCCAACTGAATCCAAGAACACATCAAAACGATCATTCACCATGATCAAGTAGGCTTCATCCCAAGGATGCAGAGATGGCTCAATATACAGAAACCCATCAAAGTGATCCACCACATAACAATCTCAAAGAAAAAAACCACATGGCCATTTCATTAGATGCTGAAAAAGCATTTGACAAAATTCAGCATCCTTTCATGCTAAAAGAATTGGAAAGATCAGGAAATCGAGGCCCATATCTAAACATAGTAAAAACAATTTACAGCAAAAAAGTACCCAACATCAAACTAAATGGAGAGAAACATGAAGCAATCCCACTAAAATCAGGGACTAGACAAGGTTGCCCTCTCTCTCCATATCTTTTCAATATAGTACTTGAAGTTCTAGCTAGAGGAATTAGACAACATAAGGAGGTCAAAGGGATACAAATTGGAAAGGAAGAAGTCAAACTATTACTATTTGCGGATGATACGATAGTAGAATTAAGTGACCACAAAAACTCCACCAGAGAACTCCTAAGCTGATAAACAGCTTCAGCAAAGTTGTCAGATATAAAACCAATTCAAGCAAATCATAGCCTTCCTATACTCAAAGGATAATCAGGCTGAGAAAGAAATTAGGGAAATGACTCCCTTCACAATAGCCACAAACAATATAAAGTATCTTGGTGTGACTCTAGCCAAATAAGCAAAAGATCTATATGAGACGAACTTCAAGTCTCTGAAGAAGGAAATTGAAGAAGACCTCAGGAGATGGAAAAATCTTCCATGCTCATGAATTGGCCAGATTAATATACTAAAAATGGCCATCTTGCCAAATGCAATATACAGATTCAATGCAATCCCCATCAAAATCCCAACTCAATTCTTCATAGAGTTAGAAAGAGCAATTCTCAAATTCATCTGGAAAAACAAAAAACCCAGGATAGCTAAAAGTATTCTCAACAGTAAAAGAACTTCTAGGGGATTCAGTATCCCGGACCTCAAGCAATACTACAGAGCAATGGTGTTAAAAACTGCATGGTATTGGTACAGTGACAGGCATGTAGATCAATGATATAGATTTGAAGACCCAGAAATGAACCCACACTCCTATGATCACTTGATCTTTGACAAAGGAGCTATAACCATCCAGTGGAAAAAATGATACCCTTTTCCAAAAAAATGGTGATGTTTCGACAGGAGGTAAGCATGCAGAAGAATGCAAATCAATCCATACTTTTCTCCTTGTATTAAGCTCAACTCCAAGTAGATCAAAGACCTCCATTTAAAACCAGACACAATGAATCTAAGAAAAGAAACTGGGGAAGACCCTTGATCACATAGGCATAGGGGAAATTTTCCTTTTTTTTTTTTTTTTGGTTTTTCGAGACAAGGTTTCTCTGTGTAGCCTTGGCTGTCCTGGAACTCACTTTGTAGAACAGGCTGGCCTCGAACTCAGAAATCCTCCTGCCTCTGCCTCCCAAGTGCTGGGATTAAAGGTGTGCGCCACCACCGCCCAGGGGAAATTTTCCTGAACAGAACACCAATAGCTTATTCTAAAAGATCAAGGATTGACAAATGGGACCTCATGAAATTACAAAGCTTCTGTAAGGCAAAGGGCACTGTCAATCTGACAAAACAGCAACCAACAAATTGGGAAAAGATCTTTACCAACCCTACATCCGTTAGAGGGCTAAAACTAATATATACAAAGAATTCAAAAAGTTA
Source organism: Tokudaia tokunoshimensis (assembly GCA_036184795.1). NCBI lineage: Eukaryota > Metazoa > Chordata > Mammalia > Rodentia > Muridae > Tokudaia > Tokudaia tokunoshimensis. Next base: position 130,306,427 of record BTHU01000012.1, on the reverse strand, counting down.
GACTCCAGAGAGCCAAATAACCCTATTAAATATGGGGTACAGAGCTAAACAAAGAATTCTCACCTGAAGAATATTTAATGGCTGAGAAGCACCTAAAGAAATGTTCAACTTCTTTAGTCTTTAAGTAAATGCAAATCAAAACAACCCTGAAATTTCACCTCACATCAGTCAGAATAGCTAAGATCAAAAACTCAGGAGACAGCAGGTGTTGGCAAGGAGGTGGAGAAAGAGGAACACTCCTCCACTTCTGGTGAAATTGCAAGCTGGTACAACCACTCTGGAAATCAGTCTATCGTTTCCTCACGAAACTGGGCATGACACTTCCGGAGGACTCTGCTATTCCACTCCTGGGAAAAACCCAGAGGCCTCCCCGGCATGCAATAAGGACACATGCTCCACTATGTTCATAGCAGACTTATTTGTAGTAGCCAGAAGCTGGAAAGAAACCAGATGTCCCTCAACAGAGGAATGGATACAGAATATGTGGTATATTTACACAGTGAAATACTAATCAGCAATTAAAAACAATGAATTCATGAAATTCTTAGGCAAATGGTCAAAACTGGAAAATATCATCCTAAGTGAGGTAATCCAATCACAAAAGAACACACATCATATGCAGTCACTGATAAGTGGATATTAGCCCAGAAGTTTGGAATACCGAAGACATAATTCACATATCAACTGATTCCCAAGAAGAAGGAAGGAGAGGCTCCTGGTCCTGGAAAGACTGGATGCAGAAGTATAGGGGAATACCAGGACAGAGAAGTGGGAGGGGGTTGACTGGGGAACAGGGGGAGGGAAGAGGGCTTCTGGGATTTTCAGGGAGGGGGAACTGGGAAAGGAGAAATCATTTGGAATGTAAATAAAGGATATAGAAAAAAAGAAATGAAAAACAATTCCTCACGCTCTGAGAACAATAGTTGATAAATAAGGCCTCATGAAACTGCAAACGTTCTGTAACTCAAAGGGCAATATCAATCAGATATAGTTAGTAGGAAACAACCATGCAAATATCCCAGTTGAGAATATCATACATAATTTAAAAAATTATCAAGAGAGAGAAATCTCAAATGGACGAGAAGCAGTTAAACAGATGTCCAAAGTTCTCAATTTTCAAGGAAATGATATTCAAAACATCTCTGAGTTCTACCTTGCTTTCATCAGAATTGCTAACCAGAAAAGCACAAGAGGTTACACATGCTGGCAAGAATGTAGAGCAATTGGAACACTTCTTCATTTATGGTTAATGAACATTTTGGATAATAATTTGGTGGATTCCCAGAAATTTTTAGTGCCTTTGCTTGTCTTCATATTCCATAAAGCCTCATGCACACGTTTGGAAAAAGTTCATGAAGGAGTCCTTCATGAAGAAAACATATTTATAAGGTTTAATGACATGACAGTAATAGTCTCATTTTCATGAACTAGACAAACCTCTCACTGTGGACAAGGATATGAAGACTCATCCTTAGGGATCCAGAGCAATGTGAAGACAGATGATTCCCTCCCTGTAAGTGTTGATGTCTCCCTGGTGCAGCTAATTGTACTTCTCCTTGCTCATTTTAATATTCATTGATTTTGAAAAGGGATTTTTTGAAATTTCTCAGACTATCATTTGTGTAAATAGGAATATTGATCTCTTCCAATAAATTTTGTATCCAGCCACTGTGCTGAAGGTATTTATCTGCTGGAGGTGTTCACTCATAGAATTTTTTTGGTCTTTTATCTATACTATCATATTTTCTGAAAATAGAAATACTTTGGCCACATTCTTGTAGTTGTCTTATCCGTCCTGTTAGAACTTCAATATTATATTGATAGACAGGAAGAGAAAAGACAACCTTATCTTGTCACTGATTTTAGTAGAAATGCTTTTAGTTCCTCGCCATTTAGAGGTAAGTTATTGGCTTGCTTCACAATGCTTTGATTGTGTTTATGTATGTGCGCTGTATCCCCAAGTGCATTAATACTTTAACATGAAAAGCTAACATCTCTATGAAAGCAACTCCTCTTCTCTTGTTGCCACATTTTCTCAAATTTAAGAAGAAGCATACCTATCTAGGGACACCATGAAGTAATACCCACCACAAGTGTATTAAGAGAATTCTCCTATGCCAGGTAAACTTCAGAATGTTGTTCCATGCTCTTTTCTTGTGTTGATTGGAGCTCACATCTCACGACTGACATAATAGTATCTCTAAAGAAAAACACATGTGATCTAGATAATAAATCTGTCAAATGTTACATGCTTTACTTAACCCAGTAGGACAAGGTAATTTTACAATGATTTCTCTAATGTGAATTCACATAAAAAACATTGTCTTAATTATTTTTCAGTTGCAGTTATAAAACACAATACACAAGGAAACTTATCAAACAAAAGGTTTACTTTGGTTTATATAATTGAGAGAGCTAGAGCATGACAGGATACCATGTGATAAAGTAGAAATCATGTTAACTGGGGCAATTGAAAATCATGATATGATCAACAAATAAATGGTGTTTGGGAATTCTGAAAATAGTGTGAGTCATTTGAAGTCTCAAGTTGGCCTTCAGTGACATATTTTGTTACACAGAAATACACAACGTAATCCTTCTCAAATAATTTCATCACCATCTCCACTCCACTCTTTCTTCCTCAATAACATCCTCCATACCAAAAAGATCCCACAGTACAAGGCTGAAAGCCCAGGCCTGTCTATGAAACTGTTATGTCCTTCTCACAGGAGCCATCTTCAGGGTATGTGTGTCCTAATGCTTCTCCTGTGTTTTGTGTCTGGTCTCTGCTATGAGTGTCACAGAGATTTTCCAGGGAGCTTCCAGCTCCCTGTCATTTATTTGGAATCTCAAAGGCATCCAATAGCATGAATAATGTTCACTGCCTTTCTCGTAGGCATGCATTGGCAGATAACCACGGTATAGAAAATAAAATTTTATATCTGTTTTGGCATATGTACATTGCCTTAATTTTTGCACCAAGATTAAACTTTCTAGTCAAGAGGATAATGTCTATATCATATATATCATATAAATGACTAAAATAGATCGATAATTCTGATTCAAAAGTGATAAAAAGACAAAAGATAGATATATAAATAAAGATATGTGGGTCAACAAAGTCATAGCACAGAATAAATGTCTCATCACCAGCACAATTAAACTTAAGATCAGAAAGAGATATTGCCTCATATGTGGATTTGTTCAGGATAAAATATGTGTTCATGTCTGTGGCTATATTGATAGTTACACAAGGTTCCATGTTTATGGAGGCTTAGAATGTGAGATTGTAAATGTGCAGTAGTCTGATGTCAACAACATATGCTTCAAATAAAATATGTACTCATGTTTCCAGGAACAGAAATTAAACAAAATCAAAAGGCTTCCCATCACTTTGAGGGGAATTTTAGAACTTCAACATACAAGTCTGATTCTCACCAAGTCTTGTCCCAGAGAGAATCTGTACACAATATGGTGAAGCACAAATCCAGACACTGGAGATGGTATTCCAGACCTGAGCTTGATCTGGAAATATGGCCGTGTGGATGTTATTTAAGTTTCATATTTTTCAAAAAGACATGAGTAACTACATATAATTATCATAAATGTTAATGACCAAAAATGACCCTTGCATCTTTTCTGATCACTGTCTTCTCATATATTTTCACCACACAGCTTATTATTTTAAGAAGAGGTGATAAAAACAGGGGCTTCTACTATTCATTAGAACCAGGCCAGTGATAAGCTTCAACTATAGTGAAGGCGCTCAGCACTAAATCCCAGCCATGTCTTCCCTGTCTTCCCACTTAATGACTAACACTGAAAACAGACTATTCAATGTAAAATTGGAGCTTAGATGCATTTTTTCTTGTTGCTCTTTTAAAATGAAAAGCATAGACAAGAGACTCTCTTTGTATAAAACAACATTCATAAGAAGGACAGTAGGAATGACAGTTTTCTGACTAGGAAAATCTCTGCCTTCAGGCATACATGTTGACGTGCAGCTTGTAGAATCTGTAGGGGGCTTGGTACAGCCTGAATAAAATGTCAGTTAAATACATCGTGAAGCATCTGGATTCACCTTCTTTGATTACCAGATACATTGGATTTGACATGCATCCTGGAAGAGGCTAGAGTTGTTAGCAGACATGATATATGACAAGAGTAACAAAATAATACAGAGTTTCTAGAGGACATTTTCCCATCTACAGGAACAATTATAAAATTTATTATATCTACAAATTAACAGCCTGAGAAATGAGGACCCTAACATGTATTAGTATGCAAGAGAAGCAGTGAGGAAATTGAATTGCAAACTCAGGCACAAAATTCTCCACAAGTTTCTCATGGCCAACAGGAAGCCCTGGCAAACAGGAAACTCCAGTTCAAATGAAGGAGAGTAGAACTGTGGATGGTAAAATATTCTGCATCTGAATGGTATCAAATTAAAATTCCTACTTTTCAGAAAACCTCTTCAGAGGCAAGCATTCTAATAACTTTTGAAAAAACTAAATATCTAAAGAAATATGTCTATAGTTCTTATATACATATTTCAATAAATGATAGAGTCTGTTCTGAACAAAATGCAGAGCATTAACAGAACAGATGTGACTCTCCTTTGGGCACCAGGGTCACATCCTGAGGAAAAATGGAACAAACAAGTAGTTTTTAAATAAATGAAGTTAGGGGAGTATATTGGATTTCCCTGATGATTGAAGCCCAAGCCAGGGATTCCAGAAACACCTGTGAGAATTCAGGCATAGATGCACTGTATGACTTCTCATAATAGTATGAAAAATATATTAAAGAACGTGATATGCTCAGAATAGTTTTGCAAATAGTAGTATTTTGTACAGAATCACCAATGCTAAATTCTACAATCATCTCAGTTGTATTTTCCCTTCTTAAAACCTCCTGTGGTTTCATTTGAACAGGTTATAAGGTTCTCTGGTTGGAGAGCTGGGGATAAAAAATGATGGGGTAACAAGAGAAATATGAAGCCAAGGCTATATTTCCTGCTCAAGACTCAAAGTTTAATGGACTTTTCCAAATATATATAGGCAGAGGAAAAAGCCCTTTCCCCCAAAGGCTAGAAACAGGTCTGCAGAACTGGTCTGGCTGTTCACTGGTGTTGGTGCCACTGCTCAGGCAGCTGGGAAGGTCTCCTGCTTAATTCAAGAATTTGTAGACCTGGAGGAACAATGAACTTCACCTTCATTCCACCGTAGGTGGAGCAGGATTATGGATAGCACAGGAACTCCAGCTTACAGGCTTCACTTTGGTCAATGTCAAGTTCCTGCCAGGTGACATGACAGCCCAATATGGCTCTCTACATCTCCTCCCTCTTTATTAGTTTTAAGATGAGGAGGTATCAGCCAAGTGGGTAATCATCTGTCCTATAGAGTGATCTGACTGAGGACGGATGACACCAACCCCTATGCAAATCAGGTGTGCTTCCCGGGGACTCAGAGCCAGAAAACACGGTCCTCCCCTTGCAGTGCTTTGTCTTGCAACTCCCACTAGTACCCATGTCTGTTTGTAAGCAGACATACATAATATGAGTTCTATGTGGCTCCATGAAGGAAATCCACTTGTATAGGTTTTGATGCCAGAGAGTCAATTGATCACCAAACGCCATGCAAGCGTCTTTATCAAACATGCCAGTTTTCAATCTAGGTGATCCTGGGTGGAGACAACCAGTCTGCATAACATTAAAGGTTCGAAGTTAGAATTGGAACAGAATTAACTTGTCTGTGGATGTCCTGAGGTATCCAACTCAGTTGTAAATTAGCAACATTCAAACACAAAAGCCAGCCTCTAGGGTGGGGGAGGTAGCTTTGTGATTAACAGATAAGCTGTTACTTCTCAAAAAGAATGGAGACTATATTTTAAATTAACTCAGCTGGCAGATAAAGATTATTAGCCATCTTCATAATTGGAGATTCCAATATTGGATTTATTTTTATATCACTACATAATTAAGTAAACTGATCCCCAAATTAAAATAACTGATCAGGATCATACCATATGCCATTAAGTGAATCCTTCCATCTTACCTAGGCATCAGTATGCCTAGTTGTCAGATGCCATAGATACTCAGCAAGGAGTTCCTTGGCATCAAAATTTATAAAATTTTCTTAAAAATATAAAAGTATAAAATTTAAATAAAATGCACAGGGATATAACTTCCCTCTCTTTGTTTTTTATTTAGAAAATATTGTTTTAAGGTTTTATAATATCTAGTCCTTGAAAATTATAAAGAATTAAATTGTTAAAAACCTCTCAAATATTTGATGACTGTAAAAAATATGATTATATGGAAAATTGTTTCTGTGTAAGACCTATAGTCTGCCTGGGATACAAATCTCTTGTGAACTTGCCTTAAGGGGTCTTGTCCAAGGAACCTAGAATGAGCTCTTTTTTAAAAGATTTATTAATTTATTATATATAAATATATTGTAGCTATCTTCAGACACAGCAGAAGGAGGTGTCAGATCTCATTACAGGTGGTTGTGAGCAACCATGCTGTTGCTGTGAATGAATTCATATTTTTAGTTGTGAGCCTAGCCTTTAACGCCTGAGCCATCTATCTCTCCAGCCCCTGGAAATGTTCTTAAATGTCTAGAGGACAGTCATTTAAAGGAATACATCTTTTCTTAACTTGAAATGTATTTGCATAAATAATTGCAAAATTTAAGAATTAGCAGTATCTAAAAAAGGAAACAATTTTAAGCAATTGTAAGCAATTGTAAGCCATGATATATACATACATATATATGTATATGTATATATATATATTTACTTATTGGCTATCAGTATACAAATTAAAAGCTTGAGCTTGATTTTCAACAATTTTAAAATAGCAGCTACAGCACCCAAGTAAATTATCTGTGCTGAAGCAGGAGGAAACTCAAAAGAGTAAACATGTGATCCAATTATATGAGCTTTACTATCACAGTAGATGCATTCTTTATAGGATGCATTTATAAATCTATAGAAATATAAAAGCATGTATTGAAGCAAATTTTAACAACTACTCTTTTGGATAACAATTATTAATTTTGCCTAAAAGGCTTGCCATGTAATAGATCAACTAACAATATTCTGCAATAACCAATTTGATTGCCGTTTCTTTCAAAATACTTTCATGATTTTATCTTACAACACTTTATTAACACAATCTTTATCAGAGGATATTAAAACTTTACTTGGAGATGAAGAAAGGTGATTCTACATTAATATTCTCTTTGCCAAGGTACGGCAGTGAAACATAACATAAACTATTGCCAAATGATTACAGTAGGTTTCACCAAGTTATTTAACTCTAACCAGTTAATTTGAATCCACCTTAAGAACAGAGGTTTAAATCCTCCTGTGGCAAGCTTAAGATGAAATTAACATATAGGATAAGGCCAATTAATATATTTTAACAGTCTTTTAAAATTATTTAGATTAAGCAAATTATCTTTTATTTGAATTCTCAGTGCCAATTTGATTAGAATATAATTGATACATGACCTTTGAATCCTTTTTTTGAAGCAATAACAACTTACAATTCTTTTAAAGTCCATTGTTAAGAACAAAAGCCTGTAATAAAATTTCATGAATATACACTGAAAGATTCAAAGTCTTAGCTTTTTGTATTGAAGTGGAGACAAAACATTTTTGCTCTAATAAGATAAGGCTATCAGCCATTTCTTAGCTCATTAGAAGTAAATGCTTTCCAAGACTGGATGTAGCAGTGTAGGGGAATACCAGGATGGAGAAGCGGACATTGGATTGACTGGGGAACAAGGGGAGGGAAGAGGGCTTATGGGACTTTTGGGGAGGGGGGGGAACCGGGAAAGGGGAAATCATTGGGAATGTAAATAAAAATATAGAAAATAAAAAAAGAAGTAAATGCTTTTGCAATTATCATGATCTGCAAAGCATAAACAACCTTTTAAATCTATAATAATGTCATATGGAAAAGGCAGGCCAAATTTTAATGCCTTCATAAGTTCTACATAGCCTCATTAATCATTCATAGATCTTAAGTTTGAACTGTATTTTGAATCACACCTGGATAAAACTTTAAGAATGTTGCTTTGGCCAGAAACTCCTTAGGTGGGCTTTGCAAGACAAAAGCAGTACCTCACAAGCCTCCACTAAGGCAGCTCTGAGCTTTGCATTAACTCAAATGTGAATATTTTCTAATATTTGCCTATTGTCAAAGGTCAGACCTACACCCACATGTCCTGCAGGGCAGTAGCCTGCAACCAGAACCAATTGTATGATATTTGAATGATAAATGGAAATCTATAATTTGAGGGTTCCTGGAAAAATTCTACTACTAGTTTTTAGTAGGTTTTTTTAAATAGTTTTTTAAAAAAGACCTGTTTGATACCAAATAAATTCCCACTAAAATCTCCTTTTTGTTCTTGGGTTAAATTTCACTTTTACAACTATATCTAATAAACTTGCAAAAAAGTGGCAACAGGTCTATACTGGCCACAGCTGTTTTTAACTTTTATCACTCTAGAAATCATCTTTTTTTCTTTTCTAATTTTTTTTATTTACATTCCAAATCATTTCCCATTTCCCGTTTCCTCCCTCCCCGAAAGTCCCATAAGCCCCCTTCCCTCCCTCTTTTCCCCATTCAACCACCTCTCGCTTCTCTGTCCTGGAATTCCCCTACATCCAGTCTTTCCAGGACCAGGGGTCTCTCCTTCCATCTTCTTGGAAATCTATTGATATGTGAATTGTGTCTAGGGTATTCCGAGATTCTGGGTTAATATCCCCTTATCAGTGACTGCATACCATGTGTGTTCTTTTGTGATTGGGTTACCTCACTAAGGATGATATTTTCAAGTTCTGACCATTTGCCTAGGAATTTTGTGAATTCATTGTTTTTAATTGCAGAGTAGTATTCCATTGTGTAAATATACCACATCTTCTGAATCCATTCCTCCGTTGAGGGACATCTGGATTCTTTCCAGCTTCTGGTTATTATAAATAAGACTGCTATGAACATAGTGGAGCATGTGTTCTTAATGCATGCAGGGGAAGCCTCTGGGTATATGCCCAGGAGTGGTATAGCAGGATCCTCCAGGAGTGTTATGCCTAGTTTTCTGAGAAACCGCCAGACAGCTTTCCAGAGTGGTTGTACCAGCTTGCAATCCCACCAGCAGTGGAAGAGTGTTCCTCTTTCTCCACTTCCTTGCCAACATCTGCTGTCTCCTGTGTTCTGGGGCTGGAGAGATGGCTCATTAGTTAAAAGCACCGACTGTTCTTCTAAGGGTCCTGAGTTCTAATCCCAGCAACCACATGGTGGCTCACAACCTCTGTCATAGGATCTGACACTTCTTCTAGTGTCTGAAAACAGCTACAGTGCACTCACATATCATAAATAAAACAAATAAATCTAGAAATCATCTTAATTACAAAATATGTTAAGAATCGTGAGCCTTTAAGCAGACTGCAAACTTCAGTTGATGGTACACTGGCAGTTTTTAACCATAATTCTTAACTTTCTCTTGCAATATTAGAACCTATCTACAACTTTGGGAAGGAGAACCCAATTTTAAATCATCTATTCCCTTTAAAATCAATGACAAACACATTACCTTCACACTTTAAAATTTGTTTGCCAGTTCTCATGTTTGAATGCATGACAGTGCAACTTATAATATCTAATTAGTAAAACGTTTTAAATCTTATCTCTTATAAGACTAATTTCTAGGATAAGATAAATATAAAACATTATGCCAATTTTGAAGTATCTTTAGAGGCCTATTTTTCTGGGATTGGTCATGCCATGTGTTGCATAAGATGGGTCCAACCCTGAATTATTAGTTTGAAACTAACTTTTATACCCAATAACTTGTAAGGCAATACGCTATACTCAAGACATATAAAATATACTTATACCTTTAATATCAATCAGAAACAAAAATGAAGTGACTACACAAATCTTATAAATTTAAACCAAACATTTTTTTTCTTTTTCTAGCTGTAATTTCAAGAGAAAAAGGCACTTTCGACCCAATAATCATAATTACAGAAATTTTTCTAGGAAAAATAACCATCAGCTCACTTGCCCTACTTAAAATGCTGCTGGTCCTTTTAAAGGCAGTTTTTTTTTTCTCCAGCTGCATTTGGCTCTTAGCTAAATGTGGAGCAGCATAAATCAGCCTCCATTATATAAACTGTGAGAGTATTAAGGGATGGACCACCAGCCGATGAAGTTTTTACCATTTTTCTTTTCAACATGAAACATAGAACAGCCATTCAAACAATGAAACAAAGACACAAATTGGCATGTGAACAAATTGGTGCACTAAAGACAAACAATACATAGAGAGCAAAGTGTGCCTGTCGTAATAAAATATCTCCAGTAATGTCCACAGAGCAAACAGGACCTCTCTATATTTCTCCTTGTCCCTAGGAGAATTTTAAAATCCATTTTCCTTCTCTCTTTTCTCTCATGTTTCTGAAATTTGTTTTTCCCTTTTTATTTTCCTTTTTAATTTTTTATTTTATTTTATTCATACTATGCCCTATTTCTCTCAAATGATGCAGTTCTAGACCACGGACAATTTGCCTTACAGAGTTCCCCATCTCAATTCGCTGTAACACCCTAGCTGATCTCAGCACCAGGCTTGCATTGATTCAGTATAGTAGTCTGTATCCCTTCTGTACCTGCAACAAAAGCCTTCAAAAACTGACATTTTTAGTGCTAAAATTAATACTGTATGTTGCTTACCAGGCCAGATACATAACCTTTTTTTTCCCATGGAGCCCCACCAACAACAGTGTCTCTCAGTTGTTCTCTCCATTTCCATGTCCCACGTTCAGGGCACCAATCTGAAACTGCCTGTGATTTCATTCGAATGGCTTTTCAGATTCTCTGGATGGAGAGCTGGGGATAAAAAAATGACAGGGTGACAAGAGAAATATGAAGCCAAGGCTATATTTTCTGCTCAAGGCTCAAAGTTTAATGGACTTTTCCAAAGATATATATAGATGACACACCTGTAAATAGTCTCATTGTTTCATGAACTGGACATGCCTCTCACTGTGGACTAGGATAGGAACACTCATCTTTAGGGAGTCAGAGCAGTATGAAGATGGATGTTTTCCTGTGAGTTTTGGTGTCTCCCTCCTGTAATTAATCCTACTTCTCTGAGGTCATTTTAACACTCACTTATTTCTCTTTTGGTAGGAAGGAGTTCATACACACCTAGATTAATGATAGAACTGTATGAAGGGAGGTTGTAAAATGTGTTGGTGTATGCTCTTTGTAACTAGACCCATCACTCAGACATTATCATTCTGTTGTTTAGGCAATGTGGAGACAGTCCTTTGATATAAATCACAAGATCTTTGTGAGAAAATATCCATTCCAAAATCATACATCTTGTCAGAATTCCACTGACTTAACATTTTAAAGGAGCACATTATGATCAGAAAGATTCCAACTTCTATCGTACCACACAGTCATTGTGATGTTTCTGAATTTGCTTCTATGCTGCTTCAACCCTCAGAAAGGTGACAGAGCACTGAAAAATGCTCCTCTATGCAATCGTCAACTGACAGGACTGGAATGAATCAGAGAGAGCATTCAATACTTGATATTAAAAAAAGGGGAGAGTGCGTTATTCACAGATAGATCTGCACAATGTGCAAAATTCTAACCTTAAACTTTGAAACACCAAGAATGAAATGACTTAACAGGCAGATAGCAGAGATAATTTGAAATTTTTTTCTTTATTTCTGAAACAGAAACAAAAGACTAAAATATTTGAATACTAAATACTCTTTTAAGTTTTCAAAACATAACTTATCAAGAAAATGTAAATTAAGAAGGTAGTTTGAGATTTCATCTAATTCAAGCAACAATGCCATTTATTTAGGAATCAAATGACTCTAAATGCTGATGATTGGTTGGTGAAAGGGGAAACATAATGGATGGTGTGTTTAACCTCTTGTAGTTCTTATGGAATTTTGTCTGGACAGTCTTCCAAAAGGGAAAATTACAATGCAATGTAACCTATATACATTACTCCTCTAGATACAGCTAAGGATTCTCTTCTGGAAAGATACCAGATCATTTTTGCAACTAAAAAAGACAGGGTAGTGAGATTAAGAATGATGGAAACAAATTTTATTGGTGGGAAAAGAGAAGAAAACTAGGGACACTGTGGACATACTAATAATAAAGCAAGAACTCAAAAACTCAAGTATGAGAAGGTTGGCATTCACTTGAGACATTAAAAACACAGGAGCAAACGAGGTTACTGTAGAAACTGACAGTGGGATCTAGATGTCTAGGAGTATTTCTTGTCATTTCTATGGTCCTCATGCACTCATTCCAGACTGACAGTATAATACAGCAGAGACAGTGATGATCTTATTTTAATAACCAAGTGCAGTCATTATTCTCCCTCCCCAATTATGAAGGCAAGGCTGGTTCACTACATGCAAATGGATCTTCTAGCTCTAAGTTAAATTCCCTGCAGTGATATAGGAGCTCCCATCTCTCTCACTAGAGGCTGATCTCTGAAGATAAGGGGGTGTAGCCTAAAAGATGAGGGTGTTGAGTCTTCTGTATCTGTTGACAGTCCTTCCTGGTGAGTGTTGCCATTTCATAAATGTGTACAGGAGGGGTTCCCAAAATGTTCGATTGACAGAATTCATTCTTCTTCTCTGTAGGTATCCTGTCTGATGTGCAGCTTCAGGAATCGGGACCTGGTCTGCTGAAACCCTCTCAGTCACTGTCCCTCACATGTTCTGTCACTGGCTTCTCCATAACCACTAGTAGTTATTACTGGCACTGGATTCGTCAGATTCCAGGAAACAAACTGGAGTGGATTGGACGCATAAGCTATAGTGGTAGCACTAGCTACCACCCATCTCTCCAAAGTCGAATCTCCATCACTAGAGACACATCCAAGAACCAGTTCTTCCTACAGTTGAACTCTGTGACTACTGAGGACACAGCCACATATTACTGTACGAGAGACACAGTGTGAAGTCTTCTGTGTGGGCCCAGACATAAAACTCATTGCAGAGCAGCTTGGCACCAACAGGGGGCATGCAGCTTACACCAAGCACAAGAAATCTATTTTCTATTAGGGAAAAAAAAAATTTTTGTACAAAACTGTGAGTTGAGACTCCTGCTGTACAGGAAGGCACATTTTGCTATGATCTTCACTTAATACAATGCGCAGAGCCTACAGATTCTCCTTAAATTATATCCATAGGTCTTCAATGATAACCCCTCCTGTAGGCTTAACATCCCATCCAAAATTTTACCAGATGCCTACTGCACTCCTTAAGGACGATCCAGTTCTAGAAACCCCAGAGACTGAATCAGAGCCCCCAAAGCCACATTGTTATCCAGAAACCACTGGTCTTTGCAGTTCTTTGAATATCAGAAAACTAGAGGTAACTGGAAATTTCCAAAAGTCACTCAGGCCAATAAAACCCCAATGGAGGGACCTTACTGGTCCTGAAGACTTTTTGTCCACTAGAATAACAGGGCATTCAGGCAAGAAGTTTAAAGCAGAAATAGAAACCTGAAGAAAATAGTTCATCCATCAATGATGCACATGAACCTAAAATAATCTGATACTCAGATGTCTAGATCCCAGCACAAGAACAAAATTAACTATCAGGGAAATATGGTTACACTAGAGCACAGCTATGTAACTAAGCAAGCCCTGAACATTCCAATACAGTTGAAGTACAAGCAAATAATATTAGGTATGCCTTATTAAGTCGATATAGTCCGTTAAAGAGGAAATGCATAAATTCCTTATCTAAATCCAATAAAAGACAAACATGCAGGGAGCCTAACCAGCACAAATTCTCCACCCCCACCAGCCCCCCCCTCTCTGTCTCTGTCTCTCTTTCTCTGTCTCTCTGTCTCTTTCTGTCTGTCTGTCTGTCTTTCTCTGTTTTTCTCTCTCTCAGTCTCTCTCTCTGTCTTTCTCTCTATCTGTCTCTCTCTGTCTCTCTCTCTCTCTCTCTCTCTCTCTCTCTCTCTCTCTCTCTCTCTCTCTCTCTCTCTCCCCCTGCTTTTTCTCAGGAAGGCAACAAGTGATGAAAGAATTGGTTATCTGGCATCATACTGATAGCAGGCAAAGGCCCATAACTTAATTATCAAGCACTGGTAAGAATGTTCAGGAAGAAACTCTGAATTGTTTTAATTCTTAGTTTTTAATTTTATTTTTATTTTACTTATTCACTTTACAGCACACTTACTACCTAATTTCTCATCTCTCCTTTCCATAATGCTTCCCCCTTGCTACACTACCATTCTACTCTGAGCAGCTGGGCTCCCTCTGATTATCTCACCACCACAAACACAGAAAGTTCCAGTCTCTGTGAAGCTAGTTTTGTCCCCTCCCATGAAGTAGAAGTAGCCCAGGTAGAAGAACATACTCCATTGTATAGACAATGGCTTTTGGTATATCCCCCACTCCAGTTCTGAACCCATATGAAATTCAAGCTGCATATTGGCTACATATGTTTGGGGATTATGAGTGTGTGTATATGTATAATGTGTGTATGTACATACATATATATCTGTATATGAACATATAAATATACATTTTGATAAACATACATATGTATATATACACATATAGATATAAATATAGATAGCAGACATCTAAAAACCCATATTTTTTCTCTCTCACACTCATACATATATCTTAAATCACTTTCTTTTTAGAAAATATAATATTAATTTTCCATTACACCGGGTTAATTCCAAAGTGTGAACATGCTGCAATACATGATTTTATCCTCAAATATTGATTTAAATATACACTTAATATCTTTTAGCTTTTTGTTCATGCTTTATAAATGATGAACATTTTAATACTTTCATCAAATCAGGTAATGCTAGCAGAGGGGTACTCTGACCAAAAGATAGAAGTGGTTTTTATTATATTTTCTCCAAATATATGATATTTAATGCCAAAATTGCCACAAATTCCTTCATTCCATATCTAGCCTTGGCACTAATAACATCTTTCTTTAAAGCTTTCACTATAGAACACAAAATTTAGCAAGAAAACCTGCAAATAAATTCTTCCTCTACTCAAGAAAAGCAAACCAGCCCTGATCCTGCAGCTCTGGCAAAGGAAAGTAGACTAGGACTCTTATTCTTTCCTGTACAGTGATCAGTACTGGACACAGACCACTAACTATGAACTTGGGGCTCAGCTTGAATTCCCTTGTTCCTTCTTTGAAAGAAGAATAAAAAATGCTGAATATGTGAGAGGACATGAGTGAAAGGGAGTTTGGGCCCATGTAACAGGTTTTTACCTGTGTTTAATTGAAAGCCCAAGTTGACAGCAGATCGAGAGAGGAGGTCCTAGGTATTAGTTTGGGGAGAAGAATGTAAGCAAAATATGATTCCCAAGTAGAGTTCAGAGTTGAATAGTATAAACTCTTAATACATTATCTTGATACATAATCTTGATATATTATCAATATGAAATCATTTTCTAAATCTTTTTATCTTTGCTGATTGGGAAACTTACATGTAATAAAAGCACAAGAGGGGAAGCTAACATTCAAATGAATTATTACATATTAGGTATATGTTGTCCTCAGAGGAATAGAACATTAAAAACAGATAGTACTAAACAAATGCCTAAAGCAATATTTGGTGTGAAACATGAGACAATCCCTTTATACAATCTTTTTGGTTCTGATGCAAGTGTGCCTTGGATCTCTGGATATTTCAAGGTAGAAGCCCCCCCCCCAGGAATATCATGTGCAGCATAGTGACAGTTTTGTAGCTGAACCGGTGACCTGTAAAAGATACTTAAGGATGTGTGGGGAGGACGGCGAAAAGAACACGGACCAAGACAACACAGCTGTTCAAAGTCCACTTTACTTAGAGTAAACAGGAAATATAAGCTTTGGGGGCATGACCCTCCCTCCCAAAGCTGGGAGTCTTGTCAGCAGGTCTCCGCCCAGCTGAGAGATGTTGACATAACAGCTCTCAGGAAGATGTTAATTCCACAGGATCTGCTACTCTGCAGGAATTGGCGGCTGGCCCCCTTTCACGGGAAGCTGCAGCTCCTTTGAAGACAAAGACTTGTTCCCAGAGCTCTGCCAGCTCAGCCAGGTGGGGGGAGGTGTGGCTGGAATTCCTCAGCTAGGAGTAGGTGAAGGCAGGCAGCTGAATTATGGCTAAGGCTATATGGCACTTTAATGACTCTCTACACAGTTTAACAAGTTACTTGGGATCTTGAAATACACCTAAGAGGACAAAAAGATTGGAGGTATATGGACAGTCCTGGAAATAGCCCAGAAGAGACAAGAATTAGTAGTTCAGCAGGTCATTTGCTGACTGGGCTCTGGTCATTTTAACAGCTTTAGGAGGTGAATCTGGGTTCAGGAATATTGCATCAACCACTAACTGGATTTCAGCATCCTATCAAAGCAACTTCTCTTCATTTGTCATTATGTTTTCGCAAATTCAAGAAAAAGTGTATCTCTCAGGGCATAGAAGTCTATGGGTACCATGAAGTAATATCCACCAAAATGTATTAAGAGAATTTTCCTTATGCCAGTTAATCTTCAGAATTAATTTTCAAATGTTCCTTTTGTGCTGGGTGATCTTACTTCTCACTGCTGACATAATTCTATCTCTAAAGAAAAACATAGGTGTCCAGCACAAAAATCTGTCATAAGTTATATGTCCTGCTTAACCCACTGAAACAATAATATCTAATGATTTATGCAGTGTGAATTCACAGAAAATCCTCATCAATTCTTTACTGTTTCTGTTATAAAACACTATGACCAAGGCAACTTATCAGCTAAAATATGTAATTGGGTTTAGAGTTTGAGAGGGCTATAGCATGACAGTACAGCATGGCAGTGAGCAGAAAAGTGTTATCTGGAGCAATTGATAAATAACAAAAGATGAAAAAGAAAGAGATATAATGAGAGAACTCTGAGAATGGTGTAAATCAACTGCCCCACCTGAGGCTCGATCCCGTATAGAGACACCAAACCCAGACGTTATTGCTGATGCCATGAAGTGCTTGCTGACAGGAGCCTAATGTAGCTGTCTCCTGAGAGGCTGTTGCAGAGCCTGGCAAATACATAGGCTGATACTCACAGCCAACCACTGGTCTGAGCACGGGGTCCCAAATGGAGGAGTTAGAGAAAGGACTGAAAAACCTGAGTGGGTTTGCAACCTATAGGAAGAATAACAGTATTGACCAAGGAGAACCACTGAACTCCCAGCAAATAAACCACCAATCAAAGGGTACACATGGAAGGAACCATGGCTCTGGCCACATATCTAGCAGATGATGGCCTTTTCAGACATCAATGAAATGAGAAAACCTCATCCTTTATGTCTCAGTGTAAGGGAATACCAGCTCAGAGAGTTGGTAGTGGATAGGTGTCTATGAGCATCCTCATACAAGCAGGGCGAGTGAGGATGGGATAGGGGCTTTCCGAAGAGGAAACCGGGAAAGGGGTAACATTTAAATGTAAATAAATAGTCAAATAAAATAAAAAATAAAATAATAAAGTATCAAGCCTTCCTTAATTGACATATTTTTAAAACATAGGCACACTGCCTAATTTGTCTCAAAATAGTTTCACCCCTTTCTTCAGCTCTCTTCTTTCTTCCTCAGGAGCACCCTCCATGGAAAGGAGACCCCATAGTACAAAGTCTATGTCTGGTCAAGAAGCTGTCATCTTCCTATCATAGGAGACTTCTTGAAAGTATATGTGTTCTGGGGCTGCTCCTTTGCTCTGTGTTTGCTCCCTACTGTGAGTTTTGCAGAGATATTTCTGGTAGCATCCAGCCACTAGCACTTATTTGGAGCATAGAATGTATCCCATGTCTTGAACTCAGAAGCTTTCATGTTCTATGTATTTCTGGTTGGTTTTCAGTGAGCAGATTGTGATGGGATATAAAATAAAATTTTATATCTGTGTTGGTGTATATGCATTGAATTAGTTCTTTCCACCAAGAGTATCCTTTCTAGACCAGGGGATAAGGTCTATATCACATATATAATATAAATGACTAAAACAGTTAGATAATACTTATTTAAAAGTGATATTTAGACAAAAGATATTTTTATAAACAAAGAGATGTAAATCAACAAAGGCATTTTACAGAATAAATGTCTCAACACAAGAACAATGAAAATTAATGTCAAAAGAGATATCACCTCAAATTTGGATGTGTTCAGGTTAAAATATGTGTCCATATCTGTTGCTATGTTGATATTACATATGGTTGCATGTGTATGGATGCTTAGCATGTGATACTATAATTTTTGCAGTCATATGATTTCAACTTTATTTGCCTCAAATAAAATATGAATTCATGTATTCCTGAACTAAAGTGAAACACATCAAAATGTTTTTCATCACATTGATGGGCATATTTGAACTTCATCAGACAAGCCTAACTCTGACCAAGTTTTGTCTTAGAGTGAAGCTGTACTCAGTATGGGGAAGCACAAATCCAGACACAGGAAATGACATTCCAGATCTGAGCTTGATCTGGAAAGGTGACAGCGTGTGATGCTATTTACATTTTATAATTTAAAAAAAAAGACATGACCTAACTATATATAATTGTCATAATTGCCAATAACCAAAATGACCCTTGCATCTTCTCTGACCACTATCTACTCACAGATTTCTACTCCACAGCTTACCACTATAAGCAAAGGTGATGCAAATTTGGGCTTCTGCTACTCGGGAATACCAGCCCAGTGCTGAGCCCTACCTGTGGCAGAGGAACTCAGCACTGGATTGCAGCCAGGTCTTCCCTCTTAGTGACTAGCACTGAAAATAGACTACTCACCATGGATTTTGGCTTAGATGGGTTTTCCTTGTTGCTCTTTTAAAAGGTAATGCACAAAGAAGAGAATGTTTGTGTAAGAGGACATACATAAGAGGGAGAGTAGATATATCTTAGAGTTTTCTAAGATTAGCTCTGTTTTCAGACATACAGGGTTAAGTGCAACTGTCAAAATCAGTGAGCAGCTTCATACAGCTTGGAGTGTTCCTTCAACTCACTTGTGAAGCCTCTGGATATACCTTCAGTGGTTACTGGATGCACGGGATACAACAAGCCCCAGTAAAGAGGCTAGAGTGATTAGCAGATATAAAATATGATGGGAGTGCATAAACCTTTCAGAATCTGTGAATGGCAGATTTGCCATCAACGAGAACAATTCTAAAACTTATTCTATCTACAAAGGCACAGTCTAAGAAATGAGGATGCTGCCATGTACTACAGTGTATAAGATATAGTGTGGGTATCCCTCCATTGCTGCCTGTCCTGTTTGTTCCCATGGGGTAGACCTGTGCTAAGTCTGCCACAGGAGAAGACCCCATTTCCCAGTGCTTTCTAGAGATCTAGCAGCAGTGGGGCATTCGAGATCCAGCATCAGCAGGGCATTCAAGATACAACAATAGCGAGCATTCAAGATCCAGTAGCTGCAGGGCATTCAGCCTGTGCCAGGTCTGCATGGGGGAAGTCCGCATTTCCTGAGATCCAGCACTAGCAGTGCATTCAAGAACCAACAGTTTGCAGGACATTCAACCCTTGCCAAGTCTGCCACAGGGAAGAACCCATTTCCTTATACTTCCTGGAAAACCAGCTGTATGTGGGATATTTGTGAGAAAGGGAAACCCAGGAGCACAGATGAATAGGCCTGAAGGACAGAAAAGTCACAGTCAGAGACAGCAATACCAGCTAACACTGGAGATAGCTAGATGGCCAAAGGCAAATGCAAAATCATTACCAATAGAAACCAAGGCAACATGGCACCATCAGAACCCAGTTCTCCCACAACAGCAAATCCAGCATATTCTATCACATCAGAAAAGCAAGAGCTGCATTTAAAATGACATCTCATGATGCTGTTAGAGGAATTCAAGAAGGATGTAAATAAATCCCTTAAAGAAATAAATGAAAACATGGGTCAATGGGTAGAAGACCTTAAAGAAGAATCACAAAAATCCCTTAAAGAAATAAAGGAGAATATGGGTCAACAGGTAGAAACCCTTAAAAAGGAGACACAAAAATCTCTTAAAGAAATATGGGAACACATGGGTCAACAGGTAGAAACCCTTAAAGAGGCAACATAAAAATCCCATAGGAAAGTATGGGAGAACATGGGTCAACATGCAGAAACCCTTAAAGAGGAATCACAAAACTCTCAAAAAGAAACACAGGAGAACATAGGTCAACAAGTGGAAGCCCTTAAAGAGGAAACACAAAAATCCCTTAAAGAATTTCAGGAAAACAAAAACAAACAAGTGAAGGAACTGAACAAATCTATCCAAGAACTAAAATCAGAAGAAGAAACTATAAAGAAATTGTAAAGTGAGATGTCTCTGGAGATAGAAAACCTTGGAAAGAATTCAGAAGTCATAGATGCAAGCATCAGCAATAGAATACAAGAGACCTTTAACAAATACCTTTAACAAAGAAGATAATAAGTAACAATCACTTTTCCTTAATATCTCTTAACATCAATGGTCTCAATTCCCCAATAAAAAGACATAGACTAACAGACTGGATATGCAAGCAGGACCCAACGTTTTGATGCATACAAGAAACCCACCCAAGTAATGAAGGTGGTCACTACTTCAGAAACAAAGGTTGGAAAACAATTTTGCAAGCAAATGGTCCCAAGAAACAAGCTGGAGTAGCCATCCTTATATGGGATAAAGTTGAATTTCAACCAAAAGTTATCAAAAAAGATAAGAGGATCACTTCATTCTAGTAAAAGGAAAAGGCTGCAAAGATGAGCTCTCAATTCTGAACATCTATGCTCCAAATGCAAGGGCATCCACATTCATAAAAGAAAGTTTACTAAAGATCAAAGCACACATTGTACCCCACACAATAATAGTGGAAGATTTCAACACCCCACTCACAACAATGGACAAATCATGGAAACAGAAACTGAACAGACACAGTGAAACCAACTAAAGTTATGGACCAAATGGATCTAACAGTTATTTATAGAACATTCCACCATAAAACAAAAGAATATACCTTCTTCTTGGCACCTCATGGCACCTTCTCCATAATTGACCATATGTTTGGTGACAAAACAGGCCTCAACAGATACAGAAATATTGAAATCATTCCATGCACCTTATCAGATCACCAAGGACTACAGCTAGTCTTAAGCACAAACAAAAACAATGGAAAACACACAAACATGTGGACTTTGAGCAATGCTCTTCTCAATGATAGCTTGGTCAAATAAGAAATAAAGAAATTAAAGACATTTTAGAATTCAATGAAAATGAAGACACATCATACCAAAACTTATGGGACACAATGAAAGTCATGCTAAGAGGAAAACTCATAGCTCTGAGTGCCTCCAAAAAGAAAATGGAGAGTCTACACTAACAGCTTGACAGAGCACGTGAAAGCTCTAGAACAAAAAGAACCAATTACATCCAAGAGGAGTAGACGGCAGGAAATAATCAAACTCAGGGCCGAAATCAACCAAATAGAAACAAAAAGAACTATACAAAGAATCAACAAAACCAGGAGCTGGTTCTTTGAGAAAATCAACAAGGTAGATAAACCCTTAGTCACACTAACCAGAGGGCAAAGAAGCACCACCCAAATTAATAAAATCATTGATGAAAAAGGAGACATAATAACGGAAACTGTGGAAATTCAGAAAATCATCAGATTCTACAAAAAGAAATTATACTCAGCAAAGTTTCAAAATCAGGACGAAATGAACAACTTTCTTGATACATATCAGGTACCAACATTAAAATAGGACCAGATAAACCATATAAATAGTCCCATAAGTCCCATAAGTATCCCATCAAAAAAGAGCCCAGGGCCAGATGGGTTTAGTGGGGAATTCTATCAGATCTTCAAAGAAGAGCTAATACCGATACTTTTCAAACTATTCCATGAAATAGAAACTCAAGGAACATTACTCAACTCATTCTATGAAGCCACAATAACACTTATACCTAAACCAAACAAAGACCAAGGAAGGAGAACTTCAGACCAATCTCCCTCATGAACATCAATGCAAAAATACTCAACAAAATTCTGGCCAACAGAATTCAAGAATGCATCAAAATATAGTTCACCACGATCAGGTAGGCTTTATCCCAGGGATGCAGGGATGGTTCAATGTATGGAAATCCATCAACATAATCCACTATATAAACAAACTCAAGGAAAAAAACCCACATGGTCATTTCATTAGATGCAGAAAAGGGTTTTGACAAAATCCAGCATTCCTTTATGATAGAAGTCTTGGAGAGATCATGAATCCAAGGGCCATACCTAAACATAGTGAAAGCAATATACTGCAAACCAGTAGCTAACATCAAACTAAATGGAGAGAAACTTGAAGCAATCCCACTAAAATCGGGGACCAGACAAGGCTACCCACTCTCTTCCTATCTATTCAATATAGTACTTGAAGTTCTAGCCAGAGCAATCAGATAACAAAAAAGGTCAAAGGTACACAAATTGGAAAAGAAGAAATCAAAATATCACTGTTTGCAGATGATATGATCATATACTTAAGCGACCACAAAACTTCCATCAGAGATTTCTTAAAGCTGATAAACAACTTCAGCATACTGGCTGGATATAAACTTAACTTAAGCAAATCAGTAGCCTTCCTCTACTCAAAGGATAAATAAGCTGAGAAAGAAATTAGGGAAATGACACCCTTCACAATAGTCCCAAACAGTATTTCATACATTGGTATGACCCTAATGAAGCAAGTGAAAGGTCTCTATGATAAAAACTTCAAGCTTCTGAAGAAAGAAATCAAAGAAGATCTCAGAAGATGGAAAGATCTCCCATGCTCATGGATTGGCAGGATCAATATAGTAAAAATGGCCATCTTGCCAAAAGCAATCTACAGATTCAATGAAATTCCCATCAAAATCCCAAATTAATTCTTCATAGATCTAGAAAGAGCTATTCTCAAATTCATCTGGAATAACAAGAAACCCAGGATAGCAAAAACTATTTCCCACAACAAAAGATCTCCTGGGGGAATCACCATCCCTGACCTCAAGCTCTACTACAGAACAATAGTGATAAAAACTGTTTGGTATTGGTGTGGTGACAGGCAGGAGCATCAATGGAATAGAATTGAAGTCCCAGATATGGACCCACACATGTATGGTTACTTGATATTTGACAAAGGAGCTAAAAACATCCAGTGGATAAAAGACAACATTTTAAACAAATGGTGCTGGATCAACTGGAGGTCAGCATGCACAAAAATGCAAATCAACCCATTCTTATCTCCTTGTATAAAGCTCAAGTCCAAGTGGATCAAGGACCTACACATAAAACCAGACACACTGTACCTTATAGAGGAGAAAGTGTGGAAGAATCTTGAACACATGGGCATAGGGGAAAAGTTCCTGAACAGTACACCAATGGCTTACACCCTAAGAACAATAATTGACAAATGGGACCTCATGAAGCTGCAAAGCTTCTGTAATGAAAAGGACATGGTCAGTAGGACAAAAAGGCAACCACAAGATTGGGAAAAGATCCTTACCAATCCTATATCTGATAGAGGGCTAATATCCAAGGTATACAAAAAACTCAATAAGTTAGGCTCAAGAGAGTCAAATAACCCTATTAAAAATGGGTAGAGATAAACAGGGAATTCTCAAGTGAGAAAACTCGAATGGCTCTAAAGCACCTAAAGAAATGTTCAGCATCCTTAGTTATCTGGGAAATGCAAATCAAAACAACACTGAGATTCCACCTCACACTGGTCAGAATGGCTAAGATGAAAAACTCAGGAGACAGCAGATGCTGGAGAGGATGTGGGGAAAGAGGAACACTTCTCCATTGTTGGTGGGTTTGCAAGCTCATAAAATCACTTTGGAAATCAGTTTGGCAATTCCTCAGAAAATTAGACATAGTAGTACCTGAGGACCCAGCTATACCACTCCTGGGTATATACCCAGAAGATGCTCCTACATGTAATAAGGACACATGCTCCACTGTGTCCATAACTGCCTTATTCATAATAGCCAGAAGCTGGAAAGAACCCAGATGTGCTTCAAGTGAGAAATGGATAGAGAAACTGTGGTATATATACACAGTGGAGTATTATTCCGCTATTAAAAACAATGAATTCATGAAATTCTTAGGCAAATGGATGGAACTAGAAAGTGTCATCCTGAGAGAGGTAACCCAATCACAAAAGAATGCATATGGTTTGCATTCACTGACAATTGGGTGTTAGCCCAAAAGCTCAAAATAAACAAGTTATAATTCACAGACCACAGGGAGCTCAAGATGTTGGAGGACTGAAGTGAGGGTACTTGGGTTCCTCTGAGAAAAGGAACAATACACTTACAGGAGCAATATGGAGGCAAAGTGTGGAGCAGGGACTGAAGTAAAGGCCACCCAGAGACTGCTCTACCTGGGGATTCACCCTATAAACAATCACCAAACTCCAACAATACTATGGACGACAAGAAGCACATAGCAAAAGGAGCATGCCATGATTGTCTTTGGAGGGGCCCTGCCAGAGCCTTATACATACAGAGGCAGATGCTAGTAGCCAACCATTGGTCTGTGAGTGGGGTCCCCAATGGAAGAATTGGAGGGTGGTCTGGAGGAGTTGAATGGGTTTACAGCCCCACAGGAAGAACAATGATGTTGACCACCTAGAAGCTCCAGGACTCCCAGGGACAAAACCAGCAACCAAGAGGTACACATGGTTCCAGTTAAAAATGCTGCAGAGGAATGCCTTGTCTGGCATCAGTGGGAGGAGTGGTCCTTGGTCAGGTATAGGCTAAATAGATGCCCCAACAAGGGGAAATTGAGGGGGGGAGGTGGGAGTGGGTCGGGTGGAGGGGCATATACTTGAAAGCAGGGAGTGGGAGTAGGAGTTGGAAGGATTTGGGGAGGGGAGAAACTGGGAAAGGTTTTAGGACTTGAAATATAACTGAAGATTATATTCAATAATATATATATATAAATAATAAGAATAGATACAGTGTGGAACAAAAATTATAAGCTCTAGCATAAAATTCTCCACAAGGTGCTCATGCCAGTAAAGGGAATTGGTATACAGGGAGCACCAGGTGTATGGTAAAAATACTCTGTCTGAATGGTTTCAAATAACTGTATCTTTAATTCTGATGGACATATTGAAATACAGTGTGCATTCTTCTCAGAAAAAAAATGCAGAGCATTAACAAGGAAAATGTAACTCCCCTGTGGGAACCAGGATCTCATCATGAGGAAACCCCAATTAGTTTTAAAACAAATGATTATGAGGGAAACGGTCATTAAATTTCTCTGATAATTGGAATCAATGCCATAGATTCCAAAATCTCCTGGGGGATTCCAGGCTTAGGTGCATTATGAGACATTCATTCAGTAAAGGACTGAAAAATGTATCCAAAGGCATAATATGCTCAGAATGTTTGTTTGCATATAGTATTGTTTAATATAGTGAATGTAACAGGAATTATTTTAAAAAGTACCACCCCGCCATGCCTCTGCAACAAGTCCTGGTGGGTCTATCTCATTTCAGCTCTCACTTTAGCCACCAATCCAGTCTTCCCCAGGTAGCTCTCACAGCATCCCACCTGTGTTTCCTCTTCACCATAGACTCTTTAAACAGGTAGAGCAATCTCTGTGTGGCCTTTACTTCAGTCCCTGCTCCACACTTTGCTTCCATTATTGCTCCTGTAAGTGTATTGCTCCCTTTCCCAGAGGAACCCAAGCACCCCCACTTCAGTCCATACTTCTGCCCAGCACCAACTCCTTCCAAGTGTATAGTAAAGCATGACTCTTAAACATAGGTAACCAAATATATTTATGTATAAGTAACTCCCAATTTCATAATGCAAATTTATAATGATAAAATCTTTTCCCAATATTTCTAACCTTTCCAAAACAGCAGAAATACATCTGAAGCCATCTGGATATCCATCTCTCCCTCTCTTTCCTCCATTCGTGCGGTCCACCCAGCCCCCCTCCCTTTTTAGCTCCTTCTCCTCCCCCGCCCCCACAATCACTGGCCTCTCACTGCCTCAATGTGAATGGACAGGATATATCTTGTAACCAGTGCAACTAATGTTAAATTGCATAATCAGCAGAGTTGTATTCTGCCATTCTTATGTGACAGAGATTCGACAGCTGTGCAAGAGGGTGATACTCACCTGGTATGCATTAAAGCTACAGCTCATTGTATAGTGAAAGGGCATTGTCCTTTTCAAGGATGTACACTTTATTCTCTGAAATGACTAATGGTCAGTTCTTACTATGTTTTTAAATAGGAGAGACGTGTTCTTCTTACATACTGGTGCTGCATGTAGCAGTTTACCTCCTCAGGCTGGAGGGAATGCATCTTTCACTCCTGACTTACATCTTTTAGGCTCTCCTTTAGTTATGTGATCCCATTGTGTGTTCCCATTGCACCATTATAGCATATCAAAGGAGTTACTGAAAGAATATGAAAGTAGAAAAAGTTTAGGCCCTTGTGTCTCAAGTGTTGTTAGGAATATAAGTGAATATATTGAAGTGTGTGAAATCTGATTGTTAAAATGTTGCCTTTGCAGGTGAAATTAAGAAAATAAACACAAATACCAGGAAAGTCCCCTTAAACATACAAAAATAAAACTGTCACTTTCCTCACAGTTTCATTAGATTGTCTTCATTTTCTATTAGGAAAAGGATTGTCAAAGGAATTCTTCAGAATAAAGCTTATTTAGGGTGTCTAATTACAGAGCAGTAAATAACCTCATTGTTTCATGAACTGGACATACCTCACACTATAGAAAAGGATAGGAAATCTTATTCTTAGGGAGGCAAAGCAGTGTTAAGACAAGTGATTTCCTGTAAGTGTTCATGTCTCCCTCCTGAAATTAATTCTACTTCCTCTTGCTCATTTTAATATTTAGTCATTTGTCTTTTTGTAGGGAGGAGCTCATATAAAAAAGTAAGAAAACTAGGAACAGTGTGGAGTTTCTGGTAAGAAAGCCAGAAAACAGAAATACAAGTGTGAAAGAAAGATTGGAACTGACTTGAGACATTAAAATCAAAGGATCAGAAAAGTGTCTGGGGAAGTTGGTCTAGGATGGGAAAGTAGGTTCAAATCTACAAGTGTTTCCTGTGATTCCTATAGTCTCAGTGCTCTCTTATCTCAGAATCACAATAGGAAGCCAGAGACAGTGATGTTCTCTCTTCAATAACCAAGTGTAGTCAGTATTTACTCTCCCAAATTATGAAGGCAAAGATGGCTCCTACATGCAAATGCATCTTCTAGCTCTAAGTTAAATCCCCTCCTGGGCTGTGCCAACTTATGTAGTATCTCTCACTGGAGGCTGATCTCTGAAGATAAGGGGGTGTAGCCTAAAAGATGGGAGTATTGAGTCTTCTGTATCTGTTGGCAGCACTTCCTGGTGAGTGTTGCCATTTTATACATGTGTCCATGATTGTTCTTTTAACTGTGTGATTAATAGAATTGACACTTCTTGTCTGAAGGAATCCTGCCCCAGGTGAAGCTTCAGGATTCAGGACCTAGCCTTGTGAAACCCCCTCAGTCACTCTCACTCACCTTCTCTGTCACTGGATACTCCATCACCAGCCGTTATTCCTGGCATTGGATCTGGAAGTCTCAGGATATAAAATGGAGTGAATGGGGTACATAAACTCCAGTGGTAGCACTAACTACAACCCATCTTTCAAAATTTGAATCTCCATCACTAGAAACACATCCAAGAAACAGTTATTCCTGCAATTGAACTCTATGACTACTGAAGGCACAGCCATATATTACTGTGCAAGATACACAGTGTGGAGTCTTCAGTGTGGGAACAGACATAAACCTACTTGTGGAGCAGGTCTACACCAACAGGAGGCATGCAGCATACACCAAGCACAGGAATCCACTTTGGAGTAGGTAAAAACAATTCTTGCTCAAAACTCTGTCACCAGACTCCATCTGTACAGTAAAACACATTGGTGCTAATATCTCCAGCCAATATAATGCACACAGCCTAACAACACTCCTCAATATCCAGAATTCTTCAATGGCACCAACTTCCATGAACTCCACACCCCATTTTCAAATCCAGCAGAAGTCTCCTGGTCTCCAGGTTCAAACCATCACTTGAAAACCCAGAAAGCAAACAAGAACCTCAGAAGCCACATTTGTATCCAAAACCCCAGTGTCTATGGCATTTTTCTGAATCCTAGAAACCCAGAGTCAACTTGACTTCTGCAGGCCCAGACTTCACTCAGGCAAAAAATAAAATAAAATAAAAAACAGTTGAGACACCTTATTTTACCTGAACATACTCTATCCACTAGAAAACAGGCCACTCAAAAAGAAGAAAAGACCAGAAAGAGAAACCTTAAGAGAAAACTCATTTATCAAATATAACCTCAGAAACTGGCACCTAAATTTCTAAAATAAACCCATAGCCAAATGACTAGAGGCAAACACAAGAACAATATTAACAACCAGGGCAATATGTTGACACTGAAGCCCAGCTATCCAACCATAGCAAGTTCAGTATATTGCAACACATTTAAAGGCTAAGAAAATGTCCTTAAAAGCAACATTATGAAGGTAATAAAGTAATTAAAGAGGAAGTATGTCAGGAGCTATAATGGGACAAGCTAATAACTTAGCAGGTGATCATCTTGAGATAGCCTGCTTCAGATTATTATATAATCTGTGACAGGTTTGCCCTTATTAAGCAAATGAGGTCCCTAAAAGGGATTTATTTTAGGAAAGATTCCTGCTGTTAATATGTTTTTCTTGTCATTATTAGGCATATATAATACAACTACTAAGTAATTGCACACCCCTTTGGAGCAGATCTCTTCAGATCTTTGAAGGCGTACTGTCTTGTAAAGATTCTATACTGACAAATAGAAGACATGTCTTTATGATGACCCTATAAGAATTCCTTAAATTATATCTGTGATTATTAAGCTCTTTTATAGTGGAGCTGCTTAGGTCTTTTTCTGATAGTCAAAACCACAATGAGAACTCTGCCAGTCTCCAAAGTGTCCCAAGTTAATTACTCTTAGATAGTAACCAAACTTTCTCCCACTCAGAGCACATTCCAAGAGTTTGTAAAACAATTAACCAAAAGTCAGAAAAAAGAGTATTAATGATTTATCATAGGTGCTAGGACAGAAGATAAAATATTGACTGTGTTTATCTGTACAAAATGTCACTAGTAACTTAGTTATGGTTTTAAAACTTCAGTGAAACTGTAGAGCAGAGCCAGGTGATGGAAGTTTAGCTAGATAATTACTATTTTTTTTAAATTTTATTTTATTTTCTAAGTTTTTTTTATTTACATTCAAAATCATTTCCCCTTTCTCGTTTCCTCCCTCCCCGAAAGGCCCATAAGCCCCCTTCCCTCCCTCTTTTCCCCATTCAACCTCCTCTCACTTCTCTGTCCTGGCATTCCCCTACATCCAGTCTTTCCAGGACCAGGGGTCTCTCCTTCCATCTTCTTGGAAATCTATTGATATGCGAATTGTGTCTAGGGTATTCCAAGATTCTGGGTTAATATCCCCTTATCAGTGACTGCATAGACATGCATGTAAACATTCTCTGTTGTAAACTTCTATTTCAATTTATGATTTGATTTTTTGTGTAACCTTGTGATGAATTTTGTAACATGTTGTATTAGTCAGGGTTCTCTACAATCTCAGAACATATGGGTAGACCCTATACAGTAGGAACACTTATTGATGATTTATAGTCTTTAGTCCAACTCCCCAACAATGATCAGCAACAGCTGTGGATGGAAGTCCAAGGATCTAGAAGTTGCTCAGTACCACAAGGCAAGCAGATGGAGAGAAAGTCTTCCTTTTTCCAATGTCCTTATGTAAGTCTCCAGCAGAAGGTGTGGCCCAGATTAAAGGTGTGTGCCACCATGCATTTAATCCCAGATGGCTTTAAACTCAAAGATCTCCCTGTCTTAATCTTCTGGAATTTATAGCCATTCCAAGATCCAGGTCAAAAATTTGTGTCTCTCAGCCTCCAGATTAGAATGACAGGTGAGCCTTCCATTTCTGGATTGTAGTTCATTCTAGATATGGTCAGTAACCATATTATTAACCAGTAATAGCCACTGAACATGTGATCAGGTACTCTGAAAGACATATAAGTACTGAGGACAAAAGATGATAAGGAGAGAGAGATTTTTTTTGCCTTTCCCTACTTAGAGTAGATTATTTTTACTTTTCCCTTCCTGGAAGAATCTTTTCCCTTATTAGAAAATTTGCCTCCTTTCCCTACTTAGAGATATTTTTCCCTTTCCACACGTAGGATCTTTTGGCTTTTCCCCTTACATAGCTTTCATATGAAATGTTTATAATAAGCAATAAATTCTAAATTCACTTTTCTACATGTCTTTTCTTCCTGTGACTTTGAACTAGCAGGCTGAAATTTAGAGTGGAGCAGCTCATTCTGCAATAGTACAAAGGCAATTTACATAATCCTTAGCTATTTACTTAATTGAGTAGAATACCAATGTGCTCTAAGAGCAACAATTAACAAATGGGACATCATAAAATCGCAAAGCATCTGTAAGGCAAAGGACACTGTCTCCATGGCTTCTTAGCTGCTAAAGATTGAACAAGATATCAAGTTAGTCAAGTGCTGTGGAGCATAAAATGAGAAGACAGCCTGTGCAGCAGGTGCATAGGGAACATAAAAATTGATTCTCTGTGTGCAGATATTATTTTCTGGAATATTTCTTGTCCACACATCTCAAGAGTTACGATTTGCATGCTGTTTGGAATAAAAAGAGCAACACTAGTCCCAGACTTGCCTCAGAGATGTTACAAATAGAAGGGTTATCGTGTCCATGAGTTCTGGGTTTATAAGCATGCACTGTGACAGGGCATTTATTTGCTCTGGTAAAATAAATGATTTTTTAAATGCTAGAAAATCACTCTCTCTTTCTCTCTCTCTCTCTATATATATATATATAGAGAGAGAGAGATTATGATATATAGATAGATAGATAGAGAGGGAAAGAGAGAGAGATACAGATATAGATGGTATAGATAGATGATATAGATATAGATATAGATATAGATATAGATATAAATATTGTAGTGGCTATTCCTGTTTGTCAACTTGACTATATCTAGAATGAACTAATCAAGAATTGGAAGGCTCACCTATGATCCTAATCTGGAGGCTCAGAGATACAAGTTTCTGACCTGGATCATGGCATGGAGATCTTGAAGCATAGTGGCTATGAATTCCAGAAGATCAAGACAAGGAGATCACTATGTGGTGGCACACACCTTTAATCTGGGCCACACCCTCTGTTGGAGACCTATAGCCTTTAGTT
This sequence comes from Tokudaia tokunoshimensis, assembly GCA_036184795.1. NCBI lineage: Eukaryota > Metazoa > Chordata > Mammalia > Rodentia > Muridae > Tokudaia > Tokudaia tokunoshimensis. The sequence goes on along the minus strand of BTHU01000012.1, from coordinate 130,275,053 downwards.
TGGGCCACACCCTCTGCTGGAGACCTATATAAGGACATTGGAAGAAGACTCACTCTTCCTTACCTGCTTATTTCGTGGAACTGAGCAACGGCTAGATCCTTGGATTTCCATCCACAGCTGCTGCTGACCATTGTTGCGGACTTGGACTACAAGCTGTAAGTCACTGACAAATTCCCTAACTATGTAGAGACTACCCATATGTTCTGTGACTCTAGAGAACTCTGACTAATACAGATATAGATAGATATAGACAGAGATAGAGATATATAGATAGAGATATAGAGATGTAGATAGAGATAAAGAGATGTAGATGTAGATAGAGATATAGATTGCAGGTTGTATTATCATTATATCTATGTGATAGAATAAACAGAAATTGTGGTTTCCAATGTAAATTTTTGATATTATAAAAAATTGCATACATTTTCCTTTCATTTGTATTCTACAAAGAAATTTATAATCTGCTCTATGTCAGATTTATACAACACATATATATGCATATATAAATATTAAATATGGAAGATTTACATATATATTGAAAGTAAAAATAAAATTAGAAGCTACTCAGTTCATATAATATTACTTGAGATTATGTGTTCTGGGCATTTTGGTATTGGAAATCCTATCAGTGTACTCTTCTCCCAAGAAGACTATTTTATAAAAAAATATATATTTATTATATATGATAGATATAATATGTATATAAATATATATTCCAAAATAAATTGTATAAATTCAGTTAAGGAGCTTCCAGCTCTTATGTTGCCTGCAATCCTTTGACAAGGGATTAAAATTCACAAATCTGCTTTTGATATATATGGCTTATAGTAATGTTCTCAAGGAATTGCAGTTAGAAATTTCCTCTGAGATTGAAGATAACAAGATATAAGTATGGGTATAAGGATAAATATTTAGAATGAGCTTAGAGATTATTCTATTTGGTAAAGTGACAGGAATATATTTTCCTCCAAGACTTATGACTTGATAAACACTTGATATTTTCTAGGTTTCCAGTACCAGGCATTACTTCATTCTAATTAATTAAACATTAAGACCAAATGATCATTTTACAAAATTGGAAAGAATTAGTTTTGTTTTTAGTGAATATTTTATTTATTTACATTTCAAATGTTCTCCCCTTGTTTTAGTATTCTTAATTTTGTTTACAATATCTTTTCCAGAAATCAGTTTCATAAAATATTCTGGCTTCATTGTTGATTTCAACTTCTACAAAATATTTACTTTGAATAATTTTATTCTTTTTTTCTTAGATATTTGCTTTATTTACATTTCAAAGGTTAACTCCTTTCCACGTTACCCCATTGAAAGCCCCCTTTCCCATCCCACCCTTCCCCTGCTCACTCCCACACCCTAATTTTGTGACTTGCATTCCCCTATTCTGGGGAATCAAGCCTTCACAATACCAATGGCCTCTCCTCTCATTGATGTCTGAAATGGTCATTTTCTGCTACATATGTAGCAGGAGCCGTGGGTCCCTCCACATGTAGTCTTTGGTTGGAGGTTTAGTCCCTGGGAGCTCTGGAGGTACTGACGGGTACATATTTTTTGTTCCTCCTGCAGAGCTGCAAACCTTTTCAGGTCTTTGGGTCCTCTCTCTAGCTACTCCACTGGAATGCTATCCTCAATTTATTGGTTGACTGTGAGTCATGGGTGTTTTGATCCACTTTACAATAAGGATCAAAGTATCCACACATGGTCTTCCTTCTTCTTGAGATTCATGTGATCTGAGAATTATAAATTGGGTATTCTGGGCTTATGGGCTAATATCCACTTACCAGCCATTGCATACCATGTGTATTCTTTTGTGATTGGGTTACCTCACTCAGGATGATATTTTCTAACTCTATCCATTTGCCTAAGAATTTCATAAGTTCATTGTTTTTAATAGCTGAGAAGTACTCCATTGTGTAAATTTACCACATTTTCTGTAGCCATTCCTCTGTTGAGGGACATCTGGCTTTTTTTCCAGCTTCTGGCTATTATAAATAAGTCTGCTATAAACTAAGTGGAGCATGTGTCCTTATTACATGTTGAAGCATCTTTTGGATATATGCCCAGAAGTGGTATAGCTGGGTCTTCAATTTTTGATAAACCATCAAACTGATTTCCAGCATGGTTGTACCGTCTTGTAAACCCACCAGCAATGGTGGGTGCATCGATATTCATAAGGGAAATTGGTACATAGTTCTCTTTCTTTTTGGTTCTTTGTGTGGTTTAGGTATTAGAGTAATTGTAGCTTTATAAAACAAATTGGGCAATGATCCATCTTTTTCTATTTTGTGGAATAGTTTGAAGAGTATTGGTATTAGGGCTTCATTGAAGATCTGATAGAACTCTGCATTGAGTTCTGGCCCTGGGCTGTTTTTGGCTGGGAGATTATTAATGACTGTTTCTATTACTTTAGGGATTATGGTATTGTAAAGATCATTTATCTGATTCTGGTTTAACTTTGGTACCTTATATATATCTAGAAAATTGCCAATTTCCTCTAGATTTTCCACTTTTGTTGAGTATAATCTTTTGTAGTAAGATCTGATGATTTTTTTGCATTCCCTCAGTATCTGTTGTTATATCTTCCTTTTCATTTCTGATTTAACTGATTTTGGTACTGTCTCTGTGCCCTCTGGTTAGTTTGGCTAAAGGTTTATCTATTTTTTTTCAAGGAACCAGCTCCTGATTTGGTTGATTAGTTGTATAGTTCCTTTTCTTTCTACTTGGTTGATTTCAGTCTTGAGTTTATTTCCTGCTGTCTGCTCCTCTTGGGTGTATTTGCTTCTTTTTGTTCTAGAGCCTTCAGCTGTGCTATTATGCTGTTAGTTTATGCTATTTCCAGTTTTATTTTGGAGGCACTCAGAGCTATGAATTTTCCTCTTACTACTGCTTTCATTGTGTCCCATAAGTTTGGGTATGTTGTGCCTTCGTTTTCATTACATTCTAAAAAGTATTTACTTCTTTCATTATTTCTTCATTGACCAAGTTATCATTGAGTAGAATGTTGTTCAGCTTCCATGTGTATGTGGGATTTCTGTTGCTACTGTTGTAATTGAAGACGAGCCTTAGCCTGTGGTGATTTGGTAGGGTGCATGGAATTATTTCAATCTTCTTATATCTGCTGATGTCTGTTTTGTGACCAAGTATATGGTCAATTTTGGAAAATGTACCATGAGGTGCTGAGAAGAATATATATTCCTTTGTTTTAGGATAAAGTGTTCTATAGATATCTGTCAAATCCATTTCGTTCATAACTTCTGTTAGTTTCACCGATTCTCTGTTTAGTTTTTAATTCCCTGATCTGTCCATTGATGAGTGTGGGGTGTTGAAGTCTTCCACTATTATTATGTGGGGTGCAATGTGTGCTTGGGGCTTTAGTAAAGTTTCTATTATGAATGTGGGTGCCCTTGTATTTGGAGCATATATGATTGGAATTGAGAATTCATTATGGTAGATTTTTTTTCTTTGATGAGTATGAAGCGTTCTTCCTTCTCTCTTTTGATTACTTTAGGTGGAAAATCATATTTATTTGATATTAAAATGGCCACACCAGCTTGTTTTGGGAGATTTGCTTGGAAAATTGTTTTCCAGCCTTTTACTTTGAGGTAGCGTCTGTCTTTGCTCCTGATGTGAGTTTCATGTATGCAGCAAAATGTTGGCTCCTGCTTATGTATCCAGTCTATTAGTCTATGTCTTTTTATTGGAGAATGGATTCCATTGATATTAAGAGATATTAAGGAGAAGTTACTGTTGCTTCCTGTTACTTTTGTTATTGGTGGTAGAGTTATGTTTGTGTGTTTCTCTTCTTTGTTTTGTTAAAAAATTAATTTCTTGCTTTTTCTAGCATGCAGTTTCCCTCCTTTTGTTGGTGTTTTTCATTCATTATCCTTTGGAAGGCTAAATTTGTGGACAGATATTGTGTAAATTTGTTTTGTTATGGAATACCTTGGTTTCTCCATCTATGGCAATTGAGAGTATTCCTGAGTATAGAATCCTGGGTTGACTTTTGTGTTCCCTTAGAGTCTGTATGACACCTGACCATGATCATCTGGCTTTCACAGTCTCTTGCAAGACATCTGGTGCATTTCTGATAGGTCTTCCTTTATATGTTACCTGACATTTTTCCCTTACTGTTTTGAAAATTCTTTACTTGTTTAGTACATTTGGTGCTTTAATTATTATGTGACTGGAGTAATTTCTTTTCTGGTCCAAACTATTTGGAGTTCTGTAAGCTTCTTGTATGTTCATGGGCACCTCTTTCTTTAGTTCAGGGAAGTTTTCTTCTACAATTTTGTTGAAGATATTTACTGGCCCTTTAATTTGGAAATCTTTATTCTCTTCTATACCTACGATCCTTAGGTTTGGTTTTCTCATTTTGTCCTAGATTTCCTGGATATTCTGGGTTAGGTGCTTTTTGCATTTTTCATTTTCTTTGACTGTTGTTTCAATGCTTTCTATGTTATATTCTGCCTCTTGTTTCTGTTGTTGATACTTGTATTTATGACACTTGACTTCTTTTCTAAGTTTTCTATGTTCAAAGTTGTTCCCTGTTGTGATGTCTTTATTATATTTAGCTCTACTTTTAGATCCTGGATGGTTTTGTTCAATCCCTTCACCCATTTTTTGTGCTTTCCTGTAGTTCTTTAAGGGCTTCTCCCTGTTTATTTGTGTTCCCCTTGCATTTCTTTAAGTGAGTTATTTATATTCTTCTTGAAGTCCTCTCTCAGCATCATGAGCTGTGATTTTAAATCCAAATCTTGCTTTTCTGGTGTGTTGGGGTATCCAGGACTTGCTGTTGTGGGAGAATTGGGTTCAGATAGTGCCATGTTGCCTTGATTTATGCTGGCAACATTCCGATGTTTGCATTTTGCCATCTGGTTATCTATGGTGTTAGTTGTTCCTGCTGTCTCTTGCTAGCTCTTGTCCCTCCTGTGGACCATCAAGCCTGTCCTAGCACCCCTGGTTGACCTGCTCTCCCCTGGTACAAAGTGCTGTGGTGCTGCCCAGCTCCTAGGTGCAGGTGGGGCCTGGACTGATTCTGTCCCAGCTGTTCTGCTGCTCCTCATCTCTGCGTCCTGGATGTACTTGCCTGCTAAGTCACAGGAGAGAAACTGGCAGTTGCCTGACCTCCAAAGCCAGGAGTCAACTCACTCACTCCCTGTAGAATGGTACTCCCCTGGCAGAATAGGTGCACAGAGGACTGTGGAACCACCCAACTCCTGTGTGCAGGTGCAGCACAGATGGAGCCTGCTGTTCTTCCACTCTTGGTCCCTGCCTCCTGGCTGTCTCTGTCCTCTTGGTCACCAGGGACAAGATAGTGGCAGCCTGATCTCCAAAGCCACGAGTCAAATCACTCACTCAAAGCAGAGCAGTACTCCCCTGTCAGGATCAGTGCACAGAGGACAGTCGAGATGCCCCAAATAACTTTATTCTAGCAGAAGTATTAAAAAAATCCTATCACACAATTCTTCAAGTTTCTCCTTGTGTTCCCATCTCAACAAATGCACATGTGTGTGAATGCATGCATTTATATGTATATACAAATATATATATATATATACATATTTTCTTGTCCTCACATTTCAAGAGTTATGATTTGTATTTCATTTGAAATCAAAAGATCAACACTAGTCCCAGGCTTGCTTATAGATGTTATAAAGAAAAGGATTATCTTTCACATCTCATCCTAAAGCACCATCATGTACATGAAATCTGGGTTTATAAGCATGCAGTGAAGATTTACATATATATTGAAAGTAAAAATAAAATTAGAAACTGGGTCTATCTTAAATATACTCCAGACTTTATTGAAATTTATTTGGTCCCTTCCATTTTTCTTCTCCTGGTCAAGAACCAGCACATCTCTCTACAAAGACAGTGGGCTTAACACCACACTATTCTATTGCAAAAGGTGATAGTTCTACACATAACAAAGCATTAATGGTTACTATAATTTTCTAATAAGTATTATTCTGAGTGATCTCTGCCTGATTGACTCTTGTCTGTGAACACTGCAGATTCCTCAACAGTCTAAGAGGTAGAGGAATCCTTTCTTGTTTCAGAATCATTGTAAGAAGCTTTATTCTTTTCAGATGCTCTTTTCTGCATCCTATGTAGTGATCCATTTCAGTTGATAATTGTTTTTCCTGATGATTTCATCAACTGAAATTAGCATGAACACCAACGTTTCTGATTAGTCAGCATTTTCACTGTATAAGATTTTTTTTGAAATACTTTACTCTTCTTGTATACACTTAAATTTAATTTTATTTGTAATATTACATATTGGACCTTTAATATTTTTCATCCAGTTGGTTTGACAAACTCTTTATACCTGTTGTTTCACAGTGCTTCCAGAAACCTTAACTGTGGCAAAACTTGTGTTAAAATTAAGCATCTAGATGCATATTTATATTTTATATTTTGTTTTTTGTTTGTTTGTTTTTGCACTACAGATTTTAGTCCCCCTCCTCAATTCACTCCCAACTGTTCCACATCCCATAGCTTCTTCCTTACCCTGTCTCCACAAGGATGTCCCCACCTACATGGATGTAATTATAGGTGTCTTTTTGTGAGCACCCAATAGCCTCCATAATAGTTTTAGGCCTTGGGACCTCCCATTGAGCTGTAGTACACTTTTGGCCTGTTGCTGAACTTTCTTTTCCTCAGGCTCCTCTCCATTTCCATCCCTCCAGTTCTTTCAGAGAGGATCAATCATGGGTCAGAGATTTGACTGTGGGTTGGTGACCCCATCCCTCACATGATATCCTGTCATTCTGGGGAGGTGGGCTCTATAAGTTCCCTCTCCCTACTCTTTGGCATTTCATTGAAGGTCCCTCCCTTTGAATCCTGAGAGTCTCTTGCCTCTTAGGTCTCTGGTGCATTCAGTATGGTTACCTACTTCCTGAGGTTGCCTGTTTCCTTTTTTCCTTCTGAACTCAGGGCTTCAGTCATTTTCCCTCACCCAATACCAGATCAGATCATGTTCCCCTCTCCCCACAACCCCAAACACTTTCCCTCCCAGGTCCTTCCCTTCCTCCTCACTTGTGATTCCTTTCTTCTGCATCCCAAGTGGGACTGAGGCATCATCACTTAGGCCCTTCTGCTTGTTGAACTTTTTGAGTTCTGTGGACTGTATCTTGGGTAATCTGTACTTTTTATTGGCTAATATCCACTTATTAGTGAATACATATGATGAATAACCTTTGGGTTTGAAATAACTCCTCAGGATGATATTTTCTAGTTCCATGCATTTGCCTGCAAAACTCAGGATGTTCTCATTCTCAATAGCTGAGTAGCATTCCATTCTGTAAATGAACCACATTTTCTGTATCCATTCTTCTGTCATGGGACTTCTAGGTTGTTTCCAGCTTCTGCCTATCACAAATAAGGCCACTATGAACATAGTGGAACACATGCATCTGTGACATGATGGGGAATCTTTTGGGCATATTCCCAATAGTGGTATTTCTAGGACTTCAGGTAGATCTATTTCTATTTTTTTTTGAGGAATCTCCAGATTGATTTCCAGAATGCTTTTACCAGATGGAAATTCCACCATCAGTGGAGGAGTGTTCCTCTCTCAACACATCATCAACAACATGTGTTGTCATCTGAGGTAATCTTAGCCATTCTGATTGGTGTAAGGTGTAGTCTCAAGGTCATTTTGATTTGCATTTCTCTGAACACTTAGGATATCAAAAATTTCTTTAGGTGCTTCTCAGCCATTCAAGATTCCTCTGTGTTAATTCACTGTTTAGTTCTATACCACAATTTTTGATTGGGTTGTTTGGCATGATGGTGGTTAGCTTCTTGAGTTCTTTATATATTTTGGATATTAGCCCTCCATCAGATGTGGGGTTAGTGAAGATGTTTTCCTAGTATGTAGGTTGCTGATTTGCCTTATTGACTATGTTCTTTGCCTTATAGAAGCTTTCCAGGTTCATGAAATCCCATTTATCAATTCTTGATCTTCATCTCAGAGCAATAGTCATTGGAGTTCAGTTTAGGAAATTCTCCCTGTGCCAATGAGTTCAAGGATCATTACCACTTTCTCTTATATTAGATTCAATGCATGTAGTACAAGTCTCTCAAGCAAGAAATCAAAGAAAATCCCATAAAATGGAGAGATCTCCCATGCTCATGGTTTGTCAGAAATAATATAGTAAAAATGGACATTCTAACAAAAGCAGTCTGCAGAATCAATGCAATCTCCATCAAAATCTGAACACAATTCTTTAAAGACATGGGAAGAGAAATTATCAAATTCATCTGGAAAGGTAAAAAACCCAGAATAGTGAAAACATTTCTTAAAAAAAAGGTCTAACTTCTTGAGTGCTTTGTATATATTGGATATTAGCCCTCTGTCGGATGTAGGGTTGGTAAAGATCATTTCCCAGTTAGTTGGTTGCCACTTTGTCCTTTTGACAGTGTCTTTTGCCTTACAGAAACTTTGTAATTTTATGAGGTCCCATTTGTCAATTATTGGTCTTAGAGCATAAGCTATTGTAGTTCTGTTCAGGAAATTCTCACCTGTGCCCATATATTCAAGGTGCTTCCCTAGTTTCCTTTCTATTAATTTCAGGGTGTCTGGTTTTATGTGGAGGTCCTTGATCCACTTGGAATTGAGCTTAGAGCAAGGAGATAAGAATGAATCAATTTGCATTCTTCTGCATGTTGACCTCCAGTTGAAACAGCACCATTTGTTGAAAAGACTATCTTTTTTCCACTGAATGGTTTTAGCTCCTCTATCAAAGATCAAGTGACCATAGGAGTGTGGATTCATTTCTGGGTCTTCAATTCTGTTCCATTGATCTACATGCCTGTCACTGTCCCAATACCATGCGGTTTTTAACACTATTGCTCTGTAGTACAGCTTGAGGTCTGGGATACTGATTCCCCCAGAAGTTCTTTTACTCTTGAGAATAGTTAGCTCTCCTGGGTTTTCTGTTATTCCAGATGAATTTTTGAATTGCTCTTTCTAACTCTACAAAGAATTGAGTTGGGATTTTGATGGGGATTGCATTGAATTTGTATATTGCTTAGGCAAGATGGTCATTTTTACTATATTAATCCTGCCAATCCATGAGCATGGAAGATATTTCTATCTTCTGAGGTCTTCTTCAATTTCTTTCTTCAGAGACTTGAAGTCCTTGTCATAAAGATCTTTCACTTGTTTGGTTAGAGTCACACCAAGATACAAGCTAAACAAAGAGTTCTCACCTGAAGATTATCTAATGGCTGAGAAGCACCTAAAGAGATGTTCATCATCCTTAGTCATTAGGAAAATGCAAATCAAAACAACTCTGACTTGAGTTGATTGTATATTTGTATGTAGGATTGTGATCACATAATGTTATAAACATTTTCAAATATCTGATATCAAATGCTCAGCAATGTACCAAGTACATGAAATGCTAAACACAGTAACATTTTATGTATATGTCTATGCATATATGTTTCTGCATGTATATAACCATATGTGTAACAATCACAACTAAGAAAAAAAGATCAGAAGTTTGGGGAGGAGAAATTTTATTAATTAATGAAAATTACAAGAGATAAACAAAAATATTTTTTAAAATAAAACTAAAAACATTATAAAGATTGAGAATTTATGTTAAAAAATTTTATTGTACACTGGTCATTTTTCCTCAAATGCATCAACATATTCTTTCCTTGTTGCTATTCTTTCCTCCGGATCATTTATTTGTAGTAGACAATTTCACTTCCACTTCATGACATATTTGCACATATAATTGTTTCTAACTGTAAACTATTTAAGGTCCACAGATGAGAGACTCATATAATATGTTATTCTGAAAAGATCTAAATAGCTTAAGAATATTATCCTCATTTATTATAGAAGAATAAATTCTGTTGTGTTTGTCCATGTAGCATAATTTCTTCTTTCATTCATTTGCTGACAGACATGTTTGGTTTGGAAATTTAGTACTTATAGAAAATGCTGAATAAATAACCATTTGCATGCACATATTTCTGAGGCACGTTCACTTGCTGTCATTTATGTAATATTTTAGTATGCAACCTTCTGCAAAGGCCACTATTATTTTCAGGTATATGAAATAAGATTGCAAACTCTCATAAATGAGAAATTTTTGAAATTTCCAGTAAATTTCCATTATCTTCATTGCTACTACCACCAATTAATTTTGTCACCAAGACAAGTAAATGTCTCAGATTAGGATTCTCTTTTGAAATTGAGAAATTAGGCTTTGATATTACATCTAAATGGTCTGCACATATATCAGGGAAGGATCCTGAGATAGAGTTAGGATTTGGACACCAGTGTCCTGTTGACTGACTCAGGTGCACACTTCTTCTTTCTTCTCTAGCTAGAATGTTCTCATGTAAGACAGACTACACCTCATGAATATGCAAATCATGTGTCTGTGATGATAAATACAGGGATGTCCTGCCAAACTACAACAAATGAGCACTGTTTTCTCAACAGTCACTGAATCACAAGGTACTTAACATGAAGTACCAATGGATCAACTTCTTCCTGATGGCATTAGTTACAGGTGAGGAGATCTCAAGTCCCAAATCTGACAGGACATATACTCTGTGACAGTGGCATTCACTTTGCTTTTCTTTCTACAGGGTCAACTCAGAGTTCCAGCTGCAGCAGTCTGGTGCTGAGCTGGTGAAACCAGGGACCTCATTCAAATGCAAGGCTTCTGACTACACAATTACTAGTGGTTATATGCACTGGGTGAAGCAGAGGCCTGAACAGGGCCTGGAGTAGATTGGAAGGATTGATCCTGAGAACGGTAATACTATAAATGCCCCGAAGTTCCAGAACAAGGCCACTCTGACTGCAGACACATCTTCCAACACAGCCTAAATGCAGCTGAGCAGCCTGACATCTGAGGACACTGCAATCTATTACTGTGCTACCCACGGTGTTGTAACCACATCCTGAGAGTGTAGGAAGACAGAGAAGAACAGGAAGCTGCCCTAGAACTGAGGTAATAGACAATATTATCCTGTAGATTTGTACAGAAATAGTAATTCTCAGTGTCCCTATGTCTGCCTCCTCCTCACACCTCTATATGCCATTTATCAACTTTGCAAAAGGGTGTGTCCACATGATGCTGATTTGGAATCCCCTAGTGTACACTATATTTTGACAAGTTCTTATCAGTGAACACCTTCATTGACATGCTATTTTAATAAAAGAAAAAATACATTGTTACATTATGATATAGATATCAGCCAAATCTAAGAGATTATTTCATTTCATACATTGTTGTCATAATGTTTATTATTCCTGTAGTGAGATGACTCTCAATCCCATTCTCTATAACACACTTTTGAGGCCATCATGTATGTGAATGAGGACTTCTTGGGCAGAACTTTGTAATACTTCACTAATGACTGAAATTATTGCTGCCTGAAAAGTTTTTAAAAACTATTTTAAGGGATGTGGATAAGATAATATATTAACATTGGTCAAGGAATCATGCAGAAGAGATTCAATAGTAAGACAGATTTCTGGTAATTCCTTTATTTTATTGAGACTGTATAGCTAGCTCAACCTGATTCCAGGGTATTAAATGATTCACTGTAACAGGTCTCATAAACCAGAACAATCAATCATTAACCTTTATTCCAGATCCAGAATGAGTTCCATTCTCTGAACACCATAGGTGTTGCTTGGTAATAGTCAAGAGTTGATGAATTTATCTTAATTATACTTTGAATCCAATTCATTTAAGTAACTTTTGATTCTTCTGTCCATGTACAGAAACTTTGGAAAAAGGTGAATGCCCAACAGTGAAATAAATGAGGCAAAATGAGAATCTATTTTATGTCATTTAACCAATGGCAAGCTCAGATTTGAATTCTTTATTCTCTATTTTATTCTCCCTGTGTCGTTTTATTCCTATAAGTCTCTTGTATGAGTTTGGGACTCCGTCTCTTCCTCTCTCTCTCCCACACATACTCTGTTCTCTCTGTGCATGTGTATTCCCCTTATAAAAAAATCTGTATTAAATAAACACCAAAGAAAATATCCCTTGAAAAAATTACCTTACAGATACCTTTAGCTCAGTTTTATCACTGTGTTCCCTTGTTAATCATATCAATAGACCCAAGAAATAAAAAAAAAATAAAAAGTACAACCATCATTGTTTATCAAACAATACCTATATATTGTTTTCAACAATTTTAGATATTCATTTCATAAACATTTTGAAACTTATATTTTGTCTTTTTAACAACTGATTATCATAATACAAATACATATGCATTCCTTGAGTCAGAAGCATGGAAGAGCACATACCTTTGGATTAGTGCTGTGCATTTTGTTAGCTTATAAAAGTTGATTATTTTGGAATCTCAGACAAATTAAGGTTGGTTATAGTAGAAGAAGTTAAGTGTTAATATTTTCCATTCATAAAAGATGAACTCCGATATTTTTTGTTTTTTCTGGATGCTTTCAAATTGTGAAAACTTGCAGATTAGATGAAGGATCCATAAAATAAATGTTTGCTTGGGAGGATACATTCTTTGGATATTTTAAATTGGAAGTGTAGAATTGACAAAAAATGTATTCTGTTTGTATTTTCTTTTTAAATACCATTTTTTATTGATTGATTGATTGATTGAGTTTTTTAACATTTTTATTATATATTTGCAACATTTACATTTCAAAGGTTATCACATTTCCTTGTTTCCCATCTGAAAACCCCATATCATAACCCCTGCCCCCTGCTCACTTTCCCACCCACTCCCACTATCCTGTCTTTGCTTTCCCCTATATTGGGGCATCGAGTCTCCACAGAATCAATGGCCTCTTCTCTCATTGATGTCAGACTAAGACATCCTCTGCTACATATGTAGCTGGAGCCATGGATCCCTCCATGTGTACTCTTTTGTTGGTGGTTCAGTCCATGGGAGATCTGGGGGCACTGGTTGGTTCATATTATTGTTCTTCATATGGGGCTGCAAATCCCTTCAGCTCCCTCGGTCCTTTCTCTAGATCCTCCATTTGGACCCTGTGATCAGTTCATTGGTTGGCTGTGAGCATCAACTTCTTCATTTGCAGACAGTGCAGAACCTCTCAGGAGACAGATATATCAGGCTCCTGTCAGCTAGAACTGGTTGGCATCCACAATACTGTCTGGGTTTGGCAACTGTAAATGGGAAGGATACTTAGGTGGGGCATTCTCTGTATAGACTTTCATTCTGTCCTGTTCCACACTTTATCTGTGTATCTCCTCCCATGGGCATTTTGATCCACCTTCTTAGAAGGACCCAAGTATCCACACTTTGTCATTCCTTCCTCTTGAGTTTCTTTGGTTTGTGAATTTTATCTTAGGTATTCCAAGTTTTATGACTAACATCAATTTATTAGTCAGTGTGTACCATGTGTATTCTTTTGTGATTGGTTTACCTCACTCTGGATAATATTTTCTTGTTCCATCCATTTGCCTAAGAATTTCACGAATTCATTGTTTGTAAAAGCTGAGTAGTACTCCAGAGTGTAAATATACCACACATTCTTTATCCATTAATCTGTTAAGGGACATCTGGGCTCTTTCCATCTTCTGGCTATTATAAATAAAGATGCTTTGAACATAGGGGTGCATATGTCCTCATTGCCAGTTAGAGCATCTTCTGGATATATGCACAGAAATGGTATAGCTGGGTCCTCAGGTAGTACTATTTCCAATTTTTGAGGAACTACCAAATTGATTTCCAGAATGGTTGTACCAGCTTGCAATCCCACCAGCAATGAAGGAGTGTTCCTATTTCTCCACATCCTCACCAGTATCTGCTGTCCTCTGTTTTTCATATTAGCCATGTTGACTGGTGTGAGGTGGAATCTCAGAGTTGTTTTGATTTGCATTTCCCTGATGATTAAGGATGTACTTCTCAACCATCCAGAATTCCTCAGTTGAGAATTCTCTGTTTAGCTCTTTACCCTATTTTTAATAGGGTTATTTGGTTTTCTGGAGTCTAACTAAATGATTTCTTTGTATATATTGAATACAAGTCCTCTATCAGATGTAGGTAAAAATATTTTCCCAATCTGTTCGTTGGTGTTTTGTCCTATTAACAGTGTCCTTTGCTTACAGTAGGTTTGCAATCTTATTAGTTCCCATTTGTCAATTTTGATCTTAGAGCATAAGCTATTGGTGTTCTGTTCAGAAAATTTTCCTCTGTGCCCATGTATTCCAGACACTTCCCCCTTTCTCTTTAGTTAGATTCAGTGTATCTGGTTTTATGTGGAGGTCCTTGATCCACTTGGAATTGAGCTTTGTACAGGGAGATAAGAATGGATCAATTTGCATTCTTCTACATGTTGACTGCCCATTGAAACAGCACCATTTGTTGAAAAGGCTATCTTTTTTTCCACTGGATGGTTTTAGCTCCTTTGTCAAAGATATAGTGAGACTAGGTGTGTGGTTTAATTTTTGGGTCTTCAATTCTCTTCCAATGATCTACCATCCCATCACTGTACCAATTCCATAAAGTTTTTATCATGATTGTTCTGTAGTATAGCTTGAGATCAGGGATGGAACATCAGAAAGAAGTTCTTCTATTGTTCAGAATAATTTTTACTCTCCTGGAATTTTTGTCATTCCAGATGTATTTGGAAATTGCTCTTTCTTTTTTTTTTTAATTTAATTTTATTTTATTTTTTAATTTACATTCCAAATCACTTCCCCTTTCCCGTTTCCTCCCTCCCCGAAAGTCCCATAAGCCCCCTTCCCTCCCTCTTTTCTCCGTTCAACCCCCTCTCATTACTCTGTCCTGGCGTTCCCCTACATCCAGTCTTTCCAGGACCAGGGGTCTCTCCTTCCATCTTTTTAGAAATCTATTGATATGCTGATTGTGTCTAGGGTATTCTGAGATTCTGGGTCAATATCCCCTTATCAGTGACTTCATACCATGTGTGATCTTTTGTGATTGGGTTACCTCACTAAGGATGATATTTTCAAGTTCTGACCATTTGCCTAGGAATTTCGTGAATTCATTGTTTTTAATTGCAGAGTAGTATTCCATTGTGTAAATATACCACATCTTCTGAATCCATTCCTCCGTTGAGGGACATCTGGGTTCTTTCCAGCTTCTGGCTATTATAAATAAGGCTGCTATGAATATAGTGGAGCATGTGTCCTTATTGCATGCAGGTAAAGTCTCTGGGTATATGCCCAGGAGTGGTATAGCCAGATCCTCCGGAAGTGTCATGCCCAGTTTTCTGAGGAGCCACCAGACTGCTTTCCAGAGTGGTTGTACCAGCCTGCAATTCCACCAGCAGTGGAGGAGTGTTCCTCTTTCTCCACATCCTCGCCAACAACTGCTGTCTCCTGTGTTTTTGATCTTAGCCATCCTGACTGGTGTGAGATGGAATCTCAGGGTTGTTTTGATTTGCATTTCCCTAATGACTAAGGATGATGAACATCTCTTTAGGTGCTTCTCAGCCATTAGATATTCTTCAGGTGAGAACTCTTTGTGGAGCTCTGTACCCCATTTTTTAATAGGGTTACTTGCCTCTCTGGAGTTTAACTTCTTGAGTTCTTTGTATATCTTGGATATTAGCCCTCTGTCGGATGTAAGGTTGGTAAAGATCATTTCCCAGTTAGTTGGTTGCCGCTTTGTCTTTTTGACGGTGTCTTTTGCCTTGCAAAAACTTTGTAATTTAATGAGGTCCCATTTGTCTATTCTTGATCTTAGAGTATAAGCTATTGGAGTTCTGTTCAGGAAATTCTCCCCTGTGCCCATATGTTCAAGGTTCTTCCCTAGTTTCCCTTCTATTAGTTTCAGTGTGTCTGGTTTTATGTGGAGATCTTTGATCCACTTAGAATTGAGCTTAGTGCAAGGAGATAAGGATGGGTCAATTTGCATTCTTCTGCATGTTGACCTCCAGCTGAGCCAGCACCATTTGTTGAAAAGGCTATCTTTTTTCCACTGGATGGTTTACCCTTTACGATAGCCACAAACCATATTAAGTATCTTGGCGTGACGCTAACCAAACAAGTGAAAGATCTGTATGACAAGAACTTCAAGTCTCTGAAGAAAGAAATTGAAGAAGACCTCGGAAGATGGAAAAATCTGCCATGCTCATGGATTGGCAGGATTAATATAGTAAAAATGAGCATCTTACCAAAAGTAATACACAGATTCAATGCAATCCCCATCAAAATCCCAACTCAATTCTTCATAGAGTTAGAAAGAGCAATTCAAAAATTCATCTGGAATAACAGAAAACCCAGAATAGCTAAAACTATTCTCAACAGTAAAAGAACCTCTGGGGGAATCAGTATCCCGGACCTCAAGCTGTACTACAGAGCAATAGTGTTAAAAACTGCATGGTATTGGTACAGTAACAGACATGTAGATCAATGGAACAGAATTGAAGACCCAGAAATGAATCCACACTCCTATGGTCACTTGATCTTTGACAAAGGAGCTAAAACCATCCAGTGGAAAAAAGAAATTGCTCTTTCTAACTCTATGAAGAATTCAGTTGGATTTTTCATGGGGATTGCATTGAATCTGTAGATTGCTTTAGGCAAGATGGCCATTTTTACTATATTGATCCTGCTAATCCATGAGCATGGAAGATCCTTACATCTTCTGAGATCTCTGATTTCTTCAAATTCTTGAATTTCTTGTAACACGATGTTTCACGTGCTTGGTTATTATGAAGCCAAGGTATTTTATATTATTTGTGACTATTGTAAAGGGTGTCATTTCTTGAATTTCTTTCTTAGTTTCTTTGTGTTTGAGTAGTGCAAGGCTAGTGATTTTATTTTGAGTTAATTTTATATCCAGCCACTTTGCTGAAGCTGTTTATCAGTTTTAGGAGTGCTCTGGTAGAATTTAGTGGGTCACTTAAGTATATTATCATATCAACTGCAAATAGTGATATTTTGACTTCTTCCCTTTCAATTTGTATCCCTATGACTTCCTTTTTTTCCCATTTGCTCTGACTAGGTCTTCAAGTTCTATATTGAAAAGGTATGGTGTGAGTGGACAGCCTTGTCTAGTCCCTGATTTTAGTGGGATTACTTCAAGATTTTCTCCATGAAGTTTGATGTTGGTTGCTTGTTTGCAGAATATTGCTTTTATTATGCTTAGGTATGGGCCTTGAATTCCTAACATTTCCAAGATTTTTATTATGAAGTGGTGTTGGATTTTGTCAAATGCTTTCTCAGCATCAAATGAAATGATCAAGTGGCTTTTCTCTTTGCATTTTTTATGTAGTGGATTATATTTATGAATTTCCACATATTGAACCATTCCAGCATCCCTGGGGTGAAGCCTATTTTATTGTGCTGACTGATCATTTTGATGTGTTTTTGGTTTTGGTTGGCAAAAATTTTACTGATTTTTTGCATGAACATACATAAGGGAAACTGGTCTGATATTCTCTTTGTTGAGTCTTTTTGTGGTTCTGGTATCAGAGCAAGTGTTGCTTCATAGAATGAATTGGGTTGTTTTCCTTCTGTCTCTATTTTGTGGAATAGTTTGAAGAGTATTTTTATTAGATCTTCTCTGAAGGTCTGATAGAATTCTGCATTTAACTCATTTGGTCTTGGGCTTTATTTGGTTTGGACACAATTAATGTCTGAATCTATTTCTTTATGAATTATGAGATTGTTTAGATCCTTTATATGATCCTAATTTAACTTTGCTACCTGGTATAATTCTAGAAAATTGGTCATTTCATCTAGATTTTCCAGTAGTGTTGTGTATAGGCATTTGTAGTAGGATTTTGTTGATTTTGATATTCTCTTTGTGCCGACTGGTTGGTTCAGCTGAGTGTTTTTGTATATCTTGTTCATTTTCTCAAAGAACAACCTCCTGGTTTGAATGACTCTTTGCATAGTTCTTTTTGTTCCTATTTGGTTGATTTCACCCCTGAGTGTCATTATTTCCTGCAGTCTACTCCTATTGGGCATATTTGATTCTTTTGGTTCTAGAGCCTTCAGATATACCCTCAAGCTGCTAGTGCATGCTCTTTCCAGTTTCTTTTTGGAGGCACTCAGATTTCTGAGTTTTCCTCTAAGCACCACTTTCATTTTGTCCCATAAGTTTGAGAATGTTGTGTCTTCATTTTCATTAAATTCTAAAAAGTCTTTAATGTCTTTCATTTTTTTCCTTGGCCTAGTTATCATTGAGTAGAGTGCTGTTGAGCTTCCACCTGTATGTGGGATTTCTATTATGTTTGTTGTTTTTGATGTCCAGCCTTAGTCTCTGGTAATCTGATAGGATGCATGGGATTATCTCAATTGGATTATATATGTTGAGGCCTGTATTGTGATAGAGTATATGGTCAATTGTGAAGAAGCTACCATGCAGTGCTGAGAAGAAGGTACATTCATTTGTTTTAGCATGAAATGTTCTCTAGATATCTGTTAAATCCATTTGGTTCCTAACATCTGTTAGTTTCACTGTGTCTTGGTTTAGTTTACATATCTATGATCTGTCCATTTCTGAGAGTGGGGTTGAGAAGTCTCCTACTATTAATCTGTGAAGTGCAATGTTTGCTTTGAACTTTAGAAAGTCTTTTTTTAAAAAAAATGAAGGGTGAGTTACCTTGAATTTGCAGAATAAATGTTCAGAATTGAGAGTTCATCTTGGTAGATTTTTTTCCTTTCACGAGCATGAAGTGTCCTTCCTATCTTATAACTTTTGGTTGAGAGTTGATTTTATTCGATATTAGAATGACTCTCCATCTAGTTTCTCAAAACTATTTGCTTCAAAAACTGTTTACCAGACCTTGATTCTGCGGTAGTGTCTGTCTTTGTCTCTGAAGTGTGTTTCTTTTGTCCAGCAAAATATGGGATCCTGTTTACCTATCCAGTTCAATAGTCTATGTCATATTATTTGGGAATTGAACCTATTTATGTTAAGAGATATTAAGTAAATGTGGTTGTTGTTTCCATTATTTTTCTTATTAGAGGTGAAATTATTTTTGTGTGACTATATTTTTCATTTGTGGGAAAAAGATTATTTTCTTGCTTTTCTAGGGTGCAGTATTCCTCCTTGTGTTGGAGTTTTCCATCTGTTATCCTTTGTACGGCTGGATTTGTGGAACTATACTGTGTAAATTTGTTTTTGTCATGGAGTATCTTGGTTTTTCCATCTGTGTTAATTGAAACTTTTGCTGGGTGTAGTACTCTGAGCTGGCATTTGCATTATCTTAGGGTCTGTATGTCATCTGTCCAGGAATGTCTGGCTTTTATAATCTCTGGTGTGAAATCAGGTATAATTCTGATAAGTAGGTCTGCAATTATATGTTATTTGGACTTTTTCCCTTACTGCTTTTAATATTCTTTCTTTTAATATTCTTGCATTTGGTGTTTTGATTATTATGTGACAGGAGGAATTTCGTTTCTGGTCTGGTCTGTTTGGAGTTCTGTAGGCTTCTTGTATGTTCACAGGCAAGTCTTTCTTTAGGTTAGGGAAGTTTTCTTCTATTATTATGTTGAAGATCTTTACTGGCCCTTTAAGTTGGAAATCTTTGCTCTCTTCTATACCTATTATCTTTAGGTTTGGTTTTCTCATTGTATCCTGGATTTTCTGGATGTTTTGGGTTAGGATATTTTTTGCATTTTGCATTTTCTTTGACTGTTGTGTCAATGTTTTCTATGGTGTCTTCTGCATCTGAGATTCTCTCTTTTAGCTCTCATATTGGTTGGTGACACCTGCATCTATCACTCCTGATCTCTTTCCCAGGTTTTCTATCTCTAGGGTTGTCTCCCTTTGTGATTTCTTTGTTTCTATTTTCATATTTAGATCCTGGATGGTTTTGTTAAATTCCTTCACCTGCTTGGTTGTGTTTCTTGTAATTCTTTAAGGGATTTTTTTGTGTTTCCTCTTTAATGACTTCTACCTGTTTACCTGTGTAAACTTTCTTTAAGGGATTTTTTTTATGTACTTCTTATCTTTAGCATCATGAGAAGTGATTTTAAAGCTGATTCTTGCTTTTCTGGTGTGATGGGGTATCCAAGACTTGCTATGGTGGAAGAACTGAGTTCTGATGATGCCAATTAACCTTGGATTCTGTTGCTTATGTTCTTGTGCTAGCCTCTTTTTCATCTGGTTGTCACTAGTACTACCTGTATTCAGTCTTCCTCCTATAATCTTGGTTTTGTCAGAATTCCTCAGAGTTCAGCTGTCTCTTTGATCCTGAGATCCTGGATGTAAAAGCTCCTGGAAGTCAAGCTTCCACTGGGTTTCTGAAATCCTGGTTTGACCAAGCTCCTGAGATATTGTGATACTATAATCCTATGATCCTGGATAGGTTGGAACACCTGGGAGTGGTGATTCCAACAAATGTTCTGGGACTTGGTGCAGAGTTAGTACCCAAAGTCTGCTCAGGGCACCAGCACAGTCCAGAAGGAAATGATGCCATTGGCCAGCAGGTGTTCCTGTGTCTCTGCATCCCCAAGGTTCTGAGTAACTCTTGGTGTTGGGGCAGAGGTTCTAACCCAGCTGATAATTATACACCAGCTTGACGGTAACTAATTTTCTCCCAAAGTGACAAGACTAGTCAACAATAATTTGAATTATTTTTTTCTCTGTGGATTGCAGTTTTTTTTTTTTCTCAATAATCTTTAAGCATGTGTCATTTGTACAGCTAGGTACATAGATGCAAATAAATTAGCTTGATCCTCTTCTTCACAAGTATAGAAAGTATTACAAAATAAGTTGCAGAGAAAATAATCTAAAAACTGGGACTGGTAAACTACTACAGTTGAAAGGCTGCTAACTGCCCAGCTGATAACAATAGGTCAATATCCTGGATCCACATGGTAGATAGAGAAAACTAACTCTCATGATTCTATGACTTCCACATTTATTTTCATATTTGTGCATGTGAACAAGAACTAAAAGACACATATGTAAATGAATGTAATAAAAACATTTAAAACTATGTAATAGTTAAATACCACAGAGATCTTTGAAGCCAATGTAGAAATTCACATTGTGTTATTGGATTAAGTAAATACAGAACAGGAAAAGAGTTCTGAACCATCAGTAATAATTAGATTAAAAAAAATCTAGTAGAATTGTCTGTTGCCAATTATGGGGGATAAAACTGTAAAAAGGAATATAAAAGACAGAGTTCCACTGTGCTCAGGACATTAATAAATAGTAATTCACTGTGAGCCTGTGTGGCAGCATGAGAAACTGCTTCCTGGAAAAAATGACTCTGTATAATGCGCCTATGGAAGAAACACTAAAACATAAGAAACATGCACTCAAATCCTTCCCTTGTTTTTAATCTTATTTACTTGCCACAGTTTTGAGTTATATGAAGCCTGCTTACATTCTGGATAGTAATGTGTTATTAGGAATTAACTTGTAATATTGTTCTCATTCCATAGCTTTACTTCATAAGTTCCTGGTTATACAATTTCTAGCATCAATATTTTTGATTTTTGAGGTGGTCTAGTTATGCTTCTTATCTTAGAAAAGGTGTCTATTACTTCTTCTTCTGGCTCTTCCTTTCTCCACAGCACAGGGAGATAAGTTCTCTACAATCTTCTCTTCTTTATTTTCTGTTGTTTTACTCATTTGGTTGAATGTTTTCACTGAGCAGTAGGAAGAGTTTACTCCTATTTGATTCATCAATTCCATATTATTTTAGAATACATTTTATTTGCTTCTTCTCAACAAAGCATCATTTATAATTTGATCACTTTTGTATTTGTATTATATATCTTTTGTTATACATTAGGTACTATTTTTCTTGGTTTGCTCTGAAGCTTACATGAAACAAATTTTACATATCAAAATGGTTCCATTTGTTTCTCTTACCAATAACACTACAGACCTAAAAGGAAAGAATTGAGAATGTATCACATTGTGACCTAATATCTTATATAGTTGGCTGTTGTTTAAGTGGTATCATGTGTATTTCATACATGTTATGTCATTTTCTCCATACTCTATAAATATATAATAAAATTAACATTTTTAGCATTTAAACATTGAAAAACTCATTATATTTTCAGTAATCACAACAGGGCCATATCTGTGGAACTGGATTCTGAGTTCTAGATGTTCTAGAGTAGTGAGGACAAAAGTTACAAAAAACCATTTTGGAGGTTGAATGAAACATGGTGTTTCTTGAAATACTCTTTATTCTTATTGCCTAAATTTACTCACAAAGGCTCACACAAATCCATGGTATATCTGGAGGGATTTTAACTCTGACTTGGTCTTCATTCTGTATACCACAGTATTAAAACAGCAACAGAAATCCAGGGGGAAAATTCAATATCTGTGAGATAAAAATTAGTGAGTATCAAGCCCATACTTGCCATGATCTAACAGAAAAATCCAAGTTTTCATCAGTAGAATTGCCTCTTTGATGCTCTAACTGACAGGAGGTAAAATATTTTTAAAAAATACTAGGTAGCTGTGATGGCTAGTTACATTCAAGCTGTACATGGAGTTTCACTATGACAATAACAGATAGCTAAGTAATTAGTCTCCTTGAGCAATGGCATCAGAGCGCCACTTGCTGTATCCTTTCATGAGATGAGTTTTCAGGGAGAGATAGTAGTTTATATTCAAGACAGTTGCTTTCCTATATATTAGGAGATCACCTAGATCATGATATTTTCATAGCATAAACTGAATATTTCTTTGTATTGTTTCCATTTTTGTTTAACAGCAAGAGTCTTGTAAAGGAAATTGAAAGTGTGATGTTTATGGCAGAGACATGATATACATACTGTTGTCATTTTCTTTATGACCTTGAACTGATTTGATGTGAATATTCGTTTGATAATTTTTGATAGTTTGATCTTGTCACCTTTTGTTTCATTAAGAGGAAAGTATGATACATTAAATTTCTAACAAATTCCTTTCAATTACAGATAATTAAATTGGTATATTTTCCGTGTATCTTATTACTAAGAAATTCCATTAAAATATCTACTAAAAGCAGTTACAAATTTTAGGTAAAACTATTTTCACCCAGTTTAATACATATATGATGGAATTGTTAACTGGGGGAGAATATCAGACTATATTCAGTTTGTTATCAAATTGCCTCCGTTAATTTCTCTGAAGAGATTTTAACTCTATTGACCTAATAAATATGATTTCTTGTTTCTAGCCCTCAAATAAATCAACAGAGATGAAGCTCAAAGTGATATACTTGATCTGCATGAGGAATAATCAACAGACAGATTATGGAGTTTCAAATTAGAAGTATAGCACTAGACAAAAATAGCCCTACTGCAGGAGGAATGCAGCTCAGCAGATAGTGCTCACATCACACAGGGGCATATACTTGAAGAATAGGTGCATACAGATCAAGCAAGGGTGGATCCAGACTACATTAGCATTTCTTCCCCTGTTGCAATCTACAGGATCATTTTGTCACCACAAACATAGTTGCTCTCATACTGGAATAAATTCCTCAAATTAAAAAAAAAACATTATGAAGAAACAATGTTAATTAAAAGAGAAATGGATGGAATCTCAAATTTTTTAATCTTGAAAATTAAAATACAACTATTGTGGCAGTCTCAAATCCTCTGCTAGAGTGGAGAATAAGAAAGGGCACACTGCAGCATGGTCCAAGATTTAGGATGAAGATTTATCTCCAAAGTTTTATGATCATATACATGGTACCTTTGATTACTATGTGTTAATTAAGTAGTGACTTGACACCTACATTTGTTAATTTAAAGACATCCCTCAAAAGATATCATAATATACATATATATATGTGTGTATATATATATATATATAAAATGTGTGTATATACATACATATATATCTGTATGTTAATATATAGATATATATTTTTATAAACATATATATGTATATATACACATATAGATATACACATATATATCAGATATCTAGAGATGCATATTCTTTCTCACTCTCATTCATATATTTTGTCATTTTATCATTAGAAAATATATTCATACTATTAATTTTTCATTACTCAGGATTAATTCTGAAGCTCTAGAATTCTGCAATATGTGGTTATACACAAAAACATTGATTTAAATATACATTTAATATCATTTAGCTTTATGTTTATGCTTTATAAATGATGAACATTTTATTTCTTTCTTCAAATCGAGTAAGGATGACAGAGGGGTACTCTGAGCAAAAAATAGAAGTTGTTTTTATTATATTTTCTCTAAATGCATATTTTAATGCTGCAATTGCCACAAATTCCTTCATTCATTGTCTGGCATCTGCATTAGTAACCTCTCTCTTTATAGCTTTCACTATAGAACACATTATTTAGCAAAAATGCAAATGAGTCTTCCTCTACTCATGAAAAGCAAACCAGCCCTGATCCTGCAGCTCTGGCAGAGGGAACTAGACTAGTACTCCTATTCTTTCCTATTCAGTTATCAGCAATGGACCCAGACCACTAACCAAGAACTTGGGGCTCAGCTTGCATTCCCTCATTCCTCCTTTGAAAGAAGAATAAAAAATGCTGAGTATGTGAGAGAACAAGAATGAATGGCTGTTTGGGCTGGTGTAACAGGTTTTTACCTGTGTTAATTTGAAAGCCCAAGTTGGCACAAGTTTGATAGGAGGTCCTAGGTATTAGTTTGGGGATAAGAATGCAACCAAATCTTACTCCCAAGTAGAGTTCAGAGTTGAATAATATAAACTCTTGATACATTATCTTGATATTATCCATAAGAAATCAATTTTTAATTTTCTTATCTTTCATGATTTGGGGAACTTACATGTAATAAAAGCACAAGAGTAGAAGGTAACATTCCAATGATTTATTACATATTAGATCTATGTTGTCCTCAGAGCAATAAAACACTAATCACAGTGAGTACTCAACACATACCAAATGCTTAAAATAACATCTGGAGTGTTGAATGAGACAATCAATGCAGGTGTGCCTAGGCTATCTGGATGTCGCAGCATACAAGCCACCCAGGAATATCATGCACAACAAAGTGAGAGCTTAACAAATTACTAGAGATCTTGAAACACCCCACAGAAGATGAACAGATGAGGGATAGATGGACATTCCTAGAAACAGCCCTGAAGAGGTAAGACCTAGTAGTTCAGTAGGTCATTTGCTGACTAGGCTCTGGACATTAAAACAGCTTCAAGAAATGGATCTGGTTTCAGGAATATGGCATGAACCACTAACTGTATTCCAGAATCCCTGTAAAAGCAACTCCTCTACTTTTGTCTTTATGTTTTCTCAAAATCAAGAAAAAGCATACCTCTCAGGGCATAGAAAGTATAGGGGTACAATGAAGTAATACCCACCAAAAATATATTAAGGGAATCCTCCTTATGCCAGATAATCTTCAGAATTTAGTATCAAATGTTCTTCTTTTGTTGGGTGATCTCATATTTCACTGCTGCCATAATTCTATCTCTAAAGAAAAACATATGTGTTCTAGAAGAAAAATTTGTCGTCTGTTATATGTCCTGATTATCCAACTGAAAAAAATAATATTTAATGATTTCTGCAATGTGAATTCACAGAAAAACCTTGTCATAATTATTATTTTTTGTTGCTGTTATAAAATACTATGACCAAGGCAATTTATCAACTAAAATGTGTAATTGGGTTTAGAGGGCTATAGCATGACAGTACATCATGGCAGCAAGCAGAAAAGTCTTTTCTGGAGCAATTGATAGAATAAAAAACGATGAACAAGATAGAGTTAGAGGGAGGAACCTCTAAGAATGTTGTAAATTGACTGTCCTACCTGGAGATCTATCTTATATATAGACACCAAACCCAGACACTATTGCTAATGCCATGAAGTACTTGCTGACAGTAGCTTGATATAGCTGTCTCCTGAGAGGCTCTGATAGAATCTGGCAAATACCGAGCTAATGCTCACAGCCAACCAATGGTCTGAGCATGGGGTCCAAAATGGAGTTGTTGGAGAAAGGACTGAAGTACCTAAGGGGTTTGTAACCCATAGGAAGAACAACATTATCAACCGAGAACCCTTGAGCTCCCAGGAAATAAACTACCAATCAAAGGGTACACATGGAAAGATTCATGGCTCCAGCTGCATATGTAGCAGATGATGGCCTTGTCAGACATCAAGAGAAGGAGAGGCCCACGGTCCCAGGAAGGCTCGATGCCACAATGTAAGGAAATACCAGCGCAGAGAGATGGGAGTGGGTAGGTATGAGGGTGAGCACCCTCATAGAAGCAGGGGGAGGGAGAATGGGATAGGGGGCTTCCCAAATGTAAACCAAGAAAGGGGATAACGTTTGGAATGTAAACAAATAAAGTATCCAATAAATAAATAATAAAAAATCAAGTATCAATCCTGCCTTCATTTTCATATTTTGTCAAATCTAGGCACACTGCCTAACCTGTCTCATAGAGTTTCAAGACTGCCTTCAGCTTCCCTCTTGCTTTCTCAAAAGCATCCTCCACGCAAAACAGGCCCCTCCAACCATACAAAGTTCATGTCTGACTAAGAAGCTCTCATTTTCTTATCATAGGAAACTTCTTCAGAGTATGTGTGTTCTGGGGCTTCTTCTTTGCTTTGTGTTTACTCCCCACTGTGAGTGCTGCAGAGATATTTGAGGAAGCTTCCAGCCCCTAGTTCTTATTTGGAACCTAGAATGTATCCCATGTCATGAACTCAACAGCTTTCAGGTTCTCTTTATTTCTAATTGCTTGCCAGTGAAAAGATTTTGATTGCATATAAAATAAAATTTTATATCTGTGTTGGTGCATATGCATTGAATTAATTCTTTGTACCAAGAGTATCCTTTCTAGTCCAGGGGATAATGTCTATATCATGTATATCATATGAAAGACTAAAACAGTTAGATAATACTTATTCAAAATTGATAGACAGAAGATATTTTTATAAAAAAATAGATTTGAGGCAACAAAGACATTTCACAGAATAAATGTCTCATGACCCAAGCAATGAAAATTAATGTCACAAGAGATATCATCTCATATGTAGATGTATTCAGGATAAAAGATGTGCTCGTGTATTTGGCTATGTTGATATTCTAAAGGTTCCATGTGTATGGATGCTTAGCATGTGAGACTGTAATTGTGCAGTCTTGTGATTTCTAATTTATTTGTCTCAAATAAAATATGTATTCATATTTTCATGAAATAAAGTGATCTGGAAATGTGACAGTGTGTGATGCTATTTAAATTTTATAATTTAAAAAGACATGACATAACAATGTATAATTGTCATAAGTTTCAATGACTAAAATGACCCTTATGTCTTCTCTGACTATTGTTCTCACAGATTTCCACCCCACAGCTTACTATATGCGCATCTGCTACTCATCAAAACCAACCCAGTGCTGAGCCGCACCTATGGCAGAGGAACACAGCACTGGATTGCAGCCAGGTCTTCTCTCTTAGTGACTAGCACTGAAAATAGACTACTCACGATGGATTGTGGCCTAGATGGGTTTTCCTCAATGTTCTTTTAAAAGGTAATGCGCAGAGAAGAGACTGTTATATAAAAGGACATGCATAAGGTGGACAGTATATACGTATATACTATATATACTATATACTATATATATATATGTGTGTGTGTGTGTGTGTGTGTGTGTAGCCAAAGATTCCTTAGAAATATATATATATATATATATATATATATGTGTGTGTGTGTGTGTGTGTGTGTGTGTGTGTAGACAGTTTCCTGACTAGGATTAGCTTTGTTTTCAGACATACAGGGTGTGATGCAACTGGCAGAATGGGAGGGAATCTTGTAACAACCTGAAGTGTTCCTTTAACTCTCTTGTGAAGCATCTGGATTCACCTTCAATGGTTACTGGATGCACTAGATTCACCAAGCCCCAGGGAAGAGGCTAGAGTGGTTAGTAGATCTAAAATACGATAGGAGTGTAAAAACATATTCAGAGTCTGTGAAGGGTAGATTTGCCATCTACAGGAACAATTCCAAAATTTATCATATCTACACAGTCTGAGAAATGAGGACACTTCCATGTACTACTGTGTGAGAAATACAATGAGGAAAGTAAATTGTGAGATCTGGAACAAAATTCTCCACAAGGTGCTCATGGCCAGCAGGGGGCACTGGTACACAGGTAGCGCCAGGTCAACAGACGTGGAGTAGGATTGTATGTGGTAAAAATACTCTGTCTGGTAAAGATCATTTCCCAGTTAGTTGGTTGCCGCTTTGTCTTTTTGACAGTGTCTTTTGCCTTGCAAAAACTTTGTAATTTAATGAGGTCCCATTTGTCTATTCTTGATCTTAGAGCATAAGCTATTGGAGTTCTGTTCAGGAAATTCTCCCCTGTGCCCATATATTCAAGGTTCTTCCCTAGTTTCCCTTCTATTAGTTTCAGTGTGTCTGGTATTTCCTTACATTGTGGCATCGAGCCTTCCTGGGACCGTGGGCCTCTCCTTCTCTTGATGTCTGACAAGGCCATCATCTGCTACATATGCAGCTGGAGCCATGAATCTTTCCATGTGTACCCTTTGATTGGTAGTTTATTTCCTGGGAGCTCAAGGGTTCTCGGTTGATAATGTTGTAATGTAAATTAAAAAAATAAAATAAAAAAAATACTCTGTCTGAATGGCTTCAAATAAATAAGTCTTTAAATATGATGGACACATTTAAATACAGCATGCATCCAGTTCAGAACAAAATCCAGAGCATTAACAAGGCAGATTTGGCTCTCCTGTGGGCACCAGGATGTCATCACAGGGAAGCATGGAACCACCAATTAGTTTTAAAACAAATGAAGTAGAGGGGAGTCATTTTTAAAATTTCTCTGGTAATTGAAAACAATGCCATGGATTCAAGAAACACCTGGGGGAATCCAGGCCTAGATGCAATATGAGACATTGAGTAAAGGGCTGAAAAATACATCCCAAGGGATATTGTTGTATATAGTGTAACTAATGTTAAATTGCATAATCAGCTGAATTGTATTTTGTCATTCCTTTGTGACAGAATTTTGACAGCTGTGCAAGAGGGAGGTACTCACCTGGTATGCATTAAAACTACAGCACATCCTATAGTAAGAGGGCATTATCCTTGTCAAGGATGTACACTTTCTTCTCTGCAATGACTAACAGTCAGTTCTTACTATGGGTTTAAATAGGAGAGACTTGTTCATACATACTGGTGCTGCATGTAACAGCTTACCTCCTCAGGCTGCAGGGAATGCATCTTGCACTCCTGCCTCACATGGTTTTGGCAATCCTTTAGTCATGCGATTAAATAGATGTTCCCATTGCACCATTCTAGCATATGAAGGAGTAACTGAATGAATATGAAAGTAGGAAAAGTTTAGGCCATGTGTGTCTCAAGTGTTGTTATGAATATAAAGGAATATATTGAAGTGTATGATATCTGATTGTTAAAATGTTGCCTTTGCAGCTGAAATTAAGGAAATAACCACAAATACCCAGAATGGTCCTTTGCACATACATAAATAAAACTGCCACTTTCCTCACAGATTAATTAGTACCTTTGATTGTCGTCATTTTCTATAAAGCTTCATGAACACATTGGGAAAAATTAATCAAAGGTGTTCTTGGAAATAAAACTTATTTAGGGTATTTAATGACAGACCAGTACATAGTATCATTGGTTTATGTACTGAACATACCTGCCACTGTGGACAAGTCAGGAACTCTCATACTTAGGAAGGCCAAGCAGTCTGAAGATAGGTTATTTCCTGTGAGTGTTCATGTCTCCCTCATGAAATTAATTCTACTTCTCCTTGCTCATTTTAATATTAAATTATTTCTCTTTTGGTAGGGAGTATAACTGCCTGCAGTTACATAGAACTGGTTACCTGGAAGGGAAGCTGGGGATGTATAGGAAGGCTGCAAAAAGTGATCGAGTATAAGACGACCCTGCTGTTCAAAGTCTCAAGGTTTAATGGAGGACTCCAATATATATATATATATATATATATATATATATATATATATATTTATAGTCAAGGAAGAACCCTTCCCCCAAAGGCTGGAAACTTCTCAGCAGAACCTGTTTGGTTTTTCTGCAGGTTGCTAGTGTTTCTCAGGAAATTGCAGGTCCTTGAAGAACAATGGACTTCACCTTGGTCTGAGTATTCCACCCTTGGAGGAGGGCATTATGGCTAACAAAGGAGTTCCTGCTCAAAGGCTAGGGGAAGAACTTCACCTTGGTTGATGCCAAGTTACTGCCAGGTGGCATGGCACCCCAATAAGGTCTCTACATGGGAGGAGTCATACAAACCATGATAAATGATGGAAGTGTATGTACGGGAGTTATAAAATCTATTGGTCCAGAATCTTTATAACTAGGCCTATCACCCAGAGATTATCATTTTGATGTTAAGGAAATGTAAAGACATTCCACTGATTCAAACAACTGTCACTATATCAGACAATACTTATTCTACAAACAGATATCTTTTTTTTTGCTGCATTTTTTTAATTATTTATTTTATTTTATTTTTTTTAATTTACATTCCAAATCATTTCCCCTTTCCCGTTTCCTCCCTCCCCGAAAGTCCCATAAGCCCCCTTCCCTCCCTCTTTTCTCCATTCAACCCTCTCTCGTTACTCTGTCCTGGCGTTCCCCTACATCCAGTCTTTCCAGGACCAGGGGTCTCTCCTTCCATCTTCTTAGAAATCTATTGATATGCGGATTGTGTCTAGGGTATTCCGAGATTCTGGGTCAATATCCCCTTATCAGTGACTGCATACCATGTGTGTTCTTTTGTGATTGGGTAACCTCACTAAGGATGATATTTTCAAGATCTGACCATTTGCCTAGGAATTTCGTGAATTCATTGTTTTTAATTGCAGAGTAGTATTCCATTGTGTAGATATACCACATCTTCTGAATCCATTCCTCCATTGAGGGACGTCTGGGTTCTTTCCAGCTTCTGGCTATTATAAATAAGGCTGCTATGAACATAGTGGAGCATGTGTCCTTATTGCATGCAGGTAAAGCCTCTGGGTATCTGCTCAGGAGTGGTATAGCCGGATCCTCCGGGAGTGTCATGCCCAGTTTTCTGAGGAACCGCCAGACTGCTTTCCAGAGTGGTTGTACCAGCTTGCAATTCCACCAGCAGTGGAGGAGTGTTCCTCTTTCTCCACATCCTCGCCAACAACTGCTGTCTCCTGTGTTTTTGATCTTAGCCATCATGACTGGTGTGAGATGGAATCTCAGGGTTGTTTGGATTTGCATTTCCCTAATGACTAAGGATGATGAACATCTCTTTAGGTGCTTCTCAGCCATTAGATATTCTTCAGGTGAGAACACTTTGTTTAGCTCTGTACCCCATTTTTTAATAGGGTTACTTGCCTCTCTGGAGTTTAACTTCTTGAGTTCTTTGTATATCTTGGATATTAGCCCTCTGTCAGATGTAAGGTTGGTAAAGACCATTTCCCAGTTAGTTGGTTGCCGCTTTGTCTTTTTGACAGTGTCTTTTGCCTGGCAAAAACTTTGTAATTTAATGAGGTCCCATTTGTCTATTCTTGATCTTAGAGCATAAGCTATTGGAGTTCTGTTCAGGAAATTCAACCCTGTGCCCATATGTTCAAGGTTCTTCCCTAGTTTCCCTTCTATTAGTTTCAGTGTGTCTGGTTTTATGTGGAGATCTTTGATCCACTTAGAATTGAGCTTAGTGCAAGGAGATAAGAATAGGTCAATTTGCATTCTTCTGCATGTTGACCTCCAGCTGAGCCAGCACCATTTGTTGAAAAGGCTATCTTTTTTCCACTGGATGGTTTTAGCTCCTTTTTCAAAGATCCAGTGACTATAGGAGTGTAGATTCATTTCTGGGTCTTCAATTCTGTTCCATTGATCTACATGTCTGTCACTGTACCAATACCATGCGGTTTTTAACACTATTGCTCTGTAGTACAGCTTGAGGTCTGGGATACTGATTCCCCCAGAGGTTCTTTTACTCTTGAGAATAGTTTTAGCTATTCTGGGTTTTCTGTTATTCCTGATGAATTTTTGAATTGCTCTTTCTAACTCTATGAAGAATTGAGTTGGGATTTTGATGGGGATTGCATTGAATCTGTGTATTACATTTGGTAAGATGCTCATTTTTACTATATTAATCCTGCCAATCCATGAGCATGGCAGATTTTTCCATCTTCTGAGGTCTTCTTCAATTTCTCTCTTCAGAGACTTGAAGTTCTTGTCATACAGATCTTTCACTTGTTTGGTTAGAGTCACGCCAAGATACTTTATATGGTTTGTGGCTATTGTGAAGGGTATCATTTCTCTTACTTCTTTCTCAGCCTGCTTATCCTTTGAGTATAGGAAGGCTTCTGACTTGCTTGAGTTGATTTTATACCCGGCTACTTTGCTGAAGTCGTTTATCATCTGTAGGAGTTCTCTGGCGGAGTTCTTTGGGTCGCTTAAGTATACTATCATATCGTCTGCAAATAGTGATAGTTTGACTTCTTCCTTTCCAATTTGTATCCATTTGACCTCTTTTTGTTGTCTAATTGCTCTAGCTAGAACTTCAAGTACTATATTGAAAAGATATGGAGAGAGAGGGCAGCCTTGTCTAGTCCCTGATTTTAGTGGGATTGCTTCAAGTTTCTCTCCATTTAAATTGATGCTGGCTACCGGTTTGCTGTAAATTGCTTTTACTATGTTTAGATATGGGCCTTGAATTCCTGATCTTTCCAAGACCTTTAGCATGAAAGGATGCTGAATTTTGTCAAATGCTTTCTCAGCATCTAATGCGATGACCATGTGGTTTTTTTCTTTGAGATTGTTTATGTAGTGGATTACATTGATGGATTTCTTTATATTGAACCATCCCTGCATCCCTGGGATGAAGCCTACTTGATCGTGGTGAATGATCGTTTTGATGTGTTCTTGGATTCGGTTGGCAAGAATTTTATTGAGTATTTTTGCATCGATATTCATAAGAGAGATTGGCCTGAGATCTCTTTCTTTGTCGGAACTTTGTGTGCTTTTGGTATTAGTGTAATTGTGGCTTCATAGAACGAGTTGGGTAGTGTTCCTTCTGTTTCTATTTTGTGGAACAGTTTGAAGAGTATTGGTGTTAGGTCTTCTTTGAAGGTCTGATAGAATTCTGCACTAAAACCATCTGGACCTGTGCTTTTTTTTGGTTGGAAGACTTCCAATGACAACTTCTATTTCTTCAGGGGTTATAGGATTGTTTAGATGGTCTATTTGATCCTGATTTGATTTTGGCACTTGGTATCTGACAAGGAAATTGTCCATTTCCTCAAGATTTTCTAGTTGTGTTGAATACAGATTTTTGTAGTAGGATCTGATGAATTTTTGAATTTCCTCAGTTTCTGTTGTTATCTCTCCCTTTTCGTTTCTGATTTTATTAATTTGGATACTATCTCTGTGCCCTCTGGTTAGTCTGGCTAAGGGCTTATCTATCTTGTTGATTTTCTCAAAGAACCAACTCCTCGTTTTGTTGATTCTTTGTATGGTTTTATTTGTTTCTACTTGATTGATTTCAGCCCTGAGTTTGATGATTTCCTGCCTTCTACTCCTCTTTGGTGTATTTGCTTCTTTTTGTTCCAGGGCTTTCAGGTGTGCCATTAAGCTGTTAGTGTATGCTGTCTCCCGTTTCTTTTTGGCGGCACTCAGGGCTATGAATTTTCCTCTTAGCACTGCTTTCATTGTGTCCCATAAATTAGGGTATGTTGTGCCTTCATTTTCATTAACTTTCAAAAGGTCTTTGATTTCTTTCTTTATTTCCACCTTGACCAAGTTATCATTGAGTAGAGCATTCTTCAGCCTCCATGTGTACCTGGGTTTTCTTTTGTTTTTGTTGCCATTGAAGACCACCCTTATTCCATAGTGATCTGATAGGAGGCATGGGATTATTTCTATCTTTTTATATCTGTTGAGGTCTGATTTGTGACAAATTATATGGTCAATTTTGGAGAAGGTACCATGAGGAGCTGAGAAGAAGGTGTATTCTTTAGCTCTAGGATGAAATGTTCTATATATATCTGTTAGTTCCATTTGGTCCAAGGCTTCAATTAGATTCACTGTGTCCCTGTTTAGTTTCTGCTTTCCTGAACGATCCATTTCCGAGAGCGGGGTGTTGAAGTCACCCACTATTATTGTGTGCGGTGCGATGTGTGCTTTGAATTTTAGTAAAGTTTCTTTTACGAATGAGGGTGCCCTTGCATTTGGAGCATAGATATTCAGAATTGAGAGTTCTTGATGGTGGATTTTTCCCTTGATCAGTATGTAGTGTCCTTCTGTGACTTTTTTGATGACTTTAGGTTGAAAATCAATTTTATCTGATATTAGGATGGCTACTCCACCTCGTTTCTTGGGGCCATTTGCTTGTAAAATTGTTTTCCAGCCTTATACTCTAAGGTAGTGTTTGTCTTTGACACTGAGGTGCATTTCCTGCATGCAGCAAAATGCTGGGTCCTGTTTATGTATCCAGTCTGTTAGTCTATGTCTTTTAATTGGGGAATTGAGACCATTGATATTAAGAGAGATTAATGCATAGTGATTACTGCCATCTGCCATTCTTGACGCTATCTTTATGTTTGAATGGTTATCTACTTTTGGGTTTGATTCAAGAAGGTTATTATCTCATTTTTTCCAGGGTGTTGTTTCTCCCCCTGCATTGGAGATTTCCACCTATTATCCGTTGCAGGGCTGGATTTGTGGAAAGATATTGTGAAAATTTGGTTTTATCATGGAATATCTTGGTCTCTCCATCTATGGTGATTGAGAGTTTTGCTGGGTATAGTAGTCTAGGCTGGCATTTGTGCTGTCTTAGTGTCTGCATGAGATCTGCCCAGGATCTTCTGGCTTTCATAGTCTCTGGTGAGAAGTCTGATGTGATACGGATAGGTCTTCCTTTGTATGTTAATTGGCCCTTTTCCCTTACTGCTTTTAGTATTCTTTCTTTGTTTAGAACATTCGGTGTTTTGATTATTATGTGACGGGAGGTATTTCTGTTCTGGTCCAGTCTGTTTGGAGTTCTGTAGGCTTCTTGTACGTTCATCGGCATCTCTCTCTTTAGGTTAGGGAAGTTTTCCTCCATAATTTTGTTGAAGATGTTTACTGGCCCTTTAAGTTGCAAATCTTCACTCTCATCTATACCTATAATCCTTAGGTTTGGTCTTCTCATTGTGTCCTGGATTTCCTGGATGTTTTGGGTTACACGTTTTTTGCATTTTGCACTTTCTTTGACTGTTGAGTCGATGCTTTCTATGGAATCTTCAGCACCTGAGATTCTTTCTTCCATCTCTTGTATTCTATTGTTGATGTTTGCATCTACGACTCCTGACTTCTTCCCAAGGTTTTCTATCTCCAAAGTTGTCTCCCTTTGTGATTTCTTAGTTGTTTCTACTTCCTTTTTTAGTTCCTGGATGGATTTGCTGAGATCCTTCACTTGTTTGTTTGTATTTTCCTGTATTTCTTTAAGGTATTTTTGCATTACCTCTTTCAGGATTTCTTCCTGATGACCCACGTTCTCCTCCATTTCTCTGAGCGATTTTTGTGTTTCCTCCTCATGGGATTCCATCTGTTGATCCATCGTCTCCTGCATTTCTTTAAGCAGTTCTCGTGTTTCCTTTGTAAGGGCATCTAACCGTTGATTCATTTCTTTAAGCAATTTTCGTGTTGCCTCCTTATGGGCATTCGTCTGTTGACCTATATTCTTCTGCATTTATTTATGCAAATTTTGTCATTCCTTTGTGAGTGCATCTACCCGTTGATTCATCTCGTTAAGTGATTTTTGTGTTGTCTCCTTGTGCGCCTCCATCTTTTGATCCATGTTCTCCCACATTTCTCTAAGCGATTTTTGTGTTTCCTTTGTAAGGGCTTCTAACCGTTGGTTCATGGTCTCCTGTAACTCTTTATGAGATTTATTTGTGTCCTTCTTGTGATCCTCTAATAGGATCATGAGAAGTGATTTTAAATCCAGATCTTGTCTTTCGGGTGTGGTGGGGCATCCAGGACTTGCTGCTGTTGGAGAGTTGGGTTCGGATGGTCCCACATTACTTTGATTTCTGTTAGTAACATTCCTACGTTTGCCTTTTGCCATCTGGATACCTCCGGTGTTAGTTGGTCCTGCTGTCACTGGCTGTTGGTTGGACCTCCTGTGAGCCTGCAAAGCTATTTCTGCCCCCCCCCGTATTACCAGGATTCCCCTGGCACCGATTTCTGGGGCCTGCCTGCTCCTGGGTGACTTTGGAGCCCTAATGTGCCTTGCCCCAAGTGATCTTATATTGGGGAGGCCTTGCGCATCCAAAGGCTCAGCCTAGTGGATTCCTGGAGCAGAGGTCGCCAAAGGGAGGCTGGTAGGCTCCTGCCCTGTGCAGGGGTGAGTGATCTCTCCTAGGGGGGGAGGGGGCGTCCCTCCGCCAGGCAGAAGTCCCACAGCAGAGCTGACGGGCTGGTTACTGCAGATCAGCCCAGCACTTGGGAGCCGCATACACACAAGCCGCCCGAGACCCAAGAGATATTATGCCTGTCTGTCTCAGAACCTGGCTGTCCCAACTTCCCAGTCACTGGAGCAAAGATGGCGGAGGACACTCTCAGTGGCGCCGCTCACCCTGCAGACACGATGGCCTGCTGATCTGGCACCCAGACGACCACAGCGCTGACCTGTTCTTGGGCGCAGATGGAAGCCCCAACAGGCCGTGTCCCAAGTGATGTTATATTGGGGATAGAGCGTGGGTACCTGTTGCTTCAGTGCAGTCTGCGGGAACAGAGGTTGCGGAAGGAAAGCTGGTAGGCTCCCGCCCAGTGCGGGGTCCCTCAGCCAGGCAGAAGTCCCACAGCAGAGCTGGCGCGCTGGTTACTGCAGATCAGCCCAGCACTTGTGAGCTCCACACACACAAGCCGCCCGAGACCCAAGCAATATTAAGCCTGTCTGTCTCAGAACCTGGCTGTCCCAACTTCCCAGTCACTGGAGCAAAGATGGCGGAGGGCACTCTCCTTGGCGCCGCTCACCCTGCAGACGCGATGGCCTGCCAATCTGGCACCCAGATGACCACAGCGCTGACCCGTTCTCGGGCGCAGACGGAAGCCCCAACAGGCCGTGTCCCAAGTGATGTTATATTGGGGGGAGAGCCTGGGTACCTGTCTCTTCAGTGCAGTCTGCGGGAACAGAGGTCGCAGAAGGGAAGGTGGTAGGCTCCCGCCCAACAAACAGGTATCTTACCAGAATTCTACAGACCTGGAACTTTAATGGAGCATACTATACTCAGTAAGATTCCAATGCATCTCATACAACACAATCATCATCATGTTCCTAAATCTGTTTCTATGCTGCTCTGAGTCTCAGAAAGATGACTCCACCTTTCTGAAATTCTCTGAAAGTAAAGACTACTGCACGCAATCCTGAGCTGAAAGAACTGTAATAGAACAGACAGAGAGAGCATTTCATCCTTGATATAAAGTGAGATTAGATACAAAAAAGGCACTGTCAGTTATTAACTGATTTGTCAGTACAACTCAC
This sequence comes from Tokudaia tokunoshimensis, assembly GCA_036184795.1. Lineage (NCBI taxonomy): Eukaryota > Metazoa > Chordata > Mammalia > Rodentia > Muridae > Tokudaia > Tokudaia tokunoshimensis. The sequence goes on along the minus strand of BTHU01000012.1, from coordinate 130,237,610 downwards.
AGAATTCTACCCTTAACCTTTGAAAAGTCAAATGTGAATTGACATAGCAGAGATATTTTGAAAAATTTACAGTTTTTTGTATAATGGAAAAAGAGCACAAAACAAATGAATACTAAATACTTTTTCAAGTTTTCAACAAGTTGATCTATCATGAAAATATAAATTAAGAAGGAAGTTAGAGATTTTATCTAATCCAAGCAAAAATTATACTTTTAAGGAAAAAATTATCAAATGCTGATGAGTAATTGGTGAATGAGGATGCACAATTTATAGTTGTTTTAAACTATTTTAGTTCCTATGGAATTTGTTCTGGACAGACTGCCTAAATGTAAAATTTCAAATGTGATGAGCTTACCTACATCACACCTGTATTTGCAGCTAAGGCCTCTACTGGAAATATCACAGATCATCTGTGTAACATCAATAAGAGAGGATACCGAGTTTTATGAAAGATGACAATGCATATTATAAGTACAAAGAGAGAAGAAAACTAGGAAAAGTGTGAACTTTCGTATAAAAAAAGCAAGAAAACAGGAATGCAAGTATGAAAGAAAGGTTGGCATTGACTTGAGACATAAAAATTACGGCATCAAAAAAGTATCTGTGAGGTTGGTCTAGGATGGGATAGTGGGATCATATCTACAAGTGTTTCCTGTGATTCCTACAGTCTTAGTGCTATCTTTTTCCATACTCACAATATAGGAAGCTAGAGACAGTTATAGTCTTACTTTAATAAGCAAGTGCAATCAGTAATCACTCTCCCCAATTATGAAAGCAAGACTGGCTCCCACATGCAAATGCATCCTCTAGCTCTAAGTTAAACCCCATACTGGGGTGGGCCAGCTCATATAGTATCTCTCACTGGAGGCTGATCTCTGACAATAAGTGTGTGTAGCCTAAAAGATGTGGGTGTTGAGTGCTCTGTATCTGTTGACAGCTCTTCCTGGTGAGTGTTGCCATTTCATATATTTGTCTATGATTTGTTTTTTAACTGTTCAATTAACAGAACTGACTCTTCTTTTCTAAAGGTATCCAGTCCCAGGTGCAGCTTCAGGAGTCAGGACCTGGCCTGTTGAATCCTTCTCAGACACTGTCACTCACCTGCTCTGTCACTGGCTACTCTATCGCCACTGGTTACGCTTGGATCTGGATCCAACAGTTTCTAGGAAATAAAATGGAGTGGATGGGATACATAGACTCTGCTGGTGGAACTGGTTACAACCCCTCTCTCAAAAGTCGAATCTCTATCACGAGAGACACATCCAAGAACCAGTTTTTCCTGAAGTTGAACTCTGTGACTACTGAGGACACAGCCACATACTACTGTGCAAGATACACAGTGTAGAGTCTTCCTCTTTGAAGAGCATCTCTGCTCCAACAGGGGGCATGCAGCATACACCAAGCACAGGAAATCTACTTTAAATTAGGTAAAATAAAATTCTTGCCTAAAATTCTTGCACCAGACTCCAGCTGTACAGAAAGACACATTGTTGCTATCTTAATTCAATATAATGCACAAAGCCCAGTAAAACTCCTCAAATTATACCCAGAATTCTTCAACAGTATCATCTCCTAGAGCCTCCACATCCAAGTTCAAAACCCAGAAGTCTCCTGGTCTCCTGGAAACCCCAGAAACCAAACCAGAATCCCAGAAGCCACATTGGTATCCAGAACCATGTGGCCATGGCATTTTTCTGAATCCCAGAAACCAAGAGGTACTTTGAGAGCCCCAGGGGTCACTCTGACCACAAGTACCCCATTTGAGGCAACTTATTGGACCTAAAGATACTCTGGCCACTAGAAAACAGGCAACACAAAAAGAAGACTAATGCAGAAAGAGTACCTTTAAGAGAAAACTCATTTATCAAGATAAACTCAGAAGCCGGCACCTAAATATCTAAAATAATACCATAGTCAAACGACTAAAGACAAGTTTAAGAACAATATTAACAATAACCAGGGCAATGTGATAACTTTGGATGCCAGTTATCAAACTATAGCAAGCCCAGCATATTCAAACGTAGTTGAAGTGCAAGAAAATGGCCTTAAATACAACATTATGAAGGTGATAAAATACATTATGTCAGGACAAGCTAATAAGTAGCAGGTGATCATCCTGGGATGTCTTTCTTTGGGTTAATATATAATCTGTGACATGTGCACCCTTATTATACAAAGCTGAAAGGGATTCATTTTAGGAAAAATTCCTGCTATTGACATGCTTTTTCTGTTATTATTAAACATATACAATACAATCACTAAATAATAGCACACTCCTTTTGATCAGACCTCTGCAGATCTATGAAGATATACTAACTTGTAGTGATGCTATATAGAAAAATAGAAGACTTAAGATGTAATGATGATCCTATAATAATTCCTAAAATTATATCAGTGATTATTAAGCTCTTTTATAATAGGACTGCTACTAGGTCCTTTTCTGATAATCAAAACTGCAATGAAAACTCTGCCAGTCTTCCAAGTGTCACAAGTTAATTGCTCTTAGACAATAATCAGACTTTCACCTACTCAGAGTACATTCCAAGAAGTTGTAAAACAATTAACAAAAGGTCAGAAAAAGGAAACTAACTCCTTATTATAGGTGGCATGACAGAAGATAAAATATTGACTGGGTTTATCTATACAAAACTTCACTAATAACTTAGTTATGGTTTTAAATCTTCAGTGAACCTGTGGGGATGAGACAGGTGATGGATGTTTAGCCAGATAATTACTCTTTTTTTTTTTTAAGATATATTCTTTATATTCATTTCAAATATTGTCCCCTTTCCTGGTTTCCCCTCTACTGAAAATCCAACAAGCCATCTTCCCTTCCCCAATCAACCCTCTCCCACTTCCCTGTCCAGATATTCCTCTACAATAAGACATCAAGTCTTTCCAGGACCAACGGCCTCTCCTCCCTTTGGTGTCTAACAAGACCATCCTCTGCTGCCTAAGTGTTTAGAGCTATGGGTAACTCCATGTGCACTATTTGGCTGATGGTTTTGTCCTTGAGAGCTCTGGGAGTACTGGGTGACTCATATTGTCATTCCTCCTGTGGTGCTGCAAACCCCTTCAGTTCCTTGTGTCCTTTCTTTAGCTCCCCCTTTGGGAACCCTGTGCTCATTTCAACGGCTGACTGGGAATGTGCTCCCTCTGTATTTGTCATGCACTAGGAGAACTTCCCAGGTGATAGCTATATCTGGCACTGGTCAGCCAGCATTTATGGGCATCCACAATAGTGTCTGGGTTTTGTAACTGTATATAGAATGGATCTTAGGGTGGGGTAGTGTCTAGATGGTCTTTCCCTCAGACATTGCTCTACCTTTTGTCTCTGTATCTCCTTCTGTGGGGTTTTTCCCCTTTATACAAAGGACCCAAGTATCCATACTCTGATCTTCATCCTTCTTGGGCATCATTTGATATGTGAAATGTGTCTTAGGTATTCCAAGCTTCTGGGCTAATATTCACTTATCAGTGAGTACATACCATGTCTGTTCTTTTGTGATTGTGTTACCTCACTCAGGATATTTTCCACTTCCATCCATTTGTCTAAGAACTTCATGAATTCATTGTTTTTAATGGCTGAATAGTACTACATTGTGTATATATACTACATTTTCTGTATCCATTTCTCCGTTGATATGCATATAAACATTCTTTGTTGTAAAATTCTACTTCAATTTATGATTTGTTTTTTTGTGTGAACTTGTGATTAACTTTGTAACATGTGACCATGTTTTCTGAAAGATGTGTAAGTACTGAGGAGAAAGAGATGAGAAGGAGAAAGAGGTGAATTTTTTGCCTTTCCCGACTTAGAGTAGATTTTTTTTCCTTTTCCCTTACTAGAATTTTTTCCCCCTTTCCACTAAGCGAATTTTTTCCCTTTTCCCACTTAGGATCTTTTCACTTTTCCTCTTAGCTTTCATAAGAAACATTTTATAACTTAGTAGTAAATTCTAAAATCACTTCCCTAAGTGTCTTTTATTCCTGTGACTTTGGAGTAGAAGGCAGAAAGGTAGAGTGAAGCAGCACATGCTGAGAAGGCTATTTACTTAATCCTTTGCTGTTTGAGAAAGAAGTGCTAAGTGCCAGAAACTGCAGTTTCAGGCCTAAGAGGATCATAGAAGTCTACAGTATCATAGTAACTTACTTAGATAAGTAAAATATTTATTATTATAGAACAAACCTAAATATCTCATAAGACAAAGTCTAACTCAGCCCCCCCCCATTGTAAGACAAATTCTAAATCTCTCCTTGCAGTCTTCCCTCTTTGCTGCCTCAAGAAGAACCTACAAGAAAGAAGACCCCCCCCACACACACACACACTCCTGCCTGGGCTGGACCCTACCAGAAATACATAAAGCCCTTAGAGAAATCTAGGAAAATACAAACATGCAAGGAGCCTTTCAGCAAGTTCTCTCCATCTCTCTGAAAGGCAGAAGCTGATGAGAAAATTGGTGATAGAGCATCATGCAAATACCAGAGAGAGGCACAGTGATAGCAATGGTTGATTTTGGGGTTCAATACTAATGACAGAATAAAATTTAATTATCTGGCCATTAGCAAGAATGCCCAGGGAGAAACTCCAAAGTCTTTTTAAAAGTTTTTCTTCCCCTTTTCCATGTGCCCTTCCACCATTCTATGAGAGTATTCCCCAAAAACAATTCTGCTTAACCACCCTACCATTCCTCTATGGTGGAGAATCAAGTCTTGATAGGATCAAGGGTCTCCCCCCATTAAGGCCAGATAAGGCCATCCTCTGCTACATATGCACCTGGAGCCATGGGTGGTTTAGTCCTTGGTAGTTCAAGGATCTGGTTGGTTGATATTTTTGTTCTTCCTATGAGATTACAAACTCCTACAGCTTCTTCAGTCTTTCCCCTAACTCATACATAGGGTTTTCTTGGATCAGTCAGATAGTTGACTACAAGCATCTGCAATCTGCGTTGCTCAGGCTTTGGCCAAGTCTCTCAGAAAATACCCATAAAAGGCTACTATTCTAAAGAGCATCTTGGCTTAAACAATAGTGTCTGGGTTTGGTGTTATGCATATGAGAAGGATCCCTAAGTGAGACAGTCTCTTGATGGCATTTCCTTAAGTCTCTGTTCCACTCTATATATTTCCTTTTGACATGCCCAAATTCTGGATATGGTTTCTTTTGTTCAGTATTTCAGCTAATGCCTTCCCCACTGTGTCCTGGGAGACTCTTGCTTTCTTGATATCTGCAACTCCCTGGTGGCTACCCCCAGTTCCCCTTCCCCCATTACTACACACCTTAGTTCAATTTCATGACCCTCTGTACATCTCCCATGTCAACTCCCAAACTGGATCATTACCCCCTCCTTCCCCTTCTCCCTCTCAAGTCCCTTACTCCCACTACCTCCTATGATTATTTTGTCCCCTCTTCTAAGAAGGACAGAGACATCCACACCTTAGTCTTCCTTCTTGAGCTTCATGTAATCTGTGAATTGTATATTGGGTATTCAGAGTTTGGGCTGATATCCACTTATCAGTGAGTACATGCCATGTGTATTCTTTTGTGACTGGGGTAGGTCACACAGGATGACATTTTCTTGTTCCATCGATTTGCCTGAGAATTTAATGGCATCTTTGTTTTTAATACACAAGTATTAAATTGTGTAACATTGTGTAAATATATCACATTATCTGAATCCAATCCTTTGTTTAGGAACATCTGGATACTTTCCAGCTACTGGCTATTATAAATAAGGCTGTTAGGAACATAGTAGATTAAGTGTCCATCTTATACTTTGGAGAATCTTTTGGATATATTCCCAGGAGTGGTATAGCTGGGTCCTCAGGTACTACAATATCCAATTTTCTTAGGAACTGTCAGACTTATTTACGTAATGGTTGTATCAACTTGCAATCCCACCAGCAATGGAAGAGTATTCCTGTTTCCCCACATCCACACCAGCATCTGCTGTCACCTGAGTTTTTCAACTTAGCCTTTCTGACTGATATGAGGTAGAATCTTATGGTAGTTTTGATTTGCATTTCTCTGATGATGAGGATGTCTAAAATTTCTTTATGTACTTCTTGGCCATTTGAAATTCCTCAGATAAGAATTCTTTGTTTAGCTCTGTACTCCATTTTAAATAGATTTGTTTTTGTTTCTATGGAGTCTGACTTCATGAAGTCTTTGTATATATAAGATTCTACCTCACCCTTCTCCTCAGTTTCTTGCAGACATTCCCTAATTTAATCACAGGGGTCAACAGCTTCTGTCCATTGGTTGGGTGCAAATATCTGCATCTGATTCTTTCAAATGCTTGTTGGGTCTTCCAGAGTGATAGGTCCCTTATTGTGAGAATTTCAAATCCTCAATAATAATGTCAGTCCTTGGGACCTCCGCTTGAGCTGGATTCCACTTTGGGCCTGTCTCAGGACCTTCTTGTCCTCAGGATCCTCTCCATTTCCATTCCTGCAGTTCTTTCAGATGTGATTAATTATGGGTCAGAGATTTGACTGTGGGCTGGTGATCCCCTCCTTCACTTGACTCCCTGTGTTCCTCCTGGAGGTGGGCTCTATACATACTCTCTCCCTATTGTCTGGCATTTCATCTAAGGTCCCTCCCTTTGAGTTCTGAGAGTCTCTCACTTCCCAGGTTTCTGGTGCATTTTGGAGGGCTCCCCACCCCCAACCTCCTGCCTCCTGAGTTTGCCTGTTTCCATTCTTTCTGTGAAACCCAGGGCTTCAGTGCTTTTTCCTCACCCAATACCAGGTCACATCAGGTTCCCCTTACCTCCCCCCTTCCCACATTCCAACACAGGTCCCTCACTTTCTGCTCACTTGTGATTTCTTTATTCTCCATCCCAGTAGGGACTGAGGCCTCCTCATTTGGGGACTTCAGTTTATTGTCCCTTTTGAGATCTGTGAACTGTATCTTGGGTATTTTGTACTTTACTTATTGACTAATATCCACTTATTAATGACTACATACCATGCATGTGATTTTGGATCTAAGTCACCTCACTCAGGATGATATTTTCTCATTCTATCCATTTGCCTGCAAACCTCAGAATGTCCTTGTTCTTAATAGCTGAGTAGCATTTTGTTGTGTAAATGAACCACATTTTCTGTATCCATTATTCTGTCATGGGACATCTGGGTTCTTTCCAGCTTCTGGTTATCACAAATAAGACTGCTATGATCATAATGGAACATGTGCCCCTGTGGCACGGTGGGGCATCTTTTGAGTATAAGACTGGTACATCTGGGTCTTCAGGTATGTGTATTTCCAATTTTTTGAGGAACCTCCAGATTGATTTCCTGCATGCTTGTACCAGTTTTCAATCCAACCAGCAATGGAGGAATGTTGCTCTTTTTCCACATATTTGCCAACATGTGTAATAATCTGAGGTTTTCATCTTAACCATTCTGATTGTTGTAAGGTTTCCACATATTAGGGTAATTTTAATTTTCATTTCTCTGATCACTAAAGACTTCGAAAATTTCTTTAGCTGCTTCTCAGTCATTCAAGATTCCTCTGTTTTGAATTCTCTGTTTAGATCTATACCCTATTTTTTGATTGGGTTATTTGGTTTTTTGGTCATTAGCTTCTTGAATTCTTTATATATTTTGGATATTGTCCCTTCATTAGATGTGGGGTTAGTGAAGATGTTTTCCCAATCTGTAGGTTGCCAACTTGTCTATTGAATATGTGCTTTGCCTTACAGAAGCTTTCCAGTTTCGTGAGGTCACATTTATTAATTCTTGATCTTAGAGCATAAGCTTTTGGAGTACAGTTTAGGAAATTTCCCCCTGTGCTAATGAGTTTAAGGTTCTTTCCCACTTTCTCTTCTATTAGATTCTGTGTATGTGGTAAAAGTCTCTCAAGAAAGAAATCAACTTTCACTTTTTCCTTTCTGCTGTGGCAGACTCTTAGCTGCTCTGCTTCAGTGAATATACCAAATACTGAACCATCCTAGCAGACCCCCTATACTCAAGCAGTTGATAAAAAAAACCCTTCACCCCTGTTCTGGAATGCCAGAGCTGCTGCTGGGAACCTGGTACACTTGGGAGCCATCACCCTGCACAATAAACCCCTTCTGTCCCTACTGACCCTTCTACCATTCTTTCTGCTGGGGCACGCTCTTATTTGGTCTGCTCCAGTGAAGACACCAAATCCTGAACCAACCTAGAAGAGCCCCTGTACTCAGTGCATTTGGTAGGAATTTCCCCCAACATCTAGGGTCCCAGAACTGCTGTGGAGAGCACTGTGGAATTGGGAGCCACCAAAACCCCACCCTCCTGAACACCACTCCCTTTCTGTCCCTTCTGTCCCTACCACCCATTCCTTTATGTTGGGGACTTCATACCCTAACCCATTCTAGAGAAACCCATTCTACAGAATAGTAGAGGATCCTCTACACTCAGAGTAGTTGAGGACCCACTGTGCTCAAAGCATCATTTAAGGATCTGCTGCACCCAGAGGAGCTGGACAACAGCTTGACTGCTCCACTGAAGACCCAACAGTCTGAAGGCCTACAAGGAGATCTGCTGCAGCCAGGGAAACAGATCAGCAGTTTCTCTGCCCTGGTGAATGGCCCCTGTTGGGAGACCCTACAGGTAGTCTGCTATAGTCAGTGCTGCAAACCTACCAGAAGACCTGAAGAACCTAGAGACAAAAGAGGCAGACTCCCATCACCCAGAACAACAAACCTTAATAACAAAGAAAGACAGTATCTCAGAGTAAAAGGATAGAAAAACATCTTCCAAGCAAATTGTACCAGGAGACAAGCAGGAGTTGCCATCCTAATATCCAATAAAATAGACTTTCGACAAAAGTTTATCAAGCCTGATGAAGAACGGCACTTCATATCCATCAAGTTGAAAATCCACCAAGAGAAAGTCTCAATTCTTAATATGTATGGCCCAAATGCAAAAACACCCACATTCATAGAAGAAACTTTAATAAGCTCAAAACACAAATTGAATCTCACACAATAATAGTGGGAGACTTCAACACTGTACTCTCACCAATGGACAGGTCATTGAAACAGAAACTAAACAGAGACACAGTGAAACTAAGAGAGATTATGAACCAAATGAATTTAACAGATATCTACAGAACATTTCACCCTAAAACAAAAGAATAAACCTTATTGTCAGCACCTCTTAATACCTTCTCAAAAATAGACCATTTAATTGATCATAAAACAAACCTCTACTGATACAAGAAAATCATGGTATTTCAAAAAATACCATGCATCCTATCAGATCACCATGGCCTATGGCTGGTCTTCAATAACAGCAAAATTAACACAAAGCAAACATACATGTGGAAACTGAACAACTCTTTACTCAATAATAACTTGGTCAGGGAACATATAAAAAAAGAAATTTACATATCCAGACTGTTAGCCTATGTATTTTTATTGGGGAATTGATAAAAATTGTATGGTATTGGAAAGTGACAGGCAGGTAGATGAATAGAATAGAATTGAAGACACAGAAATGAACACACATACCTATGGTCACTTGATCTTTGACAAAGGAGCTAAAAATATCCAGTGGGAAAGAGATAGCCTTTTCAACAAATGGTGATGGTTCAACTGGTAGCTAGCATTAAGAAGAATGCAAGTTGATCCATTCTTATCTCCTTGAACTAAGCTCAAGTCCAAGTGGACCAAGAACTCCACATAAAACCAGACACACTGAAACTAATAGAAAAGAAACTGAGGAAGAGCCTTGAGCAATGGGTACAGGATAAAATTTCCTAAACAGAACACCAAAAGCTTATGCTCTATGATCGTGAACTGACAAATAGGACCTCATAAAGTTACAAAGTTTCTGTAAGGCAAAGGACACTGTCAATCAGACAAAACTGCAACCAATAAATTGGGAAATGATATTTACCAACCCTACATCCACCAGAGTGCTAATATCCAATATATAAAAAGAACTCAAGAAGTTAGACTCCAGAGAGCCAAATAACCCTATTAAAAATGGGGTACAGAGCTAGACAAAGAATTTTCACCTGAGGAATATTGAATGGCTGAGAAGCACCTAAAGAAATGTTCAACATCCTTAGTCATCAGGAAAATTCAAATCAATCAATCTTGATATTTCCCCTTGCACCAGTCAGAATGGCTAAGATCAAAACCTCAGGAGACAGCAGGTGTTGGCAAGGATGTGGTGAAAGAGAAACACTTCTCCACTGCTGGTGGTCTTGCAAGATGGTACAACCACTCTGGACATCAGTCTGGCAGTTCCTCAGAATAATGTGCATGATACTAACAGAGGACCCAGTTATACCGCTCCTGGGCATATACCCAGAGTATTCCTCAGCATGTAATAAGGACACATACTTCACTCTGTTCGTAGAAGCCCCATTTATAATAGCCAGAGGCTTGACAGAACCCAGATGTCCCTCAATGGAGGAATGGATACAGAAAATGTAGCATATTTACACTATGGAATACTACTCAGCTATTAAAAACAATGAATTCATGAAATTCTTAGGCAAGTGGGTAGAACTGGAGAATGTCCTCCTGAGTGAGGTGACCCATTCACAAAAGATCACACATGGTATGCACTCACTGATAAGCGGATATTAACCCAGAAGCTTAGAATACCCAAGAAACAATTCACATATCAAATGATGCCCATGAAGAAGGAAGGAGAGGCCCCTGGTCCTGGAAGGGCTCAATGGGTCACTGTAGGGGAATGTCTGGAAGGGGAGAAGGGAGTGGGTAGGTTGGGGAGTAGGGGGAGGGAAGAGGGAGTATGGGACTTTTGGGTAGGGGGCTCCAGTAAGGGGGATATCATTTGAAATGTAAATAAAGAATATATCTAATAAAAATAATAAAGAACAAATAAGACCAGATATTATAGAGAAGCTCTAGATCTTGATAAAATTTCTCTTGCCTTCTAGGTAACTTACTGGGCTGGGAGGAATCCAGAAACCAGATAAACTCTCTGATATACACTTCATATACCATAATAGAGAAACCTAAATTCTATCAAGCTCATAGATTTTTTAATATGTCCTCTCTTCACTCTAGAAGAACCCAAATGAACAAGATCTCAAACTATATTTAAGATAATGAAAACAAACAAACAAAGAACAGGAAACTCTTGGTTACTGAATGAGAGTCAATGCAATCAAAGACTTAGTCTTAGTTACACATCCCCAGGATATATGTTCTAGACATTCTGGAACCTCTTTATTCACATACTATCACATGTTTCTTCTTTAGGAAAAATGAAATATTTGAAAAAAAAGAAATCATGAATGGTGATACATGATAGGCAACCCTAATGGATGACACATCATTGCTCTCTCTCTAAAAGTTTTCAATTGTTCCTTTCATGGCCTTTGATTCTGTCACTCAGCAATTCTTTTACCTAGTTCCCACTAGCTTGTGTGCAGTGTGTGTGCACATACATGTAATCTTTTGACATGATGTATGGAACTTATTCTCGATTCAGTGTGCAGAGATTACAACAGAAAGACAAAAATGTCTATAACATGACCACCAAGTCTTTCCCTGATGTTCAACTCAGAATCCTAAAAAATGAATCTTTAAGTATGTGAAAAAAAAGAAAATCCAGTAACCTAATCCACTATATAAACAAACTCAAAGAATAAAATCACAGGAAAATCTCATTAAATGCAGAAAAATCACTTTTCAAAATACAACAATCCTTCATCTTAAAAGTATTGGAGAAATCAAGAATTCAAGGCCCATACCTAAACATAAGAAAAGCAATTTACAGCAAATCAACAGCCAATATCAAACTAAATGGAGACATACTTGAAGCAATACCACTGAAACTGGGACAAGACAAGGATGCCCACTTTCCCCTTATCTATTCACTATAGTATTCAAAGTGCTAGATAGAACAATAAGACAGCAAAAAGAGATCAAGGTCATACAAATTGGCAAAGAAGAAATAAAGGTAACACTATTTGCAGATGACAGGATAGTATACATAAGCATCCCCAAAAGTTCAAGCAGAGGATATTTCCAGCTCATAAACAACTTTAACATATGGGATGGATATAAAACTAACTCAAACATATCAGTATACTTCCTTTATACAAATGATAAAGAAGCTGAGGAAGAGATTAGGGAATCAACTCCCTTCACAATAGCCACAGATAATATAAAATATCTTGGAGTAATTCAAACCAAACAAGCGAAAGACCTATATGACAATAACTTCAAGTCTCTCAAGAAAGAAATCGAAGATCTCAGAAAATAGAGAGATCTCCCACGTACATAGATATAGAGATCAGGTGGGGTGGGGGTGGGGACATGCATATGAAGACAGGAGGATGGGGAGGAGATATGGGATATAGAACAGTCAGAGGGTGGATGGGAGGGAATATGATATGGAGTGTAAAAAATAAATAAACAAATTGAAAAAATAAAACTATAAAAATATTCAGAAAATATTTTAAAAAAAAGAAAGAATTCAAAGAAGATCTCAGAAAATGGAGACATCTCTCATGCTCATGGACTCACAGAATTAATATAGTAAACAAGGTCTTCCTACCAAAAGCAATCTACGGATTCAATGCAATTCCCATCAAAATTCCAATACAATGCTTCAAAGACATGGAAATTGCAAATCTCAAATTCATCTGGAAAGGCAAAAAACCCAGAATAGTGAAAACAATTCTTAAAAGTAAAAGACCGGATGGGAGAATCACCATCCCTGACCTCAAGCTTTACCACAGAGCAATAGTGATAACAACTGCATGATATTGGTACAGAGACAAACATATTGAGCAATGGAATATAATTGAAGATCCAGAAATATAACCGCACACTATGGTCACTTTATCTTTGACAAAGAATCCAAAAATATGTAATGGAAAAAAGAAAACATCTTCAATAAATGGTGCTGGTCTAACTGGCTGTCTGTATGTATAAAAATGAAAATAGACCCATATCTGTCACCTCTCACAAAGCTCAAGTCCAAGTGGGTCAAGGACCTCAACATGAAACCAAATACATTTTATTGCTTTTATTTTTTTTCTTCCAAAACTTAGTTTAGGCTGCTACAACACATTTTCTTTAATGAATTATGTACTGTTTCCTTATTTATTCATATCACTGATTGACTTTATATTTACAAAGGGTTTTTAAGCTATCCGATTCTGCCTTAACTGCTCTCATGCCTTCCAATAGAGTGCATTGATTACAGATTTGTGTAGCAGCCCATCCTGCTCATTTATCTATTCACTTTTGCATGACATAAAAACTTTATGGTGTGGTCATTTTTACTCTTTTCTACAGTACTTAGTTGTTACACTTTCAATATCTGTACATTAATGTGTGATGTTGTGTGTGTGTGTGTGTGTGTGTGTGTGTGTGTGTGTGTGTGTGTATGACCTGATTTGGATCTTCTTCAGTTCATGAGTTAGAGATTAATTTCTGATAACCAATTTGTTTCCTTTTTGGATATCATTTGTTGAAATATTCACATACTCCTGGTTGTCCTATGTATAAATAGATCACCAGAACTTCAGGTTTATCAACTTTGCTCTCATTCCCAAAGACTGAGACCAACACCATTCTTTGATGACTTCGCAAAGATCATTCTTTTTATTTCGAACACTGAAACCTGGAGCTCATTCATATTGAGGGTTGAGACTGAGGGAAAGGTGGTCCAGTGACTGGCCCAAATTGGGATCCCTCTCAATGGAAGGCTCCAAGCCCTGACCATATTACTGCCTCTATGGTGTGCTTGCAGAGAAGAGCCTAGCATGTCTCTCTTCTGAGAAGGCCCAAAACCATCTGAATGAGACAGATGCAGATTCTTATACCCAACCATTGAAATGAAGTCAAAAAACCCAGTGGCTTAATTGGCAAAAGTCTGGAAGAAACTGAGGAGGAAGGCAACCCCATAGGAAGACTAGCAATTTCAAGTAACACTGACCATTGAGATCTCTTCAAAACTGAACCACCAACCAGGCAAAACACAAGGTCTATTTCAAAGTCTCTGACATATATAGCAGAGGACTACCTAGTCTAGCATCAGTAGGCTAAGAGGCACGTAACCCTTAAGAGATAGTAGTAGTAATAATAATAATAATAACATCAATAATAATAATAATAATGACAATAATACTTTGTGTAAGATCTGATGTTCCACAGTGTTTACTAAAGAAAGTACTACAAGAATCTATTTTTAAAATTGAAAGGTGCTGCTTTACAATGTGGTTATGTCACAGGAACGGAGGAGGTTCTGAACTTGCAGTAGAGCTTATCCAGCTTCCCAAGAGTTTTCCTTCAATATCCTTAGTATATTTAGAAGTAGCGACATGAAACCCACAAGTGGATGACAAGCCCAGAATGAGAGTCTTTGATATGTTCATTCCTAAATGGAATGTCTTTGTCACATCCCTGTTCTCAGTGCTTAGGGATCAATGCTGAAGAGTAAGTAGAATGATTGTAATAACCAGAAGATGTGGTCATCATCAAAGAAACAGTGTCTTACATAAAGAACATAGAAGATTTACATATGAAATTACAGATACTGTGTCTTCAAGAACAACACATATAGAAGCTTAGACCCGACAAAACCCAATGAGGAAGAGTGGGGACAAGATAACAACATTAACAATGAACTCAATCATGCTTGATAGCTGCTTAGAGAATGTCAGATTTCTTCATTGGAGTAAAACTAGGTATATCAATTACACTTCTCACAGGCCACATGATCAGGAGCTGACAACAAAACATGAACTTTATGGGATTTTTTTTGTTTCTATTTCAGATTTTCTTTCTAAGTGGGAGAAAAAAAACATGAAAGTGAAAGTGGGAGTGAAGGTAGATGATAAAGCATCTGGGAGGAATTAGGAAAATAGAATTTTTAAAATTAAATTTACTGAAAATAATAAGAAAAATGACACAATTATGTGTGCTGGATGATAAATTCGGTAATTATATACATGTATCATATTGTAGTATAATCATGAGAAGATACAGTAAAGATCAGGAATGCATTTCCACACTATCACCACCGTTTGACCTTTGATTTTAAACATCAAATATTGGCAAATAGCAATTTTGTATATCAAAGTTATCCTCTTATGCTAATTTATGAAAATAATTTGGAAACAGAAGACCAAGCATTTAACATGCTTATTGGTATAATTGTTTTCTCTTTGAAATATTTAACATGCATTCATTTAATAATTTTGAATTATAAAACCCAGCTATATAGTCTGTACCAAAAATATGGGACATGCTCTTTTGCTATTACCTCTCCTTTCCATCTCAGCTTCTGAGAATCCGAACATAGTCTCCATTCCTGCATTTCCAGGTTTCCATACTCCATGTAACACACAGAGTTCACATAGCATGTATTCTTCATGTACCTGGGTTTTCTCACTTAAGGTAGCGTACTCAGAGTTATCCATGTTCTACCACAGGACAGCATTTTCTTCACTGCAAGACCAGATAACAGTATTTTGATTAATTTTCATTTTCTTTATTCATTCTTTCTTCCATAAATACTGTGATTGATTTCTCAACCTTTTTATTGAATCATTGATCATTATATATGTGTACACAGTATGGTGTTTTTCATCATATTCAAAAGTTACATCTTTGAATCTCACTAACACCTGGATTCCCACAAACCAACTTCATAATGAAGTAAATGTTTTATCTTAGCTCCTGTGAATAATCCTTCAATGGTTGAACTTAATGGTGTAGATATCTACCTGACACATATTCCTGGCTCTTAAACATAGCACACTAGCTGTTTGAGAGATGATATGATGATGCCAATTTTGTTCATTGAAGAGTCTGCACAACAATGTGATCATTCTTATCTATATTCCAACAGAAAAACGTCCTTATCTTTGCATCCTTACCATCTCTGAACATCTCCTTTTTTGATTTCTTAGCCCAAGAATTGTGATGAACATTCTGTTGGGTAATTTACTTTTCTCTGATAATTTAAAAATTGTAATTTTATTTAAATATCTTTGAAAATACAGGCATGTTTAAATAAATTTGTCTATTTGTTTCAACTTTCTTTACTTGTTACCAAATTGAGTTTCCTCTATATTTATATGTAGGCATGTAATCACATTATGTTATAAACATTTTCAAATATCTGATATCAAGTACATAGTACTGTAGTCAAGTACATGCAACACTAAACACAATAACTATATATATATATGTATATATACCATAATACATAGTACATAACCAGGTGTAAAAATCACAAATAATAAAGAGAAGATCAGAAGTTTGGGAAGGAGAAACTTTAGGCAGAAATGAAAATTGAAGAGATAAACAAAAATTTATTAAAAATAAAACTAAGAATTTTATAAAGGTTTAAAATTTATATTAAAATGTATATTGTATACCAGTATTATTCCCTCAGTTACATCAATATAACCTTTTTTTGTCCCTATCCTTCACTTATGAACATTTCTTTGAGAGTTTCACTTACATTTCATTAGATATTTGCATATATAATTCTCTAACTGTGAAATATTTAAGGTCCACAAGGGAGAGACTCATAGCATCTGTAGATCTGGAAAGATCTAAATAGCTTAAGAAAATTGTCCTAATGCATTACAGAAGAACAAAATCTGTTGTGTATATATAAAATAATTTATTTATTCACTCATTTGTTGACAGACATTTTTGGTTCAGTAATTTAGTTTTTATAGAAAATGTTGAATAAATAACCATTTGCATGCACATATTTCTGAGGCATGTTTAATTGCTGTCATTTGTTTAATATTTTAGTAAGCAACCTTGTGCAAAAGCCACTTTTATTTTCATATATGTGAAAGATAATTACAAACTCTCATAAATGAGGAATTTTTTTTTAAATTTCTAGTAACCATTATCTTCTTTGCTACTACCACCAATCAATTTTGTCACCAAGACAAGTAAATGTCTCAGATTAGGATTTTCTTTTGAAATTGAGAGATTAGGCTTTGATATTCTATCTAAATGATATGCACATGTCTTAAGGAAGGTTCCCCAGACAGAGTTAGGATTTGAATCCCAGTATCCTGTTGACAGACTGAGATGTACTCTATTATCTTCTTCTCCAGCTAGGATGTCCTTATTTAAGGAAGACCCTACATCATGAATATCCAAATCATGTGAGTCTACAATGATAAATACAGGGATATCCACACCAAACTACAACAAATGAGCACTGTTTTGTCTACAGTCACCAAATCACAAGGTTCTTACCATTAAGTGCCACTGGATCATCTTCTTCCTGATGGCAGTAGTTACAGTAAGGGGACCCCAAGTCCCAATCCTGAGGGGCCATACAATCGGTGACAGTGGCATTCACTTTGCCTTTCTTTATACAGGTGTCAGCTCAGAAGTCCAGCTGCAACAGTCTGGAGCTGAACTAATGAGGTCAGAGGCCTCAGTCAAGTTTTCCTGCAAGGCTTCTGGCTACAACTTTACTAGCTATTACATGTACTGGTTGAAGCAGAGGCCTGAACAGGACCTGGAGTAGATTGGAATGATTGATCCTGAGGATGGTAATACTATATATGTTCAGAAGTTCCAGGACAAATCCACTCTGACTGCAGACAAATCCCCCAATACCGGCTAACTGATGCTGAGCAGTCTGACATCTGAGGACACTGCCATCTATTACTGTGCTAGACACAGTGTTGTAACCACATCCTGAGTTTGTCAGGAACCACAGAAGAGCAGGAAGCTGACTTGAACTGAGGAGACAGACAATATCATCCCGAAGATTTGTGTAGAAATAGTTATTCTGATTGTTCCTATGTCTGCATCCTCACAGTTCTATATGGTGTTGACAACATTGTAAAGGGTGTCTCAAAATGATGTTGATTAGGGATACTTCTAGAGTATACTATATTTTGACAAGTTCTTTATCAGTGAACATCTCCATTGACAGGTTATGGTTTAGTAACTGAAAAAGAATATATTGTTACAATATGATATACATATCCATCAAATCTAAGAGATTGTAAGTTGTTGCTGAACTTGACACAAATGAACTATATTATGAATATGGCAAGTAAAACCAAAACAACAAAATGTAAGCAAAAACCTCATTCACAGTCCGTTGATGTGTCTGAAACAAGAAAAGACAGATTTTGAATAGGGTCACCATAGATTTTGGGGTAGCTAATTTGCTTCTCCTATAGAGTCTTATTTCATACCATTAACTAAAGGTATTAATACATCTAAATATATATTGCCTTTGGTAGTAATAGTCAAATCTCTCTTTATTTCAGGATTAGGGTTGAAGCATCATGTCATGTTTTGGAGCCCTCAGTGCATGGATTCTGCTCCTCTGGGAACAGCTGGCTCCTGCTCAGATAACACTGGGGCCAGAGCAATGGAATTCCTAGATGAACATGCAAGAAGTCTGATCATGTCATCAGCAGCCCTAGGTGTTCTCTCTCTCTTTTATCTTGAGACTGAATTCATTTTTATCAATACTGGGTTTTCATTGACTGGAACAGTAAAACTTTTTTTTTCATATTTTCCAGGTATGTTAGAGGAAAGTTTACCAGAGTGAGGATGATTAGCAAGTTTTAATTTATATGATTTTGAGATATAGCTTTTTCCCTCCACATTGGAAACATATAGGAAGACACAAGAATATTGGCATAACTGAGCCTATTGTTCCAAAATTTAGCATAGTTTCATCAAATCATCAGCAGTATGAATATTATTAGTAACCACAGAATGCTTTTCTTTACAGTTAAAACTTGCATTTTTTTTCTTTTCTAAGTTTTTTTTTTTTTATTTACATTCCAAATCATTTCCCCTTTCCCGTTTCCTCCCTCCCCGAAAGTCCCATAAGCTCTCTTCCCTCCCTCTTTTCTCCATTCAACCCCCTCTCGCTTCTCTGTCCGGGCGTTCCTCTACATCCAGTCTTTCCAGGACCAGGGGTCTCTCCTTCCATCTTCTTAGAAATCTATTGATATGCGAATTGTGTCTAGGGTATTCCGAGATTCTGGGTTAATATCCCCTTATCAGTGACTGCATACCATGTGTGTTCTTTTGTGATTGGGTTACCTCACTAAGGATGATATTTTCAAATTCTGACCATTTGCCTAGGAATTTCGTGAATTCATTGTTTTTAATTGCAGAGTAGTATTCCATTGTGTAGATATACCACATCTTCTGAATTCATTCCTCCATTGAGGGACATCTGGGTTCTTTCTAGCTTCTGGATATTATAAATAAGGCTGCTATGAACATAGTGGAGCATGTGTCCTTATTGCATGCAGATAAAACCTCTGGGTATATGCCCAGGAGTGGTATAGCAGGATCCTCCTGGAGTGTCATACCCAGTTTTCCGAGGAACCGCCAGACTGCTTTCCATAGTGGTTGTACCAGCTTGCAATTCCACCAGCAGTGGAGGAGTGTTCATCTTTCTCCACATCCTCGCCAACAACTGCTGTCTCCTGTGTTTTTGATCTTAGCTATTCTGACTGGTGTGAGATGGAATCTCAGGGTTGTTTTGATTTGCATTTCCCTAATGACTAAGGATGATGAACATCTCTTTAGGTGCTTCTCAGCCATTAGATATTCTTCAGGTGAGAACTTTTTGTTTACCTCTGTACCCCATTTTTAATAGGGTTACTTGCCTCTCTGGAGTTTAACTTCTTGAGTTCTTTGTATATATTGGATATTAGCCCTCTGTCGGATGTAAAGTTGGTAAAGATCATTTCCCAGTTAGTTGGTTGCCGCTTTGTCTTTTTGACAGTGTCTTTTGCCTTGCAAAAACTTTGTAATTTAATGAGGTCCCATTTGTCTATTCTTGATCTTAGAGCATAAGCTATTAGAGTTCTGTTCAGGAAATTCTCCCCTGTGCCCATATGTTCCAGGTTCTTCCCTAGTTTCCTTTCTATTAGTTTCAGTGTGTCTGGTTTTATGTGGAGATCCTTGATCCACTTGGAATTGAGCTTGGTGCAAGGAGATAAGAATGGGTCAATTTGCATTCTTCTGCATGTTGACCTCCAGTTGAGCCAGCACCATTTGTTGAAAAGGCTATCTTTTTTCCACTGGATGGTTTTAGCTCCTTTGTCAAAGATCAAGTGACGATAGGAGTGTGGATTCATTTCTGGGTCTTCAATTATGTTCCATTGATCTACATGCCTGTCACTGTACCAATACCATGCGGTTTTTAACAGTATTGCTCTGTAGTACAGCTTGAGGTCCGGAATACTGATTCCCCCAGAGGTTCTTTTACTGTTGAGAATAGTTTTAGCTATTCTGGGTTTTCTGTTATTCCAGATGAATTTTTGAATTGCTCTTTCTAACTCTATGAAGAATTGAGTTGGGATTTTGATGGGGATTGCATTGAATCTGTATATTACTTTTGGTAAGATGCTCATTTTTACTTTATTAATCCTGCCAATCCATGAGCATGGCAGATTTTTCCATCTTCTGAGGTCTTCTTCAATTTCTTTCTTCAGAGACTTGAAGTTCTTGTCATACAGATCTTTCACTTCTTTGGTTAGAGTCACGCCAAGATACTTTATATGGTTTGTGGCTATCATGAAGGGTATCATTTCTCTTACTTCTTTCTCAGCCTGCTTATCCTTTGTGTATAGGAAGGCTACTGACTTGCTTGAGTTGATTTTATATCCGGCCACTTTGCTGAAGTCGTTTATCAGCTGTAGGAGTTCTCTGGTGGAGTTCTTTGGGTCGCTTAAGTATACTATCATATCGTTTGCAAATAGTGATAGTTTGACTTCTTCCTTTGCAATTTGTATCCCTTTGACCTCTTTTTGTTGTCTAATTGCTCTAGCTAGAACTTCAAGTACTATATTGAAAAGATATGGAGAGAGAGGGCAGCCTTGTCTAGTCCCTGATTTTAGTGGGATTGCTTCAAGTTTCTCTCCATTTAGATTGATGCTGGCTACCAGTTTGCTGTAAATTGCTTTTACTATGTTTAGATATGGGCCTTGAATTCCTGATCATTAAAAGACCTTTAGCATGAAAGGATGCTGAATTTTGTCAAATGCTTTCTCAGCATCTAATGAGATGACCATGTGGTTTTTTTCTTTGAGATTGTTTATATAGTGGATTACACTGATGAATTTCCTTATATTGAATCATCCCTGCATCCCTGGGATGAAGCCTACTTGATCGTAGTGAATGAGGAGTTGGTTCTTTGAGAAAATCAACAAGATAGATAAGCCTTAGCCAGACTAATCAGTGGGCACAGAGATAGTATCCAAATTATTAAAATCAGAAACAAAAAGGGAGAGATAACAACAGAAACTGAGGAAATTCAAAAAATCATCTGATCCTACTACAAAAACCTATATTCAACACAACTAGAAAATCTCGAGGAAATGGACAATTTCCTTGACAGATACCAAATACCAAAATTAAATCAGGATCAAATAGACCATCTAAACCGTCCTATAACCCCTGAAGAAATAGAAGTTGTCATTGGAAGTCTTCCAACCAAAAAAAAAAGCACAGGTCCAGATGGTTTTAGTGCAGAATTCTATCAGACCTTCAAAGAAGACCTAACACCAATACTCTTCAAACTGTTCCACAAAATAGAAACAGAAGGAACACTACCCAACTCGTTCTATGGAGCCACAATTACACTAATACAAGAAGCACACAAAGATCCGACAAAGAAAGAGAATCTCAGGCCAATCTCTCTTATGAATATCGATGCAAAAATACTCAATAAAATTCTTGCCAACCGAATCCAAAACTTGCATTTTCATTAGCTGATGAGAGGGAAAAGGTAGAAACAGCTTCAATATTTTTATTTTGCTAAATACAACTTCTTGAAGATGATCCACAAAGTACTAAAGAGCTCTGTAGATTTTTGTCTGGCACTGGGAAAGAATCCTAAAAGACTATTAATATGAGGAACTTCATTCCAAGTACTGAATTGTGCTTTGATATTAACAACTTGAGAAGGGGAAAACTGTTTGAACTTCATTTTGAAGTTTTTATAGATGATTGATTGATAAGTAATTTTTGGAGAGGTGGGTGTTCCTTCTTTTGTTTAAGAGCATCAGTAGGCAGGCATACATCTATTCCTTGTTGGAGCAACAGACTAAACTTATGAAGGATGAGAATCATTTTATAATAACCTGCTAGTCAGAGGGTTTCATTTCATATATAGTTGTCAGAATGTCTATTATTCCTGTAGTGAGATGACTCTCAATCCCATTCTCTATAACACACTTTTGACACCATCATCTATGGCAAATGGGTCTTCATGGGCAGAACCTTGTCATACTTCACTAATGACTGAAAATATTGATGCCTGAGAAGTTTTTGAGAAGTATTTTAATGGATGTGGATCACATAATACGTTAACATTGGTCAGGGAATCTTGCAGAATAGATGCAAGAGATCCAATAGCAAGACAGATTTCTGGTATTTTCTTTACTTTTATGGAGACTGTATAGCCTACTCAGCCTGATTCCAGACTATTGAATGACTCATTATAACTAGTTTCATAAACCAGAACAATCAATCACTAAGTTTTGTGCCAGATCCTGAATGAGTTCCATTCTTTGGACACTATGGACATTTCTTGGTAATAGGAAAGAGTTGATGAGTTTATCTTAATTATACTTTGATTTCAATTCATTTAAGTAACTTTTGATTATTCTGTGCAGGAACAGAAACTTTGGGAACAGTTGAATGCCCAACAGTAAAAGAAATATGAGAAAAAATGAGAAATCACTTTATATCATTTAACCAAGAGCAAGCTCAGATTTGAATTCATTATTCTCTATTTTATCATCCCTGTGTCTATTTTTCCTATTAGTATTTTGTATAGGTTTGAGTCACTGTCTCTTCCTTTCTCTCTCCCTCTAATCTTCCACTCTCTCTGTGCATGTGTATCCCCCTTAACAGAGAATTTAATTCTGTATTAATTCACCAACCCAGAAAATATTCCTCCAAAAATTTACCTTACAGATAACTTTAGCAGGTTTTTATAAGGGTGTTCCCTTATTAATCACACCAACTAACCTAAATAATAAAAAACAATAGAAACATCATTGTTTATCAAACGATACCTATATGGTGTTTTCATCAATTTTAGATATCCATTTCATAAAGATTTTGAAACCTATATTTTGCTTTTTCAGCAAATGATTATCATAATACAAATTCATATGCACTCATTGAGTCAGGAGCATGGGGGAGAACATAACTTCAGATTAGAGTTGTGCATTTTGTTATCTTATAGAAGTTGATTATTTTGGAATCTCAGACAAAGTAAGGTTGGGTATAGTAAAATTAGTTAAGTGTTAATATTTGCTATTCATATATGGATGAACACAGGTGATTGTTGTTTTTCTGGAGTGCTTTTAAACTGTGAAAACTTGCAGCCTAGAAGGTTCCATAAAATAAATATTTTCTTGGGAGGAAAAATTCTTTAGGTTTTTTAAATTAGAGGTATAGATCTGACAAACCAAGTGTGTTCTGTACTATTCTTATTGTCTTTTTAAAATCTCTTTATTTATTTTTACATTTTTATTAGATATTTGCTTAATTCGCATTTCATATGTTAACCCCTTTCCTCGATTCCCCTCCTAAAACCCCCTATCCTAACTTCTGCCCCCTGCTCACCATCCCACTCACTCCCACTTTCCTGTCCTGGCATTCCCTTACATTGTGACACTGAGCCTTCACAGAACTAAAGGTTTCTCCTTGCATTGATGTCCGACAAGGCCATCCTCTGCTGTGTATGTAGCTGGAGCCATGGTTCCCTCCATGTTTGCTCTTTGGTCGGTTGTTCAGTCCATGAGAAATCTGGGGGCACTGGTTGGTTCATATTATTTTTCCTCCTATGGGACTGCAAATACCTTCAGCTCCCTGTGTCCTTTCTCTAGCCCCTCCATTGGGAACCAAGTGCTCAGTCCATTGGTTGGCTGTCAGCATCAACTTCTTCACTTGTCAGACACTGCAGGACCTCTCAGGAGACAGCTATAGCAAGCTCCTGTCAGCTGGCACTTGTTGGTATCCACAATGGTGTCTGGGTTTAGCAACTGTAAATGGCATGGATCCAAAGGTGGGGCAATCTCTGTGTGGCCTTTCATTCTGTCTCTGCTCCACACTTTGCCACTGTATCTCCTCCCAGGGGCATTTTGATCCCCCTTCTAAGGACTGAAATATCCACACTTTGGTCTTCCTTCCTCTTGAACTTCATGTGGTCTGTAAATTGTATCTTGGGTATTCCGTGCTTTAGGGCTAATATCCACTTATCAGTGAGTGTATTCCATATGTGTTCTTTTGTGATTGGGTTACTTCACTCAGGATGATATTTTCTAGTTTCATTCATTTACCTGAAAATTTCATGAATTCTTGTTTGTAAAAACCTGAGTAGTATTCCATTGTGTAAATATAGCACAATTTCTGTATCCATTCCTCTGTTAAAGGACATCTGGGTTCTTTTCAGCTTCTGGCTGTTAAAATAAAGCTATTGTGAACATATTGGAACATGTGTCCTTATTATATGTTGGAGAATCTTTTGAATATACGCCCAGAAATGGTATATCTAGGTCCTGAGGTATTACTAAGTCCAATTTTTGATGAACTGCCAAACTGATTTCCAGAGTGGTTGTACCAGCTTGCAATCCCCCCAGCAATGGAGAAGTGTGTTTTTTTCTCTGCATCCTAGCTAGTATCTGCTGTCCTCTAATTTTTTGATCTTAGCCATTCTGACTGGTGAGAAGTGGAATCTCAGTGTTGTTTTTATTCACATATCCCTGATGATTAAGGATGTTGAACACTTATTTAGGTACTTCTCAAACATCCTCAGTTGAGATTTCTTTATTTAGCTCTGGGCTCAATTTTTAATAGGGTTATTTGTTTCTCTGAATTCTAACTTCCTGAGTTCTATGTATAAATTGGATCTGAATCCTCTATCAGATGTAGGATTTTTCAAGATGTTTTCCCGATCTGTTGGTTGGTGTTTTGTCCTATTGATGGTGTCCTTTGCCTTACAGTAGCTTTGCAATTTTATGTAGTCCCATTTGTCAATTCTTGATCTTAGAGCATAAGCTATTGGTGTTCTGTTCAGGAAATTTTCCCCTTTGCCCATGTGCTCCAGGCTCTTTCACACTTTCTCTTCTATATGATTCAGTGTATCTTGTTTTATGTGGAGGTCCTTGATCCACTTGTACTTGTGCTTTCTACAGGGTGATAAAAATGGATCAATTTGCATTCTTCTACATGTTGACTGCCAATTGAACCAGCACCATTTGTTGAAAAGACTTTTCTCCACTTAACAGTTTTAGCTCCTTTCTCAAAGATATAGTAAGCATAGGTGTATAGGCTCATTTCTGGGTCTTCAGTTCTCTACCATTGATCTATCTGCCTGTCACTGTACCAATACAATGCAGGTTTTATAACAATTGCTCTGTAGTATAGCTTGAGATCAGGGATGGTGATTTGGATAGAAGTACTTTTATTGATGATAATAGTTTTTGTCCCCTGGGAATTTTGTTATTCCAGCTGAATTTTGAAAATCTTCTTTCTAACTCTATGAAGAACTGAGTTGGATTTTCCATGGGGATTGCATTGAATCTGTAGATTGCTTTAGGCAAGATAGCAATTTTTACTATATTATTCCTGCCAATCCATGATCATTGGAGCTTTTTACATCTTCTGGATCAAGAAATCAATCATCTTTCTTGATTTCTTGATTTCTTTCTACAGAGCCTTGAAGTTCTTGCCATACAGATCTTTCACTTGCTTGGTTCTTGTAAAGAAAGTTTTTTATGCTATTTATGACTATTGTGAAAGGTGTCATTTCTCTAATTTCTTCTCAGTCTCTTTATCCTTTGAGTAGAGGAAGTCTAGTGATTTGTTTGAGTTAACTTTTTATCAGCATCTTTGTTGACATTCATCAGGTCTTGGAATTCTCTGGTAGAATTTTTGGGGTCACTTAAGTATACTATCATATCATCTGCAAATAGTGATAATTTGACTTCTCCCCTTCCAATTTGTAATCCTTTGACTTCCTTTTGCTGTTTAATTGTTTTGGCTAGGACTTCAAGTACTATATTGAACAGGTAGGTAGCTAGTGGACAACCTTGTCTAGTCACTGATTTTAGTGGGATTACTTCAAGTTTCTCTCTATTTAGTTTGATGTTGGCTACTGATTTTCTGTATATTGCTTTTACTATGTTTAGGTATGGGCCTTGAATTCCTAACATTTCCAAAATTTTTATCATGAAGGGGTATTGGATTTTGCCAAATGCTTTCTCAGCATCAAATGAAATGGTCATGTGATTTTTCCTTTGAGTTTTGTGTGTGTGTGTGTGTGTGTGTGTGTGTGTGTGTGTGTGTGTGTGTGTTTTACATTGATGAATTTCCATGTATTGAACCATCCCTTAATCCCTGGAATGAAGCCTACTTTATTGTGGTGATTGATCTTTTTCATGTGTTCTTGGATTCAGTCGGTAAGAATTTTACTGAGTATTTTTGTATGGATATACATAAGAGAAATTGATCTGAAGTTCTCTTTCTTTGTTGAACCTTTGTGTGGTTTAGGTATCAGAGTAGTTGGGGCTTCATAGAATGACTTGGGTAGTGTTCCTTCTCTGTCTATTTTGTGGAGTAGTTTAAAGAGTATTGATATTAGGTCTTCTTTGAAGTTCTGATAGAATTCTGAATTAAACCCATCTGGTCCTGGGAATATGGGATTGATAGTTCATTTATCTATCCTAATTTAAATTTGGTACCTGGTATCATTCTAGGGAATTTTCGAATTCATCTATATTTTCTAGTTGTGTTGAGTATAGACTTTTGTAGCAGGATGTGATGATTTTTTGAATTTCCTCATTATCTCTTGTTATATCTCTATTTCCTTTCTGAATTTGTTGATTTGGATACTCTCTCTGTGCCCTCTGGTTATTTTAGTTTAGGATTTATCTATGTTGTTTGTTTTCTCAAAGAACTAGCTCCTCTTTTATTTGATTGTTTGTACAGTTCTTTTCGTTTCTACTTGGTTGATTTCAGCCTTGAGTGTGATTATTTCCTACTTTCTACTCCTCTTGGATGTAATTGCTTCTTTTTGTTCTAGAGCCTTCAGATGTGCTAGCAAGCTGCTAGTGTAAGCTCATTCCAATTTCTTTTTGGGGGTACTCAGAGCTATGGGTTTTCCTCTTAGCTCTGCTTTAACTTTGCCTCATAAGTTTGAGAGTGTTGTGCCTTAATTTTCATTAAATTCTAAAACGTCTTTAATGTCTGTCTTTATTTCTTCCTTGACCAAGTTATCATTGAGTAGAGTGTTGTTCAGCTTCCATGGGGATGAGGGATTTCTATTTTTTTTTTAATTAAAGACTGCCTCAGTCCCTGATGATCTGATATGATGCATGGGATTATTTCAATCAAATTATATCTGTTGAGGCCTGTTTTCTGATAGATTATATAGTCAATTTTGGAGAAGTTACCACATGGTGCTATGAAGAAGGTATATTTTTTTTGTTTGTTTTAGGATGAAATGCTCTATAGATATGTGTTAAATTCACTTGGTTCCTAAATTCTGTTAGTTTCACTGTCTCTTTGTTTATTTTCCATTTCTATGATTTGTCCATTGCTGAGAGTAGGGTGGTCAATTCTCCGACTATGAATCTGTGAGTTCCCTTGAATTTGGATCATCGATGTTCAGAATTGAAAGTACATCTTGGTGGATGTTTTTCTTTTAGGAATATAAAGTATTCCTCCTTATCTTGTATGATAACTTTAGTTGAAAGTTGATTTTATTTGATATTAGAATGGCTACTCCAGCTTGTTTCTTGGGACCATTTGCTCAGAAAATTATTTTCCATCTTTTAGTCTGAGGTAGTGTCTGTATTTGTCACTGAGGTGTGTTTTTTGTATGCAGCAAAATGCTGAATTCTGTTTACATATCTATTCCACAGGCCCATGTCTTATTATTTGGGAATTGAATCCATTTATGTTAAGAGATATTAAGGAAATGTGACTGTTGCTTCCTTCATTTTTCTTATTAGAGACAGAATTATTTTTGTGTCTATCTTCTTTTTGGTTTGTTAGGAAAAGTCTATTTTCTTCCTTTTTCTAGGGTGTAGTTTCCCTCCTTGTGTTGGACTTTACCTATTGTCCTTTGAAGGACTGGATATGTGGAAAGATACTGTGTGAGTTTGTTTGTGTCATGGAATATCTTGGTTTCTCTACCTAAGTTAATTGAGAGTTTTGTAGGGTGTCGTAGCTTTGACTGGCATTTATGCTCTCTTATGATCTGTATGACATCTGTCCAGGAACTTATGACTTTTACAATCTCTGGTGAGAAGTCTGGTCTAATTCTGATAGGTCAGAGTTTATATGTTTCTTGACCTTTTACCCTTACTACATTTAATATTCTTTCTTTTAATAATGTTTTGATTATTAAGTGACAGGTGGAATTTCTTTTCTGGT
This sequence comes from Tokudaia tokunoshimensis, assembly GCA_036184795.1. NCBI lineage: Eukaryota > Metazoa > Chordata > Mammalia > Rodentia > Muridae > Tokudaia > Tokudaia tokunoshimensis. The sequence continues at coordinate 130,209,204 of BTHU01000012.1, read as the reverse complement.
CTAGTCTGTTTGGAGTTTGGTAGGCTTCTTGTATGTTCACAGAAGTCTCTTTCTTTAGGTTGGGGAAGTTTTCTTCTATTATTTTGTTGAGGATATTTACGGGCCCTTTAAGTTGGGAATCTTTGCTCTTTTCTACACCTATCATCTTTAAGTTTGGTCTTCTCATTCTATCCTGGATTTCCTGGATGTTTTGGGTTAGGAGATTTTTGCATTTTGCAGTTTCTTTGACTAGTGTGTCAATGTTTTCTAAGGTATCATCTGCATTTGAGATTCTCTCCTCTATCACATGTATTCTGTTGGTGATGTTTGCATCTATAACTGCTGATCTCTTTCTAAGGTATTCTATCTCCAAGAAAGTCTCCCTTTGTGATTTCTTTGTTTCTATTTCCATTTTTAGATCCTGGATAGTTTTGTTCAATTCCTTCCCCTGCTTGGTTGTATTTTCCTGGAATTCTTTAAGGGATTTTTTTATTATGTGCCGGGAGGACTTTCTGGTCTGGTCCAGTCTGTTTGGAGTTCTTTAGGCTTCTTTTATGTTCATGGACATCTCTTTCTTTAAGTTAGGGAAGTTTTCTTCTATAATCTTGTTGAAGATATTTACTGGCCCTTTAAGTTGGAAATCTTCACTCTCTTCTATACCTATAATCCTTAGGTTTGGTCTTCTCATTGTGTCCTGGATTTCCTGGATGTTTTGGCTCAGGAGCTTTTTTGCATTTTGCATTTCCTTTAGCTGTTGTTTCCTCTTTAAGTGCTTCTTCCTGTTTACCTGTGTAAACTTTCTCTAAGAGACTTTTTATGTCCTTCTTAAAGTCCTCTATCATCATCCTGTGATGTTATTTCAAATCTATTCTTGTTTTTCCTGTGTGATGGAGTATCTTGACTTGCTATTGTGTGAGAACTGGGTTGTGATGATGCCTTGTAACCTTTGATTCTGTTGCTTATGTTGTTTTGCTTGCCTCTTGCCTTCTGGTTGTGTCTAGTACTAACTGTACTCACTATCCCTACTATTATTTTGGTTTTATCAGAAGCCCTCAGATTTCAACTGTCTCTGTAATCTTCAGATACTGAGTGTAAAAGCTCCTGGATGTCAACTGCCTCTGGGATTATGAAATCCTAGTCTGATCAAGCTCCTGAGATCCTGTGATATTATGATCCTATGATACTGGGCTTGTTAGAACACCTGGGAATCATGCTTGGTCTGAATGTTGTGAGACTTGGTGCAGATTTAGTGCCAAAAATCAGCTCAGGAGACCAGTTCAGACCAAAAGGATCCGGTGCCATGGGCCAAGTGGGGGTTCCTGTGTCCCTGCATTCCCATGGGTCTGAGTAACTCTTGGTTTTGGGACAGATGGTGTGGCTTCCTCCCATATGGCCCCCGTTGTCGTAGAGCTCATGGGAGGCCAGCTTCCTCTGGGAGTTGTGGGATTGAGTACAGAGTCAAGGAAATGCCTAAGGTCTACTCAGGGCACCAGCTCAGACTGGAAGTGCTCCATCATTGTTTTTTTATAAACAATGCACATTTATTAAAGCCATCTTAAAAAGGAACAAAGTTGGAAAATTCATACTTCTTACCTTCAAAACAATCAATGATCAAAACATTGTATTACTGGCTTAATGATGGATGTGTATATCAACTGAGTGTAATCAAAATCCAAGGACAAGTCCATAGTTCACTTGTCATATTTGGTTTATCTGTAAGTCTCGGTAGGCCAAAACAATGGGTTTCCCTGGAAACCATCACCTTTTTAAGGCAGCTGGTTATTATACACCAGGTACACCAGGTTGGTGGCAACAAATTTTCTCCCATAGTGACAAGACTAGTCAATAAAAATTTCGATTATCTTAGTCTCAACAATCTTTTAAACACATGCCATTTGTACAGCTGGGTACATAGATGCAAATAAGTTAGATTGAACCTGTTCGTCATACCAAGTATAGAAGCTATTACAGAATTGATTGCAGAGAAAATAATCTAAAAGCTGGGTTGGTAAACTACTACAGTGGAAATACTGTTACCTGCTCAACTAATAACAATAATTCAACATCCTGAATCCACATGTTAGATAGAGAAAAATAACTCTCATGATTTTATGACCTCCATATTTATTTTCATAGTTGTGCATCTGAACACAAACAAAAAGACACATTAGGTAAATTAATGTAATATAAACACTTTAAAACTATTTAATAGTTAAATATCACAGAACTCTTTGAAGCCAGTGTAGAAATTCACATCATGCCATTGGATTACGTAAATACAGAATAGGACAAGGGTTTTTCAAACAGAAATAAGGAGATTAAAAAAAAATCTAGTAGAATTGTCTGTTGCAAATTATGGAGGATAAAATTGTAAAAACTGGGTTTAAAAGACATGGTTCCACTCTATTCAGGGCATTATTAGATAGTAACGCCCTGTGAGCCTCTGTGGCAGCATAAGAAAAACAACTTCCTGGAAGAAAAAGACTGTATCATGCTCCTATAGAAGAAAAACTCAAACATAAGAAACATACACTTAAATCCTTTCCTTGTTTTTAATATTATTTACTTACCATATTTTTGAGTTACATGAGACTCTCTGACATTCTGGATAAGAATGTGTTATTGGGAACTGACTTGTAAGTATTATTCTCATTCCACTGTTTTTCTTCATAAATTCCTGATTATACAGTTTCAAATGCCAACCCTTTTTGATTTTGGGGTGATCTAGTTATGCTTCTATCTTAGAAAAGGTATCTAATACTTCTTCTGTCTATTCCTTTCTCCACAGCATGGGGATGGAAGTCCAATCCTGACTAAAAAGCTCTCCTCTATTTCTCACAGGAGCCTTCTTCGTAGTGTGTGTGTCCTGAAGCTGCTTCTGTACTTTGTGTCTGCTCCATGTTCTGAGAGCCTTAGATAGTTCAGGAGAGAAACCTATGTGGTTTCTTCCCTTCCTGATTTATAATGGTGGTCATCGTTCTCAAGTGTGTTCTCCTATGTGTCCTTGAAGGTGTCATCACCTGGCCTTTTGAAGCCCTCATAGACACTGTCCTTCACTTTTTCTAGCTTTCCTTTCTGCTTTATTTCTTTTATTAGATATTTACTTTATTTACATTTCAAATGGTATCCTAATTTCTTGTAATGCCTCTCAAAATCCCCTATCCCATCCTACTTCCCCTAGCTCACCCCCCCTACCACACCCAATTTCCTGACTTGCATTCCCCTATTCTGGGGAATCAAGCTTTCACAGCACCCATGTTCTATCCTTTCACTGATGCCTGAAATGATCATCTTCTGCTACATATGTAGCTGGAGCCATGGGTCCCTCCATGAGTACTCTTTGGTTGGTGGGTTAGTCCCTGGGAGCTCTGGGCATACTGGTTGATTCACATTATTGTGCCTCCTGCAGAGTTGCAAATGTCTTCAGCTCCTTGTATAACTTCTCTTGCTGATCAATTGGGGACACTGTTCTTATTCTACTGGTTGACTATGAGCCATGGGTGATTTGATCCACTTCCAATAAGGATCAAAGTATTCACAATTTGGTCTTCCTTCTTCTTGAGCTTTATGTAGTTTGTGAGTTGTATCTTGGATGTTCCCAACTTGTGGGCTAATATCCACTTATCAGCGAGTGCCTACCATGTGTCTTCTTTTGTGATTGGGTGACCATACTCAGATTGATGCTTTCTAGCTCCATTCATTTGCTTAAGAATTTCATGATTAATGGTTAACATTTGAAATGTAAACAAAGCACATATCTAATTAAAAACAAAAAAGAACTGATGACCAGCAGGGGGCAGTCATCACCCATTAATCTTGATTGGGCCTCACTACTAGCTGCAGAGGTGGGCTAAATATGTGGGGATTTTTTTTCAAGTTTATGGTTTCATTTAGTACTTTTATATCATCTAGAAACCTTCTCTCATCATAGATTCTATTCTTGCTTTTATCTCTCCATCTGGATATATCTCATGAAAAGCGAACTTATTTACTTGTGTTTTCCCATAGCCACAGGGGATACAGTTGGGGACTAAAAATCCTTTCCATAGTTTGTCTGTTATATCTGTAATACAGACATTTTAAAACTCAATCAAAAATTTGAATCATGAGAACATATTATAGTCAATGTTTTCATAGAAAATTGAGACATTTTCTTGAGTTGATTAAACTTCACAAAAATTTTTTAAGCCACAAATATTCACTGTTTTGAAGGTTGATGCCAAAAATCACACAGCAATATTGTTGACTTAAGGAATTTCAGAGACTTTGCAGGGAGCTTCCAGAATCCTAGCACTTATTTGCAACCCTGAAGGCATAGAATGTCATAAACTCAGCATCGATGAGGTTCTCTGCATTTTTCATTGGCAGCTAGTAGGCAGATAGTCATAGGATATAAAATAAAATTTCATGTCTGTATTGATGTATATACATTACACTAGTTGGTTCCCCAAGAGCATCCTTCCTAGTCCAGGGGATAATTTCAACATTGTATAAATGACTAAAACTGCTAGATAACACTGACTCAAAAGCAGATGAAAGAAAGATAGAGATTTGAGTAAACAAAGGCAAAGCACAGAATCAATGTCCCACATTAGAGCAATGGAACTTCTGTCAGAAGAGATATTGCCTCGTGTCTTGTGGATGTGTTCAGGCTAAAATATGTGTTCACATATGTGACTATGTTGATGATTAAACAAAATAACATGTGTATTTAATGCTTCGCATGTGAGACTACATATGTTCAGTAGTCTAATAACAAGCATAATTACTTAAAATGTATCCACATTGTTGTAATAAAAAATAAAACATGATCAAATGTTTTACCATAATAAAGACAGGGATTTTTAGACCACCAACAAAGAAGTCTGACTGTGACCAAGCGTTGTCTCAGAGAGAAGCAGTACACAACATGGAGAAGCACAAATGCAGACACTGGGGATAATATACCAGATCTGAGTCTGACCTGGAATTGTGACAATGTGTGGTGCTGTTTAAATTTCATATATTTAAAAAGACTTAACTACACATAATAGACATACTACTGTAAATGTAAACAAATTCTTTTGTATCTTCTCTGAGCACTGTCTTCTCACAGAGTCCCACCCCTAAAGTCAACAGACCAAGTCAACAGAAGTAGGAGGAGGGATATGTGTGATAAAATACTCTACATGCCCTCTCCCCCTCCACTCCCTTGCCCTATTGACTTTCTCTCACAAATCCCTCCCTCCCTTCTCACATTTGATTGCTTTCTTCTCCCTCCCTTGTGAGACTGCATTGGCCCTACTTGGGCACTTCATCTTGTTGATCTTTTTGAGTTCTGTGGCAAATATCCACTTGTTAATGAGTACATACCATGCATGTCCTTTTGGGTTTGAGTCACCTCACTCAGGATAATATTTTCTAGATCCATGCATTTTCCTACTAAACTATTGAGTGAAAGAAAAGGACAAGCCCTGAGGGCCAGCAGAAAGAAGGGAAACAGGTAACCTCAGAGATAGGAAATTAGGGGGACCCTCCAGAATGAAGCAGAGACATGGACTCAAAGGGGAGGGACCTTAGATAAGATGCCTGAGAGCAGGGAAAGGGAAATTATAGAGCTTCCAGAAGGAAGACAGAGCATCAAATGAGGCTAAAGGGGGTCCATTCCATAGTCACAAATCTGATGCATCATTGTTCTTATCTGAAAGAATTGTAGGGATGGAAATGGAGAGTAGCCTGAGGAAAAGAAGTTGCAGCAATCGTCCCAGAGAGGGATCCAACTCAAGGGGATGTCCCAGGGCCTGACACTATTGCCAAGGCTATGGAGAGCTCACAAATTTGGAACTAGAATGATCACACTCTGGAAGACCCAACAAGAGGCTAAAAGAGTCTGATGCAGATGTTCATACCCAACCAATGGACTAAAGCAGCTGACCCCTGCTTTTGAATTAGGGAAAGTCTGGAATAACTAGGGAAGGATGAAAGAAGCTGAGGAGAAATGTAAACCTATAGGAGGACTAACAGTCTCAACTGATCTGGACCCATGAGATCCCTCAAACATGCAACTGATGTGAGGCCCCCAACACACATACAGTAGAGGACTGTCGGGTCTGTGTCCATTCAGGTTTGATGCACTTAACCCTTGGGGAGCCTAAGGCCCCAGGGAGTTTGGAGGTCAGGTAGGGAGGGTGGTGGGGACATCTGCAAGGAGACAAGGAGTGGGGAAGAGGTATGGGATGTGGAGTAGTTGGTGGATTAGGGAAGTGAAGTGTAGAGTGTAAAAAAGTACATAAATAAATTAAAAAGAGAGAAAAGCATCTATGTATGAATGGTCTCAAATTGTAATCCATTTTCCATAAACCCTCCATGTAGGTACAGCTTCTACTAATCTTTGAAATCACCAAATATCTTAACAAATACTTCTTCAGTTCTGATGTACACATATTTAAATACAGGATACATTATGATCTTAACAAAGTGAAGAACATTAGACAGGGCAGACCTGATGCATCTGTTGACACCAGGAACTCATCCTGTGGAAGAATGGATCCAACAGGTAGCTTGAAAATAAGTGAAGTTGAGGGAAGGATTTATTGGATTTCCATGATGATTGAAACCCATGACATGCATTTCAGAAACACCTGTGTGAATTCAGGTACATTGTGAGAACTTGAGTAATAGGCTTAAAAATACAATGTAGGTTATGATATGCTAAGAATATTTTTTGGAAATGGTATTTTAGGATAGATTATAATGACTGTTAAACCCTACAGGCAGCACAGTTGTATTGTGCCTTCTTTGTGCCGGAGATTGTTCATTTGTGCAAGAAGCAGATATTCACCCCATATGCTTTAAACCTGCAAAGAATCCTATAATAATAGGGGATAGTCCTTCTCAAGAGTGGACACCTTCTTTGGAATGACTAATGCTCAGGGTTAATTATGGATTTAAATAGGAGACACTTGTATTGAAATATTTGTGATGCATGTAATTGCTTATGTCCTCAAGCTACAGGCAATGCATCATTGACACCTTAGTCTAAGGATTTTGTAACCCCTTCACTCCTTCAGTTAAGTGATCAAACACATGTTTTCATTGAATCATTCTAGCCTAAGGAAGGAGTAACTTAAGGAATATAAGCAATAGAATAAATTTAGGCAATCTGTGTCTCAAATGTTAGGAATATGAGTTCAATATTTAGATGTGTTTGAAATCCCAGAGTTAAACTGGTGCCTTTGTTGCTGAATTTTGGAAATAATGAAAAATCCATGAAAGTTCTTTCAACATAGATAAATAAAAATGTCACTTTTCTCACAAACTTGTTAGTGTCTTTAATTGTCTTCATTTTCCATAATCCTCATGTACACATTAGGGACAAGATTCTGAAGGTGTTCTTCAGGAAAAAAATAGCTGATTTATAGAGTTTAATGACACACCAGTAAATAGTCTCCTTGTATCATGAATTAGACATACCTCCCCCTGTGTACTAGGTTAGGAAATCAAAGAAATCCTTAGGGAGCCAGAGCCACTTGAAGATGTGTGATTTCCTGTGGGTGTTGGTGTCTCTCTCCTGCAGTTAATTCTATTTCTCCTTGGTCATTTTAACATTCTGTCATTTCCGTTTGGTAGTAAGGATCTCATACACAACACGATAAATGATGGAACTATAAGTAGGAAGATTATAAAATGTATTGTTTCGGGATCGTTATAACTAGACTCAAAACCCAGAGATTATCTTTCTGCAGTTAAGGCAACGTAGACACAATCCCTTGATATAAATCGGAGGCGCACTGTGAGAGAATATCCATTCCAAAATCAGACCTCTTTTTAGAATTCTAATGGCCTAGCATTTTGCTTTTTATTGGTTATTTTATTTATTTACATTTCATCCATCCCCACCCCTGTTATATGAGAATGCTTCCCCACCAATCCACCCATTCCTGATTCAGTGCCCTAGCAGTTTTCCTACAATGGAGCATCAAGCCTTCACTTGAACAAAGACATCCAATCCCATTGATTCCAGATAAGGCCATCCTCTACAACATATGAAGCTGGAGCCATGGGTCCCTGCATGTGTACTCTTTGGTTGGTGGTTTAGTCCCAGGGAGCTCTGTGGTTTCTGGTTTATTATTGTTATTCTTCCTATGGGGTTGCAAACATCTTCAGTTCCTTCAGTTCCTACCCCTAAGTCCTGCATTGGAGTCCCAGTGCTCAGTCTGATGGTTACCTCTAAGCTTCCACAGAATAATTGGTCAGGCTCAGGCAGAGCTTTCAGGAAATAACTATATCAGGCTCCTGTCAGCAAGCACATCTTTGAATTAGCAACAATGTCTGGGCTTATTGTCTGTATATGCAATGGATACCTAGGAAGGGTAGTGTCTGGATGGCTTTTCAATCAGTCTCTACTCCAGTATTTGATTCTGAATTTCTTTTAGACCAGAATAAATCAGGATAAAAATTTTGGATATGAGTGAGTGACCCATCCCTCTACTGGGGGCCATGCCAAGGCTCTGGATATTGTCTCTACAGGTCCTCTCTCCAATTTGTAGGGTTTCAACAGTCATCCAAGTTGAGTTCTGGGAGCCTCTTGATTTCCTGGCACCTGGGACTTTATGGTGGCTACCCCCAGTTCCCCATCCACACCCCTGCTAAATAACTGTTCAATTTCCTGATCCTCTGTACATCTCCTCTTCTTCTCCCATACCTGATCCTGCACAACTTTCACCTATCTCTCCTCTTTTTTTACCAAGTTTCTCCAACCCTCTCCTTCCTGTGATTTCTTTTCTTCCTATTCTAAGGAGGTTTGAAGCATTCACACTTTGCTCTTCCATCTTATTGGTCTGTGACTTGTATTCTGGGTATTCTGAACTTTTTACCTAATAAAAACTTATCAGCGAGTACATAGAGTACATAACATGTGTGTTGTTTTGTAATTGGGTTTCCTCACTAAGGATGATATGTTCTAGTTTTATGGATTTGCCTGTGAATTTCATGAAGTTATTCTTTATAGTATCTGAGTGGTACTCCATTGTTTAAATGTGCCAAATTATCTGTATCCATTTCTCAGTTGAGGGACATCTGGGTTGTTTCCAGTTTCTGACTAATATAAATACGGCTGCTATGAACATAGTGGAACATGTGTACTTATTACATGTTGGAGTATCTTCTGGGTATATGTCCAGGAGTAGTATAGCTCTTGAACCAAAAGAAGCACAGAGGAGTAGTCAAACTCAGGGCTAAAATCAAAGAAGGAGAAACAAATAGAACTATACAAAGAATAAAAAAAAAAAAAAAAAAAAAAAACAAAAAAAACCAGGAGCTGGTTCTTTGAGAAAATCAACAAGATAGATAAACCCTTAGGCAGGCTAACCAAAGGGCACAGAGAGCATGTTCCATTTTCTTTCTCTCTCTTTTTTTTTCGAGACAGGGTTTCTCTGTATAGCTCTGGCTGACCTGGAATTCACTCTGTAGACCAGGTTGGCTTCGAACTCAGAAATCCGACTGCCTCTGCCTCCCAAGTGCTGGGATTAAAGGCATGTGACACCACTGCCCGGCTGAGAGCATATTCCAATTAACAAACTTAGAAATGAAAAAGGGAGATATAACTACACTAACAGTGGAAATTTAAATAACCACCAGGTCCTGCTACAAAAGCCTATACTCAAGAAAACTGAGAAATCTGGATAAAATGGACAATTTGCTGGAGAGATACCAGTTTCCTAAATTAAATCAGGATCAAAAAAATCATCTAAACAGTCCCATAACCCATAGAGAAATAGAAGCAGTCATTAAAAGTCTCCCAAACAAAAAACTAAGAACCAGATGTGTTTTTTGCAGAATTCTATCAGACCTTTAAGATAGAACTAATACCAATACTCTTCAAACTATTCCACAGAAGAGAAACAGAAGGATGTTACCTATTTCATTTTTTTTTTTTGCAGCCACAGTTACGCTAGTAAAATACATGCAAAGACCAAACAAAGAAAGATAACTTCAGATCCATTTCTCTTATAAATATCGGCGCAATAATATACAATTTTTTTTTTTGCAAACTGAATCCAATAACACATCAAAATGATCAATTGCCATGATTAAGTAGACTGACCTGGAATTTTGAAGGAACACATTATGATCGGGAAGATTCCAACACCCACCACAACACATACTCATTGTGAAGTTCCTAAATTTGTTTCTGTGCTGCTCAGTCACTCAGATGGTGACAGATCATTGCAAAAATGGTCATGCATAAAATAATGAGCTGAAAGAACTGTAATGAACGAGAGAGAACATTCCATACATGATATAGAGTTAAATTAGATAGAAAAAAGGGACATTGGTTTAGGCATTGATTTGTCTACTCAACCCACAGAAGTCTACACTCTGCCTTTGAAAGGCCAGTAATGAATCAATTCAACAGGCAAATACCAGAGATGTTTTGAAAAATTTTAGTTTCTTTGTGTAATGTAAACATAAGCTTAAAACATAAGAACACTAATCATCTTTTTGAGTTTCAACCTCTTTAATCAATCAAGAGACTATACATTAATAAGGTAGTTTGAGATTTTATCTAATACAAGCAACAATGACATATATTTAGGAAACAAATGACACCAAATTCTGATGATTAATTGGTAATAAACATGGTTAGTTTAACCTACTGTAGTTTCTATGGAATTTTGGCTGGACATTCCCCCAAATGCAAAATTACAAACATCATGTGACCTACCTACATCATTCCTTGGTATAAATCTAAGGATTCTTTGCTGGAAAGATACCAGATCATTTGTCCAACTACAATAAGGAAGGTTGAATCTGTCTCAAGACCTTAAAATCACAGGAGCAGAAGAGGGACACTGGGGAAGTTGGTATAAGATGACATAGTGGGATCATGACTTGTTATGTGACCTGTGATTTCCAATCCTCATTATCTATTATTTCAGACTCACACTACAGGAAGGCAGAGACAGTAATTGCGTTATAGTAATGAAAAAGTGCATTTAGTATCTACCTTCCCTGGTTTTGAAAGCAAGGCTGGCTCCCACATGCAAATGCATGTTCTAGCTCTAGGTTAAATCTCCTCCTGGGATAGGGCAGCATAAATACCTCTCACTGGAGATTGATCTCTGAAGAAAAGGGAGTGTGGCCTAAAGTATGAGATATTTGAGTTTTGTGTACCTGTTGACAGATCTTCCTGGTGAGTGTTTCAATTTCATGCATGTCTCCATGATGGTTTTTTTTAATGTATGATTTACAGAATTTATTCTTCTTGTCTGGTGGTATCCTTTTTGATGTGCAGCTTCAGGAGTCAGAACCTGGCCTTGTAAAACCCTCTCCATCACTGCCCTTCACCTGCCTGTCACTAGTTATACCATCATCTGTCATCATCACTGGAACTGGATCTGAAAGTTCCCAAGAATCAAACTGGAGTGGATGGGCTACATGAGCTACTGTGATAGTACTAACTACAACTCATCTCTTAAAATTAGATTGTCCACCACTAAAGACGCATCCAACAACCAGTTTTTCCTGCAGTAGAACCCTGGGACTAATAAGAACACAGCTAAATATTACTGTGTGTGAGCCCAGACATAAACCTCCTTGAAGAGCAACACTGAACCAACAGTAAGCATGCAGCATACACCAAGTACAGAAAATCTACTTTAGAGTAGGTCAAAAACAATTCTTGCCCAAAACTGTGGCAGCAGACTCCTGTTGTACAGGGAGACACACTGATGTTATGATCTTCAGTTAATACAATGTACACAGCCTAATAGACTCCTTAACTATACCCAGAATTCTTCAATGGCACCACCTCCTGGAGGCTCTACATCCCATTTCAAAACACAACAGAAGTCTCCTGCATTCCTGGAGGACACACCATTATTAGACACAGAACCTCAGAATCCACATTGGTATTCAGAATCCCAGGAGCCATGGCATTTTTTTCTGAATCCCAGAAACCTAGAGGCAACTTGAGGGTCTCAGAGGTAACTCATACCACAAAAACCTCAGTGGAGGCTTCTTATTGGACCTGAAGTATCCTTGGCTACTAGAAGAACAGACAACTCAAAAAGAAGACTAGAACAGAAGCAGAAACCTAAAGAAAAAAATCATTATGAAAGATAAACTCTGAAACTGTCGCCCAAACTTTTAATAATTCCATAGGCAAATGACTATAGGCCAGCATAAGACAATAACAACCAGGGACTTATGGTAACACTAGAACCTGGCCATCGAACTATAGCAACCCCAACAGATTCCATCACAACTGAAGTACATGCAAATGACCTTAAATGCAACCTTATGAAGGTTTTAAAGTCTGTTAAAGAGGAAATACATACTGCCCTAATAGAAATACTATAAAAGACTCTCTCTCTCTCTCTCTCTCTCTCTCTCTCTCTCTCTCTCTCTCTCTCTCTCTCTCTCTCTCTCCTTCCTCCTCCTCCTCCTGCTCTTCCCTTCCTCCCTGAAAGGCAGCAGATGATATAACCATTCATGACTTGGCATCATGCTGATAGCAGAGAGAGGTCCAGTGTCAGGTATGGGTCATTTATGGAGACAAAGCTCCTGATAGAACTTAATAATCTGCCCAAGAAAAAATACCATAGGGAGAAACTCTGAACTCTTAACTCTTCATTTTTATTTTTATTTTACTCATTCATATATCAGACCACTCACTACTCACCTACTGGTGACTCCCTTATACAACTTTCTCCCTTGCCCCCTACCCTTCTACGAGCAACTGGGACACCTCTTCATATCACCCCACACTCTGATATTTCATGTCTCTGAATGGCCAGGCAATTCATCTCCCTTTAAGGATATACATATCAGACAATTTAGAAGAACATAACCCACATACAGGCAGAACATTTTGTGATAGCCCCCATTACACTTCTGAATCCATATGAACACCAAGCTACACATGTGTTTCATATGAATGGGGAAGCCTACGTCCAGCCTGTATGTCTGATTTGTTTGAAGGCTCAGAGTCTGAGAGCACCAAGCATCAAGTAGGTGACTCTGCTGGTCTTTCTATGGAGTTTCTATCCTATTCAAGGCCCCTAATCCTTCCTCGTATTCTTCTATATGAGCATGTGTCCATTATGTTCATAGCAGCCTTATTTATAATAGCCAGAAGCTGGAAAGAACCCAGATGTCCCTCAACGGAGGAATGGATTCAGAAGATGTGGTATATTTACACAATGGAATACTACTCTGCAATCAAAAACAATAAATTCATGAAATTCCTAGGCAAATGGTCAGAACTTGAAAATATCATCCTTAGTGAGGTAACCCAAACACAAAAGAACACACATGGTATGCAGTCACTGATAAGGGGATGTTAACCCAGAATCTCAGAATACCCTAGACACAATTTGCATATAAATAGATTTCCAAGAAGATGGAAGGAGAGACCCAGGTCCTGGAAAGACTGGATATAGGGGAATGCCAGGACAGAGAAGCGAGAGGGGGTTGAATGGGGAAAAGAGGGAGGGAAGGGGGCTTATGGGACTTTCGGGGAGGGAGGAAACGGGAAAAGGGAAGTGATTTGGAATGTAAATAAAAAAACTTAGAAAATAAATAAATAAATAAAAGAGCACTCAATGTCCAGCATGAGGCATTGGTGTTCTGTTCAGAAAATTGTCTTCTGTATTATAAGTATTTCTCAATTTCTATTGTAGAGATATAATATATCCGATTTTGTGTTGAGGTCCTTGATCCACCTGAATTTCAATTTCATGCAGATTTATGAGCACGTACCTATTTTCATTCTTCTACATAGAGTTATTCAGGTAGTGCAGTGCCATTTGTTGAAGATGCAATATGTTGCTTTTACCAAAGCAATATACAGATTCAATATAATCTCCATCAAAATTGCAGCATAATTTTTCTAAACATTGAAATTACATTTCTCAACTTCATATATAAAACCAAAAAACCCAGAATAACCAAGACAATCCTGAAAAATAAAGAACTACCAGGGGAACCATCATCCCAGAACTCAAGCTGTACTACAGAACAGTATTGATAAAAATAGCATGAGATTGATATAGAAGCAGAAATGTTCATCAATGGAATCAAAACACAGACATAAAAAGAAACTCACACAATATGTCTGTGACCAAAGACACTCTTTGGTAAAGAAGCCAAGACCGTACAATGGAAAAATAAAAGCATCTTCAACAAATGGCACTGGACTACCTGGATATCCATCTGTACAAGAAGAAAAAGAGACCCATGCTCATCATCCTATATAAAACTGTAGTTCAGATGGATCCAGGACCTCAACATAAAATGGATATATTATGTATCTATAAGCAAAATTAAGAAACACCATTGAACACTAGTTCAATGTATAATACAGGAGGCAATTTCCTGAATTGAAAAAAAAAATGTTTCACACTCTGAGAACAATTATTGACAAATAGGATCTCAAGAAACAGCAAAACTACTGTAACCCAAATGGCACTGTCAATAAGATATACTTAGTAGACAACAACAATTCAAATAACCCAATTAAAAGAAAACGTAGATAACAAATCAGAATCCTCAAGAGAGTAAAATCTTTGGAATAACAAATACCCAGGATAGCAAAAACTACTCTCCACAACAAAAGATCTTCTGGGGGAATCACCATACCTGTCCTCAAACTCTGCTACAGAGCAATAGTGATGAAAACTGTTTGCTATTGGTACGGAGACAGGCAGGAAGATCAATGGAATAGAATTGAGGATCAAGAAATGAACCCATATACCTAAGGTCACTTGATATTTGACAAAGGAGCTAAAAACATCCAGTGGAAAAAAGACAGCATTTATAACAAATGGTGCTGGATCAACTGGAGGTCAGTATGCCGAAAAATGCAAATCAACCCATTCTTATCTCCTTGCAGAAAGCTCAAGTCCAAGTGGATCAAGGATCTACACATAAAACCAGACACACTGAAGTTTATAGAAGAGAAATTGGGGAAGAATCTTGAACACAGGAGCACAGGGGAAGATTTCCTAAATAAAACACCAATGGCTCATGCTCTAAGAACAAGAATAGACAAATGGAACCTCATAAAACTGCAAAGCTTCTGTAAGGCAAAGGACACTGTCAATAAGACAAAACGGCAACCACAAAATTGTGAAAAGATCTTTACCAGTCCTGCATCTGATAGAGGGCTAATATCCAATGTATACAAAGAACTCAAGAAGTTAGACTCCAGAGAGTCAAATAACCCTATTAAAAATTGGGGTACAGAGCTAAACAGAGAATTCTCAACAAAGGAAACTTGAATGGCTCTAAAGCACTTAAAGAAATGTTCAGCATCCTTAGTTATCAGGGAAATGCAAATTAAATCAGCACTGAGATTCTACCTCACACCAGTCAGAATTGCTAAGATGAAAAACTCAGGGGACAATAGATGTTGGAGAGGATGTGGGGAAGGAGGAACACTCCTCCATTGTTGGTGGGATTGCAAGTTGGTAAAGCCATTCTGGAAATCAGTTTGGCGATTCCTCAGAAAACTAGGCATAGTACTACTGGAGGACCAAGCTATACTATTCCTGGGAATATACCCAGAAGATGCTCCTACATGTAATAAGGACACATGCTCCTCTATGTTCATAGCAGCCTTATTTATAATAGCCAGAAGCTGGAAAGAACCCAGATGTCCTTCAGCAGAGGAATGGACGAAGAAACTGTGTTATATATACACAATGGAGTACTATTTAGCTATTAAAAACAATGAATTCATGAAATTTTTAGGCAAATGGGTGGAACTAGAAAGTGTCAGTCTGAGTGAGACAACCCAATCACAAAAGAACACACATGGTATGCACTCACTGATAAGTGGATGTTAGCCAAAAAACTCAAAATAAACAAGTTACAATTTGCAGACCAGTGGAAGCTTAAGATGAAGGAGAACTGAAGTGGGGATGCTTTGGTTCCTCTGAGAAAGGGAACAAAATAACCACAGGAGCAACAAAGGAGACAAAGTGTGGAGCAGAGACTGAAGTCAAGGCCACCCAGGGACTGCCCTGCCTGGGGATTCATACTATAAACAGTCACCAGTCTCAGACACTATCATGGACTACAAGAAGTGCATATCAAAAGGAGCATGTCATGGTTGGGGGGGGTGTCTTACACATACAAAGGCACATTCTAGCAGCCAACAATTGGACTAGGCATGGGGTTCCCAAAGGAGGAGTTTGAGGACTGTCTGTAGAGCTGAATGGGTTTAGAGCCCCATGGCAAGAAGAACGATGTTGGCCACTTAGATGCCCCAGGACTTCCAGGGACTAAACCATCAACCAAGGGGTACACATGGTTCCAGCCAAAAATGTGGCAGAGGAATGCCTCGTCGGGCATCAGTGGGAAGAATGGTCCTTGGTCTGTTGAAGGCTCAATAGATGCCCCAACAAAGGGAAATCGAGACAGGAGGGAGCGGGGAGTGGATCAGGTGGAGGGTCAGATACTTGGAAGCAGGGGTAGGAGGAGGGGTCGAGTGTTTTCGGGTAGGGGGGGAAACCAGGAAAGGTTTTAGCATTTGAAATGTAAATAGAAAAAAATTAAAAATAAAGAAAAAAAGAGTGAAATCTCAAATGGGCAAGAAGCACTTAAAGAGATGTTCAAGGTCTTAAATTTTCAGGGAAATGAAATTCAAAACAATTCTGAGTTCTATCTTGCATCCATCAGAATGGCTAACAGGAAAAACTCAATAGGTAGCACATGTCGGCAAGGATTTAGAGCAAGGGGAACAATTTTTCATTTATGATGTGAGTGCATACCTTTACAACCACTTTGGATAATAATTTGATGGGTTCTCACAAATTCTTACTGCCTTTGCTTGTTTTCATTTTCCATAAAGCCTTATGCACACATTTGGAAAAAAGTTCATGAAGGAATTCTTTGCAAAGAAAACTTATTTATAAGGTTTAATGATACACCAGTATATAGCCTCATTGTTTCATGAACTGGACATACCTCTCAATGTGGACAAGGATAGGAACACTCATCCTTAGGAAGCCAGCAGTGTGAAGATGGATGTTTTCCTGTGAGTGTTGGTGTCTTCCTTGTATAGTTTATCCTACTTCTCCTTGCTCATTTAAACATTCATTACTATTGTAAGGGAATTTTTTTTGAAATTTCTCAGCCTATCATTTGTGTAAATAAGAATGTTGATTTCTTTGAATAAATTATGTACCCAGCGACTCTGCTGAAGGTATTTATCAGCTGTAGGTGTTCTCTGGTAGAATTTTTAGGATCTCTTATCTATATTATCATATTATCAGCAAATAGCAATACTTTGGCCACTTTTTTGTAGTTGTTTTATTCCTCCTGCTAGAACTTCAAGTAGTATACTGATAGATAGGAAGAGAAAAGACAACTTTATTCTGTCACTGATTTTAGTAGAAATGCTTTTAGTTTCTTACCACTTAGATGTCAGTTATTGGCTTGCTTCGCATTGCTTTGATTGTATTTATGTATGTTTGCTGTACCCCCAATTGCTCTAATATCTTTCACATGAAAAGCTAACATCCCTATGAAAGCAACTCCTCTTCTCTTGTTGTTATGTTTTCTCAAATTAAAGATAAAACATACCGCTCTAGGGACACCATGAAGTAATACCCACCACAAGTGTATTAAGAGATTTCTCTTTATGCAAGGTAATGTTCAGAATTGAATTTCAGTTCTCTTCTTGTGTGGGTTGCGCACACATCTTACTACTGACATAATAGTATCTCTAAAGAAAAACACATGTGATGTAGAAAATCAATCTGTCATACGTTAAATGCTTTGCTTAACCCTGTAAGACAATGTAATCTTTCAATGATTTCTGCCATAGGAATTCACATAAAAACATTGTCTTAATTCTTTTTTGCTTGAAGTTATAAAACATAATAGCCAAGGAAACTTATCAAACAAAAAGTTTATTTTGGTTTATATATTGAGAAGGCTATAGCATGACAGGACATCACATGAGCAGACAGAAACCACGTTAACAGGTGCAATTGAATATCACGATCTAATCAACAAGTAACATGCAGCGTTAGGAAATTTTGATCATAGTGTAAGCCTCAAGTATGCCTTCAGTGATGTATTTTGTCAAATAGTAACACACAGCGTAATACTTCTCAAATAGTTTCATGACCATCTCCAGCTCCATGCTTTCTTTCTCAGAAGCCTACTCCATGCAAAAGGGACCCCACAATACAAGGCTGAAGCCCCGTCCTGACTAAGAAGCTATTATGCCCTCCTCACAGGAGCTGTCTTCAGAGTATGTGTGTCATAGGGCTGCTCTTATGCTTTGTGTGATCTCTGCTGAGTGTCACAAGAGATATTGCAGGGGCCTTCCAGCACCCTATCATTTATTTGGAATCTCAAAGGCATTCACTGGCATGAACTCAGCAGCAATCACGTTCTTTGCCTTTCCAGTTGGCATGCATTGGGAGTTAACCATGGAATAGAAAATAGAATTTTATATCAGTTTTGGTGTATGTACATTGTCCTAATTTTTGCGCCATGATTATTTTTCTAGTCCAGAGGATATGTCTATATCATATATATCATATAAATGACTAAAGTAGCTGAATAATACCAATTCAAAAATGGTAAAATGGCAAAAAAAAGAAATTTTTATAAATAAAGATTTGTGGATCAACAAATACATAACACAGAATAAATGTCTCATCATCAGCACAATTAAACTTAAGATCAGGAAGAGATATCACCTAATGTGTGGATATGTTCAGGATAAAATATGTGGTCATGTTTGTCCCTCTGTTGATATGCACAAGTTTCCATTTTTGTGAATGCTTAAGCACGTGGGGTTGTAAATGTGAAGTAGTCTGATGTTATGAACATTTGTGTCAAATAAAATACTTATTCATGTTTTCATGAACAGAAATAATACAAAATCAAAAGGTTTCACATCACATTGAAGGGGATTTTAGAATTTTATCAAACAAGTCTGACTCTGACTAAGTGATCTCTCAGAAAGAAGCTGTACAGAGTATGGAGAAGCACAAAGCCAGACCTGAGCTTGATCTGGAAATATGACAGTGTGTGATGTTATTTAATTTTCATATTTTAAAAAAGACATAAGTAACTACATATGATTATCATAATTGTCAGCAACCAAATTGACCTTTGCATCTTCTCTGACACAGATTTACTCCACAGCTTAATATTGTAGGAAGAGGATATAAAACCAGGGGCTTCTGCTACTCATCAAATAAACCCAGTGCTAAGCCTCAACTTTCACAGAGGAGCTCAGCACTAGATTCTAGCCAGGTCTTCCCTCTTAGTGAGTATCACTAAAAATAGACTTTTCAATGTGGAGTTAGGGCTTAGATGGGTTTTCCTTGTTGCTCTATTTATTTTAAAGTAAGGCAAAGACAAGAGACTCTTCTTTGTTTAAAATAGCATGCATAAGAGGGACAGTAGATATATAACCGTTTTCTGACTATGATTATCTCTACTTTTAGTCATGCATGGAGATGTGCAGGGACATTCTGGAGGGGGTGTGGTACAGCCTGAAGCATCCCTTAAACTCTCTTGTGAAGCTGCTGGATTCACTTTAATTGATTGCTGGATTCACTGGATTTGACAAGAAAGAGGGAAGGGGCTAGAGTGGTTAGCAGATATAAAATATGACAGGATTGACAAAACTATGCAGAGTCTGTGAAGGACAATTTGCTGTCTACAGGAAAAACTCTAAAACATCTTGTATCTACAAATAAGCAGACTGAGAAATGAGGACCCTGCCATGTATTATTATGCAATATACACAGGGAAGAAATTGAATTGTGAGCTCAGACACAAAACTTTCACAAATTGCTCATGGCCGACAGGGAGCCCTGGCAACCAGGGAACTCCAGGTCAACCAAAGTGAAGTAGGATTGTGGATGGTAAAATATTTTAAGTTTGAATGATCTCAAATTATAATTCACACTTTTCAGAAAACCTCTGCAGAGATAAGCATTCTAATACTTTTTGAAATAACCAAATATAAAGAAATATGTCTATATTTCTGATGTACATATTTAAATAGAGGATGCAGTTTGTTCTGAAAAAAATGCAGAATATTAACATAGCAGATGTGACTCACCTGTGGGCACCAGGATCACATCCTGAAGAAAAATGGAAATAACAAGTAGATTTTAAGCAAATGAAGTTGGGGGAGTGTATTGGATTACTTTGGTGATTAAAACCCAAGCCAGGGATCCCAGAAACACCTGTGAGTATACAGGCCTAATTGCATTTTATGACTTTGAGTAATAGTCTGAGAATATATTTAAGAGCATGATACCCTCTGAATATTTGTTTGCAAATATTATTATTCAGTACAGACTCACCAAAGTTAAATTCCACAATCAGCTCAGTTGTATTCTGCCTTCTTTTGTGCCAGAGATTCATGTGCAAGCACTTAACTAATTGGCCTACAGGAAATATGTTTTTCTGTCCTGAGTCAAAGGAATTTGTCAGTCCCTTAGTTAAGTGAATAAACAAGTGTTCTCATTGAATCATTTTAGTTTAACAAAAGAGTAAGTGAAGGAATACAAACAGTAGAATATATTAGGAAATGTGTATCCCAAGTGTTGTTAAATATATAAGTTGAATGTTTAGAAGTGTATGAAAGTTTACTGCTGCTGAAACTAAGGAAGTAACCAAAAACCCCATGAAACTTCCTTTGAACATAATAAATAAAATGGTCACTTTTCTCACAAATTCACAGGTAGATACCAGAGATACTTTGACAATTTTAGGATATTTCTGTAATGGGAACAAAAGCTTAACACATATGAACACTAAACACTCTTTTAAGTTTTCAACACCTTAGCATATCAAGATATTGTAAATACATAAAGTAGTTTGAAATTTCATTTAATCCAAGCAACAATGACATTTATTAAGGAAAGAAATGACACCAAAGGCTGATGAGTAATTGGTTAAAGGGGAAACATAAAAGAAGATTGGTTTAAACTGTTGTTGTTCCTATGGAATTTTTACATGATGGTCTCCCAAATGGTAAAATTATTAATGTAATATAAACTACCTACATCACTTCTGTAGATACAGCTAAGGAATCTCTACTGGAAAGATATAAGATCATTTTTGCAACTATAAAAATACAGGGTACTAAGATTTAGGAAAGATGGAAACACATTTTATTGGTGGGAAAAGGGAACAAAACTAGGAATGGTGTGGACATACTAATAATAAAACAAGAACTCAAAAACTCAAATGTGAGGAGAATGTTGCCATTGACTTTAGACCTTAAAAACAGAGGAGTAGGAGAGATTTCCTGACAGGGTGGTGTAGGAAATGACAGTGGGATCATGTCTAGATATGTTTCCTGTGATTTCTACAGTCCTCATGCACTCTTATTCCAGACTCACACTACAGGAGGCCAGAGACAGTGATGGTCTTATTTTAATAACCAAGTGCAAACATTGTTTTCCCTCCCAATTATGAAGGCAAGGCTTGTTCACCACATGCAAATGAATCTTTTAGCTCTAATTTAAATTCCCTCCTGTGATATAGGTGCTCCCATCTCTCTTCCTGTAGGCTGATCTCTGAAGATAAGAGGGTGTAGCCTAAAAGATGAGGGTGTTGAGTTTTCTGTACATGTTGACAGCCCTTCCTGGTGAGTGTTTCCATTTCATACATGTGTCACTGAGGGGAGGTGTTTTCAAAATGTGTGATTGACAGAATTTATTCCTCTTTTCTTAGGTATCCTGTCTGATGTGCAGCTTCAAGAGTCGGGACCTGGACTAGTGAAACCATCTCAGTCACTGTCCCTCACATGTTCTGTCACTGGCTTCTCCATAACCACTAGTAATTATTACTGGAACTGGATCCGGCAGACTCCAGGAAACAAACTGGAGTATATGGGGTACATACACTCTAATGGTAACACTTACTACAACCCATCCCTCCAAAGTCGAATCTCCATCACTAGAGACACATCCCAAAACCAGTTCTTCCTGAAGTTGAACGCTGTGACTACTGAGGACACTGCCATGTATTATTGTGCAAGATACACAGTGTGGAGTCTTCAGTGTGGGCCCAGACATAAACCTCCTTGTAGTGCTGTACTGTACCAACAGAGGGCATTCAGCATACATCAGTCATAGGAAATCTATTTTGTAGAAAGGAAAAAACAATTCTTGACCAAAACTGTGACATGAGACTCCTGCTGTATAAGAATGCACATTAGTGCTAAGATATTCAGTAAATACAAGGCCCAAAGCCACCATTTACTCCTTAAATTATATCCACAAGCCCTCAATGACAACCCTGCTGGAGGCTTAACCTCACATTCCAAAATCTTACTGGATGCTCCCCTTAAGGAAATACCAGTTCTAGAAATCCCAGAGACTAAATTGGGACCACAGAGAACACATTGTTATCCAGAACTTTGTGGCCTTTGCAGTTAACTGAACACAAGAAAACTAGAGGCAACTGGAAAGTTCCAAAAGTTATTCAGGCCACAAAAGCCCCAGTGGAGGCACCTCACTGGTCCTGAAGATTCTTTGGCCACTAGAATAACAGGACATTCAGGCAAGAAGACCAAAGCAGAAACAGAAACCAAAAGAAAATAATTCATCAATCAAGGAAATTTGTACCTTACCTAAAATAATCTGATAGTTAGATGTCTAGATCCAAGCACAAGAACAAAATTAACAACCTGGATAATATGGTAATACTAGAGCACAGGCATATAATACAGCAAGCCATTTTAATTCCAACACAGTATCTGTGGAAATGTTGGTCTAGGATGAGGTAGTGGGATGAGATCTAGATGTGTTTCCTACATTCTAAGTGCTCTCTTTTCCATGAGGGTGATTGTATTATCAATTAATTATATAATTAATTATTACCTTATAGGAAGCCAGAGACAGTGATGGTCTTTCTCTCATACCAAAGTGCAGTCAATATTCACCCTCCCCATTTATGAAGGCAAGGCTGTCACTGTAACTGCCAGCAGTTACATTGAACTTCTTACCAGCTCACCTGCAAGGAAAACTGGGAATAGAATGAACTTGTAAGAGAGATTATGAAGCCAAGACAAAAGATTTTCTGATAAAGAATAAAAATTTAATGGGGGACTCCAAATATATATAGGCTAGGGGAAAACCCTTCCCCAAAGACTAGAAACTCTCTGCAGAACTGGTTAGGTTGCTCAGCAGGTGGCTAGTGTCTCTCTGGAAATGCATGTCCTTGAAGAACAATGGGTCTCATCTTGGTCTCTTGGCTTCACCCCAGGTGGAGGGGATAATGGCTAACACAAGATTTTTTTTTTTATAATTTCAGTAATGTTTTCCTTTATTTCTTCTATCCCATGCCTGTCTTACACCAACTTTCTAATATTCCAGATGATCTGTGATTTTACATCCTAATTAAATGTAATCACATATGTGTATTTTTTTCCACCCTAGAGAATATTTTCTTTTTTTTTAAATTTTTTTCTTTTTTTTTTTATTTACATTCAAAATCATTTCCCCTTTCCCGTTTCCTCCCTCCCCGAAAGTCCCATAAGCCCCCTTCCCTCCCTCTTTTCCCCATTCAACCCCCTCTAGCTTCTCTGTCCTGGCATTCCCCTACATCCAGTCTTTCCAGGACCAGGGGTCTCTCCTTCCATCTATTTGAAAATCTATTGATATGCGAATTGTGTCTAGGGTATTCCGAGATTCTGGGTTAATATCCCCTTATCAGTGACTGCACACCATGTGTGTTCTTTTGTGATTGGGTGACCTCAGGAAGGATGATATTTTCAAGTTCTGACCATTTGCCTAGGAATTTCGTGAATTCGTTGTTTTTAATCGCAGAGTAGTATTCCATTGTGTAAATATACCACATCTTCTGAATCCATTCCTCCGTTGAGGGACATCTGGGTTCTTTCCAGCTTCTGGCTATTAAAAATAAGGCTGCTATGAACATAGTGGAGCATGTGTCCTTATTGCATGCAGGTAAAGCCGCTGGGTATATGCCCAGGAGTGGTATAGCCGGATCCTCCGGGAGTGTCATGCCCAGTTTTCTGCGGAATCGCCAGACATCTTTCCAGAGTGGTTGTACCAGCTTGCAATCCCACCAGCAGTGGAGGAGAGTTCCTCTTTCTCCACATCCTCGCCAACAACTGCTGTCTCCTGTGTTTTTGATCTTGGCCATTCTGACTGGTGTGAGATGGAATCTCAGGGTTGTTTTGATTTGCATTTCCCTAATGACTAAAGATGATGAACATCTCTTTAGATGCTTCTCAGCCATTAGATAGTCTTCAGGTGAGAACTCTTTGTTTAGCTCTGTACCCCATTTTTTAACAGGGTTACTTGCCTCTCTGGAGTTTAACTTCTTGAGTTCTTTGTATATCTTGGATATTAGCCCTCTGTCAGATGTAGGGTTGGTAAAGATCCTTTCCCAGTTAGTTGGTTGCCGCTTTGTCTTTTTGACAGTGTCTTTTGCCTTGCAAAAACTTTGTAATTTAATGAGGTCCCACTTGTCAATTCTTGATCTTAGAGCATAAGCTATTGGAGTTCTATTCAGGAAATTCTCCCCTGTGCCCACATGTTCAAGGTTCTTCCCTAGTTTCCTTTCTATTAGTTTCAGTGTGTCTGGTTTTATGTGGAGATCCTTGATCCACTTGGAATTGAGCTTAGTGCAAGGGGATAAGAATGGGTCAATTTGCATTCTTCTGCATGTTGAGCTCCAGTTGAGCCAGGACCATTTGTTGAAAAGGCTATCTTTTTTCCACTGGATGGTTTTAGCTCCTATGTCAAAGATCAAGTGACCATAGGAGTGTGGATTCATTTCTGGGTCTTCAATTCTGTTCCATTGATCTACATGCCTGTCACTGTACCAATACCATGCGGTTTTTAACACTATTGCTCTGTAGTACAGCTTGAGGTCTAATATTGAATAAAATCAACTTTCAACCCAAAGTTATCAAAAAACATAAGTAGGGACACTTCATACATATCAAATTAAAAATATACCAAGATGAACTCTCAATTCTGAACATCTATGCTCCAAATACAAGGGCAACCACATTCATAAAAGAAATTTTGCTAAAGCTCAAAGCACACACTGCAATAATAGTAGGACACTTCAACACCCCACTCTCATCAATGGACAGATCAGGGAAAGACAAACCAAACAGAGACATAGTGAAACTAACATAAGTTATGAACCAAATGGATTTAACAGATATCTATAGAACATTTTATCCTAAAACAAAAGAATATTCTTTCTTCTCAGTACCTCAGAGTACCTTCTCCAAAACTGACTACATACTCAGTCACAAAACAGACCTCGACAGATAGAAGGAGATTGAAATAATTCCTTGAAACTTATAAGATCACCATGAACTAAGGCAATAACAACAGAAATAACAGAAGCCCACATACTCATAGAAACTGAACAAAGTTCTACTCAATGATAACTTGGTCAAGGAAGAAATAAAGAAAGAAATTAAGACTTTTTAGAATTTAATGAAAATGAAGACACAACATATCCAAAATTATGGGGCACAATGAAAGCAGTAATAAGAGGAAATCTCATAGCTCTGAGTGTCACCAAAAAGAAACTAAAAAGAGCATATACTAAGAACTTGACAGCCCATCTGAAGTCCCTAGAAAAAAAGAAGGAAACGCACCCAAGAGGAGTAGACTTCAGTAAGTAATCAAACTCGGGACTAAAATCATCCAAGTAGAAACAAAAAGAACTATACAAATAAGGAACCAAACCAGGTACTGGCTCTGTGAAAAGAAAAAAAAAAACAAGATAGATAGACCCTTAGCCAAAATAAAAGGAGGGCACAGAGAGTTTCCAAAGCAACAAAAAGAGAAATGAAAAGGGAGGCATAACAACAGATACTGAGAAAATCCAAAAATTATCAAATTCTAATACAAAAGCCTATTCCCAACAAAACTGGAAAATCTGGATCAAATGGAAATTTTCTAGATATATGCCAAGTACCAAAGTTAAATCAGGATCAGATACATGATCTAAACAGTCCCATATCCCCTAAATAAATAGAAACTGTCATTAATAGCCTCCCTAACAAAAAAGGCCAGTGTCAGATAGCTTAAAAACAGAGTTCTACTCCTCCACTGCTGGTGGAATTGCAAGCTGGTACTACCACTCTGGAAAGCAGTCTGGTGGTTCCTCAGAAAACTGGGCATGACACTCCCGGAGGATCCGGCTATACCACTCCTGGGCATATACCCAGAGACTTTACCTGCATGCAATAAGGACACATGCTCCACTATGTTCATAGCAGCCTTATTTATAATAGCCAGAAGCTGGAAAGAACCCAGATGTCCATCAACGGAGGAATGGATTCAGAAGATGTGGTATATCTACACAATGGAATACTACTCTGCAATTAAAAACAATGAATTCACGAAATTCCTAGGCAAATGGTCAGATCTTGAAAATATCATCCTTAGTGAGGTAACCCAATCACAAAAGAACACACATGGTATGCAGTCACTGATAAGGGGATATTGACCCAGAATCTTGGAATACCCTAGACACAATCCGCATATCAATAGATTTCTAAAAAGATGGAAGGAGAGACCCCTGGTCCTGGAAAGACTGGATGTAGGGGAACGCCAGGACAGAGTAACGAGACGGGGTTGAATGGAGAAAAGAGGGAAGGAAGGGGGCTTATGGGACTTTCGGGGTGGGAGGAAACGGGAAAGGGGTAGTGATTTGGAATGTAAATTAAAAAAATAAAAAAAAAGCAGAGTTCAATCAGACTTTCAAAGAAGACCTAATACCAATACTTTTCAAACTATTCCACAGAACAGAAACAGAACGAATATTATACAATTTGTTCTATGAAGACACAATCACTCTGATACCTAAACCACACAAAGATCCACAAGAATGAGAACCTTATACCAATTTCCCTTATGAATATTACTGCAAAAATACTCAATAAAATTCTTTGCAACCAAATTCAAGAACACATCAAAACCATTATCCACCATGATCAAGTAGGCTTCATCCCACGAATTCAGAGATGGATCTACATAGGAAAATCCATCAATGTAATCCATTATAGTAAAAAAATAAAACTCAAAGAAAAACCACATGATAATTTCATCATATGCCGCGAAAACATTTGACAAAATCCAACACTCCTTCATGATAAAAGTCTTGGAAAGATCAGGAATTCAAGGTTCATACCTAAATATAATAAAAGCAATATACAGCAAACCAGTAGCCAACATCAAACTAAATGGGAAGAAACTTGAAACAATCACTCTGAAATCAGTGACTAGACAAAGCTGCCAATCTCTCCTCACTTTTCAATATAGTACTCAATGTCCCAGCCAGAGCAATCAGACAATAAAAGGAGATCAAAGAGATACAATTTGGAAAGGAAGAGGTCAAAGTATCACTATTTGCAGATGATGTGCTAGTATACTTAAGGGTGACCAAAGTTTCTACCAGAGAACTCCTAAACCTGATAAACAGCTTTAGGAAAGTGACTAGATATAAATTAACACAAACAAATCATTAACCTTCCTATACTCAAAGGCTAAAGAGGCTGAGAAAGAATTTATGGAAACAAAACTCTTCACAATAGTCACAAATAGTATAACATACCTTCTGCGACTCTAACTAATAGAGTGAAAGATCTGTGTGAGAAGAACATCAAGTATCTGAAGGAAGATATTGAAGAAGATCTCAGAAAATGGAAAGAACTCCTAAGCTCATGGATTGACAGGGTTAATATAGTAAGAATGGCCATCTTGCCTAAAACAATCTACAGATTCAATGTAATCCCCATCAAAATTCCAACTCATTTCTTTAGAGTTAGAAAGAGTAATTTCCAAGTTTATCTGAAATAATAAAAAACCGAGGATAGCAAAAAATATTTTTAACAATAAAAAACCTCTGGCGGAATCACCATCCCTGACCTCAAGCTATCCTACAGATGAATCATGATAAAACCTGCATGATATTGGTACAATTACAGGCAGTTAGTTAATAAACTTGAAGACCCAGAAAGGAACCCACATATCTATGGCCACTTAATCTTTGACAGAGGTGCTAAAACCATCCATAGAAAAAGAGACAGCATTTTCAAAATATTGTGCTGGTTTAACTGCCAGTCAACCTGTAGAAGAATGCAAATTGATTCATTCTTATCTCCCACTTGAACAATACTCAAGTTCAAGTGGATCAAGGACCATCACATAAAACCAGATACTCTAAATGTAATAGAAGAGAAAGTGGGGAGGAGCCTGGAGCACATGGGCACAGCGGAAAAATTCCTGAACAACACCAATAACTTGTGCTCTAAGATCAAGAATTGACAAATGGGACCACATAAAATTACCAAGCTTCTGTAAGGTAAAGGTCACTGTCAATAGGACAAAAAGGCAACCAACAGATTGTGAAAAGATCTTACCAGTCCCACATCTAATAAAGGGTTAATATCCAATATATTCAAAGAACTCAAGAAGTTAGACTCTAGAGAACCAAATAACCCTATTAAAAATGGGGTACACAGTTAAACAAAGAATTCTTAACTGAAGTATACAGAATTTCTGATAAACACCTAAAGGAATGTTCAGCATCTTTAGTCATCAGGGAAATGCAAATGGAAACATCCTGAGATTCCACCTCACACTAGTTAGAGTGCCTAAGATCAGAAATTCAGGGGACAGATGCTGAAGCGGATGTGGAGAAAGAGGAATACTCCTCCATTGCTGATAGGATTGCAAGCTGGTGAAACCACTCTGGAAATCAGTTTGGCAGTTCCTCAAAAAATCACATATAGTACTACATGAGGACCCAGCTATATCACTCCTGGGCATATACCCAGAAGATGCTCCAACATGTAATAAGGACACATGCTCTACTTTGTTCATAGCAGTCTTACTTATAATAGCCAGAAGCTGGAAAGAACCCATATGTCCATCAACAGAAGAATGGATACAGAAAATGTGGTACATTTACACAATGGAGTACTGCTCAGCTATTAAAAACAATGAATTCATGAAATTCTTGGGCAAATGGATGGAACTAGAAAATATCATCTGGAGTGAGGTAACCCAATCACAAAAGAATACACATGGCATGCACTTGCTGTTAAGTGGATATTAGCCCCAAAACTCAGAATACCCAAGATCCAATTCAGAGACCTCATGAAGCTCAAGAAGATGGAAGACCAAATTATGGTTAACTTAAAGGTCCTTTTTAGAAGGGGGATCAAAATACTCATGGCTCACAGCCAACCAAGGGACTGAGCACAGTGTCCCTAATGGAGGATGTAAACTCCCAAGGAGCTGAAGAGGTGTGCAGCTGCATAGGAGAAACAATAATATTTACCAACCAGTACCCCCAGAGCTCCCAGGGACTAAACCATCAACCAAAGTGTACACATGGAGGAACCCAGGGCTCCAGCTACATATTTAGCAGAGGATGGTCTTTTCAGCTTTCAATGTGTAAGATGCCATTGGTCCTGTTAAATCTTGATGCCCCACTTTAGGGGAATGCCACATCATGAAAGTGGAAGCGGGTGTTGGTGAGCAGGGGGAGGGGGGATGGGATAGGGTATTTTTGAAGGGATATGGAGGAAAGGTGATAACATCTGGAATGTACATGAAACAAGTTTCTAATAAAAAATTTTAAAAAAAAGAAAGAAAAAAATTAAAAGGAAAGAAAAGAAAAAAGAAAAAAAATGAAATAAAGGGAATGAAAGGAAAGGAAAGGAAAGGAAAAATGATGAAAAAAAGTAGGAAAGATAGAAAATATATCAATCACAAGAAATACAGCAAGAGTAAGCACATAAAGGACAGCTTGAGAGGATAGACAGTTTCTTCCAAGATTGTGCTAGAAACATGCATATATGATTAAGAAGTGATCCCTCTTCACTTATGACTCATCAAACCTGATAGCACAAGGTCTTAAATCACCAAAGGCATCAAGGTTTATCATAGCCTAATTCTTGTCTTATAGGGAAACACCTACTCTCCATTCATCTATCCCTAGACTACATTCTGGATAAGGCTTCTGATTTCATTTCCTCTACTAGAGCACATATGACTGACCTGTCCCTTCATACCCTTTATATTTTCCAAAGTTGTTATGCTTCTATCTTTTTTTTTTTACAAATGAACATTTGTAAAATCCATCTAAATAAGGAATACAGTTGGAAAATTCGTACTTCTGATATTCAAAAGAGTCAACAGAGCTACAATGATCAAAACACTTTATTACTAACTTAATGATAGATGTGCCTGTCAATAGAGTGTACTTGAAAGCCAAATTCAAATCCATATTTAACTCCTTATCTCTGGTTTAGCTGTTATCCTTGGGAGGCCAAAATCCCTGGGTTCGCTTGGAAGCCATCAGCTTTGTAAGGCACTGGGTATTATACACCAGATCGGTGGTTATTGATTTTCTCCAAAAGTGAGAACATTCAATAATATTTTGAATTATCTTAGTCTCAATAATCTTTTAAATACATGAAAGTTTTACAACTGGGTACACAGATGCAAATAAATTAGTTTTAACCACTTCTTCACATCAAGTATAGAAGTTATTATAGAATAGATTGCAAATAAAATAGTCTAAATTTTGGGGATGATAAACTACCTCAGTGGAAATGCTGGTCATGGGCAAACTGATAGCCAGAGTTCAACATCCTGGATTCACAGGCTACATAGAGAAAACCTTCTCTCATGATTCTCTGACCTCTACATTTATGTGCATGTTTGCATTCTGAACACAAACAGAAAGAAACATATAAGTAAATAAATATAATATAAACACTGTTAAAATAGGTAATAGCTAAAAATCTCAGAGCTCTGTGAAGCTAGTGTAGAAATTCACATAATGCAATTGGGTTAAGTAAATACAGAATAGGACAAAGGGTTTTCAAACATCAGAAATAAATAGATTAAAAAAGAAAAAAAATAGTAGAATTGTCTGTTGTCAACTGTGGGGGATAAAAGTGTAAAACAGGTTATAAAGACAGAGTCCCACTGTATTTGGGGCGTTATTAGATACTAATCTACTGTGAGCCTGTGTGGCAGCATGAAAAACTCCTTCCGGGTATAAAAATCCTCTGTATCATGCCCCTTTGGAGAAAAACATAAACATAAGAAACATACACTCAAATCTTTCTCTTGCTTTTAATCTTATTTTTCTTACCACATTTCTGAGTTATATAAGACTCTCTTACATTCTGGATAGGAATGTCATTAGGAACCAGCTTATCAGTAATATTCTCATCCCATGGCTTTTCTTCATAAATTCCTGATTATACAGTTTCTAACATCATTCCTTCTGATTTGGGATGTTCTATTTATGCTTTTATCTTAGAAAAGGAGTCTATTATTTTTTATTCTGGCTTGTCTCTTTCCCCACATCACAGGGAGATAGCTTCTGCTCAAAAGGTATTCTCCTGTATTTTCAGTTGTTTAGCTCATGAGTATTGAATTTGTTCACTAAGCAGTAAAAGCATGTTTACTCTAAATTGATTTATTGTTACCTTTGGATACATTTTATTTGCTTCTTCTCCACACAGCATACTTTGTAATTTGGAGATTTTTATTTTTGTATCATATAACTTTTATGATCTATTAGATATTATTTTTCTTGTCTTGCCCTGAAGCTTACAGGAAACACCTTTTACATGTACAAATGATTCTGCCCATTTATTTCTCCTAGAAACTCTAAATCCACAGGGGCTGTGGAAAGGAGCTACTAATCATTGCCTCATTGTGCAGGTTATATCTGCAATAAGGACATTTTACAACTTAAGACAGAAATTGGAATCATGAAAACATATTTTGCTCAATGCTTTCATAGATGAAGGGGCCACAGTTTCTTGACTTGATTAAACTTCAGAAAATTATGGTAAGTCTTGAATATTCATTGTTTGAGATTGTTAATGCCACAGAGCTCACAGCAATATAATTGATTGACTGAATTTCAGAGAGTTTCCAGGGAGCATCCAGCACAATAACACTTATTTGCAATAAGGAAGGCATGTCATGAATTTATCTGCTATCAGGTTCTCTGCATTTCTGGTTGGCAGCCAGTAGGCAAATAGCCAAAGGATATAAAATAAAATTCTATATGTATGTTGGTGGATATGCACTATACTAAATCTTTCCCCAAGAGCATCAATCCTAATCCAGGAAATAATTTTGACACAGTAGAAATCACAAAAATAGCTAGATAACTGATTCAAAAGCAGATGAAAGAAAGATAGAGATGTGAATGTAAACTGGATAGCACAAAATCAATGAGTTATCACCAGAGCATTGAAAATTAAAGTCAAGACAGATATTGCCTCATGTCTTTTGGATGTGTACAGGATAAAATATCTATTCACATCTGTGATTTGTTGATTAACAAGGTTCCATGTATATGGATGCTTAACATATGATACTGCATATTTCCATTTATCTGATATCAAGTACATCTATTCAAATATATCGATATTTTTTAATCAGAAAGGAAACAAGATCAAAAGGTGATCTTGTTTGATCATCACAGTGAGTAGGATTTTAGATGTTCGTCAGACAAGTCTGATTCTGACTAAGTGTTGTCTCAGAGAGAAGCAGTACACAGGATGGAGAAGTACAAATGAAGACACTGGGGATGATGCAACAGACCTCAACCTGACCTGGAATTGTGACAGCACGTGATGCTATTTAAATTACATATATTTAAAAGGACATAACATAAATACATATAATTGACATACTATTGCAAATAAAAAAAATTCTCTTGTATCTTATCCAGCACATTTTCTCACAGAGTTCCATGTCCAGAGGTGCTATACAGCAAGAGGAGATGCAAATAGGGGTGTCTGCTACTCATCAACACCAGCCCTGTGCTGAACCTTACTTGTGGGAGAGGAGTTCAGTTCTGGATTTCAGCCAGGTCTCCCCATTCGGTGATTAGCACTGAGCACAGTCTACTGAACATGGATTTGCAGCTTAGATGGGTTTTCCTTGTGATTTTAAAAGGTAATTTACAGAAAACCGACTGTTTTTGTGTAAGAGGACATGAGTAAAAGAGTCAGTGGATATATGTGACAAAATTTTTTCTATGATTCTCTCTGTTTTCAGGCATACATGGTGAGGTTCAGCTGGTAGAATCTAATGGCAGCCTGGTATAGCCTGGAGCATCCATTAAACTCTCTTGTCAAGGCTCTGGATTCACTTATAGTGATCACTGGATACACTGGATTCACCAAGCCCCAGGGAAGGGCCTAGAATTGTTAGCAAATACAAACCATGATAAAAGTGGAAAAGCCTATGAAGAGTCTGTGAAGGATAAATTTGCCATATCCTTGAGCCATTCTAAGAGCTTGTTGTATCTACAAATGAACAGTCTGAGAAATGAGGACACAGCCATGTATCATTGTGCCAGTGACACAGTGTGGTAGGTGAATTGTGAGCTCAGAAAAAAAAAATCTCTCAACCAATTGCTTGGTGTCAACAGGGGGTACTGAGCACACATGTAGCTCCAGTTCAATAGAACTGGAGTAGGTATATGAATGGTAAAAAGACTCTACATTTAAATGGTCTCAAATTATAGTCCACTTTCCAGAAAACCCCCACAGAGACACAGCTTCTACTAATCTTTGAAATAACCAAATAACTCAACAAATATGTCTTTAGTTCTGATATGCATATTTAAATACTGGATAAAGTCTGATCTAACCAAAGTACAGAACTTTAGACAGGGAAGATGTGATTCATCTGTCAACACCAGGATCTCATTCAGAGGAAGAATGGAACAAACATGAAGTTTGTAAATAAGTGATGTTGGGGTAAGGGGTTATGGAATGTCCCTGATGATTGAAACCCATGCCATGTATTTCAAATACACCTGTGATAGCCCAGGCCTAGGAGTATTGTGAGATCTTGAGTAATAGAATGTAATAAGATACAATGAAGTTTATGATATACTCAGAATATATTTTCGAATCATTGAATAGAGTATAACCAATGTTAAATTATACAGTCTATATAGTTTTATTCTGCCTTCCTTTGTGCCAGAGGTTCATCAGCTGTGCAAGAAGCAGATACTTACCCCATCTACATTAAATCTGCAGAGCATCCTATAGTGATAGGGGGTAGTCCTTTTCAAGAATAGACACCATATCTGCAGTGACTAATTCTCCAGTTTAATTATGTGTTTAAATAGGATACACTTGCAATACTGAAATATGTTTTCTGCATGTAACAGTTTAAGTTTTTGAGCCATTGCGAATGTATCCTTTACTTCTGAGTCTTAGGAGTATTTCACTCCTTTAGTTAAGTGATTAATCAACTGTTTCCATTGAACCATTCTAGCTTAAACAAGGAGTAACTGACGGAATACAAACAGTAGAATAAATTTAAGAAATCTGTGTTTCAAGTGTTAGGAATATCAGGTGAATGTTTAGAACTTTTGAAAGTCCAGAGTTAAACGGGGCTTTTGGTGCTGCTAAATTAAAGAAATAATGAAAAACCCTGACCAGCTCTTTGAACATTGATAAAAATGTCACTTTTCTCACAAATTTGTCAGAGCCTTGGATTGTCTTCATTTTCCCTAAAGCCTCATGCACACATTAGAGAAAATGTTCATGAAGGAGTTCTTCAGAAAAAAAACAATTAATTTATAGAGTTTTATGGCATATCAATAAAGTCTCATTTCATGAAGTCATTGTTTTTAATAGCTGAGAAATACTCCATTGTGTATATGTACCACATTTTCTATATTGATTCCTTTGTTGAAGGACATTTGGGTTGTTTCCAACTTCTGGCTATTAAAAATAATGCTTTAGTGAACATAGTGAAGCATGTGTCCTTGTTATATGTTGAAGCATTTTTTAGGTATAGTCCCAGGAATAGTACAGCTCTAGAACAAAAAGAAGCAAATACACCCAAGATTGTAGGAAATAATAAAATTCAGGGCTGAAATCAACCAAGTTGAAACAAAGAACTATACAAAGATTCAGCAAAACAGAAGCTGATTCTTTGACAAAAAAATCAACAAGTTAGGTAAATCCTTAGCCAGACTAACCAGAGGGCACAGAAACCATATTAAAATTATCAAAATCAGAAATAAAAAGGGAGATATAACAACAGAATTGAGGAAATTTAAAAGAATCTCCAGATCCGATTACAAAGACATATACTCAAGAAAAAGAAAATCTGGATGAAATGCACAATTTTCTAAACAGATACAAGGTACTAAATTTAAATCAGGTTCAGATAAACTATCTAAACAGTTCTATAACCCATAAAGGAATAGAAGTCATTAAAACTCTCCCATCCAAAACAATGTGCAGGGCAAGATGGTTATAGTGCACA
This sequence comes from Tokudaia tokunoshimensis, assembly GCA_036184795.1. Taxonomy (NCBI): domain Eukaryota; kingdom Metazoa; phylum Chordata; class Mammalia; order Rodentia; family Muridae; genus Tokudaia; species Tokudaia tokunoshimensis. The sequence continues at coordinate 130,173,913 of BTHU01000012.1, read as the reverse complement.
GTTCTATCAAACCTTCAAAGTAGACCTAATTCTAATACTCTTCAAACTACACTACAAAAGGGAAACAGAAGGACACTACCTAATTTATTCTATAATGGGGGACCTCGGTGTGAGACAAGGCCAACTCCATAATCCTGTGTCCATCAATCACATTTAGTCATGCCCCAGGCCCTGAGGTTCTCACTGGACTCTACCTCTGCAGTCACCTGGCTGCAGCCAGGCTTTTCCCGCCCCTCGGTTACTTGGCAACAGCCAGGTAACCGGACTTATTATAAGTGGAGCCTCTCCTCTCTCTCTCTCTCTCTCTCTCTCTCTCTCTCTCTCTCTCTCTCTCTCTCTCTCTCTCTCTCTCCCTCTCCCCCTCCCTGCCCTTTTTCCTTATTTCTCTCTCTCATCTCTCTGTTTCTCTATTTTTCTTCCCTTTCCATGTGGCCACGGCTTTTTCTTATCTATCTTTTCCTTTCTCTTTATTTTTCTATCTCTTTTTCTCTTTCTATCTTCTTAAAAACAAAGCATGAAAGCTGTAAGTTGTCTCTTATTAAATTTGTTGCACAGAGTTAGACTTAGCATTTCCAGCTACAAGGGAAGGATCTAAGCCATCACAGCCAAGCTGCCTCAACCAGCTGAACAGCCCACAGGTACTGGAACAGGAGGTCCATGCCAAAATGGCACTGCCTTCTGAGCGGAATCTCCTGTCTGCCCGCTACCTGGACAGCCTCATGCTCTTACTCCTGCACCAACACTCACTATCCCAGTGAGGCAATCCCCGCGTGGGCTCTGACCCTGCCTGTGAAAGACAAAACCAAAAGAAAAAAAGAATTTCAAAATAATTTCCCTTGTGAATATCAATGCAATTATACTCAATAAAATTCTTGCAAACAGAATCTAAGAACACATCAAAACAATCATTCACTTTTATCAAGTAGAATGGCCAGGCATTTTAAAGGTCACTTTTTGATCAGGAAGATTCCAACCCCTCCAAGACTCCATATCCTTTGTGATGTTCCTAAATTTGTGTCTATGCTGCTCAGACCCTCAGAGAGTGACAGAGCATGGTAAAATGCTCCAGCAGACAATTATGAGGTGAAAGGACAATAATAGCTCAGGCAGAGAGCATTCCATACATGATATAGATTTAGATTAGTTAGAAAAAAGAAACATTGGTTTAGTCACTTTTTTGCTGCACAACTTGCAGAATTCTACCCTCAGACTTTTAAAGGCCAATAATGAATCAGTTCAACAGGCAGTTAATAGAGATACTTTGAAAAACTTTAGTTTCCTTGTGGAATGGAAACATAACCTTAAAACATATGAATACTAAACACATTTTTGTTTCAGCCTCTTAATCAATCAAGAAAATGTAAATTAATAAGGTAGTTTGAGATTCCATCTAATACAAGCAACAATGACATTTAGTAAGGAAACAAATGACACAAAATGCTGATGTGAGATTGGTGAAAGGGAAAACATGGTTGGTTTAACCTGTTGTATTTCCTATGGAATTTTTCCTGGAAGTTCTTCCCAAAGGTAAAACTACAAATATAATGTGACCTATCTACATCACTCCTGTGCATACAACTAAGGAATCTACTGAAAATATAGCAGATCATTTGTGCACCTACAATAAGTTAAGGTACTGAGTTTTAGGGATGATGGAAACACATATCCTGGGTAGGAAAGACAATAAGACCTGTAACAGTATGGACTTACTAATAAGAAAGGAAGAAAAGAGTAATCCAAATGTGAAAGGAAGGTTGACACTGACTCAAGATGTTAAACTCACAGGATCAAAAGATGGTGTGTGGGGAAGTTGGTGTTGGAAATGACAGTGGGATCATTCCAGATGTGTTACCATGATTTCTACAGTCCTCTTGCTCTCTTATTCCAGACTCACACTATAGTAAGCAATAGAGAGCAATGGTCTTCTATTAATAACCAAGTGCATTTAGTATCTACCTTGCCCAATTATGAAGGCAAGACTGCCTCCCTCATGCATCTTCTAGCTCTATGTTAAATCCACTCCTGGGATGGGACAGGTCACATATCTTTCACTTCAGTCTGATCTCTGAATAAAAGGGAGTGTATCCTAAAGCATGAGAGATTTGAGTATTATGTACCTGTTGATAGCCTTTCTTGGTGAGTGTTACCATTTCATACATGTCTCCATGATGGGTTTTTTAAATGGGTGATTTACAGAATTGACTCTTCTTGTCTGAAATTATCCTTTCAGAAGTCCGGCTTCACAAGTCAGAACCTAGCCTTGTGAAACCATTTCAGTCAGTTTTGCTCACCTTCTCTGCCACTGGTTATTCCATCAATCTTAGATATTACTGGAACTGGATTTGGAAGTTTCAAGAAAACAAACTGGAGTTGATGGGGTACATAAACTACAGTGGCAACACTGGCTACAACCCATCTCTCAAAAGTCAAAACTCCATCACTAGAGACACATCCAAGAATCAGTTTTTCCTGCAGCTAAACTCTGGGACTTTCATTTTCATTGGAAAAATGAAAGCATCTTCAACAAATGGTACTGGACTACCTGGATATCTATCTGTACAAGATTGAAAACAGATTCATGCTCATCAGCCTACATGAATCTGAAGTTCACTTGGATCAAGGACCTCAACATAACTCGGGATATATTATATCTCATAAAGATAATTTAGGAAACACCATTGAACTTATAGTACAATTTGACTCAGAGGAGACATTTTCCTGAATTGAAAAACAATGCCTCAGACTCTGAGAACAATAGTTGATAAATAGGACCTCATGACTGCAAAGCTTCTGTAATTCAAAGGGCAGTGTCAATAAGATACAGTTAATAGGCAACAAGAACACAAATAATACAATTTAAAATAGTGCCCATAGCTAAACAGAATTCTCAAGAGAGAGAAATCTTGAGTGGGCAAGAAGCACTTAAGCAGATGTTCAAGGTCGTTAATTTTCAAGGAAATGAAATTCAAAACACTCTGAGGTTTCCTTCTTGCACACATCAGAATGCCTAAGATGAAAAACTAAAGAGGTAGCATTATACAGGCAAGGAAGTAGAGCAAGGGGAATACTTCGTCATTTCTGATGGGATTGCAAACCTCTACAACCAATTTGGATAATAATTTGGTTGTTTCTCACAAATTTTTAGTGCCTTTGATTTTCTTCATTTTCACTAAAGCTTCATGCACACATTTCAAAAACGTTCATGACGGAGTTCTTCAGGAAAAAAGAACTTGTTTATGGGGATTAATGACAGACCAGTAAATGGTCTCATTGTTTCATGAACTGGACATATCTTTCACCATCGACAAGGATAAGAACACTCATCCTTAGGGAGCCAGACCAGTGTGAGGATGAATGTTTTCCTGTGAGGGTTGGTGTCTCCCTCCTGCAGTTAATCCTACTTCTCCTTGCTCATTTTAACATTCATTGCTATTATAGTGTGATTTGCTGAAATTTCTTTCTCAGCCTATCATTTGTGTAAATAGGAATACTGATTGTGTTGAGTAAATTTTGTATCTAGTCACTTTGTTGAAGGTGTTTATCAGTTGTAGGTATACTCTGATGGAATTTTTAGGGTTTCCTATGTAAATTATTATATTATCTGCAAATAACAATACTTTGGCATTTTTCTTCCTTGTAGTTCCCTTATTCCACCTGCTAGAAATTCAATTAGTATATTGATAGATAGGAAGAGAAAAGACAGCCTTATCTTGTCCCCGATTTTAGTAGAAATGCTGTAGATTTCTCACCATTTAGATGACAGTTATTGGCTTTCTTCATATTGCTTTGAATATGTTTATGTATGTGCCCTGTATCCCAATTACTCTAATACCTTTAACATGAAAGTCCACTATCCCCAAGAAAGCAACTCCTCTTTTCCTATTTGCTATGTTTTCTCAAATTTAAGAAAAAAGCATACCTCTAGGGACAAAATGAAGTAGTACCCACCACAAATGTATTAAGAGAATTCTCCTTATGCCAGATAATCTTCAGAATTTAGTTTCAAATTCTCTTCTGGTGTTGGTTGAGCTCACATCTCTCTACTGACATAATTGTATCTCTAAAGAAAAACATATGTGATCTAGAAGATAAATCTATCATATGTTATACTTACTTCAGCAAGACAATGTAATCTTTCAATGATTTCTGCAATGCAAATTCATATAAAAACATTGTCTCAATTATTTTTCAGTTGCAATTATAAATTACAATTGCAAAAGAAACTTATCAAACAAAAGGTTTAATTTGTTTCACATATTAAGAAGGCTATAGCATGATAGGACATCATGTGCACAAAAAGAACACATATTAATTGGGGCAATAGAAAATCATTATATGATCAACAAGTAACAAGTGGAGTCAGGGAATTCTGAGAAATGTGTAAGTCATTTGAAGTCTCAAGTTGTCCTTCAGTGACATACTGTGTCAAACAGAAACTCACAACCTAATCCTTCTCAACTACTTTCAACATCTCCAGCTCTACTTTTTCTTCCTCAGGAGCATCCTCCATGCAAAATAAGACCCAACAGAACAAGGCTGCAGCCCAGTCCTGACTAAGAAGCTGCTATGTCTTCCTGACAGAAGCTGTCTTCAGGGTATGTGTGTCCTGGGGCTGTTCCTGTGCTTTGTGTCTGATCTCTGTTGTGAGTGTCACAGAGATATTCCAGGGAGCGTCCAGCCCCTATCATTTGTTGGGAATCTCAAATGCATCCAATGGCAAGAATTCAGAGGCAGTCCCATTCTCTGACTTACTGGTTGGCAAGCAGTGGGAAGGTAGCCATATAATAGAAAATTAAATTTTATATCTGTGTTGGTGTATATACATTGTCTTAATTTTTGCACTAAGATTATACTTTCTACTCCCGAAGATAATATCTATATCATATATATCATATAAATGACTAAAAGAGGTGGATAATACTGATTCACAAGTGATAAAAAGACAAAAGGTAGTTGTATAATTAAAGAGATGTGAGTCAACAAATTCATAGCACAGAATGTCTCATCACCAGTGCAATTAAACTTAAGATCAGAAAGAGATATCACCTCATATGTTGATTTGTTCAGGATAAAATATGTGTTCATGTCCGTGGCTATATTGATAGTTACACCAGGTTCCAAGTTTATGGATGCTTAGAATGTGAGATTGCAAAAGTTCAATTGTCTGATGTCAAGAACATTTGCTTCAAATAAAATATGTATTGATGTTTTCATGATCAGAAATTAAACAAAATCAAAAGCTTTTCCCCATCATGCTGAAGGGAATTTTAGAACTTCATCAGTCAAGTCTGACTCTGACCAAGTGTTGTCTCAGAGAGAATATGCACACTGTATGGAGAAGCACAAATCTAGACACTGAGGATGATATTCCAGACCTGAGCTTGATCTGGAAATAATGACAGTATTTGATGCTATTTAAGTTTCATATTTTAAAAAAAGACATGAATAACTACATATAATTATCATAAATGTCAATAAACAAAATGAGCATTGAGCCTTCTGGGACCATTGTCTTCTGGGACCATTGTTTTCTCACATATTTCCACCCCACAACTTACTATTTTAAGAAGAGGTAATAAAACAAGGTCTTCTGCTCCTCATCAAAACTAGGCCAGAGCTAAGCTTCACTTGTGGCAGAGGAGCTCAGCACTAAATTCTAATCAAGTCTTCCCTCTTAGTGGCTAGTACTAAAAACATACTATTCAATGTGAAGTTGGAGCTTAAATGGGTTTTTCTTGTTGCTCTGTGAAAATGAAAAGCACAGACAAGAGGCTGTCTTTTTTGTAAAACAACATTCATAAGAGGGACAGTAGATATATGACAGGTTTCTGATTATGATTTTCTATGCTTTCAGATGTACATTGTGATGTGCAGCTTGTAGAATCTGGAGAAAGCTTGGTACACAATGAATGAAGTGTCCCTTAAACACTCTTGTGAATCCTCTGGATTCACCTTCATTGATTCCTGGATGCACTGGATTTGACATGCATCAGGGAAGAGGCTAAATTGGTTAGCATATATAAAATATGACAGGAGGGACAAAACTATGCAGAGTTTTTGAAGGACAATTTGCCATCTACGGGAACAATTAAAAAACTTATTGTATCTACAAATAAACAGCCTGAGAAATGAGAACCCTGACAGGTATTAGTATGCAAGAGAAACAGTAAGGAAATTCAATTGTGAGCTCAGGCATAAAACTCTCCACAAATTGCTCATGGCCAATAGGAAGCCTGGCAAAGGGGAAACTCCAAGTCAAAGGAATTAGAGTAGGAATGTGGATGGTAAAATATTCTAAGTCTGAATGATCTCAAATTGTAATTCACATATTTCAGAAAACATGTACAGTGGCATACATTCTAATAATTTTTGAAATAACCAAATATATCTATAGGCCTAATGTACAAATTTAAATACAGGATACAGTCAGTTCTAAACAAAAGCAGAACATTAACACAGTAGATGTGACTCATCTGGGGGCACCAGGACCACATCCTGAAAAAAAAAAGAATAAGTAGTAAACAAATGAAGTTGGGGGTGTAAATAGGATTTCCCTGATGATTAAATGTCAAGCAAGTCACTTCTGAAACTGCCTGCCCTTTCTGTTGTGGCAGACTCTTGCCAGGTCTGACTTAGTGAAGATATCATCTCCTAGAGAACTAGCTGCACTCAGGGCATTTGGTAAGAACCTTCTCCCACCACTATCAAGTAGGCTTCATCCCGGGGATGCAGGGATGGTTCAATATACAGAAATCCATCAATGTAATCCACTACATAAACAAACTCAAAGAAAAAAAAACACATGATCATTTCATTAGATGCTGAAAAAACTTTCGACAAAATTCAGCATCCCATCATGATAAAAAGACTTGGAGAGATCAGGAATTCAAGGCCCATATCTTAACATAGTGAAAACAATATACAGCAAGCCAGTAGCCAACATCAAACTAAATGGAGAGAAACTTGAAGCAATCCTACTAAAATTGGGGACTAGAAAAGGCTGCCCACTCTCTCCATATCTATTCAGTATAGTACTTGAAGTCCTAGCCAGAGCAATTAGAAAACAAAAGGAGATCAAAAGTATACACATTGGAAAAGAAGAAATTTTTTCACTATTTGCAGATGATATGATCATGTACTTAACTGACACAAAAATTTCACCAGATAATTTCTAAAGCTGATAAACTTCAGCAAAATAACTGGATATAAAATTAACTCAAACAAATCAGTAGCCTTCCTCTACTCAAAAGATAAATAAGCTGAGAGATTAGAGAATGACACCCTTCACAATAGTCACAAATAATATTACATACCTTGGTGTGACATTAACAAAGGAAGTGATAGATGTGTATGACAAGAATTTCAAGGCTCTGAAGAAAGAAATCAAAGAAGATCTCCGAAGATGGAAAGATCTCCCATGCTCATGGATTGGCATGATTAATATAGTAAAAATGGTCATCTTGCCAAAAGCAATCTACAGATTCAACGCAATTTCCACCAAAATTCCAAATCAATTCTTTGCAGAACTAGAAAGAGCAATCCTCAAATTCATATGGAATAACAAAAAACCCAGAATAGTGAATACTCTTTTCCACAACTAAAGATTCCCAGGAGGGGGAATCATCATGCCTGACCTCAAGCTCGACTACAGAACAATAGTGATAAAACATGTATAGTATAGGTACAGAGACAGTTAGGAAGATCAATGAAAAAGAATTGAAGACCAGAAATGAACCCACACATCTACAGTCACTTGATATTTGACAAAGGAGCTAAAAATAGCCTTTTTAACATATGGTGCTGGATCGATTGGAAGTCAGCATGTAGAAAAATGCAAATGGACCCATTCTTATCTCTTTGTAAAAAGCTCAAGTCCAAGTAGATCAAGAACTTCTACTATAAAACCAGATATACTGAAGCTTATAGAGGAGAAAGTGGGGAAAAGCCTTGAACATATGGGCACAGGGGAAAATTTTCTGAATAGAACTCCATTATCTTATGCTCTAAGAACAAGAATCAACAAACGGGACATCATAAAACTGCAAAGTTTCTGTAAGGCAAAGGACACTGTCAATAGGACAAAATGGTAACTGACAGATTGGGAAATATATTTACAATCCTACATCTGATAGAGGGCTAATATCCAATGTATACAAAGAACTCAAAAAGTTAGACTCCAGAAAGTCAAGTAACCCTATTTAAAATGGGGCACAGTGCTAAACATAGAATTGTCAACCAAGGAAGCACAAATGGCTCTGAAACACCTAAAGAAATGATCAACATCCTTAGTTTTTAGGGAAATGCAAATCAAAACAACCCTAAGAATTCACCTCATACCAGTCAGAATGACTAAGATGAAAAACTCAGGAGACATCATATGCTGGCAAGGATGTGAAGAAAGAGGAACACTTCTCCATTGCTGGTGGAATTGCAAGCTGGTAAAACCACTCTGCAAATCAGTTTGGCAGTTCTTCAGAAAATTAGACATAGTATTACCTGAGGACCCAGCTATTCCATCTAGAAAATGCTCCAATATGTAATAAGGACACATGCTCCACTATGTTCATAGTAGTTTTATTTATAATAGCCAGAAGCTAGAAAGAACCCAGATATTCTTCCACAGAGAAATGGATACAGAAAATGTAGTTTAACTATACAATGAAGTACTATTCACCTATTAAAAACAATGAATTCATGAAATTCTTAGACAAATGGACGGAATGAGAAACTAACTTCCTGAGTGAGGTAACCCAACCACAAAAGAACACACATGGTATGTACTCACTGATAAGTGGATATTAGCCCCAAAGCTCCAAATAAACAAGTTACAATTCACAGACCACAGGAAGCGCAAGAAGAAGTATGACCAATGTGGGGGTGCTTTAGTATTTCTGAGAAAGAGTACAAAATACTCACAGGAGCATTGATGGAGACACAGAGACTGAAGGAAAGGCCACCCAGAAAATGTGGTACCTGGGGATTTATCCTAGAAACAGACACCAAACCCTGACACTATTATGGATGACAATACGTGTGTGCAGAAAGGAGCATGTTATGGTTGTCTCCGGCGGGGCCCTGCCAGAGCCTTACAGATACAGAGGTAGATGCTAGCAGCCACATAGTTCCAGGTCCCAAATTAAGGGAGGACTGGAGGAGCTGAAGAGTTTTGCAGCCCCGTGGGAAGAATGACTATGTCTGCCAACCAGATGCCTCAGGGCTCCCAGGGCCTAAGCCATAAACTAAGGGGTGCATATGCTTCCAGCCAAAAGTGTGGCAGAGGAATACCTTGCCAGGCATCAGTGGGAGGAGAGGTCCTTGGTCCTATGAAGGCTTGATAGATGCCACAGTGTGGGGAAATTGAGGTGGGGAGACAAGTGTGAGTGGGTTGGGTGGAGGGGTATATTCTTGGAAGCAGTGAGTGGGAGAATGGGTTGGGGGTTTTCTGCATGGAAGGAAACCAGGAAAGAATATTACATTTGAAACATGATTGAAGAAAATATTTAATAAAAAAATGTGGTTCCCTCCTTTGCTGCCCATCCTGTTCCTTCTGACATGGCAGACCTGTGCTAAGTCTGCCACGAGGGAAGACCCTATTTCCTGGTGCTTTCTAGAGATCCAGCAGCAGCTGGGCACTCAAGATCCAACAGCAGCAGGCATTCAAGATTCAGCAGCCACGGGACATTTGGCCTGTGATGGGTCTGCATGGGGGAAGCCCACATTACTTGAGATCCCAGAGCATTAGAGCATTCCAGAACCAACAGTTTGCAGGATATTTAACCCTTGCCAAGTCTGCCACAGGGAAGACGCCATTTCCTGATACTTCCTAGAAAACCAGCTGCATGCAGGGCATTTGAGAGAAAGGGAATCCCAGGAGAACAGATACACAGGCCTGAAGGACAGAGAAGTCACAGTCAGAGACAGCAACACCAGCTAACATCAGAGATAACAAGATGGCCAAAGGCAAACGCAAGATCATTACCAACAGAAACCAAGGCAACATGGCACCATCAGAACCCAGTTCTCCCACAACAGGAAAACCAGGATACTCTATCACATTAGAAAAGCAAGAGTTGGATTTAAAATCACATCTCATGATGCTGTTAGAGGAATTCAAGAAGGATGTAAATAACTCCCTTAAAGAAATAAATGAGAACATGAGTCGACAGTTAGAAGCCCTTAAAGAACAATCACAAAAATCCCTTAAAGAAATGCAGGAGGATATGGGTCAAAAGGTAAAAGCCCTTAAAGAGGAAAAAAATCTCTTAAAGAAATATAGGGAAACATGGGTCAACAGGTAGAAACTTTTAAAGAGGTAACACAAAAACCCCATAGGGAACTATGGGAGAACATGGGTCAACATGCAGAAGCCCTTAAAGTGGAATCAAAAAAATCTCTAAAAGAAACACAGGAGAACAAGGGTCAATAGGTGGAAACCATTAAAGAGGAAACACAAAAATCCCTTAAAGAATTTTGGGAAAACACAAACAAACAAGTGAAGGAACTGAACAAAACTATCCAAAATCTAAAAATAGAAGTAGAAATTATAAAGAAATCGCAAAGTGAGACATCTCTGGATATAGAGAACCTTGGAAAGAACTCAGGAGTCATAGATGCGAGCATCAACAAGAGAATACAAGAAATAGAAGAAAGAATCTCAGATGCTGAAGATTCCGTAGAAAACATTGATGCAACAGTCAAAGAAAATACAAATGCAAAAAGCTGGTAACCCAAAACATCCAGGAAATCAAGGACACAATGAGAAGACCAAACCTTACGTTATAGGTATAGACGTGAATGAGGATTTACATCTTAAAAGGCCAGTAAACATCTTCAACAAAATTATGGAAGAAAATGTCCCTAACCTAAAAAAAGAGATGCCCATGAACATACTAGAAGCCTATAGGATTCCAAACAGACACAACCAGAGCAGAAATTCCTCCCATCGCATAATAATCAAAAAACCAAATACACTAAACAAAGAAAGAATATCAAAAGCAGTAAGGGAAAAAGGTCAAGTAACATATAAAGGCACACCTATCAGAATTATACCAGACATCACACCAGAAACTATGAAAGCTAGAAGAACCTGGGCAGATGTCATATAGACCATAAGAGAACATAAATGTCAGTCCAGACTGCTATACCCAGCAAAACTTTCAATTACCATAGACAGTGAAAACAAGATGCTCCATGACAAAAGCAAATTTACACAATATCTTTCCACAAATCCAGCTCTACAATGGATAATGGTTGGAAAATACCAACACAAGGTGGGAAACCACACCATAGAAAAGGCAATAAAATAATCTTTCAACAAACACAATAGAAGATAACTATACAAACAGAATTTCACATTTAACAAAGAATATAACAGTAAGCAACAATCACTTTTCCTTAATATCTCTTAACATCAATGGTCTCAATTCCCCAATAAAAAAGACATAGACTAACAGACTGCATATGTAAGCAGTACCAACATTTTGCTGCATACAAGAAACCCACCTAAGTAACAAAGGCAGTCACTACTACAGAGTCAAAGGTTGGAAAACAATTTTGCAAGCAAATGGTCCCAAGAAACAAGCTGGAGTAGCCATTCTTATATCAGATAAAATTGACTTTCAACCAAAAGTTGTCAAAAAAGATAAGGAGGATCATTTCATTCTGGTCAAAGGAAAAGTCTACAAAGTTGAGCTCTCAATTCTGAACATCTATACTCCAAATTCAAGGGCACCCACATTCATAAAAGAAACTACTCAAGCTCAAAGCACACATTGCACCCTACACAATAATAGTGGAAGACTTCAACACCCCACTCTCAACAATGAACAAATCGTGGAAACAGAAACTAAACAGAGACACAGTGAAACTAATTGAAGTTATTCACCAAATGGATCTAACAGATATTTATAGAATATTCCACCCTAAAGCAAAAGAATATGCATTCTTCTCGGCACCTCATGGCACCTTCTCCAAAACTGACCATATAATTGGTCACAAAACAGGCCTCAACAGATACAGAAATATTGAAATTATTCCATACACCATATCAGATCACCATGGACTAAGGCTAGTCTTAAGTGCAAACCAAAACAACAGAAATCACACACACATGGACTTTGAACAATGCTCTTCTCAACGATGGGTTGGTCAATGAAGAAATAAAGAAAGAAATAAAAGACGTTTTAGAATTCAATGAAAATTAGGACACATCATATCAAAACTTATGGGACACAATGAAAGCAGTGCTAAGAGGAAAACTCATAGCTTTGAGTGCCTCCAAAAAGAAAATGGAGAGAGCCTACACTAACAGCTTGACAGAGCACTTGAAAGCTCTAGAACAAAATGAAGCCAATATATACAAGAGGAGTAGGTGGCAGGGAATAATCAAATTCAGGGCTGAAATCAACCAAATAGAAACAAAAAGAACTATACATAGAATCAAAAAAAAAAAAACCAGGAGTTGTTTCAGCTGTTTCTTTGAGAAAATCAACAAGATAGATAAACCCTTAGTCACACTAACCATAGGGCAAAGAAGAACCACACAAATTAATAAAATCATTAATGAAAAAGGAGACATAACAACAGAAAATGTGGAAATTCAGAAAATCATCAGATCCTACTACTAGAACTTATACTCAACAAAGTTTGAAAATCAGGACGAAATGGACAACTTTCTTGATACATACCAGGTGCCAATGTTAAAACACGATCAGATAAGCCATCTAAATAGACCCATAAGTCCTGAGTAAATAGAAGCAGTCATTAATAGTCTCCCATCAAAAAAGAGCCCAAGGCCAGATGGGTTTTGCAGGGAATTCTATCAGATCTTCAAAGAAGAGCTAATACTGATAGTCTTCAAACTATTCCACAAAATAGAAACTCAAGGAACACTACCAAATTCATTCTATGAAGCCACAATAATGCTTATACCTAAACCAAACAAAGACCAAACAAGGAAGGAGAACTTCAGAACAACCTCCCTCATGAATATAGATGCAAAAATAATCAATAAAATTCTGTCCAACCAAATTCAAGAATGCATCAAAACTATAATTCACCACGATCAGGTAGTCATCATCCAAGGGATGGTTCAATATATGGAAATCCATCAACATAATCCACTATATAAACAAACTCAAGGAAAATAATACATGGTCATTTCATTAGATGTGGAAAAATCTTTTGACAAAATCCAGCTTCCCTTTATGATAAAAGTCTTGGAGAGAGCAGGAATCCAAGGCCCATACTTAAACCTAGTGAAAGCAATATACTGGAAACAAGTAGCTAACATCAAACTAAATGGAGAGAAACTTGAAGCAATCCTGTTAAAATCTGGGACCAGACAAGGCTGCCCACTCTCTCCCTATCTGTTCAATACAATACTTGACGTTCTAACCAGAACAATCAGACAACAAAAATGTCAAAGGTATACAAATTGGAAAAGAAGAAGTCAAAATATCACTATTTGCAGATTATGTGATAGTATACTTAAGTGACCCCAAAATTTGCATCAGAGAACTCCTAAAGCTGATAAACAACTTCAGCAAAGTGGCTGGATATAAAATTAACTCAAGCAAATCAGTAGCCTTCCTCTACTCAAATGATAAACAAGCTGAGAAAGAAATTAGGGAAATGACTCCCTTCACAATAGTCCCAAATAATATTTCATACCTTGGTATGACCCTAACACAGCAAGTGAAAGATCTGTATGACAAAAACTTCAAGCCTCTGAAGATAGAAATCAAAGAATATCTCAGAAGACAGAAAGATCTCCCATGTTCATGGATTGGCAGGATCAATTTAGCAAAAATGGCCACCAGGCCGAATGCAATCTACAGATTCAATGCAATTCCCTTCAAAATACCAAATCAATTCTTTTTTTTTTTTAATTTTATTTTATTTTTTTAATTTACATTCCAAATCACTTCCCCTTTCCCGTTTCCTCCCTCCCCGAAAGTCACATAAGCCCCCTTCCCTCCCTCTTTTCTCCGTTCAACCCCCTCTCATTACTCTGTCCTGGCGTTCCCCTACATCCAGTCTTTCCAGGACCAGGGGTCTCTCCTTCCATCTTTTTAGAAATCTATTGATATGCTGATTGTGTCTAGGGTATTCTGAGATTCTGGGTCAATATCCCCTTATCAGTGACTTCATACCATGTGTGATCTTTTGTGATTGGGTTACCTCACTAAGGATGATATTTTCAAGTTCTGACCATTTGCCTAGGAATTTCGTGAATTCATTGTTTTTAATTGCAGAGTAGTATTCCATTGTGTAAATATACCACATCTTCTGAATCCATTCCTCCGTTGAGGGACATCTGGGTTCTTTCCAGCTTCTGGCTATTATAAATAAGGCTGCTATGAATATAGTGGAGCATGTGTCCTTATTGCATGCAGGTAAAGTCTCTGGGTATATGCCCAGGAGTGGTATAGCCGGATCCTCCGGAAGTGTCATGCCCAGTTTTCTGAGGAGCCGCCAGACTGCTTTCCAGAGTGGTTGTACCAGCCTGCAATTCCACCAGCAGTGGAGGAGTGTTCCTCTTTCTCCACATCCTCGCCAACAACTGCTGTCTCCTGTGTTTTTGATCTTAGCCATCCTGACTGGTGTGAGATGGAATCTCAGGGTTGTTTTGATTTGCATTTCCCTAATGACTAAGGATGATGAACATCTCTTTAGGTGCTTCTCAGCCATTAGATATTCTTCAGGTGAGAACTCTTTGTGGAGCTCTGTACCCCATTTTTTAATAGGGTTACTTGCCTCTCTGGAGTTTAACTTCTTGAGTTCTTTGTATATCTTGGATATTAGCCCTCTGTCGGATGTAAGGTTGGTAAAGATCATTTCCCAGTTAGTTGGTTGCCGCTTTGTCTTTTTGACGGTGTCTTTTGCCTTGCAAAAACTTTGTAATTTAATGAGGTCCCATTTGTCTATTCTTGATCTTAGAGTATAAGCTATTGGAGTTCTGTTCAGGAAATTCTCCCCTGTGCCCATATGTTCAAGGTTCTTCCCTAGTTTCCCTTCTATTAGTTTCAGTGTGTCTGGTTTTATGTGGAGATCTTTGATCCACTTAGAATTGAGCTTAGTGCAAGGAGATAAGGATGGGTCAATTTGCATTCTTCTGCATGTTGACCTCCAAATCAATTCTTAATAGATCTAGAAAGAGCTATTCTCAAATTCATCTGGAATAACAAGAAACCCAGGAATGGCTCTAAAGCACCTAAAGAAATGTTCAGCATCTTTAGTTATCAGGGAAATGCAAATCAAAACAACACTGAGATTCCACCTCACACTGTTCAGAATGGTTAAGATGAAAAACTCAGGGAACAGCAGATGCTGGAAAGGATGTGGGGAAAAAGGAAGACTTCTCCATTGCTGGTGGGATTGCAATCTGGTAAAACCACTCTGAAAATCAGCTTGGTGATTCCTCAGAAAATTAGACATAGTACTACCTGAGGACCCAACTATACCTCTCCTGGGTATATACCCAGAAGATGCTTCTACATGTAAAAAGGACACATGCTCCACTATGTTCATAGCTGCCTTATTCATAATAGCCGGAACCCAGAAAGAACCCAGATGTCCTTCATCTGAGGAGTGGATACAGAAATTGTGGTATATATACACAATGGATTACTATTCAGCTATTAAAAACAATTAATTCATGAAATTCTTAAGCAAATGGATGGAACTAGAAAGTGTCATCATGAACGAGGTGACTCAATCACAAAGGAACGCACATGGCATGCACTCACTGATAAGTGGGGGTTAGCCCAAAAGTTCAAAATAAACAAGTTACAATTCACAGACCACAGGAAGCTCAAGAAGGTGGAGGACTGAAGTGGGGGTGCTTGGGTTCCTCTGAGAAAGGGAACAATACACTTACAGGAGAAATAATGGAGACAAAGTGTGGAGCAGGGACTGAAATAAAGGTCACCCAGAGACTGCTTGACCTCGGGATTCACCCTATAAACAGTCACCAAACCCCAACACTACTATGGACGACAAGAAGCACATATCAAAAGGAGCATGCCATGGTTGTCTTTGGAGGGGTCCTGCCAGAGCCTTATACATACAGAGTCAGATGTTAGTAGCCAAACATTGGAATTGGAAGGCAGTCTGGAGGAGCTGAATGGGTTTAGAGCCTCACGGGAAGAACAACGATGTTGACCACCTAGACGCTCCAGGACTCCCAGGGACTAAACCAGCAACCAAGGGGTACACATGGTTCCAGTCAAAAATGTGACAGAGTAATGCCTTGTCAGGCATCAGTGGAAGGAGTGGTCCTTGATCAGTTAAGGCTAAATAGATGCCCCAACAATGGGAAATTGAGGGAGGAGGAGGTGGGAGTGGGTCAGGTAGAGATACATATACTTGGAGGCAGGGAGTGGGAGGAGGGCTTGAGGGTTTTTGGGGAGGGGGAAACTGGGAAAGGTTTTACCACTTGAAATGTAAATGAAGATTATATTCAATATATGTATACATATATATATGTATACATATATATATATGTTGTATATATATATATATATATATATATATATACAATGTTGTATATATATATGTTGTATGTAGGTATATATATATATACACATATATATTGAGGAAAATATCAACAAGAACTCAACATATAGCCGAGAATATGCGTGATTCCATCTGTAGATAAGAAATGTAAACACAATTTCAAAACAATGAACACTTTAGCCAGGCAGTGGTGGCGCACGCCTCTAATCTCAGTACTTGGGAGGCAGAGGCAGGTGGATTTCTGAGTTCAAGTCCAGCCTGATCTACAGAGTGAGTTCCAGGACAGCCTGGGTAATACAGAGAAACCCTGTCTCAAAACGTTAAAAAAATTAATAATAAACAAACAAACAAACAAACACTTTCTATTCGCTGCTTAGAAAAAAATAAATTAAAAAACAAACAAACAAGCAAACAAACAAAACCAGGGATTCCAGAAACACATGTGAGAATCCAGGCCTAGATACATTGTATGACTAAGTAATTGTCTGAGAAATATATTCAAGAGTATGATAGGCACAGAATAGTTGTTGCAAATAGTAGTTTTCTTTACAGAATCACCATTGTGAAATTCCACAATCAGCTCAGTTGGAGTTTGCCTTCTTTTGTGCCAGAGATTCATGTGCAAGATTTTAACTTCTTGGGGTGAAGGAAATACATTTTTCACTCCTGAGTCTCAGGAGTTTGCCAGTCCTTTAGTTAAGTGATTAAACAAGTGCTGTCATTGAATCATTCTAGCCTAATCAATGAGTAACTGAAGGAATATGCACAGTAGAATAAATTAGGCAATGTGTATCCCAAGTGTTGAGAATATAAGTTGAATGTTTAGAAGTGTATGAAAAACCATAGGTAAAATGATGCCTTTACTGCTGAAATTAAGGAAATAACCAAAAACCCGTGCAAGTTCCTTTGAACATAATACGTAAAACTGTCACTTTTCTAACAAATTCTTTAGTGCCTTTGATTATCTACATTTTCCATAAAGCCTCATGTGCACATTAGGGAAAAGTTTCTGAAGGTGTTCTACAGAAAAAAAAATTGATTGTGAAGTTTAATGACACACCAGTAAATAGTCTCATTGTTTCATCAAATGGACATACCTCTCACTGTGGACAAGGATAGAAACACTCATCCTTAGGGACCAGAGCAGTGTGAAATTGGGTGATTTACTGTGAGTTTTGGTGTCTCCATCCTGCAGTTAATCCTACATCTCCTTGCTCATTTTAACATTCAGTCATTCCATTTTTTGATAGGAAGGAGCTCATACACACCTAGATAAATGATGGAACTCTATGTAGGGAGATTATAAAATCTATTGTTGTAAGCTCTTTATAATTAGATACATCTCCCAGAGATTATCATTCTGCTGTTTATACAATATGGAGACAGTATTTTGATATAAGTCATAGGATCTTTGTGAGAGATTATCTATTCCAAAATCAGATATCTTGTCAGAATTCCACTGACCTGACATTTTAAAGGGGCACACTATGATCAGGAAGATTCCCATCCCTCATATACCACACAGTCCTTGTGATGTTCCTAAATCTGTTTCTCTGGGGCTGAGGCCCTCTAAAAGGTGGCAGAGCATTGCAAAATGCTCCAATGGATAATCATGATCTGACAGGATTGTAATGACTCAAAGAGAGCATTCCATATATGATATAGAGTGAGATTAGATATTTTTTAAAAAAGGGAGAGTGTGTTGTTCACTGATACATCTACACAACCTACAGAATTCTAACTTCAGCCTTTGAAAGGCTAAGAATGAAATAATTCAAGAGATAGATAGCAGAGATACTTTGAAAAATTTTTAGGGTATTACTGTAATGAAAACAAAAGTTTAACATATTTGAATACTAAATAATCTTTTAATTTTCAACACCATAATTATCAAGAAAGTGTAAATTAATAAGGTAGTTTGAGAATTCATCTAATGCAAGCAACTATGACTTTTATTAAGGAAACAAATGACACCAAATGCTGATAGGCAGTTGGTGAAAGGGGAAACATAATGGAGGGATGGATTAATCTCTTGTAGTTCCTATGGAATTTTGTTTGGATGGTCTCCCAAAAGGTAAAATTACAAATATATTGTAATCCACCTACATCATTCCTGTAGATGCAGCTAAGGACTCTCTACTAGAAAGATACCAGATCATTTGTGAAAGTATAAAAAGACAGGGTTCTAAGATTTAGGAATGATGGAAACACATTTTATTAGTGGGAAAGAAGAAGAAAACTGGGGTTGGTGTGGATATACTGATAATATAGCAAGAACTCAAAAAGTGCAGCATGAGAAGGTTGGCATTGACTTGAAACCTTAAAAACACAGGAACAGAAGAGGTATTTTATTTTATTTTTTTTTAATTTACATTCCAAATCATTTCCCCTTTCCCGTTTCCTCCCTCCCCGAAAGTCCCATAAGCCCCCTTCCCTCCCTCTTTTCTCCATTCAACCCCCTCTCGTTTCTCTGTCCTGGCGTTCCCCTACATCCAGTCTTTCCAGGACCAGGAGTCTCTCCTTCCATCTTCTTAGAGATCTATTGATATGCGAATTGTGTCTAGGGTATTCCTAGATTCTGGGTTAATATCCCGTTATCAGTGACTGTAATTTCTACAGTCCTCGTGCTCTCTTATTCCAGATTCACGCTACAGGAAGCCAAAGACAGTGATGGTCTTATTTAAATAACCAAGTGGAGTCATTATTCTCCCTCCCCAATTATGAAAGCAAAGCTGGTTCATTACATGCAAATGGATCTTCTAGCTCTAATTTAAATTCCCTCCTGTGATACAGGAGCTCCTATCTCTCTCACTGGAGACTGATCTCTGAAGATAAGGGGGTGTAGCCTAAAAGATGAGGGTGTTAAGTCTTCTGCACCTGTTGACAGTCCTTCCTGGTGAGTGTTGTCATTTCATAAATGTGTACAGAAGGGGTTTTCAAAGTGTTTGATTGACAGAATTGACTCTTCTTCTCTGAAGGTATCCTGTGTGATATGCAGCTTCAGGAATCGGGACCTGGCCTGGTGAAACCCTCTCAGTAACTGTCCCTCACTTGCTCTGTCACTGGCTATTTCATCACCAGTGGCTATTACTGAAACTGGATCCGGCAGATTCCAGGAAACAAACTGGAGTGGATTGGGCTCATAAGCTATAGTGGTAGCACTAGTTACATCCCATCTCTCCAAAGCTGAATCTCCATCACTAGAGACACATTGAAGAACCAGTTCTTCCTGCAGTTGAACTCTGTGACTACTGAAGATACAGCCACATATTACTGTGCAAGAGACACAGTGTGAAGTTTTCAGAATGGGCCCAGACATAAACCTCATTGCAGAGCAGCTTGGCACCAACAGGGGGCTTGCAGCTTACACCAAGTACAAGAAATCTATTTTCTATTAGGGAAAAAAAATCTTGCCCAAAACTGTACCATGAGACTCCTGCTGTACAGGAAGACACACTTTTGCTATGATCTTCAGTTAATACAATGTCTGGAGCCTATAGATACTCCTTAAATTATATCCATAAGTCTTCATTGACACTCCTTCCTAGAAGCTTAACATCACATCCAAAATCTTAGCAGATGACTACTGCACTCCATAAGGACAATCCAGTTCTAGAAACCCTAGAGACTAAACCAGCACCCCAGAAGGTACATTGTTATCCAGAACCCTGTGGCCTTTGCAGTTCACTGAATACCAGAAAACTAGAGGCAACAGGAAAGTGCCAAATGACACTCAGGCCCCCAAAACCCCAGTGGAAGCATCTTAGAGGTCCTAAAGACACTTTGGCCACTAGAGTAACAGGGAATTCAAGCAAAAAGTCGAAAGCAGAAATAGAAACAGAATCAGTATCCCGGACCTCAAGCTGTAATACAGAGCAATAGTGTTAAAAAACGCGTGGTATTGGTACAGTGACAGACATGTAGATCAATGGAACAGAATTGAAGACCCAGAAATGAATCCACACTCCTATGGTCACTTGATCTTTGACAAAGGAGCTAAAACCATCCACTGGAAAAAAGATAGCCTTTTCAACAAATGGTGCTGGCTCAGCTGGAGGTCAACATGCAGAAGAATGCAAATTGACCCATTCTTATCTCCTTGCACTAAGCTCAATTCTAAGTGGATCAAGGATCTCCACATAAAACCAGACACACTGAAACTAATAGAAGGGAAACTAGGGAAGAACCTTGAACATATGGGCACAGGGGAGAATTTCCTGAACAGAACTCCAATAGCTTATGCTCTAAGATCAAGAATAGACAAATGGGACCTCATTAAATTACAAAGTTTTTGCAAGGCAAAAGACACTGTCAAAAAGACAAAGCGGCAACCAAATAACTGGGAAATGATCTTTACCAACCTTACATCCGACAGAGGGCTAATATCCAATATATACAAAGAACTCAAGAAGTTAAACTCCAGAGAGGCAAGTAACCCTATTAAAAATGGGGTACAGAGATAAACAAAGAGTTCTCACCTGAAGAATATCTAATGGCTGAGAAGCACCTAAAGAGATGTTCATCATCCTTAGTCATTAGGGAAATGCAAATCAAAACAACCCTGAGATTCCATCTCACACCAGTCAGGATGGCTAAGATCAAAAACACAGGAGACAGCAGTTCTTGGTGAGGATGTGGAGAAGGTGGAACACTCCTCCACTGCTGGTGGAATTGCAAGCTGGTACAACCACTCTGGAAAGCAGTCTGGCGGTTCCTCAGAAAACTGGGCATGACACTCCCGGAGGATCTGGCTATACCACTCCTGGGCATATACCCAGAGGCTTTACCTACATGCAATAAGGACACATGCTCCACTATGTTCATAGCAGCCTTATTTATAACAGCCAGAAGCTGGAAAGAACCCAGATGTCCCTCAATGGAGGAATGGATTCAGAAGATGTGGTATATCTACACAATGGAATACTACTCTGCAATTAAAAACAATGAATTCACGAAATTCCTAGGCAAATGGTCAGATCTTGAAAATATCATCCTTAGTGAGGTAACCCAATCACAAAAGAACACACATGGTATGCAGTCACTGATAAGGGGATATTGACCCAGAATCTCGGAATACCCTAGACACAATCCGCATATCAATAGATTTCTAAGAAGATGGAAGGCGAGACCCCTGGTCCTGGAAAGAAATAGAAACCATAAGAAAATATTTCACCCATCAAGGATACACGTGAACCTATAATAATCTGATATACAGATGTCTAGATCCCAGCACTAGAACAAAATTAAAATCCAGGGCAATATGGTTACACTAGAGCACAGCTACCTAACTACAGCAAGCATTGGATATACCAATACAGCTGAAACACAAGCAAATCATGTCAAGTACAACCTTATGAAGTTGATAAAGTCCATTAAAGAGGAAATGAATAAAGTTCTTATCAAAATCCAGTAAAAGACAAACATGTGGGGAGCCTAACCAGCACAAGTTCTCCACCCCTCTCTCTCTGTCTCTGTCTCTCTCTCTCTCTGTCTGTCTCTCTGTCTCTGTCTCTCTGTCTCTGTCTTTCTGTCTCTGTCTGTCTCTGTCTGTCTGTCTCGTTCCTCTCTCTCTCTCTCTCTCTCTCTCTCTCTCTCTCTCTCTCTCTCTCTCTCTCTCTCTCTCTCCCTTTCTCTCCCTTTCTCTCTCTCTTTCCCCCATCTTTTTCTCAGAAAGGCAACAGGTGATGAAAGAATTGGTTATCTGGTATCATACTGATATAGACAGAGGCCCAAAACTTAAATTATCAAGCTCTGGTAGGAATGCTCAGCAACAAACTCTGAACTCTTTTAATTGTTAGTTTTTAATATAATTTTTATTTTACTTAATCACTTTATAGCCCACTTAATACCTGTTGCCCAGTCTTTCCCTTCCATAATACTTCCCCCTTGCTACCCAACCCTTCTTCTCTGAGCAGGTGGGCTCCGTCTGTTTATCTCACCCCACAAACACAGAAAGGTCATGTCTCTGGGAAGCTAGTTGTTTCTTCTCCCATGATGTCAGACAAAGTAGCCCAGATAGAAGAACATAATTCATTGTATAGACAATGGCTTTTGGCATATCTCCCACTCCAGTTCTGAAAGTCAAGCTGTGTATCTGCTACATATGTTTGGAGATGCATATGTCCAGTCTGTGTATGTTCTTGGGTTGGAGGTTTAGAATTCTGAGAGCCTCAAACATCCAGGTTCATTGACTCTGTTGGTCTCCATGTGGAGTATATACTCGATTCAGAGTCCACAGTCTTTCCTCCTATTCTTCTATTAGAGCCCCACTCCAAGATCCATCCATTGTTTCCCTGTGGGTATCTGCAATTTGTCTGAGTCAGCTGCTTGGTGGAACCTCCTAGACGACAATTATTTCAAGGCTCCTGCCCACAGGCATAACAGAGTATCATTAATAGTGTAAGGGATTGATGCTTGAATGTGGGATGGGTTTCAAGTCAGGACAGTTATAAATTGTACATTCCCTCAGTCTCTGCTCCATTCCCAATGACAACATTTCTTATAGACATGATAAATTGGGGTTGAATGTTTTGTGGGTGGGTTTGCATTTCTCTAGCTCCACTGGGGTCCCTGCCTGGCTATTGGAGGTAGCTTCTTCAGGTTCCAAATCACCAATGTAATGAGTCATAGCTAAGGTTATCCCCATATCCCGGATCTCTGTCTGAACTTGTAGATGCTTCTCATTCCTCACCCTCAAGAGTTGCAGATTTCCATACATTTTCATGACCATCTAGCAGTCTCCCCTGTCCTTCTCCATACATCATCCTAACCTCTTATTTCTATCCCTTCCAGTTCCTTCTCTTCATGTGTTTCTTATGACTATTTAATTCTCAATTCTAAGTGAGGTTCATGAGCTTCCTGCCTTGAGTCTTCCTTCTTGTTTAACCTCTTTTGGTCTGTGGACTGTAACATGCTACCTGTATTTTATGGCTAATATCCACCTGTAAGTAAATACCCATACCATGCATACCCTTTTGGGACTGGGTTACCACACTCAGGATAATATTCTTGAGTTCCCTCCATTTTCCTGAAAAATACATGCTGTCTTGATTTTTAATAGCAGAACTGTGCTCCATTTTGTAGATGTACTATGTATTCTTTGTCCCTTCTCCAATTGAGGGACATCTCTGTTGTTTGTACTTGCTAGCAATTATAAATAAGACTGGTGTGAACATTGTTAAAACATGTTATTGTGGGAGTTGGAGAATATTTTGGATATACTCCCAAGAGTTTTGTAGTTGGATCTTGAGTAGAATTATTCCAAATATTCTGAGAAACTGCAAGTTTATCTACATATTGTTGTAGAAATGTCCTTTTTTGTACATTTAAAACATACAAGATTTCACAAGGATACAGTCAAAATCTAAATTATCTGCAAAAATGCTAAAAGCATTTTTCACTAGTTTCAGTCAACATTGCATTAGAGCTTTTAACAAAGACAATCCAGTGCCAGAGAACAAGGCAATAAGCACCAAGGGCTGCTCATGTATCTTGTGTTGTCCCTATTGGTTGATATATGAATCTCAATCACTTTCTGTAGCTCACCATCTCTCTCTTCCTCCCCTCCTCCCTTCCTACTCTCTCTCTCTCTCTTTCTCTCTCTCTCTTTCTCTCCCTCCCTCCCTTCCTGCCTCCCTCCCTCCCTCCCTCTCTGTAAGTGCATACCTTATATTATTGTTAATCAAGCAATATCTACTATATTTAACTACTTTAATTATTCATTTTGTAAAATTTATTCAAACCTGCATTATTTATCTTCACCAAACTATTGCCATAGGGGATAGTTTAAAACATGCAATATTCTGGAGTCAGGAACATGGAAGAGCACATAATTTAGGATTAGAGCTGAGAATTATCATAGGTTACAAAAATTGATTACATGGGAAATCCAAGACACGTATGGCTAGTTGCTTTGTTATTCTCTTAATGGCACCTGAAAGAAACAGGATAGCAATCAATGCTCTTAGATCAAAAGTGGCCTCATCATATAATACACACTTTGACTGGCAAGAAGCAGAATATTTGACTTCTTAGAGCATCAGAGATATTTTTATAATTGAGTCGTGTACTTTTATTAAGTATAATTTCTTGAAATTGGTTAAAGATATAATTAATTATCTCTTCGCAGATCTCATATCATGACACAATGTATGCACACTTATCTGTGATTCTGTTCTTGCTTATCGATGACTATCTTGTCTCACATTTTGCCTTCACAGTCTCATTGTCTTGACTTACACTCTACTGCCTTAACAGGACATGAACCTGCATTAACATGGCAATATCTCTCACAGTTTATTGGCACCAACATATATTCTATAGAGAATTTCATTTTGAATAAATGCTGTTGTATTTAGATATCTCAAGGATTTGGTATCAGTGAGAAATTTTCTTTGGCTCAGAACACTTATTTTGTTTGTTTCTCTACTGAACATTCCCTCTATATGACAAATATGAATCTTATGTGCTTAATACAGATACAATGTTGGGAAATATGTTGTGGCAGATTTGAATCCCCTAAGGAAATTATATGTAAGATATAATAAACACATTTGTATTTTCATACTGTTTGAAATATCATTGTCTTTTAGAGAATGCTTCAGACTCCTCCAAATGGAAAGCAGGGAACAACCAGAAAATGGAATTCTTCAACTCAGGAGACTGTGCAATGGGACTCTATAATGTAAATGAATAGACATATGTCAAGAACCTATAAGATATTGGCTGAAAGACTCTTCTGATGCCTGCTGAATCAATGCAGATCACATGAGACTCATTAAGTATCTGCTTCTTATGAAAAAAAATGTAGACAGAAATTAAGTCCTACAAAACCCACTGTTCTGCTATGTATGTACAATGTTTAGAATATCAACACCATATGTACAATGTTTATGTACAATGTAAATATGTACAATGTTTAAAATATCAACACCATAATTAGTCCTCTTTTTAAAATATAAATGACACAGAATAGAAAAGAAAGGGGGTTTCTATTCCTTTTGAAATGAGGGTGTGGACATATGGAAAGTCTATGACAAGTACTAAAATTGTAGTTAGTTTTAAACATGCTGGTCCATGAAATTTTAAGAAGACTGACATCAAGTAAATGAGGCTATATTTCTGAAGGAGATCCAATCTTCCATCTATCTTAAAATTCCATTTTATGTCTGATATTATGTATCACAATAGTACAAAATTGCTTGGACTATATCCGTGCTCTACAAAGGACTGCTGAGACACTTTAGTACTGTCAATATACATTTAATAGCATGGTATATATGGGAGTGAAGATAATAAAATTGTGACCACATTCCAGTAAAGTAAATACAGAGGGACAAGACTGTTATGTTGCATTATGATTTTCAAATGCTATCAATTTCAGACAATCAATAGCATTGCTATACATGTGTTGACATGAGACAGCAAAAGGAAAAAACAAAATAAATTATAAATATAGAGTCTACGGAGCCTTTGCAGATAGGGTCAACTGAAGTGTTTCCTGACTCTACTCAGTTTTTCTTCTCCTCTTTACCATATAGAAGCCCCAGGAGACTTTCTTCTGTGTCAGTTGTAACACTTGAGTTGAAGAACTAAAGATTTGATAGCGATCGCCATGTCTAGTATGCATAATCTTTGTCAGTTGTCTAGGAAAGTACAGAAAGAGAGATGACATAATTCATAGGCATTGTCAATCAATGTGAAGATACTGTATTGTATAGTAGAATTAATTTATAAACTGAAAAACTGGGACCTGATTCTCTTTTCTGATGAAGACACAATTGCAATGCTCATCATTCTAAGGCTTACACAGAACCATCAGCAATGTCATGGTCTTGTTTGTTTGTTTGTTTGTTTGTTTGTTTGTTTTGTTTTGTTTTGTAGAATGTGTGAAAGGTATCTTGGGGTTCATTTCATCTATCAGAAATGAAGTATCAATGTCTTTCTGTATGATTTTTTTCTTGATAATGTGTGTTTCTGTAAGAGTATTGTATTGACTCTGCCCCAGTCAATACACTGTTTTTATGTGTGCTTATAGATATCTTCATAGTGATATGGCTTTTATAAAATTTGCTCCACTGTTTGCCATATACATTCTTTTGTTAGGTTTTTATCTTAATAATTATGAAGCAATCACCTTTTTTAAACATTTTATAGAATATATTCTTTATTTACATTTCACATGCTAAAACCTTTCCCAGTATCCCCCCTCCCCAAAAACCTCCAGCCCCTGATCCCACCCCCTGCCTCTAAGTGTACGCTCCTCCACCTGACCCACTCCCACCCACCACCCCTCAATTTCCCTACGCTGGGGCATCTATTGAGCCTTCAAAGGGCCAAGTACCTTTCCTCCCACTGATTCCCAACAAGGTATTTCTCTGCCACACTTTAGGCTAGAACCATGTGTACATCTTGGTTGATGGTTTAGTCCCTGGGAGTTCTAGGGCTTCTGGGTCATCAACATCATTGTTCTCCCATGGGACTGCAAACCCCTTCAGCTCCTTCAGTCCTCCCTCTAATTCCACCATTGGGGACCCCACACTCAGTCCAATGGTTGGCTGATAGCATCTGCCTCTGGAGACAATCATAACAGGCTCCTTTCCTCATGCACTTCTTGTCATCCAAAATAGTGTCAGAGTTTGGTGACTTTTTATAGGATGAATACCCAGGTCGGAAAGTCTCTGAGTGGCCTTTCCTTCAGGCTCTGCTCCACACTTTGTCTCCATAATTGCTCCTGTGAGTATTTTGTTCCCTTTCTCAAAGGAACCAAAACATCCCCTCCTCAGTCTTCGTTCTTCTTGATCTTCCTGTGGTCTGTGAATTGTAACTTGTTTATTTTGAATTTTGGGCTGATATCCACTTATCAGTGAGTGCATACCATATGTATTCTTTTGTGATTTGGTTACCTCACTCAGGATGACACTTTCTAGTTCCATCCATTTGCTTAAGAATTTCATTAATTCATTGTTTTTGATAGCTGAACAGTAATCCAGTATGTATGTATACCATAAATTCTGTATCCAGTCCTCTGTTGAAGGAATCTGGGTTCTTTCCAGCTTCTGGCTATTATAAATAAGCCTGCTATGAACATAGTGAAATATGTGACTTTATTACTTGTTGGAGCATCTTCTGTGTATATGCCCAGGTGTTTTATAGCTATGTCCTCAGGTAGTACTATGTCTAATTTTCTGAGGAAAAATCAAACTGATTTCCAAAGTGGTTTTACCAGCTTTCAATCCTACCAGCAATGTTGGACTGTTACTCTTTCTCAACATCCTCTCCAGCATTTGCTGTCCCTTAAGTTTTTCATCTTAGCCATTCAGAATGGTGTAAGGTTAAATCTCAGGGTTGTTTTGATTTGCATTTCTCTGATAACTAAGGATGCTGAACTTTTCATTAGGTGCTTTAGAGCCATTCGAGTTTCCTCAGTTGAGAATTCCCTGTTTAGCTCTGTACCTCATTTTTAATAGGGTTATTTGACTCTCAGGTGTCTAACTTCTTGAGTTCTTTGTATACATTGGGTACTAGCCCTGTAACAGATATAGGATTGCTAAAGATTTTTTCCCAATCGGTTGGTTGCCGTTTTGTCCTATTGATAGTGTCTTTTGCCTTACAGAAGCTTTGCATTTTTAAGAGGTCCCATTTAGTGATTCTTGTTGTTAGACCATAAGCCATTGGTCTTCCATTCAGGAAAGGTTCTTCCCCACTTTCTTGTTTATAAATGTCAGTGTATTTGGTTTTATGTGTAGAACTTTGATCCACTTGGACTTGAGTTTGTTCAAGTAGATAAGAATGGGTCGATTTAGGATTGGTAAAGATCTTTTCCCAATTTGTTGTTTGTCATTTTGTCCGGTTGACAGTACCCTTTGCCTTACATAAACTTTGTAATTTTATGAGGTGCCATTTGTCAATTCTTGATCTTAGAGCATAAGCTATTAGTATTCTGTTCAGGAAATTTTCCCCTGTGCCCATGTGCTCAAGGCCCTTCCCCAGTTTCTTTTCTATTAGTTTCAGTGTGTCTGGTTTTATGTGGAGGTCCTTGATGCACTTGGAGTTGAGCTTAGTACAAGGAGATAAGAATGGATCGATTTGCATTCTTCTGCATGCTGTCCTCAAGTTGAACCATCCAATATATACAAAGAAATCAAGAAGTTAGACTCCAGAGAGCCAAATTACCCTATTAAAAATGGGGTACAGAGCTAAGCAAAGAATTTTCATCTTAAGAATATTGAATGGCTGAGAAGCACCTAAAGAAATGTTCAACATTCTTAACCATTAGGGAAATGCGAATCAAAACAACACTGAGATTTACCTCACACCAGTCAGAATGGCTAAGTTCAAAAACTCAGGAGACAGCAGGTGTAGGCAAGGATGTGGAGAAAGAGGAACACTCCTCCACTGCTAGTGAGATTGCAAGCTGGTACAACAACTCTGGAAATCAGTCTGATGGTTCCTCAGAAAACTGGGCATGACACTTCTGGAGAACCTTCCCATATCACTCCTGGGCATATACACAGAGGACTCCCCAGCATGCAATAAGGATACATGCTCCACTATGTTCATAGTAGTCTTATTTATAATAGTCAGAAGCTGGAAAGAACCCAGATGTCCCTCAACAGAAGAATGGATACAGAAAATGTGGTAACTCTGACTTGGTGTTCATTCTGTATACCACAGTATAAAAATAGCAATCCGAACTCAAGGGGAAATTTCAATATCTATGAGATAAGAAATAGTGAGTATTGAGCACATATTTCCTAAGTTTTCATCAGTTGAATTGCCACTTTGATGCTCTGACAGGAGGTAAAATATTTTTTAGAAACTACTAAGTAGATGTGATGACTAGTTGCACTCAAGCTGTATGTGAGGGTTCACTGTGACCATAACTGATAGTTAAGTAATCAGTCCATGATCAATGGCATCATAGCTCTGCTTGCTATAGCCTTTGATGAGATGAGTTTTCAAGAAGAGATAGCAGTTTGTTTTCAAGGCAGTTGCTTTCCTGTATATTAGGAGTTCACCTAGATCATAGTTTTTTTGTAGCATAAACTGAATATGTCTTTAGATTGTTTTCATTTTTGTTTCACCGCAAGACTCTTGTAAGGGAAATTGAAAGTGTGATGTTTATGGCAGAGACATGATATACATACTGGTGTCATTTTCTTCATAACCTTAAACTGAATTGATGTGATTATTCATTGAATAATTTTTGAAAGTTTGATCTTGTTACCTTTTGTTTCATTAAGAGGAATGTTTAATAAGTGAGTTTTCCACACATTCCTTTCAATTACATATTATTAAATTGGAATATTTTCAGTGTAACTCATTACTAAGAAAGTCCATTGAAATGTCTACTAAATCCTGTTACAACTTATAGTTAAAAATGTTTTCACTCCAGTCTAATACATATGTAATGGAATTGCTAACTGGGGGAGAATATCAGACTACATTCAATTTGTTATGAAATTGCCTCCATCAATTTCTCTGAAGAGTCAATTTGCATTCTGCTGCATGTTGACCTCCAGCTGAGCCAGCACCATTTGTTGAAAAGGCTATCTTTTTTCCACTGGATGGTTTTAGCTCCTTTGTCAAAGATCAAGTGACCATAGGAGTGTGGATTCATTTCTGAGTCTTCAATTCTGTTCCATTGATCTACATGCCTGTCACTGTACCAATACCATGCGGTTTTTAACACTATTGCTCTGTAGTACAGCTTGAGGTCCGGTATACTGATTCCCCCAGAGGTTCTTTTACTCTTGAGAATAGTTTTAGCTATTCTGGGTTTTCTGTTATTCCAGATGAATTTTTGAATTGCTCTTTCTAACTCTATGAAGAATTGAGTTGGGACTTTGATGGGGATTGCATTGAATCTGAGTATTACTTTTGGTAAGATGCTCATTCTTACTATATTCATCCTGCCAATCCATGAGCATGGCAGATTTTCCCATCTTCTGAGGTCTTCTTCAATTTCTTTCTTCAGAGACTTGAAGTTCTTGTCATACAGATCTTTCACTTGTTTCGTTAGAGTCATGCCAAGATACTTTATATGGTTTGTGGCTATCGTGAAGGGTATCATTTCTCTTACTTCTTTCTCAGCCTGCTTATCCTTTGAGTATAGGAAGGCTTCTGACTTGCTTGAGTTGATTTTATATCCGGCCACTTTGCTGAAGTCGTTTATCAGCTGTAGGAGTTCTCTGGTGGAGTTCTTTGGGTCGCTTAAGTATACTATCATATCGTCTGCAAATAGTGATAGTTTGACTTCTTCCTTTCCAATTTGTATCCCTTTGACCTCTTTTTGTTGTCTAATTGCTCTAGCTAGAACTTCAAGTACTATATTGAAAAGATATGGAGAGAGAGGGCAGCCTTGTCTAGTCCCTGATTTTAGTGGGATTGCTTGCAAATTGACCCATTCTTATCTCCTTGCACTAAGCTCAATTCTAAGTGGATCAAGGATCTCCACATAAAACCAGACACACTGAAACTAATAGAAGGGAAACTAGGGAAGAACCTTGAACATATGGGCACAGGGGAGAATTTCCTGAACAGAACTCCAATAGCTTATGCTCTAAGAACAAGAATAGACAAGTGGGACCTCATTAAATTACAAAGTTTTTGCAAGGCAAAAGACACTGTCAAAAAGACAAAGCGGCAACCAAATAACTGGGAAATGATCTTTACCAACCTTACATCCGACAGAGGGCTAATATCCAATATATACAAAGAACTCAAGAAGTTAAACTCCAGAGAGGCAAGTAACCCTATTAAAAAATGGGGTACAGAGCTACACAAAGAGTTCTCACCTGAAGAATATCTAATGGCTGAGAAGCACCTAAAGAGATGTTCATCATCCTTAGTCATTAGGGAAATGCAAATCAAAACAACCCTGAGATTCCATCTCACACCAGTCAGGATGGCTAAGATCAAAAACACAGGAGACAGCAGTTGTTGGCGAGGATGTGGAGAAAGAGGAACACTCCTCCACTGCTGGTGGAATTGCAAGCTGGTACAACCACTCTGGAGAGCAGTCTGGCGGTTCCTCAGAAAACTGGGCATGACACTCCCGGAGGATCCGGCTATACCACTCCTGGGCATATACCCAGAGGCTTTACCTGCATGCAATAAGGACACATGCTCCACTATGTTCATAGCAGCCTTATTTATAATAGCCAGAAGCTGGAAAGAACCCAGATGTCCCTCAACGGAGGAATGGATTCAGAAGATGTGGTATATCTACACAATGGAGTACTACTCTGCAATTAAAAACAATGAATTCACGAAATTCCTAGGCAAATGGTCAGAACTTGAAAATATCATCCTTAGTGAGGTAACCCAATCACAAAAGAACACACATGGTATGCAGTCACTGATAAGGGGATATTAACCCAGAATCTCGGAATACCCTAGACACAATTCGCATATCAATAGATTTCTAAGAAGATGGAAGGAGAGACCCCTGGTCCTGGAAAGACTGGATGTAGGGGAACGCCAGGACAGAGAAACAAGAGGGGGTTTGAATGGAGAAAAGAGGGAGGGAAGGGGGCTTATGGGACTTTCGGGGATGGAGGAAATGGGAAAGGGGAAATGATTTGGAATGTAAATTAAAAAAAAAGAAAATAAAAGAAAAAAAAGAAACAAGAAAAAAATAAATAAAGAAAAAAAATTCTCTGAAGAGATTTTAACTCTGTTGACCTAATAAACCTGATTTCAATGTTCTAGCAGTCAAGTGAACCAACAGAGAGGAAGCTCAGAGGTGATATCCTTGATCTGCATAAGGAATATTCAACAGGCAGATTCTGGAGTTTCAAATTAGAAGCATAGCCCCAGACATAAATAGTCATGCTACAGGAGGAGTGAAGCTCAGCAGATTGTGCTCACATCTCTTGAAGAGCAGGTGCATATAGATCCAGCAAGGGAGGTTTCAGACTTCATTAGTTATTTCCTCCTCTTACTGAACCAGATGCAATACACTTGGCCCAATGAAACACTCAAAAGACTATTCCCTAAAGAGTTGTAATGTTTTTCACAAAAGACCCAAAGCAGATGTGACTACATATCAGTATTGTTATACTCTTAGCCACTCTCTTGGGAATTTCACAGAAATAGAAATGCTGAAATCAACAGGATCATTATTTCACCACAAACACAGTTGCTGTCATACTGGAATAATTCCTTAAATAAAATAAATATGAAGCAACAATGTTAATTAAAGGAGAAATGGATGGAATCTCAAAAGTTTTAATCTTAAAAATTAAAATACAACTACTGTGGCAGTCTTATGTCCTCAGCTAGAGAGGAGAATAGGCAAGGGCACATCATAGCATGATCCAAGATTCAGGCTGTAGAATTATCTCCAAAGTTCTCTGATTATATACATGGTACCTTGCTTACTGTGTGCTCATTAAGTAGGGACTTGACACCTAAGTTTGTTAACTTGAAGGAATACCTCAAAAGATATCCTAATGTATATATATATATATATATATATATATATATATATATATATATATATGTGTGTGTGTGTGTGTGTATATACATACTCATACATATCTGTATATGAACATATGGATATATATTTTGATAAATAGATAGATAGATAGATAGATAGATAGATAGATAGATAGACAGACAGACAGGCATATATAAAGATATCAGACATCTAGAGACACATATTTTTCTCTCACACTCTCATTCATATATCTTGTCTTTTTCTTATTAGAAAATATATTTATAATATTAATTTTCCATTGCATGGGCTTAATTCCAAAGTTCTATCATGCTTCAATATGTAGTTATATTCTCAAATATTGATTTAAATATACATTTAATATCTTTTAACTTCATGTTCATGTTTTATAAATGATGAACATTTTATTACTTTCTTCAAATCAGGTAAGACTAACAGATGGGTACTCTGAGCAAAAAATAGAAGTGGGTTTTATTATATGTTCTCCAAATGTATGATATTGTAATGCTACAACTGCCACAAATTCCTTCATTCCATGTCTAGCATCTGAACTAGTAACTTCTCTCTTAAACGTTTTCACTATAGAACACATAATTTCACAAGGAAACATGAAAATAAAGTCTTCCTCTACTCATGAAAAGTAAACCAGTCCTGATCTTGCAGCTCCAGCAGAGGAAACTAGAGTAGCACTCTTATGTTTCCTATTCAGTGGTCAGCACTGAACACAGACCACTAACCAAGAACTTGGGTCTCAACATGCATTCCATTGTTTTGTCATTGAAAGAAGAATAAAAATTGCTGAGCATCTGAAAGGACTTGAATGAAAGGGAGTTTGGGCCCATGTAAAAGGATTTTACCTGTTTTAAATTGAAAACCCAAGTTGACACAAGTTTGAGAGGAGGTCCTATGTATTAGTTTGGGGATAATTATGTAATCAAAATCTTATTCCCAAGTAGAGTTCAGAGTTGAATAATATAAACTCATGATAACTTATCTTGATACATTATCTTGATACATTTTCAATATGAAATCATTTTCTAAATTTTCTTATCTTTGATGATTTGGGAAACTTACGTGCAATAAAAGCGCAAGAGGGGAAGCTAACATTCCAATGAATTATTACATAGTAGATGTATTTTGTACTAAGAGTAACAGAACAGTAAACACAGATAGTACTAAACACATCCCAAATACATAAAGTAATATTTGGTGTTAAGCATGAGACAATTGCTTTAGCCAGCCTTTTTGGTTCTGAAGCAGATGTGCCTTGAGTCTCTGGATGCCTCAGGGTAGAAGCCCCCCAGGGATATCATGCACAACAAGTGACAGTTTAACAACCTACTAGGGATCTTTAAACATACCGCAGAAGACAAAAAGACGAGAAATAGATGGACAATCCTGGAACGAGCCCTGAAGAGGCAGGACCGAGTAGTTCAGCAGGTCATGTTCTGCCTCGGCTCTGGTCATTAAAACAGCTTAAAGAAGTGGATCTGGGTTCTGGAATATGGAATAAACCACTAATTGGATTCCAGCATCCCTATCAAAGCAACTTCCCTTCTTTGGTCTTAACATTTTCTCAAATTCAAGAAAAAGCATACCTCTCAGGGCATAGAAGTCTAGGGGTACCATGAAGTAAAACCCACCAAAAATGTATTAAGAGAATTCTCCTTATGCCAGCTAATCATCAGAATTTAGTTTTAAATGTTCTTCTTATGTTGGGTGATCTCACATCTCACTGCTGACATAATTCTATCACTTTTTGGGGGGGGGTATACTTTTTTTTTATTTTCTAAGTTTTTTTTTATTTACATTCCAAATCATTTCCCCTTTCTTGTTTCCTCCCTCCCCGAAAGTCCCTTAAGAACCCTTCCCTCCCTCTTTTCCCCATTCAACCCCTCTCTCTTCTCTGTCCTGGCATTCCCCTAAATCCAGTCTTTCAGTAATTATATCTCTTAATAAAAACTTAGGTGTTCTGTACTAAAGTCTGTCATATGTTACACGTCCTGCTTAACCCACTGAAACAAAAATATTTAATGATTTATGCAGTGTGAATTCACAGAAAAACCTTGTCATAATTTTTTTCTGTTGCTGTTATAAAACACTATGACCAAGGCAACTTATCAACTAAAATATGTAACTGGGATTAGAACTTGAGAGGGCTATGGCATGACAGTATGACATAGCAGCAAGCAGAAAAGTGTTATCTGGAGTAACTGATAGATCATAAAATGATGAACAAGAAAGAAGTAGAGTGAGAGAACTCTGAGAATGGTGTAAATAGACTGCCCCACCTTAGGCTGCATCCTATATACAGACACCAAACCCAGACACTATTGTTGATACCATGAAGTGCTTGCTGACAGAATCCTGATATAGCTGTCTCCTGAGAGGCTCTACCAGAACCTGGCAAATACATATACTGATGCTCAAAGACAACCATTGGTCTGAGCATGGGGTCCCCAATGGAGGAGTTGGAGAAAGGACTGAAAGACCTGAGGGGTTTTGCAACCCATAGAAAGAACAACATTATTGACCAAGGAGAACCACTGAACTCCCAGGAACTAAACCACAAATCAAATGGTAGGCATGGAAGGACCCATGGCTCCAGTCACATATGTAGCAGATGATGGCCTTGTAGGATGTCAATGAAAGGAGAGGTCCTACATCCTAGGAAGGCTTTATGTCCCAGTGTAAGGGAATACCAGCATGGAAAGTTTGGAGTGGGTAGGTTTATGGGTGACCACCCTCATAGAAGCAGGGGGAGGGAGGATGGGATAGGGGATTTCCTGAGAGGAAACCGGGAAAGGGGGTAACATTTAAAATGTAAACAAATAGTGTCAAATAAAATAAAGAATTAAAAAATAAAGTCTCAAGCCTGCCTTCATTGACATATTTTGTCAAACATAGTTATGCTGCATAATCTGTCTCACATAGTTTCACCCCTTTCTTCAGCTCCCCTCTTTCTTCCTCAGGAGCATCTTCCATGCAAACTAGACACAACAGTATAAAGTCCACGTCTGGCTAAGAAGTTCATCTTTTTAGGAGACTTCTTAAGAATATTTATGTTCTGGTTCTGCATTTTTGCTCTGTGTTGGCTCCCCACTGAGTGTCATAGAGATATTTCAGGGAGCTTCCAGCCCCTTACGCTTATTTGGAACATAGAATGTATCCCATGTCATGAACTCAGCATCTTTCAGGTTCTCTGTATTTCTTGTTGGCTGTCAATGAGAAGATTGTAATTGAATATAAAATAAAACTTTATATCTGTGTTGATATATATGCATTGAATTAATTCTTTCCACCAAGAGTATTCTTTCTAGTTCAAGAAATAATGTCTATATAATGAATATCACATAAAAGACTAAAACAGAAAGATAATATTTATTCAAAATTGATAGAAGATATTTTTATAAACAAATAGATTTGAGTCAACAAAGGTAATGTCTCATGACCCAAAGAATGAAAATTAATACTAAAAGAGATATCACTTCATATGTGGATGAGTCAAGGATAAAATATGTGTTCATATCTGTGGCTATGTTGATATTACACATGGTTCCATGTGTGTGGATGCTTAGCATGTGAGACTGTAATAGTGCAGTCATGTAATTTCAACTTTATTTGTCTCAAATAAAATATGTATTCATGTTTTTATGAACTAAAGTGAAACAAAATCAAAAGTTTTCTTGTCACATTGACGGGCATTTTGAATTTCATCAGACAAGACTGACTCTGACCAAGTGTTGTTTCAGAGAGAAGTTGTACACAGCATGGAGAAGCAAAAGTCCAAACAATGGGGCTAACACTCCAGACCTGAGCCTGACCTGGAAATGTGACAGTGTGTGATGCTATTTAAATATTTTAATTTATTTTTATTTTATTTTTTTATTGAAAAAGGAAGTAAAAACATTTATGATAAAATTAAAGATTTACATGGAAAACGTTTCTGACAAAATTGAAGAAGCATATAGAAAAACACATTAAGATTGACAATTTTCATGGAAAATTAAAGAGTAAACTGGTAGACATAAAAAAATTGCTAAATTAATTGAAAAAGGAAATAGAAACATTTTATGATAGAATTGAAGATTTACATGGGAAATATTTCTAATAAAACTGTAGAAAAATATAAAATATTAAAATTGAAGTTTATCATGTAAAATTACAGATAAAATTGTAGGCATAAAATATTTCTAAGTTGATTGAAAGTGGAATTATGTATATTTTCTGATAAAATTGAAGATCAACAAGGAAAATATTTCTGATAAAATGCAAGAAATATTTAGAAAAACACGTTAAAATTGACTATTTCATGGAAAATTACACAGATAAAATGGTAGGAATAAAAATATTCCTAAGTTGATTTCAAGTAGAATTAAAAACATTTTCTGATAAAATTGAAGATTTACATGGAAAATATCTCTGATAAAATTGAAGAAATATATAGAAAAGCACATTAAGATTGATTAGATGTGGTATTTTTACACAATGGAATACTACTCTGCAATTAAAACCAATGAATTCACGAAATTCCTAGGCAAATGGTCAGAACTTGAAAATATCATCCTTAGTGAGGTAACCCAATCACAAAAGAACACACATGGTTTGCAGTCACTGATAAGGGGATATTAACCCAGAATCTCGGAATACCCTAGACACAATTCGCATATCAATAGATTTCCAAGAAGATGGAAGGAGAGACCCCTGGTCCTGGAAAGACTGGATGTAGGGGAATGCCAAGACAGAGGAGTGAGAGAGGGTTGAATGGGGAAAAGAGGGAGGGAAGGGGGCTTATGGGACTTTCGGGGAAGGAGGAAACGGGAAAGGGGAAATGATTTTGAATGTAAATAAAAACAAAAACAAAAACAAAAACAAAAACAAAACAAAACAAATAAAAGATTGATTATTTCATGGAAAAATTATACAAATAAAATGGTAGCCATAAAAATATTCCTAAGATGATTGAAAGTGGATTTATAAACATTTTCTGACAAAATTGAAGATTTACATGAAAAATATTTCTGATAAAATTGAAGAAATATTTAGGAAAATGTTAAAATTAAAAATTATCATGGAAAATAATACAGCTTAAATGGTAGACATAAAAACATTACTAATTTGATTGAAAGAGGAATTACAAACATTTTCTGATAAAATTGAAGATTTTAAAAACTGTCACATAAAAGATATATGTGACAGTTTTCTAACTGTGATTAGCTCTGTTTCCAGACGTACAGTGTAAATTGCAACTGCCAGAATCTGAGGGCAGTTTAGTACAGCCTGGAGTATTCCTTTAGTTCTCTTGTGAAGCCTCTGGATTCACAGTCAGTGGTAAGTGGATGCACAGGATTCAAAAAGTCCCACAGAAGAGGCTAGAGGAGTTAGCAGATACAAAATATGATGAGAGTATAAAAACCTATTCAGAATCTGTAAAGGGCAGGTTTGCCATCTACAGGAATAATTCTAAAGCTTATCGTATCTACAAATGCATGGTCTGAGAAATGAGGACATGCCATGTACTACTGTGTTAGAGATACAGTGAGGAAAGTAAATTGTAAGTTCTGGCTCACAACTCTCCACAAGCTGCTCATGACCAGAAGGGGGCAATAGTACACTGGGAGCTCCATGTCAACAGACATGGAGTAGGATTGTGTATGGTAAAAATACTCTCAATGGTTTCAAATAAATATGTCTTTAAATCTGAAGGACATATTTAAATACAGCATGCATTGTGTAAAGAACAAAATGCAGAGCATTAGCAAGGCAGATGCGACTCCTCTGTGGGTACCAGGATCCTACCATGAGAAAGCATGAAACCACCAATTAGTTTTAAAACAAATGAAGTTGAGGGGAGACCCCCGGCTTTGGAGGTCAGGCCACATCCATCTTCTCTCTGGTGACTCAGTGGCAGGTACAGCCAGGAGGCAGGGACCAAGAGCTGCAGAAGAGCTGGGTCAATCCAGGCTCTGCCTGCAACCAGGAACTGGCTGCCTCCAAGGTGCTCTGTGCACCAATCTTGCTAGGGGACTACTGATCTGCAGGGAGTGAGTGAGTTGACGTCTAGCTTTGGAGGTCAGGCTACTGCCATGATCTTCTCTCAGGTGACTCAGCTGAGGATACAGCCAGGAGGTAAGAACCAAGAGCAGCAGAACAGCTGGGACCAAGTCATTCTGGGATGCACCTGCCTCCAGGAGCTCAGCAGCAACACAGGTGCCAGGGTAGAGCCAGTCACCAAGGTGTGCTGATACAGGCTTGCAGGCCCACAGGAGGACAAGCACAAGCCAGAGACAGCAAGACCAACTAACACCAGAGATAACCAGATGGCAAAAGACAAAAGTAGGAACATTACCAACAGAAATCAAGGCAATGTGGCACCATCTGAACCCAATTCTCCCACAACAGCAAGTCTTGGATATGCCAACACACACAAAAGGCAAGATTTGGATTTCAAATCACAGCTCATGATGCTGATAGAGGACTTCCAGGAGGACATAAATAACTTCCTTGAAGAAGTACAGGAGAACACAAGTAAGTAGGAAGAAACCCTTAAAGAACTACTGGAAATCACAACAAAACAGTTGAAGGAATTGAACATAACCATCCAGCATTAAAAAATGGAGGTAGGAACAATAAGGAAATCACAAAGGGAAACAAGTCTGAACATAGAAAACCTAGGAAAGAAGTCAAGAGCCATGGATAGAAGTATCAACAACAGAATACAAGAGATAGAAGAGAGCATCTCAGAGGCAGAAGATAACATAGAAAGCATGGAAACAACAGTCAAAGAAAATGAAAAATGCAAAAAGCACCTAACCCAGAACATCAAGAAATTCCAGGACAAAATGAGAAGACCATACCTAAGGATTGTAGGTATAGAAGAGAGTGAAGATTTCCAACTTAAAGGGCCAGCAAATATCTTCAACAAAATTATAGAAGAAAACCTTCCTAACCTAAACAAAGAGATGCCCATGAACATACAAGAATCCTACAGAACTCCAAATAGTTTGGACCAGAAAAGAAATTCCTCTCATCACATAATAATTAAAACATCAAATGCACTAAACAAGGAAAGAATTTTAAAATCAGTAAGGGAAAAAAGGTCAAGTAATATATAAAGGAAAACCTATCAAAATTACACAAGATGTCTCGCCAGAGTCTATGAAAGCCAGAAGGTCATGGGCAGATCTTTGCCACTATGACTGAGTAGACAGGTGCAGACAGGGGTTCAGAGATCACCCAAGTGGAGAATCGCTTGGGACATGCCCCGCCAGGGCTCTGCCTACACCCAGGTGCTCAGCAACACCAGAGTCATCTGTGTACCCACCCTGCAGGGGGACATCTGCCCTGTGGGGAGTCCTGCAATTGAAGGGAGTCCTAACTTTAGAGCTGAAGCACTGCCATCTTTGCCACTGTGACTGAATAGACAGGTGCATACAGAGGTGCAGGGATCACCCGAAAGGAGGATCACTGGGGACGTGCCCCGCCAGGGCTCTGACTGTACCCAGGGGCTTGGCAGTTCTGCACTCTTCTGTGCACCTAGTCTGCTAGGGGATAACTGCTCTGCATTAAGTCATGCGAGTAGAGGTGAGGCCAACATCATCTCTCCTGCCACTGAGCAGGCTGATGCAGCCAGAAACTCAGAGAACACCTGAGTATAAGATCACTTGGGACTCAGACTGCCAGGGCCTAACCTACACCCA
This sequence comes from Tokudaia tokunoshimensis, assembly GCA_036184795.1. Lineage (NCBI taxonomy): Eukaryota > Metazoa > Chordata > Mammalia > Rodentia > Muridae > Tokudaia > Tokudaia tokunoshimensis. The sequence goes on along the minus strand of BTHU01000012.1, from coordinate 130,133,233 downwards.
GGAGCTGGGCAAAGCCACAACAATCTGTGCCAGGGGAAACCCATTCACCCAGGAGTGCTGAGATAGGCCCGGAGGCACACAGGAGGGACAAGAACCAGCCAGAGACAGCAGGACCAAACAACACCACACCGGAGATAACCAGATGGTGAAAGGCAAACATAGGATTGATACCAACAGAAATCAAGGTAACATGGCACCATCCGAACCCAATTCTCTCACAACACCAAGTCCTGGATACCCCAACACACCAGAAAAGCAAGATTTGCATTTAAAATCACAGCTCATGATGCTGATGGAGGGCTTCAAGAAGAACAAATAACTCCCTTAAAGAAAAACAGGAGAACACTAGTAAACAGGGAGAAACCCTTGAAGAACTAAGGGAAAACACAACAAAACAAGCAAAGGAATTGAACAAAGCCATCTAGGATCTAAAGATGGAAGTAGAAACAATAAAGAAATCACAAAGGGAAACAAATCGAGACAGAAAACCTAGGAAAGAAGTCAGGAGTCATGGATCCAAGAATCAACAACAGAATACAAGAGACAGAAGAGAGAATCTCAGATGCAGAAGACACAATAGAAAGAATGAAACAACAGTCAAAGAAAATGAAAAATGCAAAAAGCTCCTGACCCAAAACATCCAGGAAATTCAGGAAAAATGAGAAGACCAAACCTAAGGATTATAGGAATAGAAGAGAGTGAAGATTTCCAGCTTAAAGGGCCAGTAAATTTCTTCAACAAAATTATAGAAGAAAACTTCCCTAGCCTAAAGAAAGAGATGCCCATGACCATACAAGAAGCCTACAGAACTCCAAATAGATTTGACAAGAAAAGAAATCTCTCCTGTTACATAATAATTAAAACACCAAATGTACTAAACAAAGAAAGAATATTAAAAGCAGTAAGGGAAAAAGGTCAAGTAACATATAAAGGTAGACCTATCAGAATTATACCAGACTTCTCACCAAAGACTATGATAGCCAGACGAGCCTGGGCAGATGTCATACAGACCCTAAGGGAACACAAATGCCAACCCAGACTACTATATCCAGAAAATCTCTCACTTACCATAGATGGAGAAACCAAGGTATTTTCCCCCTTTGCTGCCTCAAGATGAACCTACAAGAAAGAAGAATCCCCCACACTTCTGCCTGGGCTGGACATGGCCAGAAATACATAAAGCCCTTAGAGAAATCTAGGAAAATACAAACATGCAGGGAGCTTTCCAGTAAGTTCTCTCCATCTCTCTAAAATGCAGAAGCTGATGAGAGCATTGGTGATATAGCATCATGCAAATACCAGATAGAGGCACAGTGATGACAATGGTTGATTTTGAGGGTCAATACAACTGATAGAATAAAATTTAATAATCTGGCCATTAGCAAAAATGCCCATGGAGAAAATTCAAAGTTTTTTTAAAGTTTTTGTCGCTATTCCATATGCCCCTCCACCATTCTATGAGAGTACTCCACAAAACCCACACCTGTCTCACCACCTTACCATTCCTCTATGGTGGAGAATCTATCCTTGATAATACCAAGGGCCTCCCTCCTATTGAGGCCAGATAAGACCATCCTCTGCTACATATGCAGCTGGAGCCATGGATGGTTTATTGCTTGGCAGCTCAAGAATCTGTTTGGTTGATATTTTTGTTCTTACTATGGAATTACAAACTCCTACAGCTCCTTCAGTCCTTCCCCTAACTCCTACACAGTTTTTTTTTTTTTTTTTTTTTTTGGATCAGTCAGATAGTCGGCTACAAGCATCTGCATTTGTGTTGATCAGGCTTTGGCAGAGCCTCTCAGGAAATACCCATAACAGGCTCCTGTCATAAAGAGAATCTTGGCATCAACAATAATGTCTTGGTTTGGTATATGCATATGGGAAGGATCCCTAAGTGGAGCAGTCTCTGGAAGGCATTTTCTTAAGTCTCTGTATTTCCTTTAGACATGCACAACCTCTGGATATGGTCTCTTTTGTTCAGTATTTCAGCTAGTGCCATCCCCATTGGGTCCTGGGAGACTCTTGTTTTTCTTGGAATCTGCAACTTCCTGGTGGCTACCCCCAGTTCCCCATCCCCTGTTACTATACACCTCAGTTCAATTTCATGACCCTCTGTACATCTCCACTGTCAACTCCTACACAAGATCCTTGCCCCCTCCCTCACTTTTTCCCTCTCAAGTCCCTCAGTCCCACTACCTCCTGTGATTACTTTGTTCCCTCTTCTAAGGAAGACTGAAACATGTACACCATAGTATTTCTTCTTTTTGAGCTTCATTTGAGCTGTGAATTGTATCTTGGATATTCAGAGTTTGGGGGCTGATATCCACTTATCAGTGAGTACATGCCATGTGTGTTATTTGTGACTGGGATAACTCACTCAGGATGACATTTTCTAGTTCCATCCACTTGTCTGAGAATTTCAGGAAGTCATTGATTTTAATACTTGAATATTGAAATGTGTAAACCTCCATTGTGTAAATGTACCACATTATCTGAATCCATTCCTTTGTTTAGGGACATCTGTATAATTTTCAGCTTCTGGCTATTATAAATAAGGCTGTTAGGAACATAGTAGATTAAGTGTCCATCTTATATGTTGGAGAATCTTTTGGATATATTTCCAGGAGTGGTATAGCTGGCTCCTCAGGTACTATTATGTCCAATTTTCTTAGGAACTGTCAGCCTTATTTACATAATGGTTGTATCAGCTTGCAATCCCATCTGCAATGGAAGAGTATTCCTCTTTCCCCACATTCTCACTAGCATCTGTTGTTACCTGAGTTTTTTAAATGTAGCCTTTCTGACTGGTATGAGGTAGAATCTCAGGGTTGTTTTGATTTGCATTTCCTTGATGCTTGAGGATGTTTAACATTTCTTTAGGTACTTCTTGGCCATTTGAAATTCCTCAGGTGAGAATTCTTTGTTTAGTTCTGTGCCATATTTTAAATAGGGTTTTTTGATTATGGAGTCTGACTTTATGAGGTCTTTGTATATATTAGTTATTAGCCCTTTATCAGATGTAGGATTGATAAAGATCTTTTCCCTATCCATTGCTTGCTATTTTTTGAAGAAAGAAAGACTTCATTAGAGGAAATCTGATAAGAGTGAGCGATCTGTGAGTTAAGAGGGACCTAGCAGGTAGAATGAGAAAGTGGGCAGAGAGAAGAACCAGCAGCTACTCTGCCTAGTGTGAAATGGATGTCCCAATAGCTATCTAAATTGTGACGGAGGTTCCAAACAAAGAGGTGTGCTTGTGACTCAGGAGGAGATCCAAAGCACTATGGTCCAACAGCTAGACCCTAGGCATTGTGTCCTCTCCTGCAGTCTTAACCACATGTCTTAAGAAAATGTTCCATTCACCCTCCAGGAACACAGGTGATAATGACATTACCATGGTGAGGATGTGGTTGTTAGGACAGTGAGTCCTTTTTAGAATCACTGGGGTTTGGAAAGATAACTGGGGAAATGAATTAAATGGGGCCATTTGTCCACTTTCTGTAAACAATGCTTCTTTTGTTATGGTGTTTCATATGACAAATTGTGAATAAAACCTTTGATCTTACTGAAAAAAAAGAAAAAGAGAGAGAAATGAAAGATTTTAGAAGATGAAAAGATCTCGCATGCTCATGGAATGGCAGGATAATTATAATAAAAATGGCCAAATTGCCTAAAGCAATCTACAGATTCAATGCAATCCCCATCAAAATTCCAAATTAATTCTTCATATACCTAGAAAGAACATTTTCCAAATACATCTGTAATAACAAAAACCCAGGATAGTGAAAATTATTCTCAACAATAAAATAACTTCTGGTGGAGTCACCATCCCAGGCCTCAAACTCTACTACAGAGTAATAGTGACAAAAACTGCATGGTATTGGTACAGTGACAGGCAAGTAGATTGATGGAATAGAATTGAAAACACAAAATTGTATCTACACACCTACGGTCATTTGATCTTTGACAAAGGAGCTAAAACCATTCAGTGGAAAAATGATAGCCTTTTCACCAAATGGTGCAAATTCAACTGGTGATTAGCATGCAGAAGAATGCCAATAAATCCATTCTTATCTCCTTGTACAAAGCTCAAGTCCAAGTGGATCAAGGACTGCCACATAAAACCAGATACACTTAAACTAATAGAAAAGAAAGTAGGGAAGAACCTCGAGCACATGGGCACAGGGGAAATTATAATACAATTATAATAGTATTAGATAATAGCATTATTATATTACAATAATGGTATTATAATACAATTGTGTAAGTTTTCCTTCCATTTCTATTCTACAAAATGTTTTTGTAATCTGCTCTATTTCAAATTTATACACATATATTTTCACATATAAATGCTACATATTGAAGATTTATATATATTAAAAGTAAAAATAAAATTAGAAGCTGCTCAGTCCATGTAACATTACTCGTGATTATGTTTTCTATGTGTTTTGGTATTGGAAAACCTATTGGCATACTCTTCTCCCTAGAAGACTATCCTATAAACAGATTATATATTCTTATGTACATACTTATTATATATCATAGATATAATATTTATATAAATAACTATTCTAAAATAAATTAATAAATTAGTTAAGGAGCTTCTAGCTCTTATGTTGCTTGAAATCTTATGATTAGGGTTTAAAATTCAGAAATCTGCATTTTGATATGTATGATTACAGTAATGATCTTAAGGTATTGCAGTTAGAAGTTTCTTCTGTGATTGGAAATAACAACATCTTTCTGTGAATATGAGGATAAATACTTATAATGTACTTAGCTTAGACATTATATTATTTGGTAAAGTGGCAGGCATAAATTTTCCTCCAAGACTTATGACTTGATAAACCATTGGAATTTTCTAGGTTTCCAGAACCACGCATTATTTCATTAAGACCAAATCATCATTTTACAACATCTGAAAGTTTTAGTATTCTTTTCTTTATTGGCATTTTATTTATTTACATTTTTGAATGTTATCTACTTGTTTTAGTATTCTTAATTTTGTTTCTAATATCTTTTCCAGAAATTGGTTTCATAAAGTATCCTAGTTTCATAAGTATTCCTAGTCTGGAAGAAACTGAGGGTGACCCCATAGGAAGACTAGCAGTTTCAACTAAAGCTGACAGTTGAGATCTCCCTGAAACTGAGCCACCAACCAGGCAACACACACGGTCTAGTTCAAAGTCCCTGACATATATAGCAGAAGACTGCCTAGTCTGGCATCAGTGGGCTAAGAGGCACCGAACCCTTGGAGATAACTACTACTACTACTACTACTACTACTACTAGTAGTAGTAGTAGTACTACTACTACTACTACTACTACTACTTTGTGTAAGATCTGATGTTCTACAATGGTTAATGAAGAAAGTACTAAAAGGATCTATTTATTAAAATTGGAAGGTGCTGCTTTACAATATGGTTATTTCAGAGGAATGGAGGAGGTTCTGAACTTGGAAGTAGAGCTTATCCAGCTTCCCAAGAGTTTTGCTTCAGTATATTTAGTATATTTAAAAGTAGTGACATGAAACCCACAAGTGGATGACCAGCACAGAATGAGAGTCTTTGACATCTTCATTCCTAAATGGAATGTCTTTGTCACATCCCTGGTCTCAGTACTTAGGGATCAATGCAGAAGAGTAAGTAGAATGATTGTAACAACCAGAGGATGTGGACATCATAAAAGAAATAATGTATTACATAAATAACTTAGAAGATTCATGTATGAAATCACAGATACTGTGTCTTCATGAACAACACATATAGAAGCTAAGACCAGACAAAACCCAATCATGGATGAAGGAAAGTGGGGACAATTGAAGAATCTTAATAATGAACTCAATCATGCATGATCACTGCTTAGTGAATGTCAGCTTTCTACATTGGAGTAAAACTGGGTATATCAACTACACTTCGCACAAGGCCACATGATCAGGAAGGAGTAGTTTAACAACAAAACGAACTTTATGGGATTTTTTTTTGTATTTTTTTTTTGTTTCTGTTTCAGATTTTCTTTCTAAATGGGAGAAAAAACATGAAAGTGAAAGTGGAACTGTAGGTAGATGATAAAACATGGGAGGAATTAGGAAATTAGAATTTTTAAAATTAAATTTACTTCAAATAATAAGAAAAAAATGACCCAATTTTGTGTGAAGGATATAATGTGATAAATTGAGTAATTATTCATATATCATATTGAAGTATAATCATAAGAAGATACAGTAAAAATCAGGAATGAATTTCAAAACTATCAACACCATTTGACATTTAATTTTGAACATCAAATATTGGGAAATAGCAATTTTTTATCCCAGAGTTATTCCCTTATGCTAATTTATGAAAATAATTTGGAAACAAAAGAGCAAGCATTTAACATGGTTATTGGTATAATTGTTTTCTGGTTGAAATATTTAACATATATTCACTTAATAATTTTGAAATATAAAACCCAACTCTGTAGTCTGTACCATAAATCTGGGACATGCTCTTTTACTATCACCTTTCCTTTCCACCTAAGATTCTGAGAATCTGAACGTACCCTCCATTCCTGCTTTTCCAGCTTTCCATACTCCATGTAACACACACAGTTCACATAGTATTTTTCTACATGTACCTGGGTTTTCTCACTTAGAATAGTATACTCAGGGCCATCCGTGTTCTCCCATAGGACAGCATTTTCTTCACGGCAAGATCAGATAACAGTATTTTGATAAATGTTCATTTTCTTTATTCATTATTTCTTCCATAAATACTGTGATTGTGGTGGTTTTTTATCATATTCAAAAGTTACATTTTTGAATCTCACTAATTCCAGGATTCCCACAACCCAATTTCATAATGAGGTAAATTTCTTATCTTAGCTACTATGAATACTCCTTCAATTGTTGAACCTAATGATGTAGATATCTCACTGACACATATTCCTAGCTCTTAAACATAGCACACTCATTGCTTGAGAGATGATATGATGATGCTAATTTTTTTCATTGAAGGTCTGCCCAATAATGTGATCATTCTTATCTGTATTCCATCAGCAAAATGTCCTTATCTTTGCATCCTTACTGTCTCTGAACATCTCCTTTTTCTGACAATTTAGCCCAAGATTTGTGATGAATATTCCGTTGGGTGTTTAATTTAATTTTCTGTGATGATTTTTTTTTCTTTTTTTTTCTTTTTTTAATTTACATTCCAAATCACTTCCCCTTTCCCGTTTCCTCCCTCCCCGAAAGTCCCATAAGCCCCCTTCCCTCCCTCTTTTCTCCATTCATCTTTGAAAATACAGATGTGTCATTTAAAAAGCTTGTCTGTCTATTTCATCTTTTTTTTTCTTGTGACTGAATTGAGTTGCCTCTGTTTGTATGTAGGCTCATAATCACATTACTATATACATTTTTAAATATCTGATATATTGTGCTTAGCACTGTAGTCAAGTATATGCAAGGCTAAACATAATAACATTATATATACACATATATCTATGCATATACATGTATGCATGTACATAAACATATGTGTAAAAATCATAAATGAGAAAGAGAAGATCAGAAGTTTGGGAAGGAGAAATTTTAGACTTGAAGGAAAAATGCAAGGAACAAACAAAAATATTTTTTAAAAGTAAAACTAAGAACTTCATAAAGGTTTAGAATTTATATTAAAAATGTATATTGTACACTGGATATATTGCCTTGATTACATCAGCACATCCTTTCCTTGGTTCTATCCTTCACTTTTGGTCATTTATTTACTTTAATTGACATAGACTGCTTCACTTCCATTTCATTAAATATTCACATATATAATTGTCTCTAACTGTAAAATATTTAAGGTCCATGAAGGAGAGAATCTTATAGTATCTGTAATTCTGGAAAGTTATAAATAGCTTAAGAAAAGTTTCCTCAATATAGAATAAAAAATTCTGTTTTATAATTATAATTACACAATTTATCATAATTTCTTTATTCAATCATTTGTTGACAGATATGTTTGGTTCAGTAATTTAGTTCTTATAGAAAATATTGAATAAATAACCATTTGAATGCACATATTTCTGAGGCATGTTCACTTGCTGTTATTTATGTAATATTTTAATAGGCAACCTTATGCAAAGGCCACTATTATTTTCATGTATATGAAAGAAGATTGCACATGCTCATAAATGAGGAGATTTTGGAAATTTCCAGTAACCATTATCTTCATTGCTGCTACCATCGATCAATTATGTCCCCAAGACAAGTAATCAATGTCTCAGATTTGGATTCACTTTTGAAATTGAGAGATTAGGTTTTGATATTACATCTAAAAGGTCTAAAGATACCTCAAGGAAGGTTCATCAGACAGAGTTATGATTTGGACTCCGGTATCCTATTGACTGACCCAGGTGCACTCTACTTCTTTCTTCTACAGCTAGAATGTTCCTATGTAAGAAAGCCCCTGCCTCATGAATATGCAAATCATACGAGTCTATGATGATAAATACAGGGATATTCAAGCCAAACAACAACAAATGAGTACTGTTTTCTCTACAGTCACTGAATCACAAGGTCTGTAACATGAAGTGCCATTGGATCAACTTCTTCATAATGGCAGTATTTACAGGTAAGGGGATTCCAAATTCCAAACTTGTGGGGCCATATACTCTGTGACAGTGGCATTCACTTTGCCATTCTTTCTACAGGGGTCAACTCAGAGGTCCAACTGCAGCAGTCTGGGCCTGAGCTTGTGAGGCCAGGGGCCTCAGTCAAAATATCCTGCAAGGCTTCTGGCTACACCTTTACTAATGCTTATATGCACTGGGTGAAACAGAGGCTTGAACAGGGCCTGGAGTGGATTGGAATGATTGATCCTGAGGATGGAAATACTAAATATGCTCAGAAGTTCCAGAACAAGGCCACTCTGACTGCAGACACATCCTCCAACACAGCCTACATGCAACTGAGCAGCCTGACATCTGAAGACACTGCCACTTATTTCTGTGCTACACAGTGCTGTAACCACATGCTGAGTGTGTCAGAAACCAGAGAACAACAGGAAGCTGCCCTATAACTGAGGTGACAGACAATATTATCCTGAAGATTTGTACAGAAATAGAAATTCTGTGACTGTTGCTGAACTAGACACAAATGAACTATATTATGAATATGGTAAGTAAAACCAAATCAACAACATGTAGGGAAACAAAAACCTCATTCATAGTACTTTGATGTGTCTGAAACAAGAAATGGCAGAATTTGAATAGGGTCACCATAGATTTGTGAGTAGCTATTTTGCTTTGCCTATACCGTCTTATTCTATACCTATAACTAAAGGTATTACTACATCTAAATATAAATTGATTTTGGTGGTAGTCGTCAAATCTCTTATTATTATAGGATTAGGGCTAAAGCATCATGTCATGCTGTGGAGCCCTCAGTGCATGGAGTCTGCTGCTCTGGAAACCACTGGCTCCCGCTCAGATAACACTGGCACCAGAGCAATGGGATTCTTAGCTGGACATGTAAGAGGTCTGGTCATGTCATCAGCAGCCTTGGGTGCCCTTTCACTTTGTTCTTGGGACTGAATTAATTATTATCAATACTGGGTTGTCCTTGACTGGAACATTTCATATGTAAATACATATGAAATATACATATCATATACATAAAATATGAATACATTTCATATTTTACAGGCATGTTAGAAGAAAGTTTACTGTATTAAGGATGATTAGCAAGTTTTAATTTACATGATTTTGATACACACACACACACACACACACACACACACACACACACACACACATATATATATATATATATATATATATATATATTACTTTTACTTTTTCAGTCCACATTTGGAACATGTAGGAAGACACAAAAATATTGGCATAACTGAGTCTAATGCTCCAAAATTTTGCATGGTGTCATCAAATCATCAATAGTATGAGTAATATTAGTAACGGCAGAGTGATTTTTTTAACAGTTAAAACTTGCATTTTCAATAGCTGATTAGAGAGACAAGGTATAAATAGCTTCAATATTTTTATTTTCCTATATACAACTTCTTGAAGATGATCAACAAAGTTCTAAAGAGCTCTGTGGATTTTTGTCTGACATTGGGAAAGAAGCCTAAAAGAGTATTAATATGAGGAACTTGATTCCAAGTTCTTATTCGATATTTGATATTATACAGTTGAGAGGAGGGAAATTGATTGAACTCTGGAAGTTTTCATGGATGATTGACTGATGATAGCAATTTTGCGGGAGAGGGTGTTCCTTCCTTTGGTAATGAGCATCAGAAGGCAGGCATTCATCTATCCCTTATTGAAGCCACAGACTAAACTTATGGGTGGTAAGAATTATTTATATTGGCCTGCTGTTCAAAGGGTTTCATTTCATACATAGTTGTCATAAAGTCTATTATTCCTCTAGTGAGATGACTCTCAATCCCATTCTCTATAACACGTTTGAGATCATCATCTATGGCAAATGAGGGATACATGGAGCTGAGAGTTTGAGGGAGGAGAAAAGTATCACTGGGATGGGAGAGGGGCTGTGAGAGATAGATGGAGAGGCTGCAGAGAGAGAAGCTCATGGTCTGGAGAAACCAAAGTTATATGGGATAATATAGATGGGAATAGAGTAGTGTAGTGGGAAATCTACCCAATCTAGATTTCTAGCTTGTATTATTACTCATTGAGTTGAGATTATTTTACTATGTAATTGTGTTGGAAACAATGTAGCAACAAAATGGTACCCAAGGTATTATTTAGAAACTAACAAACCTGAGATAAAATGTTCACTGCCCCCAAAGCCCCAAATACAGTTTATGCAGCGAAATAAGCTGCAGCAGTGTGGATTGGAAGCTGACTAGGTCTGAGAGTCCCCTCCCCACGAATAAATTGGGGGACAAAGGTACAAAAGGTTCTGGACCATGTAAGGCATTAATATAAGAGAGATATATAGCATCTTGATACTTAAAGATAGGAAAAACAATAAATGTCTTTTTGGCTTTATGTGATGATATTTTGAAAGGTTTGACAGGGATGGATTTAGAGGCAAAAGTCTTTGATATTGCAATACTTATTCACTTGATTTACTATGTCATCTCAATAGACAGGGTCAAAAATTCCTTGCCTTAGAAAATAGATTACAAGTAACACTAGAACTGAAGATTCAGGATTTCATAGGTCAACATAAGGCAGATGCTGCAATATTAGAATTGCCACATAAAAAGAAGCTGGTACAACCACTCTGGAAAGCAGTGTGGCGATTCCTCAGAAAACTGGGCATGACACTCCTGGAGGATCCGGCTATACCACTCCTGGGCATATACCCAGAGGCTTTACCTGCATGCAATAAGGACACATGCTCCACTATGTTCATAGCAACCTTATTTATTATAGCTAAAAGCTGGAAAGATCCCAGATGTCCCTCAACAGAGGAATGGATTCAGAAGATGTGGTATATTTACACAATGGAATACTACTCTGCAATTAAAAACAATGAATTCATGAAATTCCTAGGCAAATGGTCAAAACTTGAAAATATCATCCTTAGTGAGGTAACCCAATCACAAAAGAACACATAGTATGCAGTCACTGATAAGGGAATATTAACCCAGAATCTCAGAATACCCTAGACACAATTCACATATCAATAGATTTCCAAGAAGATGGAAGGAGAGACCCCTGGTCCTGGAAAGAATACCAGGACAGAGAAGCGAGAGGGGGTTGAATGGGGAACAGAGGGAGGGAAGGGGGCTTATGGGACTTTCGGGGAGGGAGGAAACAGGAAAGGGGAAATGATTTTGAATGTAAATAAAAATAAAAAAAAAAAGAAAATGAAGGTTAACAGTATTTTAAGATTCCACCTCATCCCAGTCAGAACAGCTATTATCCAGAACACTGTGAAAGTTGGAAAGATGGCTCAGTGGTTAAGAGCACTGGCTGCTCTTCCAGAGGACCAGGGCTCAGTTCTCAGAATCCAGATAGTGGCTCACAACTATGTATAACTCCAGTCCCAGGGGATCTGGTGCCCTCTTCTGGGCTTCACAGGAATTTCATACACAAGTGCACAGACATACCTGCAAACAACACATGTACACATAAAACAAATTCATTAATTTTAAAATACACATAAAATGATAACAAAGACTATCCAGAAATTGAGTAAATAATGCTTAAACGTTGCTGGTAATGGAAATTCTTTGTTCCAATTCAGCTGGAAGCAGACAGAAGACAATCGTCATCTCAGTTCATTATGGTGGGGTGGATGGTTATGATTATTTTAAGAATTATAGATGTGTTGTCATTTTAAGGATACTTTACAAATGTAGCTTTGGACAGGAAGGGAACTAAACTTAAACTCAGGGATTTCTATCTTTCCTTTCCTCTTCTCTATCCTTCTTCCTTAGGTAAAGTGGAAGGCAGTGGAGAAGACAAAGTGTGATATAGTTATTCCAGATAAATTTGGAAATCACTCTTTCTAGCTCGATGAAAAAATGAGTTAGAATTTTGATGGGGATTGCGTTGAATCTGTAGATTGCTTTAGACAATATGGATGTTTTTATTATATTAACCCTGCCAACACATGAGCATGGGAGTTTATTTCCATCTTCTGGGATCTTCAATTTTATTTTCAGAGACTTAAAGTTCTTGTCATACAGGTCTTTCACTTGCTTTGTTAGAATAAAACCACAGTATATTATATTATTTATGAATATCGTGAAAGGTGTAGTTTCCCTAATTTCCTTCTCAACCTATTTATCTTTTGAGTATAGGAAGACTACTGATTTGTTTTAGATAATTTTATATCCAGCCAATTTGCTGAAGTTTTTTATCAGGTTTTCAAGTTCTCTGGTGGATTTTTTTGGGTCACTTAAGTATACTATCTTCTGCAAATAGTGACACTTTGACTTCTTTCTTTCCAATTTGTAAACCTTTGACCTCTTTTTGTTGTCTAATTCCTGTAGCTAAGATTCGAATACTATATTGACTATGTAGGGAGAGAGTGGACAGACTTGTCTAGTCCCTGAAGTCAGTGGGGTTTCTTCAATATTTCTCCATTTAGTTTGATGTTGGCTACTGATTTGCTGTTTATTTCATTTACTATGTTTATGTATGGGCTTTGACTTCCTGATCTTTCCAAGACTTTTATCATGAAGGACTGTTGGATTTTGTCAAATGCTTTCTTTGTATCTACTGAAATGATCATGTGTTTTTTCTTTGAGTTTGTTTATGTAGTGGATTACATTGATATATTTCTGTATATTTATCCATCCCTGCATCCCTAGGATGATGCTTACTTAATCATGGTGGAAGAACTTTTGAGATGTTCTTGGATTCGGCTGGTAAGAATTTTATTGAGTATTTTTGCATCTATATTCATAAGGCAAATTGTTCTAAAATTCTCTTTCTTTGTTGGGTCTTTGTTTGGTTAGGTACCTTAGTAATTGTGGCTTCATAGAACTAATTGGGTAGTGGTCCTTCTGTTTCTATCTTGTGGAATAGTTTGAAGAGTATTGGTATAGATCTTCTTTGAAAGTCTGATAAAACTTGAATTTAAATCCATCTGGTCATGGGCTTTTTCCGGTTGGGTGACTATTAATGAGTACTATTATTCCTTTAGGATTTTGGGATTGCTTAGATCATTTATCTGATCCTGACTACTTTGGAACCTGGTATCCGTCTAGAAAATTCTCCATTTTAACCAGATTTTCCTGTTTTTTTTTTTTTTTTGGAAAGATTCTGTGTATAGTTTTTTTTGTTTCTATTTGGTAGATTTCAGCCCTGAGTTTGATTATTTCCTGCCATTTACTCCTCTTTGGTGTATTTGCTTCTTTTTGTCCAGACTTCAGATGTGTTGCCAAGCTGCTGGTGTATGCTCTTTAGCCAGTTTCTTTTTGGAAGCATTCAGAACTGTGAGTTTTCCTCTTAGAACTGCTTTCATTTTGTCCTATAACCTTGGGTATGTTGTGTCTTCATTTTCATTAAATTCTAAAAAGTCTTTAATTTTTTTTCTTTATTTCTTCCTTGACCAAGATATCATTGAATAGAGTGTTGTCCAGCTTCCATGTGTATATGGCCTTTCTATTATTTTTATTGTTACTGAACACCAGCCTTACTCTATGGTAATTGGATAGGACGCATCAGATTATTTCAATCATCTTATATTTTTTGAGGCATGATTTGCGACTGATTATATGGTCAGTTTTGGAAAAGGTACCATGAGGTACTGAGAAGATGGTATATATTTTTGTTATAGAATGACATGTTTTATATATATATATATATATATATATATATATATATTTGAAAGTCAAATTATTCTTAACAAAGTAAGACAGAAGCATATATATATATACATATATATATATATGTATATATATATACATGTTAAAAATTAAAACCATTTGGTTCTTAAGTTCTGTTAGTTTCACGATTTCCTTGTTTAGTTTCAATTTCTAGAATCTGTGTTGATGTCTCCTACTATTAATCTGTGAGGTACAATGTGTGCTTTGAGCTTTAGTAAAGTTTCTTTATGAATGTGAGTTCTCGAATTTGAAGTATAGGTATTCAGAATTGAGTGTTCATCTTGGTAGATTTTTCCTTTCATAAGTATTAAGTGTCCTTTCTTATCATTTTTGAGAATTTTTGTTTGAAAATTGATTTTATTTGATACTAAAATGGCTATTCCAGCTTGTTTCTTGGAACCATTTGTTTGGAAAATTGTTTTCCAGTCTTTTACTCTGAAGTAGTGTCTGTCTTTGTCACTGAGGTATGTTTCTTGTATGCAGCAAAATGCTGGGTCCTGTTTACCTAACCAGTCCATTAGTATGTATCTTATTATTGGAGAATTGAGTCCATTGATGTTAAGACATATTAAGGAATAGTAATTATTTCTTCCTGTGTTCTTTGTTATCAGATGTGAACTTATTTTTGTGGGGCTATATTCTTTTGGGTTGGATGGCATTTATAATCTCTTGTAAGGTGAAATATCTGCTGTAATTCTGATAGGTCTGCCTTTATATGTTACTTGTCATTTTTCCTTTACTACCTTTAATATTATGTCTTTTTATAGGTGAATTTGGTGTTTTCTTTATGATATGAAGGGAGGAATTTCTTTTCTAGTCTAGTCTGTTTGGAGTTCTGTAGTCTTATTGTATGTTCGCTGGCATCTCTTTCTTTAGGTTAGGAAACTTTTCTTCTATTATTCTGTTGAATATATTTACTGGACCTTTAAGTTGGGAATATTGGCTCCATTCTATACCAATTATCTTTAGCTTTGGTCTTATCATTGTGTCCTGGATTTCCTGGATGTTTGGTGTAGGAGATCTTTGCATTTTGCATTTTTCTAGACTGTTGTGTATCTTCTGCACCTAACAATCTCTCTTCTATCACTTGTATTTTGATGGTGATGCTTGCATCTATGATTCCTGATTTCTTTCACCTGATTAGATGTGTTTACTTGTAATTCTTTAGGTGATTGTTTTTGTTTTGTTTCTTCTTATGGACTTCTACCTGTTTACACGTGTTCTCCTGTATTTCTGTAAGGGAGTTTTTTATGTCCTTCTTAAAGTCCTCTATCATCATCATGAGAAGTGATTTCAAATTTGAATTTTGCTTTTACAGTGTAGGGGTATTCACGACTTGCTGTGGTGGGGGAACTTGGTTCTGATGATGTCGAGTAACCTTGGTTTCTGTTGCTTATGTTCTTGCCCTTGCCTCTCACCATCTGGATGTCTCTAGTACTATATTAGTCAGGGATCTCTAGATTAGAGAATGTATGGGTAGTCTCTATATAGTAAGGGAATTTGTAGGTGACTTACATTCTGTAGTCCAACTCACCAACAATGGTCAGCTGCAACTGTGGATTGAAGTCAAAGGATCTAGCAGTTGACAGTCCCACAAGGCAAAAAGGCAAAGAAGAGTAAGAGTCTTCCTTCTTCCAATGTCCTTATGTAGGTCTCAAGCAGAGGGTGTGGCCCAGAATAAAGGTGTGTGCCACCACACCTTTAATCTCAGATGACCTTGAACTCAGAAATCTTCAGAAGAGAAGTTGGTGTTCTTAACCTATGCGCCATCTCTCCAGCCCTCCATATGAGTTCCACAGGTGACCCTTCCAATTCTAGATTATAGTTCATTCTAGATATAGTCAAGTTGACAACTAGAAATAGCCACTACAGTCCACCCATTGTAAATTTGATACAAATATCTCATGTCCACATGAAACAAAAACAATGTCATGAATTTGCCTAACATGATACAACTACTCCTTCTACAATTGCAAATGCATTTGTAAATTTAAAATGGGGCAATGTCCCTTGGGTACATTCTTTTAGGGTTTCAACTTAAATGCCAATTGATGTTAAAGAAATTGCCAGAAAGTCAAATTATTCTTAACAAAATAAGAGAGAAGCATATATATATATATATATATATATATATATATATATATATATGCTTCTCAATCCTCATTTCTGCAACTGGTTACATGGATTAGGCTGTTGTAGTTTCCCATTGATTTTAACACAGGATATGGTAGTACTAAGAGACACCCTAAGGGATCCGAATCTATCACCCCTCCTAACACTGTTATTCCTTTCTTATCCTGTTGGTTTAAGGGAATTAGAAGCCTAAAATGACCAGGGGGAAATCTGAGCTTCCAGTATGATGGAATGTTTGTTGTGGCTCCTGGTAGGAGCACACTACCCTCTGGAACCAAAACATCTAGGCCAGTGCAGAGACAAGGTTCTGCCCAAGGTCTACTCAGGGCAGCAGCTCAGACTGGAAGGGCTCTTTTTTATAAACAATGTAGATTTTTGAAAGCCACCAAAAAAGGAACAAAGTTGAAAAATTCATATTTCTTACATTCAAAGCAGTCAGCAGATACAATGGTCAAAACACTGTACTACTGGCTTAATGATGGATGTGTATGCCAATTGAGTGTAATCAAAATCAAAAGACAAGTCCATATTTCATTTGCAATATTTGGTTTAGCTGTAAGCGTGGGTAGGCCAAAACCCTGGGTCTTCCTTGAAGCTATCACCTTTGTAACACAGCTGGTTGTTATACAACCAGGTTGGTGGTAACTAATTTTCTCCCAAAGTGACAAGACCAGTTAATAATAATTTGAATTATCTTAGTCTTAATAATCTTTTAAGCATATGTCATTTGTACAGCTGTGTACATAGATGCAAATCAATTAGCTTGAACCTCTTCTTCCCAAGTATAGAAGCTATTAAAGAATTGATTGCAGAGAAAATAATCTAAAAGCTGGGGCTGGTAAACTACTACAGTGGAAAGGCTGCTAAATGCACAGCTGATAACAATAGACCAATATCCTGGATCCACATGGTAGATGGAGAAGACTAACTCTGATGATTCTATGACCTCCACGTTTATTTTCATATTTGTGCCTCTGAACACAAACAAAAAGACACATATAGGCAAATGAATGAAGTATAAACATTTTAAAACTATGTAATAGTTAAATATCACAGAGCCCTTTGAAGCCAGTGTAGAAATTCACATCATGCCATTGGGTTAAATAAATACAGAACAGGACAAGGGTTTCTAAACATTCAAAATAATTAGATTAAAAAAAATCTAGTAGAATTTTCTGTTGCCAATGATGGGGGATAAAACTGTAAAAATGGGTATAAAAGACAGAGTTCCATTGCATGCAGGGCATTATTAGATTGTAATTTACTGTGAGCCTGTGTGGCAGCATAAGAAACTGCTTCCTGGAAAAAAAAGATTGTATTGTGCTCCTATGGAAGAAAAACTCAAACATATGAAACATGCACTAAAATCCTTCCCTTGTTTTTAATCTTAATTAATTACCACACTTTTGAATTATATGAGACTCTCTTACATTCTGGATAGTAATATGTTATTAGGAACTGACTTGTAATATTGTTCTTATTCGATGGGTCTTCTTCATAAGTTCCTGATTATACAGTTTCTAACATTAAACCTTTTGATTTTGGGGGGGGGTCTAGCTATTCTTCTTATCTTAGAAAAGGTGTCTATTACTTCTTCTTCTGGCTCTTCCTTTTTCCTCAGTACAGGGAGATAAGTTCTTCTATAGAAGCTTCTCTTCTTTATTTTCAGTTGTTTAACTCATTTGGTTGAATGTTTTTGCTGAGCAATAAGAGTTTACTCCTATTTGGTTCATCAACTTTATATTATTTTAGGATACATTTTACTTGCTTCTTCTCTACAAAGCATACTTTATAATTTGATTGCTTTTTTATTTGTAATACATATATTACATATATATATATATATGATACTATTTTTCTTGATTTGCCCTGAATCTTACAAGAAACAAATTTTACAAATAAAAATGGTTCCTTTTGTTTATATTACCAATAACATTTCAGACCTAAAAGGAGAGAATTAAGAATGTATATTATTGTGATCTAATATCTGATGTACTAGACAGTTGTTTAAGTGGTGCCATGTGTATTTCATACATGTTATATCATTTTTTCTATACTCCTTAAATATATAATAAAATTAACATCTTTAGTATTTAACTATTGAAAACCTCATTACCTTTTCAGTAATTACAACAGTGCCATCTAAATAAAGAAACAATTTTATGAATCCTATGATTTTAATTCCATTTGCTGTATTGTTATGGATCTCAGACTGTGTTGGCAAATATATTAATCTCACTTGTAATCCAGGATGGATGCTCCAAGCACTAAGCAATTCTTGTTTTTCTGGAACTAGGAAGACCAGGTAAACACAGGAACAAACTCCAGCATTTTTGGTCCATGTCTCCTTTTAAGGCATAATGTTTGGAAAGAAGGTAAAAGAGAACTTGCCTTCATCTCCCTTCTTTCTTCTTCGGGAGCATCTTCAATGCAAATAGATCCCACACTACAATGATGAAGGTCTAATCCTGATTAAAAAGCTGTCATCTCTTTTTCACAGAAACATTCTTCAGAATATGTGTGTCCCGAAACTGCTTCAGTACTCCCTGATCAGAGTGTCTTAGATAGTTCAGGAGAGAAACCTATCCATGTGATTTCTACTGTTCTTGATTTATAGTGATGGTCCTTGTTCTCAGGTGTGTTCTCCCATGTGTCCCTTAAGGTATCCTAAAGTGGTCTGTTGAAACCCTCATAGACACTGTCCCTCATCTTTTCTGGCTTCTCTTTGCTCTTTAAACCAGATATCTTGCAAGGTGGATCTGCCAGTTCCAGTAAAGGGTCTGTAATGACAACACAACAGGAGATGGGGGAGGTGTAAATTACAATTACTACTGGAAACTTCAAATATGAATTAGAAATGATAAATCCAAAAGTCGAGTTTTTGATTTAACACTGAACAAACTTAAAGCTCAGTTACAACTCTGTTTTTCTATTCCTGAGACAAAAAGTAATCCCACACAATTTCCCTTTATATAACTGATGACCAGCAGGTGGCAGTCATCACCCATTAACCTGCATTTTGCTTCATTACTAGCTGCAAAGGTGGCCTAAATATGTCGTTTTCCTTTCAATTATGGTTTCATTTAGTACTTATGGATCATCTAGAGGCCTTCTCTCATCATAAATTCTATCTATCTTTTATCTCTCCTGTCTGGATGTATCTCCTGGAAACTTAATTACTTGTGTTTCCTCAAATTCACAGGGGATGCAGATGGGGGCTACTATTTCTTGCCATATTTTGCAGTTTATATCTGGGATACAGATATTTTAATACTCAAGACAGGAATTTGAACCACAAGAACATATTTTACTCAATGTTTCCAGAGAGGATGCACAAAAAATTTTGTAAGTCACAAATATTCATTGTTTGGGACTGTTGATGCCACAAAGCACACAACAATATAGTTGATTGAATGAATATCAGAGACTTTCTGGGGAGATTTCAAAACCCTAGCACTTATTTGCATCCCTGAAGGCATGAGATGTCATGAACTCAGCATCTATCAGGTTCTCTGCAATTCTGGTTGGCAGCCAGTAAGCAGATAGCCATAAAATAAAATTTCATATCTGTGTTGATGTATGTGCATTGTATTAGTTCATTCCCCAAGGGCATCCTTTCCTAGTCCAGGAAAAAATTTTGGCATTTTAGAAATGACTAAACACTATTGCTCTATAGTACAGCTTGAGGTCCGGGATACTGATTCCCCCAGAGGTTCTTTTACTCTTGAGAATAGTTTTAGCTATTCTGGGTTTTCTGTTATTCCAGATGAATTTTTGAATTGCTCTTTCTAACTCTATGAAGAATTGAGTTGGGATTTTGATGGGGATTGCATTGAATCTGTGTATTACTTTTGGTAAGATGCTCATTTTGACTATATTAATCCTGCCAATCCATGAGCATGGCAGATTTTTCCATCTTCTGAGGTCTTCTTCAATTTCTTTCTTCAGAGACTTGAAGTTCTTGTCATACAGATCTTTCACTTGTTTGGTTAGAGTCACGCCAAGATACTTAATATGGTTTGTGACTATCGTGAAGGGTATTATTTCTCTTACTTCTTTCTCAGCCTGCTTATCCTTTGAGTATAGGAAGGCTTCTGACTTGCTTGAGTTGATTTTATATCCGGCCACTTTGTACTACAGAGCAATAGTGTTAAAAACTGCATGGTATTGGTACAGTAACAGACATGTAGATCAATGGAACAGAATTGAAGACCCAGAAATGAATCCACACTCCTATGGTCACTTGATCTTTGACAAAGGAGCTAAAACCATCCAGTGGAAAAAAGATGGCCTTTCAACAAATGGTGCTGGCTCAGCTGGAGGTCAACATGCAGAAGAATGCAAATTGACCCATTCTTATCTCCTTGCACTAAGCTCAATTTCACGTGGATCAAGGATCTCCACATAAAACCAGACACACTGAAACTAATAGAAGGGAAACTAGGGAAGAACCTTGAACATATGGGCACAGGGGAGAATTTCCTGAACAGAACTCCAATAGCTTATGCTCTAAGATCAAGAATAGACAAATGGGACCTCATTAAATTACAAAGTTTTTGCAAGGCAAAAGACACTGTCAAAAAGACAAAGCGGCAACCAAATAACTGGGAAATGATCTTTACCAACCTTACATCCGACAGAGGGCTAATATCCAAGATATACAAAGAACTCAAGAAGTTAAACTCCAGAGAGGCAAGTAACCCTATTAAAAAATGGGGTACAGAGCTACACAAAGAGTTCTCACCTGAAGAATATCTAATGACTGAGAAGCACCTAAAGAGATGTTCATCATCCTTAGTCATTAGGGAAATGCAAATCAAAACAACCCTGAGATTCCATCTCACACCAGTCAGGATGGCTAAGATCAAAAACACAAGAGACAGCAGTTGTTGGCGAGGATGTGGAGAAAGAGGAACACTCCTCCACTGCTGGTGGAATTGCAGGCTGGTACAACCACTCTGGAAAGCAGTCTGGCGGTTCCTCAGAAAACTGGGCATGACACTCCCGGAGGATCCGGCTATACCACTCCTGGGCATATACCCAGAGACTTTACCTGCATGCAATAAGGACACATGCTCCACTATGTTCATAGCAGCCTTATTTATAATAGCCAGAAGCTGGAAAGAACCCAGATGTCCTTCAACGGAGGAATGGATTCAGAAGATGTGGTATATCTACACAATGGAATACTACTCTGCAATTAAAAACAGTGAATTCACGAAATTCCTAGGCAAATGGTCAGAACTTGAAAATATCATCCTTAGTGAGGTAACCCAATCACAAAAGAACACACATGGTATGCAGTCACTGATAAGGGGATATTGACCCAGAATCTCGGAATACCCTAGACACAATCCGCATATCAATAGATTTCTAAAAAGATGGAAGGAGAAACCCCTGGTCCTGGAAAGACTGGATGTAGGGGAACGCCAGGACAGAGTAACGAGAGGGGGTTGAATGGAGAAAAGAGGGAGGGAAGGGGGCTTATGGGACTTTCGGGGAGGGAGGAAACGGGAAAGGGGAAGTGATTTGGAATGTAAATTAAAAAATAAAATATAATAAAAAAATATATAAAATAAAAAAAAAGAAATGACTAAAACTGCTAGATAACACTGTCTCAAAAGCAGATGAAAAAAAGAGATGTGAGTAAACAAAGGAAGAACAGAGAATTAATGCCCAACATCAGTGCAATGGAACATAAGGTCAGAAGCAATATCTCTTCATGTCTTGTGGATGTGTTGAGGGTAAAATATGTGTTCATGTCTGTGACTATGTAGATTAAACAAAATTATATGTGTATGGATGCTTAGCATGTGAGACTATACATACTCGGTCAGCTGATATCATGCACATTTGCTTCAAATATATCAAAATTGTTGTGATGAAAATTGAAACAAGATCAAATGTTTTACCATCTCAGTGTCAGGCATTTCAGAACCTCACCAGACAAGTCTGATTCTGACCAAGTGTTGTCTCAGAGAGAAGTACTACAGAGCATGGAGAAGCACAAATCAAGACAATGGGGATAATACGGCAGACTTGAGCCTGACCTGGAATTGTGACAATGTGTGGGGATATTTAAATTTCATATACTAAAAAAGACATATAATTGACATACTATTGTAAATGTAAATATCTCTCTTGTATCTTCTTGAGCGCTGTCTTATCACAGAATTCCACACCCAGAGGTGATATATAGCAAGAGGAGATGCAAATAGGGGCTTCTGCTATTCATCTAACCAGCCCAGTTTTGAGTCTCACTATGGCAGAGGACCTCCTCCCTGGATTCCAGCCAGGTCTTCTCATTCAGTGATTAGCACTAAACACAGACTACTCAACAAGGAGTTGGGGCTTAGATGGATATTCTTTGTCGTTCTTTTAAAAGGAAATTTACAGAAACCAGACTGTTTTTGTGTAAGAAGACTTGAGTTAAAGAGTCAGTGGATATATATGACAGTTTACTGACTATGATTCTCTTTGTTTTCTGAGCTTTTTGCCTAATATCCACTCATCATTGAGTGCATAACAGGTATGTTCTTGGTAACTGGGTTATCTCACTATGGATGATATTTTCTAGTTTTATCCATTTGACTGTGAATTTCATGAAGCCATTATTTTTAATATTGGAGTATTTAAATGTACCAAATATTCCATATCCATTTCTCTGTTGAGGGACATCAGGGTTATTTCAAGGTTCTCGCTAATATAAGCATGACTGCTATGTACATAGTGGAATATGTGTCCTTATTACATGTTGGAGCATTGTCTGGGTATATGCCAAGGAGTAGTATAGCTTTTGAATAAAAAGAAGGAAAGAGGCATAGAAGGCAGGAACTAGTCAAACTCAGGGATGAAATAAACAAAGGAGAAACAAAGAGACCTATTCAAAAAATCCAAAAAACAGGAGTTGGTTCTTTGAGAAAATCATCAAGATAGATAGACCCTTAGACACACTAACCAGAGGGCACAGAAACCATATTTCATTTAACAAAATCAGAAATGTAAAGGGAGAAATAACAAAACTAACCATGGAAATTAAAAAAAAAAAACAGAGATCTTACTACAAAAGCCTATAGTCAAGAAAACTGAAAAATCTGGATGAAATAGACAGTTTTCTAGAGAGATACCAGGTTCCAAAATTAAATCAGGATCAAATAATCCATCTAAATAGTCCCATAGTCCATGAAAATATAGAAGAAGTCATTAAGTCTCCCAACCAAAAAAGGCCCAGGACCAGATTGTTTTATTGCAGAATTATATCAGACCCTCAAAGTAGACCTAATACCAATACTATTCAAATTATTCCACACAATACCTATTTCATTCTACCTATTTCATTCTATGAAAACACAGTTATGCTGGTAAAAAAAAAACCACACAAAAACCAAACAAAGAAAGAGAACTTCAGATCAATTTCCCTTATCCATAAAATAATACACAAGAAATATCCATGAAATAATACACAAGAAAATTCTTGGAAACAGAATACAAGAACACATCAAAACGGTAAATTGCCATGAGTAAGTAGGCTGGCCTGGAATTTTGAAGAAGTATATGATGATCAGGAGTATTTCAACTCCTCCCATACCACTCAGTCATTGTGATATTCCTAAATTTGTTTCTGTGCTCTTCAGACCCTCAGATAGTTACAGAACACTACAAAAGGCTCCAGCAGACTATCACGAGCTGAAAGGATTGTAATGGATGAGACAGAAAACATTTAATACAAAATATAGAGTAAGATTAGATAGAAAAAAGGGACATTGTTTTAGTCACTGATTTGTCTACACAACTCAAGGAAGTCTACACTCAGCCTTTGAAAGGCCAATAATGAATAAATTTAACTGGCAGAAAGCAAGGTGTTTTGAAACATTTTAGTTTTTTTGTGTCATGGAAACATAAGCTTAAAATATAAAAACAGTAATAATCTTTTCATGTTTCAACCTCTTGATCAATCAAGAAAATATAAGTATAAATATAAATATAAATAAGGTAGTTTGTGTCTAATTCAAGCAACACTGACATTTTTCTGAAAGAAATGATAACAAATGCTGATGAGTAATTGGTGAATGGGGAAACATGGTTGTTTTAACCTATTGTAGTTCCTGTGGAATTTTGTCAGGACTTTCTCCCCAAAGGCAAAACTTCAAATGTCATGGGACCTACCTACATTGCTCCTGTGCATATAACTAAGGACTCCCTACTGGAAAGATACCATATCATTTGTCCAACTACCTTAATACAAGTTACCAAGTTTTAGGAAAGATAGTAACACATATTATGGTTGGGAAAAGACACAAAAACTAAGAACATTGTGGACTTATTAATAAGAAAGCAAGAAATCAAGAACCCAAGTGTAAGAGGAATGTTGGCATTGAGGCTAGACCTTAAAAAATCACAGGAACAGAAGAGAGTCTGTGGGGAAGATAGTATAGCACATATCTCTATAACCACTTTGGATAATAATTTGGTGGATTCTCACAAATTCTTGGTGCCTTTGATTATCTTGATTTTCCATTAAGTGTCATGCAAATATTTGGAAAATGTTCATGAAGGAATATTTCAGGAAGAAAGCTTATTTATGGGATTTAATGACACATGAACAAAGTGTCTCATTGTTTCATAAAAAGGACATACCTCTCACTGTGGGCAAGGGTATGAACACTCATGCTTAGAGAGCCAGAGCAGTGTAAAGTTGGACATTTTCTTGTGAGTGTTGGTGTCTCCCTCCTGCAGTTAATCCTACTTCTCCTTGCTATTTTAACATCCAAGCATTTCTCTTTTGGGAGGGAGGAGCTCATATACCCCTAGATAAATGATGGAACTGCATGTAGGGAGATTATAAAATATATTGGTATAGACTACTTTTAACTACACCAATCACCTATAGATTAACATTCTGTTGTTAAGGCAATGTGGAGACAGTCATTTGATAGAAATAATAAGATATTTGTGAGAGAATATCATTCCAAATCAGATATCTTGTCAGAATTCAACTGACCGGCCATTATAAAGGGGCACATTATGATCAAGAAGATTCCAATCCCTCCCAAATCACACAGTCATTGTGATGTTCCTAAGTCTGCTTCTATGATACTATGACCCTCAGAAATGTGACTCAGCATTGCAAAATGCTCCAGTAGGTAATCATGAATTTACAGAACTGTAATGGATCAGAGACTGCATTCCATACATGATATAGATTATTATTAATTTATAAAAAAGTGAGAGTATGTTATTCAATGATGTATCTGTATAACCTACAGACTTCTAACCTCAGTCTTTGAAAGGCCAAGAATCAAATGATTCAACAGATAGATATCAGAGATAATTTGAAAAGTTTTATAATATTTCTGTAATGGAAAAAAAAGCTTATAATATTTGAATACTAAACACTCAAAACATTAACTTATCAAGAAAATGTAAATTAATAAGGTAGTTTGAGATTTCATATCATCCAAACAACAATGACATTTATTAAGGAAAGAAATAACGCCAAATACTGATGAGTGTGGTGAAAGGGGAAACATAGTGGAAGGTTGAATTAACCTCTTGTAGTTACTAAGGAATTTTTTCTGTATGGTCTCTTAAAAGATAAAATTACAAATCTATTTTAATTTAACTACATCACTCCTGTAGATTCTGATAAGGACTCACTACTGGAAAGATACAAGATTTTTTGTGCAACTACAAAAAGACAGGGTACTAAGTTCTAGGAAAGATGGAAACACATTTTACTGGTGGGAAAAGAGAAGAAAACTGGGAATGGTGTGGACATATGAATAAAAAAGCAAGAACTCATGTGTGAGAATAAGGTTGGGAATCACATGAGACCTTAAAAACACAGGAGCAGAAGAAGTTTCTTGGGAGGATGATGTAGGAAAAGACAGTGGGATCATGTCTAAATGTATTTCCTGCTTTCTACAGTTCTAATGCACTCTTATTCCAGACTCACACTATAGGAAGCTAGCGACAGTGATGGTCTTACTTTAATAACCAAGTGTAGTCATTATTCTCCCTCCCAAATTATGAGGGCAAGGCTGGTTCACTACATGCAAATGGATGTTCTAGCACTAATTTAAATTCTTTCCTGTGACAAAGGAGCTAACATCTCTCTCACTGGAGGCTGATCTCTGAAGATAAAGGGGTGTAGCCTAAAAGATGAGGGTGATGATTCCTCTGTAACTGTTGACAGCCCTTCCTGGTGAGTGTTGCCATTTCATACATGTGTCAAGGATGGGTTTTCAATGTGTGTGATTGACATAATTTCTTCTTCTTCTCTGAAGGTATCCTGTGTGATGTGCAGCTTCAGGTGTCGGGACCTGGCCTGGTGAAACCCTCTCAGTCACTGTCCCTCACTTGCTCTGTCACTGGCTATTCCATCATCAGTGGCTATTACTGGAGCAGGAAACAAACTGGAGTGGATGGGGCTCATAAGCTATAGTGGTAGCACTAGATACAACCCATCTCTCCAAAGGCGAATCTCCATCAATAGAGACACATCGAAGTACCAGCTCTTCCTGCAGTTGAACTCTCTGACTACTGTTGACACAGCTATATATTACTGTGCGAGAGACACAGTGTGGAGTCTTCAGTGTGGGCCAAGACATATACCACCTTGTAAAGCAGTTCTGCACCAACAGGGGGCATGCAGCATACATTAAGCACAGGAAATCTATTTTGTAGTAGGGACAAAACAATTCATGCCCAAAATTGTGATATGAGACTCCTGCTGTACAGGAAGACACACTTTTGCTATGTTCTTCAGTTAATACAATGCAAGGAGCCTACAGATACTTTTTAAATTATATCCATATGTCTTCAATGACACCCCCTCCTGGAAACTTAACATCACATTCAAAATCTTAGCAGATGACTACTTCACTCCTTAAGGACAATTCAGTTCTAGAAACCCCAGAGACTAAACCAGAACCCCAGAAGCCACATTGTTATTCTAGAACCCTGCAGCCTTTACAGTTCACTGAACACAATAAAACTAGAGGCAATTGGAAGTTCCAAAAGTTACTCAGGCCACAAAAATGCCAATGGTGGCACCTTACTGGTCCTGAAGACTCTTTGACCACTAGAATAACAGGGAATTCAGGCAAGAAGTTCAAAGCAGAAATAGAAACCTGAAGAAAATAATTCATCCATCAAGGATGCACATGAGCCTATAAGATTCCAATATCCAGATATCTAGATGCCAGCACAAGAACAAAATTAAAAACATGGGCAATATGCTTACCCTACAGCACAGCTATGTAATTACAGCAAGCTCTGGATGTTCCAATACAGCTGAAGTACAAGTAAATAATGTCACGTACAAACTTATGAAGTCTATAAAGTCCATTAAAGAGGAAATGAATAAAGTCCTTATTAAAATTCAGTAAAGGACAAACATGCAGTGAGCCTAACCAGTACAAGTTCTCCACAGCTCTCTCTCTATCTCTCTGTCTCTGTTTCTGTCTCTCTCTGTCTCTTTCTGTCTCTGCCACTCTCTCTGTGTCTGTTGCTCTCTCTCTCTCTCTCTCTCTCTCTCTCTCTCTCTCTCTCTCTCTCTCTCTCTCTCTCTCTCTGTGTGTGTGTGTGTGTGTCTCACACACGCGTTCTCCCACCCCCTATCTTTTTCTCAGGAAGGCAAAAGGTGATGAAAGAATTGGACATCTGGCATCATACTGATACAGAGGCCCAAAACTTAATTATCAATCTCTGGTAAGAATGCTAGCAAGAACCTATGAATTCTCTGGTGACAGACCTGACAGGGACAAAGAAGTACACAGAGATATCCTGAGTATAACACCACTTGGGGCAGGCTTCCATCTGCACCCAAGAGCAGGGCAGCTCTGTGGTCCTCTGGGCGCCAGCTCTGCTGTGGGCCATCTGCCCTGCAGAGTGATCTGTGCGGAGAGGGTGCACAGTACACTCCACCATCTTTGATCCAGCAACAGAGCAGTTGGGACCTCCAGGCACAGGGATAACCGAGCATAACATCACTTGGGACTCAGCCAGCTTGTGTGCTCCCTGCAACCAAGAGCTGGGCAGTTCTGTGATCACCTACACACCAGCTCTGCTGTGGGATTCAGCCCTACAGAAGGATCTGCACCGGGAGAGAGCTCACCTGCACGGGGAGAGAGCACATCAGCTTCCCCTTAGTGACCTCTGTGCCAGGGATTGACTACACTGAGCCTTCAGGTACACAGGGATTCCCCAATATAACATTGCTTGGGACACAGCCTGCTAGGCTTCCATCTGAGCCCAAGAGCGGGGCAGCTCTGTGGTCATCTGGGCGCCAGCTCTACTGTGGGCCATCTGCCCTGCAGAGTCATCTGTGTGTAGAGGGTGCACAGTACATTCCGCCATCTTTGATCTGGCAACAGAGCAGTTGGGACCTCCAGGCACAGTGATAACCGAGCATAACATCGCTTGGGACTCAGTCAAACTTCCCTAACCTGAAGAGAGAGATGCAGATGAACGTGCAAGAAGCCTACAGAACTCCAAACAGACTGGACATGAACAGAAATACCTAATAATACATAATAATCAAAACACTGAATGTACTAAACAAAGAAAGAATATTAAAAGCAGTAAGAGAAAAGGGACAAGTAACATATAAAGGAAGACCTATCCGAATCACCAGAGACTATGAAAGCCAGAAGATCCTGCCAATCCATGAGCATTGAAGATTTTTCCATCTTCTGAGGTCTTCTTCAATTTCTTTCTTCAGAGACTTGAAGTTCTTGTCATACAGATCTTTCACTTGTTTGGTTAGAGTCACACCAAGATACTGTATATTGTTTGTGGCTATCGTGAAGGGTATCATTTCTCTTATTTCTTTCTCAGCCTGCTTATTCTTTGAGTATAGGAAGGCTACTGATTTGCATGAGTTGATTTTATATCAGGCCACTAAGATAATACCATAGACAAATGACTAGAGACAAGCCTAAGAACAATATTAACAACAAGCTGAGCAATATGGTAACTTTGGAGACCAGCAGTCAAACTATAGCAAGCCCAGCATATGCAACACAGGTGAAGAGCAACAAATGACCTTAAATGCAACATTATGAAGGTGATAAAGTACATTAAAGAGGAAATATGTCAGGAGCCATAATGGGACAAGCTAATAACTAGCTGGTGATCATTCTGAGATGTCCTGCTTTAGATTATTATATAATCTGTGAGAGGTGCACCTTATTAATCGAGGCTGAAAGGGATTCATTTTAGGAAAAATTCCTGCTATTGATATAACTTTCCTGTTATTATTAAATATATATAATGCAATCCCTAAGTAATAGCATACTACTTTGGGTGAGATCTCTGCTGATCTATGAAGATGTACAAACTTGAGGTCATGCTATATAGACAAATAGAAGGCTTAAGTCGTAATGATGATTCATAAGAATTCCTAAAAATATACCAGTGATTATAAACTCGGAACTGCTAGTAAATTCTTTTCTTTTCTTTTTTTTTTGTAAATTCTTTTCTAATAATCAAAACTTCAATGAGAGCTCTGCCAGTCTTCCAAGTGTCACAAGTTATTTGCTCTTATACACTATCCAGACTTTCTCCTACTCAGAGCACATTCCCAGAGGTTGTAAAACAATTAACCAAAGGTCAGAAAAAGGGAACTAACTATTGTAGGTGTTAAAACAGAAAATAAAATATTGACTGTGTTTATTTATACAAAACTTCACTAATAATTTAGTTATGTGTTTAAAACCTCAGTGAACCTGTGGAACTGAGAGAGTTGATGGATGTTTAGCCAGATAATTACTTTTTTTTCCTAAGTTCTTTTATTTACATTCCAAATGATTTCCCCTTTCCCATTTCCTCCCTCCCTGAAAGTCCCATAAGCCCCCTTCCCTCCCTCTGTTCCCCATTCAACCCCCTCTCACTTCTCTGTCCTGGCATTCCTCTACATCCAGTCTTTCCAGAACCAAGTGTCTCTCCTTCCATCTTCTTAGAAATCTATTGATATGTGAATAGTGTCTTGGATATTCCGAGATTCTGGGTTAATATCCCCTTATCACTGACTGCATACCATGTGTCTTCTATTGTGATTGGGTTACCTCACTAAGGATGATATTTTCCAGTTCTGATCATTTGCCCAGGAATTTCGGGAATTCATTGTTTTTAATTGCAGAGTAGTATTCCATTGTGTAACTATAGCACATCTTCTGAATCCATTCCTCCATTGAGGGACATCTGGGTTCTTTCCAGCTTCTGGCTATTATAAATAAGGCTGCTATGAACATAGTGGAGCATGTATCCTTATTGCATGCAGGGGAAGCCTCTTGGTATATGCCCAGGAGTGGTATAACATGATCCTCCTGGAGTGTCATGCCCAGTTTTCTGAGGAACCGCCAGACTGCTTTCCAGAGTGGTTGTACCAGCTTGCAATCCCACCAGCAGTGGAGGAGTGTTCCTCTTTCTCCACATCCTTGCCAACAACTGCTGTCTCCTGTGCCTTGAACATATGGGCACAGGGGAGAATTTCCTGAACAGAACTCCAATAGATTATGCTCTAAGATCAAGAATTGACAAATGGGACCTCATAAAATTACAAAGTTTCTGCAAGGCAAAGGTCACTGTCAAAAGGACAAAGCAGCAACCAACAAACTGGGAAATGATCTTTACCAATCCTACATCCGACAGATGGCTAATATCCAAGATATACAAAGAACTCAAGAAGTTAGACTCCAGAGAGCCAAATAACCCTATTAAAAAATTGGGTAGAGAGCTAAACAAAGAGTTCTCACCTGAAGAATATCTAAGGGATGAGAAACCCCTAAAGAAATGTTCAGCATCCTTAGTCATTAGGGAAATGCAAATCAAAACGACCCTGAGATTCCACCTCACACCAGTCAGAATGACTAAGATTAGATAATTACTCTTAATAATATGCATATAAACAAACTCTGTTGTAAAGTTTAACTTCAATTTATGATTTGATATTTTTGTGTGAACTTGTGATTAACTTTGTAACATGTGATCATGTTTTGTGAAAGATTTATAAGTACTGAGGATAAAGAGATGAGAAGGAGAGAGAGGAGAATTTTTTGCCTTTCCCCACTTAGAGTAGAATTTTTTCCTTTTCCCTTACTGGAAGAATCTTTTCCCTTACTAGAATTTTTGTTCCCTTTCTCAACTTAGAGAATTATTTCCATTTCCCCACTTAGGAACTTTTCTCTTTTCCCCTTAGATAGCTTTCATAGGAAATATTTTACAAATTAGTAATAAATTCTAAAATCATTTTTCTAATTGTCTTTTCTTCCTGTGACTTTGGAGTAGCAGGCTGAAAGTTAGAGTGGAGCAGCTCATGCTGAGATAGTAGTACAAAGGCTATTTACTTAATCCTTTGATGTTTGAGAAAAAAAGTGATAAATGCCACAAACTGCAGTTTCTGGCCTCAGAACATCATAGAAGGCTACAGTAGCATAGTAACTTACTTAGATAAGTAAAATTTTTATTATTGTAGAGCAAACCTAAATATCTCATAAGACAAAGTATAACCCCCCAAAAATGTAAGACAAATTCTAACCCTCTGATGGTACTCTTCCCCCTTTGCTGCCTCAAGAAGAACCTACAAAAAAGAAGACCCCCCCCCCGCCTGGGCATAACCCTGCCAGAAATACATAAAGCCCTTAACAAAATCTAGGAAAATACAAACATGCTGGGAGCCTTCCAGCAAGTTCTCTGTCTCTCTTAAAGGCAGCAGCTGGTGAGATCATTGGTGATGTAGCATCATGCAAATACCAGACAGAGGTACGGTGATAGCAATGGTTGATTTTGGGTGTCAATAGTACTGACAGATTAAAATTTAATTATCTGGCCATTGTAGAGTGCCTTACTGGAGTGCCATGCCACCTGGCAGGAATTTGACATTTACCCAAGCGAAGTTCCTCTCTCAGCCTTTGAGTGGAAACTCCTGTGTTAGCCTTAATCCCCTCCACATGAGGTGGAGAGCTCAGACCAGTGTGAAACCTGTGGTTTTTCAAGCACCTGCAGTTTCCTGAAAAACAATAGTCACCTGTGGAGAAGTTTCCAGTCTTTGGAGGAAGGATGTACCTCGGCCTACATATTTGGAGTTCTCCATTAAACTTTGAAACATTGAATATAGGTATTATCTTGGTCTCTGTCTCTTTTTACCAACTTACCATACATCCCCAGCTTCCTTTCCAGGTAACCTGTTCCATGTAACTATGGGCGGTTACAGGCTGTTAGCAAGAATGCCCAGAGAGAAACTCCAAACTCTTTTTAAAGTTTTTTTCCCTATTCTATATGCCCCTACCCCATTCTATGAGAGTACTCCCCAAAACCCACTTCTGCCTCACCACCCTACCATTCCTCAAGCCTTGATAGGACAAAGTGCCTCCCCCCCATTGAGGCCAGATAAGGACATCTTCTGCTACATATGCAGCTGGATTCATGGGTGGTTTAGTCCTGGTAGCTCAAGGGTCTTGTTGGTTGATATTGTTGCCCTTCCTATGGGATTAGAAACTACTACAGCTCCTTCAGTTCTTCCCCTAACTCATACATAGGGTTTTCTTGGATCAGTTAGATAGTTATTTGCTTAAAAGCATCTGCATCTGTGTTGGTCAGGCTTTGGCAGAGCCTCTCAGGAAATAGCCATACCAGGCTACTGTCAGAAAGAGCATCTTGGCATATGCAGGAGTGTCTGGGTTTGGTGTATACATATGGGAAGGATCCCTAAGTGGAGCAGTTTCTGGATGGCATTTCCTTAAGTCTCTGTTCCACTCTTTATCTGTGTACTTCTGTTAGACATGCCCAACTTCTGGATATGGTCTCTACAGTTTCTCTCTCTCTTTTGTCCAGTATTTCAGCTAAGGCCATCCCCACTGTGTCCTGGGAGACTCTTGCCTTCCTGGAATCTGCAACTTCCTGGTGGCTACCCTGATTTCCCCATCCCCCACTACTACACACCTCAGTTCAATGTCCTGGCCCTCTGTACATCTCCCGTCAACTCCCACATTGGATCCTTGCCCCCTTCCTCCCATTCTCCCTCTCATGTCCCTCACTCTCACTACCTCCTGTGATTATTTTGTCCCCTCTTCTAAAGAAAGACTGAAACATTCACACCTTGGTCTTCCTTCTTCTTGAGCTTCATGTGATCTGTGAATTGCAACTTGGGCATTCAGAGTTTTGAGGCTGGTATCAGCTTATCAGTGAGTACATGCCATGTGTGTTCTTTTATGACTGGGGTAGCTCACTCCGGATGACATTTTCTAGTTCCATCCACTTGCCTCAGAATTCCAGGAAGTCATTGTTTTTAATACCTGAGTATTAAATTGTGTAAATCTCCACTGTGTAAATATACCACATTATCTGAATCCATTCCTTTGTTTAGGGACATCTGGATATTTTCCAGCTTCTGGCTATTATAAATAAGGCTGTTATGAACATAGTGGATTATGTGTCCTTATTATATGTTGGAGCATCTTTTGGGTATATTCCCAGGAGTGGTATAGCTGGCTCCTCAGGAAGTACAATGTCCAATTTTCTTAGGAATTGCCTGACTTGTTTACACAATGGTTGTATCAACTGAAAATGTCACCAGCAATGGAAGAGTGTTCCTCTTTCTTCACATCCTCACCAGCATCTGCTGTCACCTGAGTTTTTCTTTTTTTTTTTATTTTCTAAGTTTTTTTATTTACATTCCAAATCTTTTCCCCTTCCTCAGGTGACAATTCTTTGTTTAGCCCTGTACCCCACTTTTAAATAGGGTTTTTTGATTCTATGGAGTCTGACTTCATGAGGTCTTTGTATATATTTGTTATTAGCCCTTTATCAGATGTAGGATTGTAAAGATCTTTTCCCAATCCAATTCTTGCTGTTTTTTGAAAAATAGAAGGACTTCATTAGAGGAAATCTGATCAGAGTGAGCAATCTGTGCATTAAGAGGATCCTGGAAGGTAGAATGGGAACGTGGGCAGAGAGAAGAACCAGTAGCTACTCTGCCTAGTATGAAATGGATGCCCGAAGAGCTATCTAAAATGTGAAGGATTTCCCAACAAAGAGGTCTACTGATGATTCTGGAGGAGATCCAAAGCCCTATGGTCCAACAGCTAGGCCATAGACATTGTGTCCTCTCCTACAGTCTTGACTGCTTGTCTTGAGAGAATGCTACTTTTACCCTCCAGGAACACAGGTGAAAATGGCCTCACCATGGTGAGGATGTGGTTGTTAGGAAAGTGAGTCCTTTTTGGAATCACTGTGGATTGGAGAGATAACTGAGGAAATGAATTGAATGGAACCATTTTTCCACTTTCTGTAAACAGTGCTTCTTGGGTTATGGTGTTTCATATGACAAATTATGAATAAAACCTTTGATCTTACTGAAAAAAAAGAAAAAAGAGAGAAATCAAAGAAGATCTCAGAAGATGAAAAGATCTCCCATGCTCATGGAATTATAGGATTAATATAACAAAAAAGGCCAACTTGTAGAAAGCAATCTACAGATTCAGTGCAAGCCCCATCAAAATTCCAAATCAATTATTCATAGAGCTAGAAAAAGCAATTTGCAAATATATCGGGAACAACAAAAAAACCCAGAATAGTGAAAACTATTCTCAACAATAAAAGAAATTCTGGGGGAATTACTATCCTGGACCTCAAGCTGTACTACAAAGCAACAGTGATAAAAAAATTCATGGTATTGGTACAGTGACTGACAGGGAGGTAGATCAATGGAATAGAATTGAAGACCCAGAATGGAATCCACACACCTATGATCACTTGATCTTTGACAAAGGAGCTAAACCCATTTAGTGGGAAAATGATAGCCTTTTTACCAAATGGTGCTGATTCAGCTCCTGATTAGCATGCAGAAGAATGCCAATCAATCCATTCTTATCTCCTTGTACAAAGCTCAAGTCCAAGTGGATCAAAGACTGCTGCATAAAACCAGATACACTTAAACCACTACAAAAGAAAGTGGGGAAGAACCTTGAGCACATGGACACAGGGGAAAAGGTATTATAATACAATTGTAATATTATTATGTTATAGTATTATTATATAATACAATATTGATATAATTCAATTGCCTAAGTTTTCCTTCCATTTTGATTCTACAAAGAATGTTTTTGTAATCTGCTCTATTTCAAATTTATACATACATATATATGCAAATATAAATGCTAAATACAAAAGATTTACGTATCTATTAAAAGTAAAGTTAAAATTAGAAGCTACTCAGTCCATATAACATTACTTGTGATTATGTTTCCTAGGCTTTTTGGCAATGGAAAAGCTATTGATGTACTCTTCTCCCTAGAAGACTATTCTATAAACAGATTATGTATTTTTATGTACATATTTATTATATATCATAGATATAATATTTATATAAATATGTATTCTAAAATAAATTATGTTCATTCAGTTAAGGAGCTTCCAGCTCTTATGTTGCCTGAAATCCTATGACTAGGGTTAAAAATTCAGAAATCTGCATTTTGATATGTATTACTTAAAATAATGGTCTTAAGGTACTGCAGTTAGGAATTTCCTCTATGATTAGAGATAACCACATATATCTTTGAGTAATAGGATAAATACTTAGAATGTACTTAGACATTATGTTATTTGGTATAGTGGCTGGCATAAATTTTCCTCCAAGACTTATGACTTGATAAATCATTGGTATTTGCTAGGTTTCCAGAACTAGAAATTATTTCACTAAGACCAAATCATCATTTTGCAAATTCTGAAAGTTTTAGTATTCTTTTTTTATTGGATATTTTATTTACTTACATTTCAAATGTTATCCCCTTGTTTTGATATTCTAAATTTTTTTTTCAATATCTTTTCCAGAAGTTGGTTTCATAAAATATCCTGGCTTCATTGTTGATCTCATCTTCTACAAAATATTTACTTTGAATAATTTTATTCTTGCAGATGTATTAAAAAATTCCTATCACACAAATCTCTAAGTTTCCCCTTGTGTTCCCATCTCAACAAATGCACATGCATGTACATATTATATATGTATGACAAATGTACAAAGCATATATATAGGCTCTGCTAGTGCATGACAAATACAGAGGGAGACACTCTCATACATGTGTGTACATATACACAGATATCATACATATATATATATTATACATATATATCATATATATATATGATTCTACATATGAAATCATATATAGCAAATACCAATAGAAAAGAAACTGAGGTAGAGCCTTGAGCACATGGGTAAAGGGAAAAATTTCATGAACAGAACACTGATATCTTATGCTCTAAGAGCAAGAATTGATAAATGGGACCTCATAAAATTACAAAGTTTCTGTAAGGAAAAAGACACTGTCAGTAGGACAAAACAGCAACCAACAAATTGGGAAATGATCTGTACTCACCCTACATCCAACAGAAGGCTAATATCTAATATATACAAGGAACTCAAGAAGTTAGACTCCAGAGAGTCAAATATCCCTATTAAAAAATGAGGTACAGTGCTAAACAAAGAATTTTCATCAGAGGAATATCGAATGGCTGAGAAGCAACTAAAGAAATGTTCAACATCCTTAGTCATCAGGAAAATGCAATTAAAAACAGCCATGAGATTTCACCTCACACCAGTCAGAATAGCTAAAATCAAAAACCCAGGAAACAGCAGGTCCTGGCAAGGATATGGAGAAAGAGGAACACTCCTCCACTGTTGGTCAGATTGCAAGCTGGTACAAACATTCTGGAAATCAGTCTGGCAGTTCCTCAGAAAACTGGGCATGATACTAACAGAGGACCCTGTTATGCCACTCCTGGGCATATGCACAAATGATTCCCCAGCATGCAATAAGGACACTTGCTCCACTATGTTCATGGCAGCCCTATTTATAATAGCCAGAACCTGGAAAGAACCCAGATGTCCCTCAACAGAGGAATGGATACAGAAAATGTGGTATATTTACACAATTGAATAGTACTCAGTTATTAAAAACAATGAATTCATGAAATTCTTAGGCAAATAGATGGAACTGGAAAATGTCATGCTAAGTGAGGTAACCCAATCACAAAATAACACACATGATATGCAATCATCGATAAATGGATATTAGCCCAGAAGTTTGGAATATCCAAGAAACAATTCACATATCAAATGATGCCCAAGAAGAAGGAAAAACAAAGTATGGATACTCTGATCCTTCTTAGAAGGGGGAACAAAATACCCAAAGGAGGAGATACAGAGAAAAAGTATGGAGCAGAGTCGGAGGGAAAGACCATCCAGAAACTACCCCACCTAGTGATCCATCCCATATACAGTTACAAAACCCAGACCCTATTATTGATATCCACAAGTGCTTGCTGACTGGAGCCAGATATAACTGTCTGGGAGGCTCTGCTAGTGCATGACAAATACAGAGGGGACACTCTCATCCAGCCATTGAAGTGAGCACAGCATCCCCAATGGGTTGAGTTAGATAAAGGTCCCAAGGAGCTGAAGGGGTCTGCAGCGCCAGAGGAGGAACAATGATACTAGCCATGCAGTACTCCCAGAGCTCCCAGGGACAAAAACATCAACCAGATAGTATACATGGTGTTACCCATGGCTCCAGATGCATAGGCAGCAGAGGATAGCTTTGTTGGACATCAAAAGAAGGAGAAGGCCTTGGTCCTGGAAAGGTATCATGAAGCAGTGTAGGGGAATCCCAGGATAGGGAAGCAGGAGGGGGTTGATTGGGGAACATGGGGAGGGGAGATGGCTTATGGGACTTTCAGGGGATGGACCAGGAAAGTGGAAACCATTAGAAATATAAAGAATATATCTAATAAAAAATTAAAAACTTCCTGAAATTTAATGAAAATATTGACACATCATACCAAACTTATGGGACACAATGAAAGTAGTGTTGAGAGGAAAGTTTATAGCACTAAGTGCTCTGATAAAGAAACTGTAGAGGTCTTACACTAACAACTTAACCCCACACTTGAGAGCTCTAGAACAATAGAAGCAAACTCACAAAGTGGCATAGAAGGCAGGAACTAGTCAAACTCAGGGCTGATATCAGTCAAATAGAAACAATGAAAACAATACAAAGAAGCAACAAAACCAGAATCTGGTTCTTTGAGAGAAACACGATAGATAAACCCCTAGCCAAACTAACTAAAGGGCTGAGAGGCAGTTTCCAAATTAACAAAATCAGAAATGAAAAGGGAAACCTAACAACAAAAATGGAAAAAATTCAAGAAAATCATCACACCCTATTATAAAAATCTATACTCAACAATACTGGAAAATTAAGATGAAATGGATGGCTTTCTAGACAGATATAACATAATGAATTTAAATCAAGAGCAGGTAAACTATCTAAATAAGCCCATATTGCACAAGGAAATAGAAGAATTCATTAAAAACCTCCCAACAAAAAAAAAAAAATCTCAGGGCCAGATATATTTAGTGCAAAATTCTTGCAGATCTTCAAAGAAGAAATGGTAACAATTTCCCTCAAATTATTCCATAAAATAGAAAGAGAAGGAATACTATCTAACTCGTTCTATGAAGCCACAACTACTCTGATACCTAAACCATACAAAGAACGAAATAAAAAAGACAACTTTAGACCAAACTCACTTATGAATACTAATGCAAAAATACTCAATAAAATTCTTGCAAACCAAACCCAAGAACACATCAAAACCATTATTCACCGTGATCTAGTCGACTTCTTCCCAGTGGTGCAAGGTTGGTTTAATATATGAAAATCTAGTAACCTAATCCACTATATAAACAAACTCAAAGAATAAAATCACATGAAAGTCTCATTAAATGCAGAAAAATCACTTTACAAAATACAACAACCAATCATGTTAAAAGTATTGGAGAAATCAGGAATTGAAGGCCCATACCTAAACATAATAAAAGCAATTTACGGCAAACCAACAGCCAACATCAAACTAAATGGAGACACATTTGAAGCAATCCCACCAAAATCTGGGACAAGACAAGGATGCCTACTCTCCCCTTATCTAGTCAATATAATATTCGAAATGGTAGCTAGAACAATAAGACAACAAAAAGTGATCAAGGTCATACAAATTGGCAAAGAAGAAATAAAGGTATCAGTATTTGCAAATGACATAATAGTATACATAAGCATCCCCAAAAGTTCAACCAGAGGACATTTCCAGCTGATAAACAACTTCAGCATAGTGGATGGATATAAAATTAACTCAAACAAATCAGTAGCCTTCCTTCATACAAATGATAAACAGGCTGAGAAAGAAATTAGGGAAACAACTCCCTTCACAATAGCCACAAATAATGTAAAATATCTTGGGGTAATTCAACCAAACAAGCAAAAGACCTATATGACAATAAATTCAAGTCTCTCAAGAAAGAAATCAAAGATCTCAGAAAATGGAGAGATCTCCCATATTCATGGATTTTAGAGATCAGGTGGGGTGGGAGTGGGGACATGCACATGGAAACAGGAGGGTGGGGAGGAGGTATGGAATATGGAACATTCAAACGGTGGATGGGAGGGAATAAAATATGGAGTGTAAAAAAATAAAAAAAAATAAAAATACAAAAATATTCAGAAACTATTAAAAAAAATAAGAATTCAAAGAAGATATCAGAAAATGGAGAGATCTCCCATGCTCAGATTGGCAGAATTAATATAGTAAACAGGGCCTTCTTACCAAAAGCAATCTACAGATTCAATGCAATCCCCATCAAAATTCCAACACAATGCTTCAAAGACATGGAAACAGCAAATCTCAAATTCATCTGGAAAGGCAAAAAATGCAGAATAGTAAAAACAATTCTTAAAAACAAAAGATCAGACAGGGGAATCTCCATCCCTGACCTCAAGCTGTACTACAGAGCAATAGTGATAAACAATGAATGATATTGGTACAGAGAAAAACACATTGATCAATAGAATAGAATTGAAGACCCAGAAATAAAACCACATGCTTATGGACCCTTTATCTTTGACAAAGAAGCCAAAAGTATAGAACGGAAAAAAGAAAACATGTTCAATAAATGGTGCTGGTCTAACTGACTGTCTGTATGTTTAAAAATGAAAATAGACCCATATTTGTCACTTCTCACAAAGCTCAAGTCCAAGTGGATCATGGACCTCAACATAAAACCAAATACCTTTTATTGTTTTTATTTCTTTTTCTGCCAAAACTTAGTTTAGACTGCTACTATATATTTTCTTTAATGAATTGTTTACTGTTCACTTATTTATTCCTTTCACTGATTGACTTTATATTTACAAAGGGCTTTTAAGTTTTCTGAATCTATATTAATTGCTCTCCTGCCTTCCAATACAGTACATTGAATACAGATTTGAGGAACAACACCTCCTACTCATTTATCTATTCACTTTTATATGGCATAAAGTTTCTGATGTGGTCATTATTACTCTTTTCTACAGTATTTAGTTGCTTCATTTTCAATATTTTGTTCATTAGTGTGTGATGTGGTCTGTGTTTGTGTGTGTATGTGTCTGTGTGTGTGCATGCATATCACCTACTTTAGTCTTTCTTGAGTTTTTGAGTTAGAGATTAGTTGCTAATCATCAGTTTGTTTCCTTTTTGAATATCATTTGCGGAAATATTCATGTACTCCTTTTTATCTCATATATAGGTTTCATATGTAGCAATTTTGAACTCCAGTGTTGCTTCTCTTCTCACACATATTCATACCCTGCCTCCATGTTTCATGAATAACATATTGGACCATCTTAATATGATGTTTGTTATTACAGATGATGAGGTTATGGTGAGAAATGTTAGTATGTGTGGATTGAATCTAATAAAATTAAGCTTCTAATGTGAATATCATTGTTCCTATTCCATTTCTGTCCTGTGTATAAATAGGTGGGCAGACCCTTATCAGCTTTGCTCTCATTTCCATAGTGTAAGACCAACACTGTTCTTTGATGACATCCCAAAGATCATCTGGTTTACCTACAATGCAGGAACCTGGAGCTCACTCAGTTTGAGAGTTAAGACTGAGGGAAAAGTGGCTCAGTGACTGATCCAACTTGGAATCCATCTAAAGGGGAGACTCCAAGCCCTAACCATATTACTGCTGCTATGGTGTGCTTGCAGACAAAAGCGTAGCATGGGTATTTTCTGAGAAGCCCAAAATCCATCTGAATGAGACAGAGGCAGATGCTTATACCCAACCATTGGAATAAAGTCAGAAACCCCAGTGGTTGAATTGGAGAAAGGTTGGAAGAAACTGAGGCATAGGGAAACCCCATAGGAAGACTAGCAGTTTCAACTAACTCTGACCCTTGAGATCTCACCAAAATTGAGCCACCAACGAGGCAGCACAGACAGTCTGGTCCAAGTTCCCTGACATATATAGAAGAGGACTGCCTTGTCTGGTCCCAGTGGTCTAAGAGGCACCGAACCCTTGAGAGACTTGAGGCACCAGGGAATGGGGAGGTCTGGTGGGAGCGGTGGACAGCTGCTTGGAGACAGGGGAAAGGAGGAATGGGATGAGGAACAGTAAGAGGGCAAACCCAGAATGGGGGCAAAGACTGGACTGTAAGGAAATTAATAATGATGATGATGATAATGATGATGATGATGATGATGATGATGATGATGATAACATTTTGTGTAAGATCCAATGTTCCATACTGTTTACTAAAGAAATTACTACAATAATCTATTTATAAAAATGGGAAGGTGCTGCCTTAAAATGTGTTTATGTCACAGGAATGGAGGAGGTTCTGAACTTGGCAGTAGAGTTTAGCCAGCTTCCCAAAGGTTTTGCTTCAGTATCTGTATTATATTTAAAAGTAGTGACATGAAACCCACAAGTGGATGACCAGCACAGAATGAGAGTCTTTGACATGTTCCTTCCTAAATGGAATGTCTTTGACACATCCCTGCTCCCAGTGCTTAGGGATCAATGTAGAAGTGTACATATAATGATTGTAAGAACCAGAGGATGTGGACATAGTCAAGGTAACAGTGTCTTACAGAAATAACATAGAAGATTCACATATGAACTCTCAGATATTGTGACTTCATGTTCAACTCATACAGAAGCTCGACCCACCAAAACCCAATTATGAATAACGAAAACTGGGGACAATTTAACAATCTTAACGATGAACACAATCATGCATGATCGCTGCTTAGAGAATGTCAGATTTCTACATTGGAGTAACATTGGGTATATCATCTACACTTCGCACAAGGCCACATGACCAGGAATAATTTGACAACAAAACTTAATCATTATGGAATATATTTTTTGTTTGTTTCTGTTTCAGTTTTTCTTTCTAAGTGGGAGAAAACATGAAAATAAAAGGGGGTTTTAGGTAGATGATAAAACATCTGAGAGGAATTAGTAAAATAGAAATTTTTAATTAAATTTGCTTAAGATAATAAGAAAAATGACACATTTATGTGTGGAGGATGTGATATGATAAATTCAGTAACTATTTTCATGTACCATATTGAAGTATAATCAT
Organism: Tokudaia tokunoshimensis; assembly: GCA_036184795.1. Lineage (NCBI taxonomy): Eukaryota > Metazoa > Chordata > Mammalia > Rodentia > Muridae > Tokudaia > Tokudaia tokunoshimensis. Next base: position 130,090,335 of record BTHU01000012.1, on the reverse strand, counting down.
GAGAAGATACACTAAAAATCAGGAATGTATTTCTGTACTGTCACCGGTGTTTGACATTTGATTTTAAATATCAATCATTGGCAAATATCAATTTTGTGTATGAAAGTTATTATCTCATGCTTAATTTATGAAAACAATATGGAAACAGAAGACCAAGAATTTAACATGCTAATTGGTATAATTTTTTTTTCTGGTTGAAATATCTAACATATATTCATTAAATACTTTTGAAATAAAACCCACCTGTATAGTCTGTACTGTAAATCTGGGACATGTTGTTTCGCTATCACCTCTCCTTTTCACCTCAGCTTCTGAGAATTTGAACATACTCTCCATTCCTGCATTTCCAGCTTTCCATACTCATATAACACATGTAGTTCTCATAGCATTTTTCTTCATGTACAAAGTTTTTGCAAGGCAAAAGACACTGTCAAAAAGACAAAGCGGCAACCAACTAACTGGGAAATGATCTTTACCAACCCTACATCCGACAGAGGGCTAATATCCAATATATACAAAGAACTCAAGAAGTTAAACTCCAAAGAGGCAAGTAACCCTATTAAAAAATGGGGTACAGAGATAAACAAAGAGTTCTCACCTGAAGAATATCTAATGGCTGAGAAGCACCTAAAGAGATGTTCATCATCCTTAGTCATTAGGGAAATGCAAATCAAAACAACCCTGAGATTCCATCTCACATCAGTCAGAATGGCTAAGATCAAAAACACAGGAGACAGCAGTTGTTGGTGAGGATGTGGAGAAAGAGGAACACTCCTCCACTGCTGGTGGAATTGCAAGCTGGTACAACCACTCTGGAAAGCAGTCTGGTGGTTCCTCAGAAAACTGGGCATGACACTCCAGGAGGATCCGGCTATACCATTCCTGGGCATATACCCAGAGGCTTTACCTGCATGCAATAAGGACACATGCTCCACTATGTTCATAGCAGCCTTATTTGTAATAGCCAGAAGCTGGAAAGAACCCAGATGTCCCTCAATGGGGGAATGGATTCAGAAGATGTGCTATATTTACACAATGGAATAATACTCTGCAATTAAAAACAATGAATTCCCGAAATTCCTGGGCAAATGATCAGAACTGGAAAATATCATCCTTAGTGAGGTAACCCAATCACAAAGAACACACATGGTATGCAGTCACTGATAAGGGGATATTAACCCAGAATCTCGGAATACCCTAGATACATTTTGCATATCAGTAGATTTCTAAGAAGATGGAAGGAGAGACCCCTGGTCCTGGAAAGACTGGATGTAGGGGAATGCCAGGACAGAGAAATGAGAGGGGGTTGAATGTGGAAAAGAGGGAGGGAAGGGGGCTTATGGGACCTTCGGGGAGGGAGGAAACGGGAAAGGGGAAATGATTTGGAATGTAAATAAAAAAAAACTTAGAAAATAATATTAAAAAAATACTTATAAAAAAAAGAGGTCTGATCATGTCATCAGCAGCCTTGGGTGCTCTCTCTCTCTCTTTTATCTTGAGATTGAATTCAATTTTATCAATACTGGGTTGTCATTGACTGAAACAATAAAAATTCTTTCATATTTTAGAGGTATATTTGAGGAAAATTTGCTATAGTAAGGGTTATTAGCAAGTTTTAAATTAAATGATTTTGGGATATAGCCTTTCCCTCCACATTGGGAACATATAGGAAGACACAATATTATTGTCATAACTGACCCTAATGCTCCAAAATTTCACATGGTTTCATCAAATCATCAATAGTGTGAGTAGTATTGGCAACTACAGAATGATTCTTTACAGTTAAAACCAGCATTTTCAGTAGCAGAGGAGAGAGACAAGGTAGAAACAGCTTCGATATTCTAATTATCCTAAATACGGTTTCTTGAATATGATGAACAAAGTCCTAAATAGCTCTGTAGACTTTTGTCTGATGCTGGGAAAGAAGTCTAAAAGAGTATTAATATGAGGAATTTTATTCCAAGTACTTACAGCAAATTTAATATTAATCAGTTTGGAGTGGGCAAGTTGTTTGAACTCTATAAGGAAAATTTCATGAATGATTGACTGATGATGAGTAATGTTGGGGTAAAGGGTGTTCCTTCCTTTGGTTATGAGCCTCAGTAGGCTGGCACTCATCTATTCCTTACTGAAGCCACAGACCTAACTTATGGGTGGTGAGAAATGTTCCATAATGGCTTGGTAGTCCAAGGGTTTCTTTCCATACTGAGTTGTCATAATGTCTATTATTCCTCTGGAGAGATGACTCTCAATCCCATTCTCTATAACATATTTTTGAGACCATTATCTATGGCAAATGAGGGCTTCATGGGAAGGATTTTGTCCATACTTCACTAATGACTAAAATTATGGCTCCCTGAAATTTTTTTAAAGTATTTTAATGGAGTGGATCTCATAATACATTAACATTGGCCAGAGAATCATACAAAAGATATGCAAGAGATTCAATAGAAAGACAAATTTCTGGTATTTCCTTTTCTTTTATTGAGACTGTATAGATAGCTCATCCTGATTCCAGAGTACTAAATGATTCATTATAATTGGTCTCATAAACCATAACAATCAATTATTAACTTTTGTGCCAGATCCTGAATGAGTTCCATTTTCTGGACAGCGTAGATGTTTCTTGGTATTAGGCAATAGTTGATGAGTTTATCTTAATTAGGCTTTGACTCAAATTCATTTAAGTAACTTTTCTTTCTTCTGTGCAGGTACACAAACTTGGGTAAAAGATGAATGCCCAACAGTGAAAGAAATAAGATGCAAAATGAGATATCACTTTATATCATTTAACCAAGGGCAAGCTCAGATTTGAATTCCTTGTTCTCTATTTTATTCTCCCTATGTCTATTTTCCTATCAGTCTTTTGTATGAGTTTGAGTCTCTGTCTCTTCCCCCCCTCTCCCTCCCATCCTCTGTTCTCTCTGTTGATGGGTTTTCCCTTTAACAAAGAACTTAACTCTGTATTAATTGAACAACACAGAAAAATATCCCTTGGAAAAATTACCATTATTACACACCTTTACCAAAAATTACACACACCATTAGCATGGTCTTATATGATTGTTCCCTTGTTAATGACACCAACTGACCCAAGTAACAAAAAATACTACAAACATCATTATTCATCAAACAATACCTATAGGGTGTTTTTGACACTTTTATATAGTCATTGCATAAAAATTTTGACACCTATATTTCATCTTTTTAGCAAATGATTATCATAATAGAAATACATATGCATTCATTGAGTCAGGCGAATAGGGGAGCACATAACTTCAGATTATAGCTGTGCATATTTTTAGCTTATAAAAGTTGGTTATTTTGGAATTTCAGACAAAGTAAGGTGGGTTATAGGAAAAGTAGTTAAGTGTTGATATTTGCTATTCATAAAATATGAACACAACTATTTGTTGTTTGTCTGGAGGGCTTTCAAACTGTGAAAATTTGCATCCTAGAAAAAGGTTTCATAAAATAAATGTTTGCTTGGCAGGAAACATTCTTTAGATTTTTTAAATTGGAGGTATAGGGGTGATACAAAATGTATTCTGCTCTGTTCATATTGTTTTTTTAAATACATTTATTTATTACTTTTTATTATTTTACATTTTTATTAGATATTTGCTTTATTTACATTTCAAATGTTATCCCCTTTCCTTGTTTCCCATCCAAAAACCCCATATCCTAACCCCTTCTCCCTGCTCACCATTCCACTCACTCCCACTTTCCTGTCCTGGCATTCCCCTACATTGGGCATTTAGCCTACACAAGACCAAGTGTCTCTCCTCTCATTGATTTCCTATAAGGCTATCCTCTGCTACATATGTAACTGGAACCAAACGTCCCTCCATGTGTACTCTTTGGTTGGTTGTTCTGTCCATGGGAGATCTGGGGCACTGGTTGGTTCATATTATTGTTCTTCCTATGGGACTGATAATCCTTTGACTCCCTGGGTGCTTTCTCTAGATCCTTCATTTGGGACCCAGAGCTCAGTTCATTGGTTGCCTGTGAGCATCAACTTTTTTCATTTGTAAGAAACTGCAGAGCCTCTCAGGAGACAACAATATCAGGCTCCTGTCAGCTCCCACTTGTTGGCATCCACAATAGTGTCTAGAATTGGCAACTGTAAATAGGATGGATCCCCAGGTGGGGCAGACTCTGCATGGCCTTTCATTCTGTCTCTGAATCACACTTTGTCTCTGTATTTCCTCCCATGGGCATTTTGATCCCCCTTCTAAGAGGGACCCAAGTATCCACATTTTGATCTTCATTCTTATTGAGCTTCATGTGGTTTGTGAATTGTATCTTGGATATCCCCAGCTTTAGAGCTGATATCCACTTATCAGTGAGTGTATACCATGTGTGTTATTTTGTGATTTGGTTAACTCACTGTATTAGTCAGGGTTCTCTAGAGTCACAGAACGTATGGGTAGTCTCTATATAGTTAGGGAATTTGTCAATGACTTACAGCTTGTGGTCCAACTCCCCAACAATAGTTAGCAGTACTTGTGGATGGAAGTCCAAGGATCAGCAGTTGCTCAGTCACACAAGGCAGGCCAGGAAAAGCCAGAGTGAGTTTTCCTTCTTTCAATATCCTTATATAGGTCTCCAGCAGAGGGTGTGGCCCAGATTAAAGGTGTGTGCCACCACGCCTTTAATCCTGGATGACCTTGAACTCAGAGATCACCTAATCTTAATCTTCTGGAATTCATAGTCACTATGCTTCAAGATCTCCATGCCAAGGTCCAGGTCAGAAACTTGTATCTTTGAGCCTCCAGATTAGGATTATTGGTGAGCCTTCCAACTCTTGATTAGTTCATTCCAGATTTAGTCAAGTTGACAACCAGGAATAGCCACTACACTCACTCAGAATGACATTTTCTGGTTCCATCCATTTGCTTAAGAATTTCATGAATTCATTGTTTGTAAAAGCTGAGTTGTACTCTATTGTGTAAATATACCACATTTTCTATATTCTGTTGAAGGACATAAAGGTTCTTTCCAGCTTATGGCTACTATAAATAAGACGGCTATGAACATAGTGGACCTTGTGTCCTTATTATATGCTGGACATATGCCCAGAAACGGTATAGCTGGGTCCTCAGGTAGTACTATGTTCTATTTTTGAAGAACCACCAAACTGATTTCCAGAGTGGTTGTAACAGCTTGTATTCCCACCAGCAATAGAGGTGTGTTCCTCTTTCTCTACATCCTCAACAATATCTGCTGTCCTTGGATGTTTTGATCATAGCCATACTGACTGGTGTGAGGTGGAATCTCCATGTTGTTATGATTTGCATTTCTCAGATAATTAAGGATGTTGAACTTTTCTTTAAGTGTTTTTCAACCATCCATTATTCCTCAGTTGAGAATTCTTTGTTTAACACTGTACCCCCATTTTTTAATAGGATTATATATTTCTCTGGAGTCTAACTTCCTGAGTTCTTTATATATATTGGATATGAGTCCTGTATCAGATGTAAGTCTGGTAAAGATCTTTTCCCAGTCTGTTGGTTGCTGTTTTGACCTACTGACAGTGTCTTATGACTTACAGTAGCTTTGCAATTTAATTAGTTCCCATTTGTCAATTCTTGATCTTAGAGCATAAGCTATTGATGTTCCATTCAGGAATATCCCCTGTGTCCATGTGCTCCAGGCTTTTCCCACTTTCTTTTCTATTAGATTCAGTGTATCTGGTTTTATGTGGAAGTCCTTGATCCACTTGAACTTAAACTTTGTACAGGGAGATAAGAATTGATCAATTTGCATTCTTTTAAATGTTGACTGACAGTTGATTCAGCACCATTTGTTGAAAAGGCTATCTTTTTTCCCCACTGGATGGTTTTAGCTCCTTTAACAAAGATATAGTAACCATAGGTGTGTGGGTTCATTCTGGTCTACAAGTCTTTCATTGATCTACCTGCCTGTCACTGTACCAATACAGTTCTTATCACTATTGCTCTATAATATAGATTGAGATCAGGGGTGGTGATTTGGACAGAATTTCTTTTATTTTTGAGAATAGTTTTTGCTCACCTGAGATTTTTGTTATTCCACGTGAATTTGTTAGTTACTCTGTCTAACTCTATGAAGAATTGAGTTCGATTTTTCATGGAGATTGCATTAAATCAGAAGGTTGCATTAGGCAAGATAGCCATTTTTTCTATATTAATCCTGACAATCAATGAGGATGGGAGAACTTTACATCTTCTGAGATCTTCTTCGATTTCTTTAGCAACTTGAAGTTCTTCTCATATAGATCTTTCACTTGCTTAGTTAGTGTGAAGCCAAGGTATTTTATATTATTTGTGACTACTGTGAAGGGTGTCATTTCCCTAATTTCTCTCTCAGTCTGTTTATCCTTTGAGTAGAGGAAGGCTAATGATTTCTTTGAGGTAATTTTATATGTAGCCACCTTGCTGAAGTTATTTATCAGGGTTAGGAGTGCTCTGCTAGAATTTTTAGGTTCACTTAAGATTATATTATCATATAATCTTCCAAGAGTGATATTTTAACTTCTTCCATTCCAATATGTATCCCTCTGTTTTCCTTTTGTTGTCTAATTGCTCTGGCGAGGACTTCACGTACTATATTAAACAGGTATGGAGTGAGTGGACAGCCTTGAATAGTCCCTGATTTTAGTGGGATTACTTCAAGTTTCTATCCATTTAGTTTGTGGAATAGCTTGAAGAGTGTTGTTAGGAGGTCTTCTTGGAAGGTCTGATTGAATTCTGCATTAAACACATCTGGTCCTGGGCTTTTATTGGTGGGGATACTATTAATGACTCCTTCTATTTCTTTAGGGGTTATGGGATTATTTAGATAATTTATCTGATCCTGATTTAACTTTGGAACCTGGTATCATTCTAGAAAATTGTCAATTTCATCTAGATATTCCAGTTGTTTGAGCATAGGCTTTTGTAGTAGGATTTGATGATTTGTGTAATTTCTTCAGTATCTCTTGTTATATCTCACTTTTCTTTTCTGATTTTGTTGATTTGGATACTGTTTCTGTGCCCTATGGTTAGTTTAGCTAAGGGTTTATCTACCTAGTTGGTTTTCTCAAAGAAGAAGCTCCGGGTTTGGTTGATTCTTTGAATTGTTCCTTTTGTTTCTACTTAGTTGATTTCATCCCTGTGTGTTATTATTTCCTGCGGTCTACTCCTATTTGGTGTATTTGTTTCTTTTTGTTCTAGGTGTAGAGAGCCATATTGAAGTGCCTTATCACCTGGCAGCTATTATTCAGCTGCCTGCATTTTTGCCGCCTTCGTGTTCTGAGCGGAGGATTTCCAGACCTCAGTGAGTCACACACACACACACACACACACACACACACACACACACCACCTGGTGGAGCTGGCAGAGCTCCAGGAGCAAGTCTTTTGTCTTCAAGGAGCTGCAGCTTCCTGCAAAAGGAGGCCGGCCGCCATCTCCTTCAGAGTAGCAGACCCTGTGGAATTGACATCCTCCAAAGAGCTGTGAAGCCAACATCCCCCAGAGGAGCTGGAGCTCTGCTGAGAAGACTTGCAACTCTGGGAGTGAGGTTCACACCCCCAAAGCATATATTGCCGCTTTTTATCCCCAAGTAAAGAGAGACCTTGTACAGCCATGCATTAATGTGTCTGTGTGTTTTTCTCTCATCCCCCATCGTTTCATTTTCCCAGCTCTCCATCCACAGAAAACCCTCTCGTGTGTAACTCCTGGGAGGTTTAAGATGGCACCCAACGTGGGGCGTGAAAAGGAGAGAATAACTGAGGAACGCTGTCTTGGGTGGAGCTCCAAGGAAATGGAATAAAGGTTAAGTATCCAGGGCCTGATAAGCAACATAGAGTATTAATTTTAGTGCTAAAAATGTCAGGTTTTGAAGGCTATCGTTGCAAGGGGCAGAAAGAAGAGATATGATACTAGATGAATCAGCATAGCCCAACGCTGAGATCAGCTAGGATGTGACAGTGATGTGAAACTGGGAATTGTGTTAGGCAAATTGTCCGTGGTCTATAGAACTGCACTTCAGGTGAGAGAAAATTAGGGCATAAATAAAATAAAATGAGTAAAAAACAAAAACAACAAAAAAGGAAAACAAATTTTAGAAACCTGAGAAAGAAAGACAGGAGGAAATGGATTTTAAAAGTCTCCTAGGCACAAGGAGACATAAAAACCATGCTTCCATCACTTTATATGTCTTTGGTGTATGTCTTTTGTTTGTCTTTGGTACACCAATATGTCCATGTGCTGATTTGTGTCTCATTGTTTGAATGGCTGTTCTATGTTTCATGCTGAGAAGGAAAAATTGTAAAAACTTCATCTGCTGGTGGTCCATCTCTTAATGCGGTTTCAGTTTTTACAGCACAGGCTGTGCCGCATTTAGCTAGGAGTTAAGTCCAGCAAGAAAAAAAAAAAGCTGCTTTAAAAAACAAAGACTAGCAGCTAGTCAAGTTCTAGGGCAAGTGAGCTAATAGTTATTTATCCTAGACAAATCTATATAATTGTGATTATTGGGTCCAAAGTGCTTTTTCTCTTAAAATTCTGGCTGGAGAAAGAAAGAATTTGTTTGATTTAAATTTATGAGATTTGTGTAGTTGATTTATTCTTGTTTCTAATTGATATTAAAGATATAAGTACGTTTAAATGTCTTGACTATAGAATATTGGCTCATAAGTTTTTTAAAAGATATAATGTCAGTTACAAAAAACATAATTTAAAACTGGCAGTTCAGTGTTGGAGCCATCTTAAGCAACGCGTGGCATTACCCTACCCAGGAAATACAGGCCTCTAAAGATATGTCCAGATTGGTGTAATGTTTTATGTGAATCTGATCCTAAGAGATTAGTCTTGTAAGAGATAAGATTTAAAATAATAGCTTCTTAATGAGATATTATAAGTTACACTGTCATGCATTCAAACATGAAAACTGGCAGAAAAACTTTAAAGTGTGCAAGTAATGTTTGCCATTGATTTTAAAGGGAATAGATGGTTTAAAATTGGGCCTTACTTTTCTTTTGTCTTTTCTTTTTTTTTAATGTCAACCCACCCCAACCCCTGTTTGTATTTTTTTTATAGAAAAAGTATGTTTTATTTTATTAGTTATATTCTTTACTTACATTTCAAATGATTTCCCCTTTCCTGGATCACCCCTCCCTAAAAATCCCATAAGCCCTCTTCTGTCCCCCTGTTCCTCAATCAACCTCTTCCTGTTTCCCTGTCCAGGTATTCCCCTACATTGCTGCATTGAGCCTTACCAGGACCAGGGGCCTTTCCTTCCTTCTTCTTGGGCATCATTTGATATGTGAAATTGTGTCTTGGGTATTCTGAGCTTCTGGGCTAATATCAGCTTATCAGTGAGTGCATACCATGTGTGTTCTTTTGTGATTAGGTCACCTCACTCACGATGACATTCATCAGTTCCACCCACCCACTTGCCTACAAATTTCATGAATTCATTTTTTGTTTTTTATTTTTTATTTTCTATATTTTTTTATTTACCTTCCAAATGATTTCCCCATAAAACCAGACACACTGAAACTAATAAAAAGGAAACTAGGGAAGAGCATTGAATATATGGGCACAAGGGAAAATTTTCTGAACAGAACACCAATAGCTTATGCTCTAAGACCAAGAATTGACAAATGAGACCTCATAAAATTGCAAAGTTTCTGTAAGGCAAAGGACACTGTCAAAAGGACAAAGCAGCAGCCAACAAACTGGGAAAAGATCTTTACCAACCCTACATCCGACAGAGGGATAATATCCAAGATATACAAATAACTCAAGAAGTTAGACTCCAGAGAGACAAGTAACCGTATTAAAAAAATGGGGTACAGAGCTAAAAAAAGAGTTCTCACCTGAAGAATATCTAATGGCTGAGAAGCACCTAAAGAAATGTTCAGCATCCTTAGTCATTAGGGAAATGCAAATCAAAACAACCCTGAGATTCCACCTCACACCAGTCAGAATGGCTAAGATCAAAAACACAGGAGACAGCAGTTGTTGGCGAGGATGTGGAGAAAGAGGAACACTCCTCCACTGCTGGTGGGATTGCAAGCTGGTACAACCACTCTGGAAAGCAGTCTGGTAGTTCCTCAGAAAACTGGGCATGACACTCCTGGAGGATCCTGGGCCTTACTTTTCAAAGTTGTAGGTACATTCTAATATTACAAGAGTTAAGAATTACGTTTAAAACTGCCAATGTACCATCGACTGCAGTTTGCAGTCTGATTAAAGGCTCACGATGCTTAAAGTTAATTTTTAGAGTGATAAAGGTTAAAAACAGCTGTGGCCAGTACAGGCCTGTTGCCTGTTGGTGTTACATCTTAGATTAAAACAAATAATGGAACTGGATATTTATTACAGTCATCAAATATTTGAGATGTTTTTGACAATTTAATTCTTTATAATTCTCAAGGACTAGATATTGTGAAACATTTAAACAATATCTTCTAAATAAAAAACATAAAGGAGGGAAATTGTATCCCTGTGCATATTATTTAAATTATATTTTATATTTTTAAGAAAATTAAAAAAAAAATTAGATGCCAAGGAACTCCTTGCTGGGTGTATAGCATCCAACAACTAGACATACTCATGCCTAGATGAGATGGAAGGATCCACTTATTGTGATATGGCATGTTCCTGATCAGTTATTTAATATAAGGAAGAAGGCATGTTTGTGTTTTTTTCCACAGAATGCTGCAGAAGCATGCTAGCTGTTAGAGTGATGGATGTGACATGCTGGAGATAATGCCGACCTGTGAACTTGTTGAGTACCCTGACAATGGTGACTTTAATTGCCTATGTCCAAGATTAGATACACTGCCTTGTTGTAAGCTTTTATACCTTGTGGGACAGAGAACATGGAGACTGTTAAAACTGACTTAGAAAAATTAATCTAAAGGAGGAGTAATAATGACTCTTCTTCTTTTAATGTGAGTTTACTCAGTCATGGAGTGGTCTTGAAATAAATCCTATATTGGAGATTCCAATTATGAAGATAGATAATATTTATCAGCCAACTGAGTTAATTTCAAATACATTCTCCATTCTTTCTGAGAAATAACAGTTCATCTGTTGATTCTCAAACCACTTCCCCCACACTTGGAAGCTAGGCTTTGTGTTTTTAGAGATACTAATTTGCAATTGAATGGAATACCTTGGACCTTCCAGAGACGGGTTAATTCTGTTCTGCTTCTAACTTTTAACCTTTTACATTGAGTGGACTGTCTCCATCCAGGCTCACCTGACTGGCGTGTCTGTTAAAACACACTTGCATCTTAAGAGATCTCTGCCAGACTGTCTGTTACCTATACACACTGCAGAGAAGATCCCTCCACCTCTTAGAATGGTTAGATTGTTTCCTGTGTGAGTGACATTGTATGAATATTTTTAAACTACGAGGTAGCATATTTCTATCCTACGTAATAATTCCTGATGGTTGATAATGGTTTTCCCTGATGATATCATCTTTAACTAAAATCGGTATGGACAATAAAATCTTTCATTGGTTTGTATTTTCATCATAAAAGCCATAATTATACCTGTTTATATTTAAAGAAAATTTTATTTGAAAAAAACACACTTAATCTTTTATGTTTTTTTCAGGCAATTATTTTGACAGACTCTAGAAGTTCACAGAACTTATAGAAAACTTAACTGTGGCAAACTCATATTAGATTAAAGCATCTAGCTGCTTCTTTCCATTTTCTTTCTTTTCCAGTTTTTCTTCCAACAATGCTTTAATTTAGATTGTTATAATGCTTGTGCTTTAATTAATTATTCAAATATTTATTTTTGTCATGTTCCGTGGATGACTTGATGTTTACAAAGTGATATTAAGATATATAATTCCACTTTACTATGTCTCAACCTTCCTTGATAATGTATAGATAACAGGTGTGAAAAATTCCTTCTTTCTCATATTGTTAATATCTTCTATAGTATATACACTTTCTACACTTTAACATTTTGTTTATTAACGTTGTGTGCATGTGTGTGTGTGTATGTGTAAGTAACACCAGCTTTGACATCTACAGTAAACAGTAGTGGGGCATAGAGTCAGCAACTAGAGGCTGGTACTGAGTATACAAGCAGGGGCTGGCACTGATACTAGTCAGTAACTGGAGAAAGGGAAAAATGGAAAGATACACACACACACACACACACACACACACACACAGACACACACACACACACTGAATGGATGAAACAAAGCAAGATGCAACAACTATTTACATACATGTACATACACACACATACATATATACATGCATACATACATACACACATGGATACAGTGATGGATAAAGTGAAGCTTCAAACAATTTAGCATACATATATATGTATATATATAAACATATATATATATATATATATATATATATATATATATATATATATATATGTTAAATACACACACACACACACACACACATTTGGTGGACAGAGCAAACTCCAACGAGCAGACTCCAACAATTTTATTTTTTCTCCCACACCTTATATATTCTAGAAAAATCTTTCAAACAGTATTGAGTTTACAATGTGACTGCCTTCCATGTTTCTTTTAGTGACAGACTATGTAAAAACAGAATGTTTCCCAATACCTTTAAATGAAAGCTATTTTATTTATCACAGGTAAAGAAAATTCCCAAGAACACACATACATTCATAAATAAGAAAACTAATATAAATTAAGTAAGTGTGAGTAAGAAAAATAATCTTCTAAGTGAGGTTCTCTTACTGGAAGGTTGCAGTGGGTGGTTATGAAGAAAGGATCAATTATTTTATCATTTATCTTAAAATGTAGTCTTATAAAAATTGCAAAATAAACACAACTCTAAACTTTAACACACACACACACACACACACACAAATCAGTCAGCTGTTCTTCATCTGCATCTAAGTACTAAGACTGTCCCACAGTCCTCCACACCCAAATCCTGCCCAGAGAAAACTGGTCTCCCCAGGAGTACTGATACACCTAAGATAACAGGCTCACAGGCCCACAGGAGGGACAAGCTCCAGTCAAAGACAGCAAGGCCAACTAACCCCAGAGATATCCAGATAGTCAAAAGAAATCAAGGCTTGTTGGCATCATCAGAGCACAGTTCTGCCACCACAACAAGTCCAGCATAACTTATCACACCAGAAAAGAAAAATTCATATTTAAAATCACATCTCATGATGATTGAAAGGACTTTAAGAAGGACATAAATAACTCCCTTAATGAAATACTGGAGAACACAGGTAAGCAAGTAAAAGTCCTTAAAGTTGAAACACAAAAGTCCCTTAAAGAACTACAGGAATACACAACCAAAAGGTAAGGAATTGAACAAAACCAATTCCAATTCTAAAAATGGAAACAATAAGAAATCACAAAGGGAGACAACAAAGGAGATAGAAATTCTAGGAAAGAGATAAGAAGTCATAGATGCAGCATCACAAACAGAATACAAGAGATAGAAGAGAGAATCTCAGGTACAGAAGATAACATAGAAAACATTGACACAACAGTCAAAGAAAATGCAAAAAGCAAAATGTTCCTTACACCAAACATCCAGGAAATCCAGGTCACAATGAGAAGATGAAAACTAAGGATAATAAGTATAGAAGAAAGTGAGGATTACCAACTTAATAGGACAGTAAAATCTTCAACAAAATTATAGAAGAAAACTTCACTAGCCTAAAGAAAGAGATTCCTATGTTCATACAAGAAGCCAACAGAACTCCAAATATATTGGACCAGAAAAGAAACTCCTTCCAAAATATAATAATCAAAACAGCAAATGCACTAAACAAAGAAAGAATATTAAAAGCAGTAAGGCAAAAAGGTCAAGTAACCTGTAAAGGCACACCTATCAGAATTATACCAGACTTCTCACCAGAGACTCTGAAGTCCAGAAGACCGTGGGCAGATGTCATACAGACCCTAAGAGAAAACAAATTACAGCCCTGCTTACTATACCCAGCAAAATTCTAAATTACCATAGATAGAGAAAACAAGATGTTTCATGACAAAACCAAATTTACACAATATCTTTTCACAAATCCAGCACTACAAAGGATAATAGATGAAAAACTTCAACACAAGGAGGGAAATTACACCCCAGAAAAAGCAAGAAAGTTATCTTCTTTAAACAAACCAAAAAGAAGATACCCACACAAACATACACCTCTAAAAATAAAATTAACATGAAGCAAAAATCACTTTTCCTTAACAGCCCTTAATAACAATGGATTCACTTAACCAATAAAGTGACAGAGACTAAAAGGCTAGATATGTAAATAGTACCCAGCATTTTACTGCATACAGGAAATGAACCTCAGTGAAAAAGACAAACACTACCTCAGAGTTAAGGCTGGAAAATAATTTTCCAAGGAAGTGGTCCCAAGAAACAAGCTGGTGTAGCCATTATAATATCAAATAAAATTGACTTTCAACATAAAATTATCTAAAAAGTTAAGGACAAACACTTCATACTCATCAAAGAAAAATAAATCTACCAAGATGAACTCTCAATTCTGAACATTTATGCTCCAAATGCAAGGGCACACACATTCATAAATGAAACTTTACTAAATCTCAAAGCACACATTGTTATTCCCAGAAAAATAGTGTCAGACTTCAACACACCACTCTCATTAATGGACAGATCATGGAATCAGAAACTAAACTGGGACACAGTGAAAGCAATAGAAGTTATGGATCAAATGTATTTGACATATATCTATAGGACACTTCAGTCTAAGGGAAAATAATATACCTTGTTCTTAGCACCTTATGCTGTTCCACTACTTTTCCACAGTTGAACGCATAATCAGTCACAAAACAGGCCTCAACAGATATAAGAATACTGAAATAATTCCATGTGTCTGATCAGATCACCATGGACAAAGGCTCATCTTCAATAACAACAAAAACAACAGAAAGCCCACATACACATGGAAGCTGAACAACCTACTACTTAATGATAACTTAGTCAAGGAAGAAATAAAGAAAAGAATTAAAGAAATTTTACAATTTAATTAAAATGAAGGCACAAAACTTATGGGACACAATGAGTACGGTACTAAGAGGAAGATTCATAGCTCTGAGTGCTATTCTTAAAAGATCTTAAAAGATTCTTAAAAGATCTTTAGGAACCCTACATTTGATATAGGGCTAATATCCAATCTATACAAAGAACTAAAGAAGTTAGACCTCAGAGAACCAAATAACCCTATTAGATATTGTGGCACAGAGCTAAATAAAGAATTCTCAACTGAGGAATACTGAATGACTGAGAAGCATCAAATAAATATTCAACATCCTTAGTCATCAGTGAAAGGCAAGTCAAAACAACACTGAGATTTCACCTCATACTGGTCAGAATGGCTAAGTTTAAAAACTCAGGTGACAGCCAATGCTGAAGAGGATGTGGAAAAAAAAAACTTCTCCATTGTTAGTGTGATTGTAAGCTGATACAAGCACTGTGGAAATCAGTCTGGCTGTTCCTCAGAAAAATGGACATAGTACTACCTAAGGACCCAGCTATACCATCTCTGGGCTTATACCCAAGGGATGCTCCAACATACAAGAAGAACACATGTTCCATTATGTTCATAGAAGCCTTATTTATTATAGACAGAAGCTGGAAAGAACCAAGATGTCCCTCAACAGAGGAATAGATACAGAAATGTGGTACATGTGAACAATGGAGTACTACTCAGCTGTTAAAAAAAATGAATTCATGAAATTCTTAGGCAAGTAGAAGGAATTAGAAAATATCATCCTGTGTGAGGTAAACGAGCCATAAAAGAACACACATGGTATGCACTTACTGTTAAGTGGATATTAGCCCAAAAGCTCACAATACCCAACATACAATTCACAGACCATATGAAGCTCAAGAAGGAAGACTAAAGTGTGGGTGCTTCAGTAGTTCTATATGGCTGTGCTAATCAGTGCTGTCCTTGAGTTCTAAAGCTGTTTGTTCCTACAGGGCCTTTGACGTGTGTGTGTGTGTGTGTGTGTGAGAGAGAGAGAGAGAGAGAGAGAGAGAGAGAGAGAGAGAGAGAGAGAGAGAGAGAGAGACAGAGAGAGAGAGAGAGAGAGAGAGACAGAGAGACAGAGAGATCTTCTGGGTTCCGTCTTAGAATCTTGGGTCTCTGTGTGTGTGATCTGCTGAGTTCCCTCTCAGAGGCTTATCATCAAGTCCATTCCTTTTCACATTGTTAATAAAATATCCACATGCTCCTGATTTTCATATACATTTTGGGTTTCAAATGTAGCAATTATTCAGCTTCACTGTTGTTCTTTGACTTCACAGCTCTCTCCTTCCTTCCTTCCTTCCTTCCTTCCTTCCTCCCTTCGTCCTTCCTTTCCTTCTTTCCTTCCTTCCTTCCTTCATTTCTTCTTTTCTTTTGAAACTACCTGTTGAACTACGTTGTCTTTTCTACTTGTCATAAGAGATGACCTAGGATTAATGGTGAGCAAAGCTCCCCTATGCAGAAGGAATATTTCTGACTCTTCACTTGGACTTTCTTTCCCAGCAGTCATTGTTTCTGTAGGACTCAGTTACTCTATTTTTGTGCAGTTTGTACTATGATCCCGATTTTCTGAATTTTCAAAACAGAAGTTTCTCAATTTCACTGTCCCTTCTCTGCTTTTGTCCTGTGCAGAATTTTGATGAATTAATCCATAGTCTGATCTGATTTGCTTTGGATGCAGAAGATTGAGACCAACATTCTTCTCTGGTAACACCCCAAATCTAAGCCAATTCATCCACAATGCTGGGAACTGAGTCGAACACAATTTTAAATTAGTACATTAACAAGTAAAAATATTTGGTTTAAACTGTCCTGTCAGTATATTAGTCACCATTAAAGCAGTGAAGTCTGGAAACAAAGAAACCCATGTCACTCATGATGAATTATGTTAAGTGGAAAGTCAAACACAAGTATATCCTGCATAGCATCTGTCATAACCTCATGCAAGGGAAAACCAAACTTGGGGATCCCAACTAAGATTTGGCCTGCTAACTGTGTTAATGCATGAAAGAAGCTGAATAGGAAAGAAAACTCAAGGAGAAACATGTTGGGAGTGAAGCCATCCTTCTAGAGGACATGGACTAACACACATGGGGGCTATGTAGGAGTCAAAGGCCGAGCTACAGACTGAAGTTCCGTTCAACAGTTTCTGCTTGTTTCTAGTGATCAAACAAGTAAATGTGCAGGAAAAGGGAACTGAAGTAAATCTTAACACAAGAAATTCACACTCCTGCATACACATAGGTCTGGAGAGGACTTAGCTGAACTCAGGAATGTAGTCACATGACTTTATCACAGAAATGGGGTTCCCAACCTGAAGAGGCAGCAGTACACAGGGCTGGGTCTGATTCAGAAAGTGTTATGTCCATCGTGGTTGGAGCCCTTGTAGTAGGGCCGGCTCAGAGCAGGTAACAAACCAATGCTCACTGCCGTCTATAACTCTGGACATGTAAAAGCAACACTAAAATGCATTTTTTATTTGAAATACAAATGAAATAGGAAATTTAGTGTTTACAAAAAAATCTTAAAATGGTATAAAAAATTCCAACCATTTTCTATACTGCCAGACCCCTTGAGCACATTTAAAAACCTCCTAGGATTAGTTGTCTCTAGGCCTGCTCAGTAGAACTTGCTATATAGTAGGGAGACATGCAAATAAGGCCTCTCTCTTCTCATGAAAATGAACCCAGAACTAATCTTGAATCTCAAGCAAAGGGGATCATCCCTGGATTCTCATTCAGTGATCAACACTGAACTGAACGAACATCCCTTACCATGGATTTAGGGCTGATTTTTTTTCTTGTTGCTCTTTTAAAAGGTAATTCATGGAAAAGAGATATTGAATGTGTTACTGGTCATAAGCAAGATACTTAAATAGATAGTGACCTTGTATGTCAGTTTGCTGACTGGATTCTCTGTGTTTTCAGGTGTCCAGTGTGAGGTGAAACTTGTTGAGTCTGGAGGTGGCCTGGTGCAACCTGGAGGATCCCTGAAACTCTCCTGTGCAGCCTCTGGATTCAGTTTTAGTAGCTACTGGATGGGTTGGGTCCGGCGGGCTCCAGGGAAAGGGTTAGAATGGATTGGAGAAATTAATCAAGACAGCAGTACCACAAAATATGCACCATCGATGAAGGATAAATTCATCATCTCCAGAGACAATGCCAAAAACACTCTATACTTGCAAATGACCAAAGTGAGATCTGAGGACACAGCCTTTTATTACTGTGTAACTGACACAGTGAGGGAATCTCAATATGTACTTAGACATGAACCTCATAGTGACGCCGCTCATAACCACCAGGGGGTGCTGAAAACCACACACAGACACATAATCACTACAGGAAATAAGACAATTAAGCATTCCTCTCGTGTATCTGGTCAGCCTTTCCTAGTTCTTACTTTCTAGGAATTCTCTCTAAATGAATACATAAATGTATCATAACATGATTTGCTTGTATTATTTTAAAAATATCAGGCACAGTCTCCTGTGAGTAAAATGCAAGATGACAGCTATGAGGACATAAACGACCCCGTCTCAATCACATGATCGGGAAGCTTACAGACATTCCTGTCTCTTTTCTATTCATATTCTAGGCAAAGTCTTTGTCAGATTTCTTAATTAGAAAAGCATGTATGTTTAAATGAAAACAAAGAGAGGGGCTGGAGAGATGGCTCAGTAGTTAAGAATACTGAGTGCTCTTCCAGAGGTCCTGAGTTCAATTCCAAGACACCACAAGCTGGCTCACAACCATCTGTAATGGTATCTCTTTCCTGGTGTGTCTCAAGATAGCTACAGTATACTCATATAAATAAAATTTAAAAAAGAAAAGAATGAGGAAGGTCACAGTCTTTAGAACACAAACCAAACAGGTCTCAAACCTCTCCTCTCTATGAGTATTGTGTACATCACTCTCAGATATGACCTAGCAGTGCTTTTAGTAAATTCACTTTATTATTCTATCAACTTTATCATTATTCCATCAAAGGATTTTGTACAAGTTTAATCCGTGAGGAAATCTTGTTTCTGTGTAATCATACACATTTCCAACTGGTATTGTCTTCTTATAGTATGGAAGTATCCCTAGTCTCTTCATGACTTTTATCATGAAAGGGTGTTGAAGTTTGTCTAAGACCTTTTCTGCTTCTATAGAGATGATCATGCGATTTTTTTTCTTTTACGTGGTAGATTGCATTTATCAATTTATTATGTTGCACCACCACTGAATTTCTGTTCAAAGTCTTCTTGGTATGGCAAATGGCCATCTTGATGTGCTTCTCATTAGGGTTTTAAGCAAGTTACTGAGAATTGTTGCAGCTATGTTTTTAGGGGAAATTGATCTGCAGTTTTTTTTTTTTTTTTTTAGGTATCAAGGTATCAGCTTTAGGTATTAGGTTATATTAAGCCTCACCAAAAAAGATTAGGCAATTTTACTCAGTTACTATTTTGCAGAATATTTTGAGGAACACTGATAGTAATTCTTTAAATAATTGAGCACAAATTCTATACTGATTATCTCTGATCCAAGGATGTCTTTTATTTGGTGGTGGAGGGAGCCTTTTAATTAATGCTTCTGTATCTCTAGATGATATGTCTATTTACATTGCATACATGATCATGATTTAACTTTGACAGTATATGTCAAAAGCTTTATCCATATTTTTAGATTTCAAGTTTGTTGGAATATCAATTTTTAAAGTATATCCTTATGATTCTACAGATTTCCTCAGTGTCAGTTGTGACGTCCCATTTTCATCTTTAACTTTACTAATTTCAAAATTACCACTCCACTTTTATATAATTTGGCTAAGTGTTAGTCAATCTTATTGATTTTCTCAAAGATCCATCAATTCCTTTAACTGATTCTTTATATTATTGTTTACATGTGCTTCTGTTTTGTGGATTTTTGCATTGAGGTTTCTTCGGCTGTTGTTTTTCCTTTTGATCTAGAACTTACAGGTTCAAAATAAGTTCCTAATATGTGATATGTACAATTGAGTGTGTGTGTGTGTGTGTGTGTGTGTGTGTGTGTGTGTAGGTTCTTAGTACTATAAAAGTGCCTCTGAGTTGAGCCTTCATTGTGTCCCATGGGTATGTTTTGCTTTCATTTTCAATCAATTCTGAAAAGTTCTTTATTCCCCATTTAATTCATATATTTTTGTTTTCCATAGTGAGTTCTTCAGTTTCCATAAGTTTGTATGCTTTTTGTTGTAGTGTGACTATTCTAACCTAGGAAAAGGAGATTGGGATTAAGTCTTTACAAATTTGAAGTTTATTGAGACACACAGACCTGTCTGTGAACACACACTTAGGTGGATACAAATCTAAAGAAGCATTTATAAAAGCAACCAACTCATGTTTAGCAATTTCCATTTACACAGGGGCATAACTGTTAGCAATAATGACGGAACATTCATATTTTATGAAACTGGGACAAAATTGTATTGTCTTTTTAGCACTATATGAACAGAGAGGGGAGCAGAATGCTTTGCTGTTACAGAAACAGAACAAAAGCAGGTGAATTACGATTCCTTAAGTAGTAATGCATGCCTAAGGTACAGGCTGTCCCTTGGGTCAGGAATTTGCTAACTTTTTTTCCACCTAAATTCCCTGCTTGTCTTGGGCATTCTAGTACATCTGAACTAGCACCCTCTTCTACTTCTTGAATATTTCAGTTCTGCTACTTATAAGTGAGCATTTGGGTTGCACAAAACAGCAAGATATAGAAAAATAAACACCTGATTTACCCAGTTAAAATTTGGTAATCATAAATAAGTCCTTTAATCTGCCTTCAGCCTCTATCATGAATAGTCTTGTAGCCTTTAAAAAATGAATAAATAAAAACCTGGTTTTTGTAATACTTAAAAAAGTCGAGAAGCTATCATGATCTCTGTTATGTAAATGGAAGCAATGATTAGTCAATTGTCCTTTCTTCAAGAAAAAGGAAATGTGAATACTTCTGATAGATGTGAACTAGTTTACTTTGAATCTGCCATTTCAGTCTTTTAGAAAGAGGGTTGATCTACTCTTTTTGTAACAGCTTCTCAATTGAAAATAGAACATTAATGTCAGGGTCCAGGCTGAAATTCTAGTCAATGACAAGGAGAGGATTCAGGAAAGATGGGAGTGGGACATTCATTAGTAGCATCTGATTAGATAATCAAGCCTCAAGACTAGGAGCAATCACAACAGCTTTTCTTGTTTATATCAGTATTTAGGAAGGGCAGGGCTCTAGAATTTTGTAGGACCATCTAAATCTGGTATGGTGTAGGTCACATTCAAGAAGTTTGTAGTCCATAGAGGACTCTCTCTGTCAGGGTGGTGTCTGTCAGTCAAGAGGAAATATAGGGAACAGATATAAGTAAGGGACAGAAGGGAAAGTTCAGAAGCTGATAAAAACAAAAAAAAAAAAAACAAAAATCTTATATTTGAAACTTTCAAGTCTGTTGCCTAAAAGTAATACCAGGAGAAGGAAACCTTCAAAGATAGGCAGTGGGAGGGGAAGCTTAAATTGTTGACTTATCTGACAGCAGGGAGAGTCTGGTCTTTTACAGCTGAGTCTGAGGAATGATTCTCTGAAAATCACAAGACTTTCCAAAAATTTACAAAAAAGATAAGAGTTTTAGATATAACATGATTGTTCCAGATAATCTGCATTGAAGTATTCATTGTAGGAAAACGAATTAAGAAGTGTCTGTAAACAGCTGATGTGGACTCATTCCCTTAAACTATAGCAAAATTTTTGGGTCCTAAAAATGATTCTGGGTCAAAAGCATGAATATTCTTCCTCTGTCCAAATGGCTTGATGTTTCTATAAGTTGGGCAGAAATGGATTCAGCCCAATAAGTAGAATTTTTATGTTTAGAGTTCGTAGACAACCAAAGGAAATTAAAAAAATTTAGTCTGTGACTGTAGTAGTAACTAGTACTTTATTAAGACTAAATTAATAATGTATCAGAACTGATTAATATGTTAAAACTCTGATGTTTTGAAGTCTTAACATTATATATCATTGGGATACTAAAATCAAGTTCCTTTAAGTAAAGGAATAGTAAAAAGTAAAATTTTAGTGAGTAATAATAGCATGGTAGCTTGAGGGATTTTTTGTTTGTTTGTTTTCTTTGTGTTTTTATTTTACATTGAAACCTATTAATCTTTTTAATGTGAAACTGAACAGCAGATAAAGATCTCCGTGAGTTTGCCTCTGTTACCAGAAGACCTAGTAGTTCTATAGACTTTTGTAATGGACTGACCAGGTAGCTGTTGATAAACTGAAAGAAAAACTGTTAACTATCAACATTGCCAGAGGTCTAAGAAGAAAAAGTGAGAGCATAAAGAATAATCTAAAGGGCCACAATATCAAATAAAATTATAGAGACTTACCTACTACCTAGATGCTCATCCTAGTTTCTCCATGTAGATATTCGTGGTTTCACTGGGGCCACAGTTCCAAGAGCAGAACCAGGGCAGTGTTAATTTTGGCATCACACAGGGCAGCATTAATGCTTTGATTGCCATAATGGGCAGCATTGCCTTTTGGCTGCCAGACCTAGAAAATCAAAGAGACCTTCCTGGCGATGAAGAATTTGTGATACTGGCCTACCTTGGTGAGATGAAGGGAGACATTCCATTTTCCAGGGTCCTGTTTGTACATAGTTATGGCAGGGTCATGGTGGTTACTCAGGTTCATAGGGGTAGTGTTTGTCAATGGTGAACATTACCACAATCCAGGAAGAGTATTTTCTTTGGAGAAGACCTTAGGGCTTCTGCTAGATCAGACATATTTTTATTATATAATTGCTTTATTTATATTTCAAATGTTATTCCCATTCCTCCTTTTCCCTCCAAATCCCGCTTATGCTATCCCCCCTTACCCTGATCACCAACCCACCCACTCCCAATTTCCTGTCCTGGCATTCCCCTACACTGGGGCATCGAGTCTTCACAGGACCAAGGGCCTCCCCTCTCATTGATGTCTGAAAAGCCCACCCTCTGCTACATATGTATCTGGAGGCATGGGTACTTCCATGTGTACTCATTGGTTGGTGGTTTAGTCCCTGGGATCTCTGGGCTTACTGGTTGGTTTATATTGCTCTTCCTTCTATGGGTTGCAAACCCCTTAGAAAACTTAGGTCCTTTCTCTAGCCCCTAAATTGGATACCCTGTGCTATGTCCATTGGTTGGCTGTGAGCATCTACTTCTGTATTTGACCGGCAATGGCAAAGCCTCTCAGGAGGCAACTATATCAGGCTTCTGTCAGCTAGGACTTGTTGGCATCCTTTTCACAAGGGAGATCAAAATACCCATGGGAGGAGATTCAGAGACAAAGTATGGAGCAGAGATTGAAGGAAAGGCCATTTAGAGATTGCCCAACCTGGGAATCCATCCCATATATAGACATTTTTATCTAGTATGGGAAGGTTTATTTTTTTCCATTGAACATTTTAAATGTCATATTTGGTAGACATATGAAAAGTTTTGTGGTCCATCTATTAATTGGTACAAACAAATTTTACATGTCTTAGCAATTGTTTTAAATGTAGCCTAAAAATAATATAAAGAAAGCTACACCTGTTAAATTTGAACCACCAAATTTGAGTTGAACATTTCACTGAAAATCTTTTAGCATTAAAAATATAAATTTATACCATAGAGAGATTCTGTGAGAGACTAAAGAGTTTTTAAAAATATTTTACAGTGCCTCATTATAGAATATTACAGGGTGATGCCTTTGTTTTTGTCTGTTTGTTTGTTGACAGTGGTGTTCTTGACTGATTAAGTTTATTCAGATATCTCAAGCTTAAAAAGTGAGGTCTTGTGAGTCTGACCTACCATGGTGAAGCTAAGAGAGGCATTCAGTTCTGCAATGTTTTGTTTGTAAATAGTTATGTCAGGGTCATGGTGGTTTCTCAATTCAGCTTCTATTAGTCTGCATAGACTGCATAGACTATAGGGATTTATAGACCTTATTTATTAAACATATATTAGTTAAAAGTCCTATTCTCCATAAATCTAGTTCAAATTTTCTCCTCTATTGCAAATTTAATTCTTAAAACAAAAATCATTATACAAATACATATTAATCAAAATAGCTTAGAGATCTATAGGCATATAAGTTTAAAAAGGATATACAAAAATAAGCAGAAGTTTCAATAAAACAAAAAAGTTTCATTGGTTCTGCTCTAGATAGTTTACAACACAAGGTCAAGTAAATCACAGTAGTGATGAACTCACGTGGCACATAGTAGTTCTGTTTTTCTTCAATTAAATATATTATATATTATATTATATTTTCTTCAATTAAATATATTATATATTATATTATATTTTATTATATTATTTTACATTCTGCTCCACTTATGCTTATTTTAATATATCCCTTATACTGGAAATGAATTCTTTTCTCATTACAATATATTCTTATTATAATTTCCCATTCCTCTATTTCTCCAGTTTCCTACTCACCTCATCTATATCTTCACCCTCTCTCTCATTAGAAAAAATCTATTTCTAAAGAATAAAAATATAATGAAATATGACATATGATGACAAAAATTAAAAAAAAAACACCTCACATCTAAGTTGAAAAATGCAAACCAACAAAAATAAAAGAGCCCAATGAGAAGACAAAAGAATCAGAGATGTACTAGTGTACTAGATGTACTAGATATACTCTGGAATCCCCTAAAAATAATACACTTAAAGCTATAATATATACACAGTAGGTCTAGTATAGACATGTGTATATCATGTGTTTGCTGGGAGTTTACATAAGCTTTTCTTGGTTAGTTTAAAGCCATTTATTCTCCTGGTATCCTCAAGAAACTATATTTCTTATACTCTTAATAACTCCTCTTCTGCTGTCATTCGTGAACTCTGAGGGGTATGATTTGATTTACATGTAAGATTTAGTGCTGAGTGTTCTAACTTCAGTCTCTCTCTCAGCATAATGTCTGGCTGTGGGTTCTGTTTTTTTTTTTTTTTTTTTTTTGAGACAGGGTTTCTCTGTGTAGCCCTGGCTGTCCTGGAACTCACTCTGTAGACCAGGCTAGCCTGGAACTCAGAAATCCTCCTGCATCTGCTTCCCAAGTGCTGGGATTAAAGGTGTGTGCCACCACTGCTCGGCTGGCTGTGGGTTCTGGATATGAATTATATATTAATAATTGCTTAGGCTACAAGCTTTGACTTATTATCCAACTACATCATAACTTATTAACCCATCCAAATTATTCTGTCTTGCATGAGGTTAGGAACCTCTAATTCAGTTTCTTGTTTTACTTTAGATTTTATTTTTTCTTAAATATATTCTTTATTTGCATTTCAAATTATTTCTCCTTTCCAGGTTACCCCTCCCTGAAAGTCCCATAAGCCCTCTGAACTCCCCCTGTTCCCCAATCAAGCCCCTCCCAATTCCCTGTCCTGGTATTCCCCTACACTGCTGCATTGAGCCTTTCCAGGACTGAGGCCTCTCCTTCCTTCTTCTTGGGCATCATTTGATATGTGAATTGTGTCTTGGTTATTCCAAGCTTCTGGGCTAATATCCACTTATCACTGAATGCATACACTGTGCGTTCTTTTGTGATTGGGTTACCTGACTTAGGATGATATTTTCTTGTCCCAACCACTTGCCTAAGAATTTCATGAATTCATCGTTTTTAATAGCTGAGTAGTATTCAATTGTGTAGATATACCACATTTTCTGTATCCATTCCTCCTTTGAGGTACATATGGGTTCTTTCCAGCTTCTGGCTATTAAAAATTGGGTTGCTATGAACATAGTGGAACATGTGTCCTTATTACATGCTGGGGATCCTCTGGCTATATGCCCAGCAGTGGTATAAGTGGGTCCTTTGGTAGTATCATGCCCAGTTTTCTGAGGAACCACCAGAATAATTTCCAGAGTGGTTGCACCAGCTTGCAGTCCCACCAGCAGTGGAGGAGTGTTCCTCTTTCTCTACATCCTCACTAGCAACTGCTGTCTCCTGTGTTTTTGATCTTAGCCATTCTGACTGGTGTGAGGTGGAATCTCAGGGTTGTTTTGGTTTGCATTTCCCTGATGACTAAGGATGTTGAACATTTCTTTAGGTGCTTCTCAGCCATTCGATATTCCTCAGGTGAAAATTCTTTGTTTAGCTCTGTACCCCAGTTTTTAATAGTGTTATTTGGCTCTCTGAAGTTTAACTTCTTGAGTTTTTTGTATATATTGGATATTAGTCCTCTGTCAGATATAGGGTTGGTAAAGATATTTTACAAATTTGTTAGTTGCTGTTTTGTCCAAATGACAGTATCCTTTGTCTTAAAGAAATTTTGTAATTTTATAAGGTCCCTTTTGTCAATTCTTGATCTTAGAGCATAAGCTATTGGTGTTTGGTTCAGGAAATGTTCCTCTGTGCCCATGTACTAAAGGCTCTTCCACCATTTCTTTTCTATTAGTTTCAGTGTGTCTGGTGTTAGGTGGAGGTCCTTGATCCAATTGACCTTGACCTGAGAACAAGGTGATAAGAAAGGATCAATTTGTGTTCTTCTGCATGCTGACCTCCAGTTGAACCAGCACCATTTATTGCAAATGCTATCTTTTATCCACTGGATGATTTTAGCTCCTTTGTCAAAGATCAAGTGACCATATGTGTGTGGGTTTATTTCTGGATATTCAATTCAATTCCATTAATCTACCTGACTGTCACTATATCAATACCTTGCAATTTTTTCACAATTGCTCTGTAGTACTGATTTATGTCTGGGATACTGTTTCCTCCAAGTGTTCTTTTACTGTTGCAAATAGTCTTATCTATCCTGGGTTTTATGTTATTCCAGATAAATTTGAGAATTGCTCTTTCTAACTCTATGAATAATTGAGTTGGGATTTTGACGAGGATTCCATTGAATCTGTATATTCCTTTTGATAAGATGGTCATTTTTACTATATTAATCCTGCCAATCCATGAGCATGGAAGAAGTTTCTATCTTCTGAGGTCTTCTTTGACTTCTTTCTTCAAACCAGCTACAAATCTACAATGCTGTCCTACATAGAATGTATACTCAGGAAATAGGAAATACTGTAAAGAAAAATTTGAAAGAGAGAGAGAGAGAGAGAGAGAGAGAGAGAGAGAGAGAGAGAGAGAGAATGATTGAATGTCTTATATGCTCTATAGAACCATCACCTGTCAATAGCAACAACTCTGAAAATGAGCTAAGACAGAACTAGAAGACAAGACATTGAACAGGGAGAGAGAGAGAGGAATTCTGCGACAGATTTGGACAAGGGAGAGATTCTCCATCAATTCTGAAAAAACTGAACACTTGAAACTGAAGTAGAGAATTGGTGTTAGGTCATACAGAAGGAACACTACCCAACTTGTTCTATGACACAACAATTTTGCTGATACAATAACCACACAAAGATCCAACAAAGAAAGAGAACTTCAGAATTTCCCTTATGAATATCAATGTAAAAATACTCAATAAAATTCTTGCCAACTGAATCCAAGAACACATCAAAATGATCATTCAACATGATCAAGTAGGCTTCATTTTGGGGATGCAGTGATGGTTCAATATATGGAAATCCATCAATACAAACCACTACATAAACAAACCCAAAGGAAAAAAAAACACATGATCATTTCATTAGAAGCTGAGAAAGCATTTGACAAAGACCAACATCCATTCATGTTAAAAGTCTTGGAAGTTCAGGAATTCAAGGTCCAAACCTAAACATAATAAAAGCAATATACAACAAACCAGTAGCCAACATGAAACTAAATGTAGATAAACCTGAAGCAATCCCACTGAAATCAGGACCTAGACAAAGCTGACTACTCTCTCTCTACCTGTTCAATATAGTACTTGAAGTCCTAGCCAAAGCAATTAGACAATGAATGGAGGTCAAAGGGATTCAAATTGGAAAGGGAATAGTAAACATATCACTATTTGCAAATGATATAATAGTATAATTAAGTGACCCCAAAAATTCCACCAGAGAACTTCTAAACCTGATAATCAACTTCAGAAAAGTGTATGGATATAAAATTAACTAAAATTAATCAGTAGCCTTCCTATACTCAAAGGATAAAAAGGCTTGAGAAAGAAATTAGGGAAATTTACACTTCACAATAGCCACAAATAATATAAAATACCTTGGTGTGACTCTAACCAAGCAAGTGAAAGATTTGTATGACAAGAACTTCAAGTCTCTGAAGAAAGAAATTGAAGAAGATCTCAGAAGATGGCAATATCTCCCATGGTCATGGATTGGCAGGGCTAATATATTAAAAATGGCCATCTTGCATGAAGCAGTCTACTGATTCAATACAATCCCCATCAAAATTCTAACTCATTTCTTCATAAAGTTAGAAAGAAAAATTTCCAAATTTATCTGCAATAACAAAAAACCCAGGATAGTGAAAACTATTCTCAACAATAAAAGAACTTCTGGCAGAATCACCATCCCTCAATTCAAGCTATACTACAGAGCATTTGTTATAAAAACTGCAAGGTATTTGTACATGGACAGGCAGGTAGATCAATGGAATAGAACTGAATACCCAGAGATGTACTCATTCTTAATAGCTAAATAGTATTCCATTTTGTCAATGAAACACATTTTTGTATCCATTCTTCCATTGTGGGACATCTGGGTTGTTTCCAGCTTCTGGCTATCTCAAATAATGCCATTGTGAAAATATTACACATGTGCCCCTTTAACTTAGTGGGGAACCTTCTGAGTATATGCCCAAGAGTTGTATAGCTGGGATTTCAGGTAGATCATTTCTTATTTTCTGAAGAGCCTCCAGATTGTTTGCAAATCCACATGGTATGGAGGAGTTTTTCCCCTTTCCATACATCCTCGCCAACATGTGCAGTCACCTGACCTTTTAATTTTAGCCATTCTGATTGGTGTGATGTAGAATCTCAGGTTCATTTTGGGTTGCATTTCTCTGATCACTAAGGACTTTGAATATTTCTTCAATGTGTCACTGCCATTAAATTAAAGGTATAAACTGTGTGTCTTGGCTACCTCACTCAGGATGATATTTTCTAATCCAACTATTTGCCTGCAAAAAAATGCATTATGCCCTAGTTTATAATATGTGAGTTGTATTCCATTGTGCAAATGAAACACATTTTATGTGTTCAATCTTCATTTAAGGGACATGTGTGTTATTTCCAATTTCTGGCAATTATGAATAAAACTGCTATGAACATTGTTGAGCATGACACCTTAATGTGTGGTGGAGCATCTATTGTGTATATGTCCAAAAACAGTGCAGCTGGGTCTTCAGGTAGAACTATTCCCAATTTTCTGAGAAATTATGGGACTAATTTGTAAAGTGGTTGTAAAATATGGCATTCCTCCCAGCAGTGTATGAGCATTCCCCTTGCTCCATATCCTCATCAGCATATGCTGTCATTTTAAAATTTGACCTTAGCCATTCTGAGTGGTATATGATGGTATGTAAGGGTCATTTTGATTTGCATTTCCCTGAGGACTAAGGACTTAATAGCAAAATTCTGCTTGGAAGGCCTGGGTAGGATTTTGTGCATATATAAAATTTAACAAGTCATTTTATAAATTTCATTTTGGAAATTTGTGTTGGTTTACCATGATTTTCAACTTAGGATCATGTAGGAAAAGAACCTCTGAGAATTTGTTGAGCAATTACAATGTTTAGGGTAATGAAGTAGGAGGACTTCCCTTAAATAAGACAGCAGCTTTCCCTTTGATGGTCCTGGATTACAAAAAAATGAAGAATGCTAGCAAAACACCAACATTCATCAGTCTTTGTGTCTTTGCATGGATGAAATTGACCATCTTCTTCAACACTCTGCCACCATGGATTCTCCACCATGATTAAGTGTGTCTCAACCTATAGCTGAAATGAACCTTTCCTTCTTTAGCTTTTTTTAAGAGTGTTTCAATACAGACACTAGAAAGTAATTAGCAAACTGGGTTCATGTGCACATACCTTTAGTCATTGAACTACAGGAGGATCAGTGAATCTGGGGGGAAACCCTCCTACTCAAGGCCAAAATGTACCATGTATGGAAACCTCCTCAAATCTCATATTAAAAGGAAGGACTCCATTTTTCCAACAGGGTTTCCCCTTTTGTGATATTGTGCTAGGAGCACAACCCCCAAAGCCACTTCCTGAAGAAATTTCTGCAAACCTTGGAAAACCTGTAAGTTCAACTTCCACTTTCCCAATAAAAACTCATGGAGCAATAACCAGTGATTCCTGGGCTGACTCTTGACACAAATGAGGCTTCCACAGAACTTTTTAATTAATTAATTAATTAATTAATTTATCCATTCATTCATTCACCACTTTACATGATAAACACTCCCTTGCCCTCTCCTTGCATAATCCCTATTCCTACTCTTCTTTGAGAATGGAGAGGCCACCTTGCTCTTCAACCCACCCTGGGACATAAAGCTACTACAGTACTAGGCACATCATCTCCCCCTGATTCTAGACAAGATGGTTCTGTTAAAAGAACAGGATCCTCAGACAGACAACAGACTCAGGACAACTCTTGCTAGAGTTTTTGAGGAGTCACCTGAAGACCAAGCTAATAATCTGTTACATTTGTGAGTGGCAGGGTCCTGCTTCTCCTTGTCCTTTGGTTGGTGGTTCAGTCACAGGGAACACATAATGGCTAGGTTAGTTGACTCTGTTGGTCTATTTTTGTAGTACTAACTACACTTGGGTCTCTCAATCCTCTCCCCAAATTTTCCTCAAGAATCCCTGAACACGGTCTAATGTTTGCCTGTGGGTATCTGTTTCCATAAGTTTCTGTCTGGAGCCTCTCAATGGACAGTGATGCTAAGTTCCTGTTTTCGAGCATAACTGAATATCACTAATAGTGTCAGGAATTGGTTCTAACCCATGGAGTGGGATTCAAGTTAGGTCATTCATTTTAGTCATTTCCCTCAGTTTCTGATCCACCTCTATCCCTGCATATATTGTAGGCAGAACACGTTTGTGGAGGAAGGTTGTGTGGGTAGGTTGATGTCTTTATCTCCACACTGGACTCCTATCTGGGTATAGGAAGTGGCCACTTCAGGTTCCATATCTCCCACTTCTATGAATCTCAGCTAAAGTACCACCATCAACTCCTTAGAGCTCCTCCTGTATTGAGTCTCTGACACATCATAGAAATGCTCTCCTTTTCCACAGTCCCTACATCTGATTCCCCTGGCTCATTTCCCTCCTGATCCTCTCTACCACCCTGTTCCCTCATGCAAAATATATAAATAACTCAAGAAATTAAACACCAACCAACCAAATAACCCTATTAAAAATGGGGTACAGAGCTAAAGAGAATTCTCAACATCGGAATTACTAGTGACTGAGAAACACTTAAAGAAATTTTTGACATCATTATTCATAAAGAAAATGTCAATCAAGATGACTTCATGATTTCATCTAACATCTATCAAAATGACTAAGCATACTAAATCCATGACAACACATGATGACAGGATGGGGAACAAAGAGAATCCTTCTCCACTGTTGGTGAGAATGCAAATTGTGTGACCAGTCTGGAACTCAATTTGGCAGATTCTCAGAAAATAACAATATTTGAACCCAAGTCCCAGATATGCCACCTACACATCTCCTGGGCATATACACAAATGATGCTCCACCATACAACAAGGACACTTATTCAACTATGTTCATAGCACATTTATATTTAATACCCAGAAAGTATAAACAAATGAAATGTCCCTCAACAGAGGAATGGATGAAAAAATGCAGTACATTTACAAAATAGATTGCTACTCAGCTATTAAAATCAAAAACATCCTAAAATTTACAGACTAGTGCACAGAACAAGAAAATATCATCCTGAGTGGCGTAACTCAGTTCAAAAAGGACATGCATGGTATATATTCATGTGAAAGTGGGCATTAGCCATAAATTACAGGATAATAATGCTGGGATCAACAGACTCAAGGAAGTCAAACAACAAGAGAGGATGTTTATATCTCACTCGGGATGAGCAATAACATAGACACCAGATGTTCATTCACAGTGCATTAATTCTAGCTGATGATTTACATTTACCATCACTACTTCTTCTCACTCGCCAAAGCTAATTCATAGGCTTTGTTCACACTGACTAAATTGTTAGTACACATGCTCTTTCACTGAAGATCATCTAAGAAAACGGTTTCATTGAATACTTACTAAAATAACTGTAACACTAAAATCCTTGTAGGATTTTCATCTCTCCCATTGCCACCTCAGCCAGATAGGCAGACTCCTCTTCAGTTTCCCAGGTTGGTTTGTAGCTATTCTTGGATACCTTGAGGAAGAAAATAAAGGACACACAAAAGAAACCCAGCTGAAGCCCAACATGTATATTACAAAAGTTTGCCAGGATGATTTTATAGAAACCCAGAGCTATACATAGTAACAGTTTCTAGAATAATAAATAAATAAATAAATAAATAAATAAATAAATAAATGGCACCAGAAGTTGATATCAGAAATTCAGTCCATTTGCTTCTATAGAATTGACCTAGGTGTTGCAAATTCTGTGAAAATGTCTTTGGAAGTATGGACTAAATATTCTAAATTTGGGTTAGAAAATGCTTGAATACTATAAGCAAAGATAATAGTGGGAAACTGGATGATCAGAACAGCTTTAAGAAATGAAGAGAGCATTTTTTTACTCCTCATCCTAAGTGAAATTCAAGCTTCTTTGCTTGAGCCTTCCTTACAATTTAGCTTCTCTGAGCCTGTGGGGTGTATCATAGATACCCTATGCTTTATTGCTAATATACACTTATCAGTGAGTACATACCATTCTTGTCCTTTTGGGTCTGTGTTACCACACTCAGGATGATATTTTTTTAGTTCCATCTACAGAGAGCAGAGGGAGAAAGGGAATTGGGTGGGAGAGGAGATTGAGATGATTAAAGGAGGGGTCAGGATCAGATGTGAGGAATGGGCCAGGAGAAATAATGGGAATCTCCAGCAGCCAGGGGTAGCATTTTAGGGGAAATCTTTAGGAAGTTCCAGAGATCTGATATGGGGTTGGCTCCCAGGAGTCAATATAGGTGATTTTACCCTAGACACATAAGAGTTTGTATATAGAACCTGAAGAGGCTAGCTTCTGTAACTAGGCAGCACTTCCAGTAGAAGAATAAGAACTAGAACCCATCCAGAAAACTTTTGACACAAAATGTTTCCTAAAGGTGTGATCAACCAATATCTGGCCCAACTTCAGATATATCTCATGAGCTAGCATCAATCGTTGACACTACTAATGGTATTCTGACGTCCAAATTTTGGGTGTGTCTATTTATTTATTTTATTTTGGTAGTTTGGTTTATTTATTTGCAAGAAGAACATTGTTTTCATTTATTGGTTTTAAGATGTTTTGTTTTAGGATTTATTATTTAGTTTTTTGGGGGGGAAAGAACATAAAGTTGTATATGTAACAGATAGGGAGGGGATGTGGAAGGACTTGGGAAAGTGCATGATCAAAGTATAAAGTCAAAGTGATTTATATAAAAATATAGTAGAATTAAAAAGAATATATAATGTTGAAAGAAATAAGGAAAATGGTAATAATTAAAATGCACATGCAGAAAGAAGAACACGTACTTCCTGATGGTAAGATTTCAAACTGGGGCAACCACTTTGGTACTCAGTGTGGAAATATCTCAAAAAGCTGGAAATAGGTCTACTACATGATCTAAGTATACTACACTTTGGCATATACCGAAAAGATTATATGTCCTGATATAAAGATATTTGATCTTCTATAGTCATTGCTGTGCTATTCAGTATAGCCAGAAAAGAGAAACACCATGTATGTTTATCAAATGATCAATCAATAATTCAATAATTCAATGTTTATTTACACAATTTAATACTTATCCAACTATTATGTTTGTCAAAATTATTAACACAATATTGCATAAACAGATTTGCAACACTTTCCATGTACCTAGGATATATTATCTCCACCCAGGAGTCTAACACAGGCTGAAAGATAATTATAACATATTTAGAACAAAAGCACTTGTGCACACAGGGCTATAGAGTAAGATTCTACTCTTGGTTTGAGGGAATGAAGTGTCTATGTTGAGTGTCATAGAGTTTATTATGATACCAATAATGTGGGATTTTCCAATAATGGAGCGCTGAGATGAGCTGAGTTTAGATCCAGGAATCACATATGGAAAACAAGAGCAAAAGTTGAGATTTCTATGTGATGACTACAGATTTGAGGCACATTGTCCTCTAGATAATGGAACACTGCAAATAGATTGCACATTTCTCCTCCTAAAGGCTTGCAATGCCTGGAATAAAGCTTGAGACAGACAATAGTTTATTTTATTTTGCAAAGATCTGGTGCAGACATAATTTGAGTGTCTAGATATTGAGAGTATTGTAAATTCCCTACATAAAAATTTAGCAATCACCCATGGGTTGCTAAATCACATCCAAGGACAGGAAGCAAGAAAAGAACTCAGGAGCAGTGCAGGAATCATCCCTGGGGTCAGGGCAAGATCCAGAGCATGAGCGCATCAGGGAAAATTGGGCCAAGTATAGAGATTACAGAAGGGATTTGGAGGAATAGCAGGCTCATTATTGCCATCTGCATTTTACTTATAAGGAAATCTCATAGTCTTTATTATACAATAATGCTTTATTCCGTAGACAAGAAAGTACCCAACACATTGACACCACTAAATATTAGATTGATCTAATTTAACCTTAAATTCATCTCTCATCCAAATGTGGAGTTCAGAAGAAATACAAGATTCAATGGCTTGGGTCTTTCAAAGCACCATTTGGGTAAGGGTGTACTGTCAGAAACAAGTACAAGAAAAGGAGAATTAGACTCAACTGGTAGCAACTTTCTGCCTTTGTTCTGGTTCTTTGCAAAAAAGCATGAGAAATAACCTGGGAAATAAAGATTTTAGACTTCCAATAGTGCTTTCTATCTGCATAAACCATAGTTCAAACATTTAATTCAGGGTTTTGTTTATGTGAGGGCATCACATATACAGTTCTTGACATTTACAGGAAGAAAAGCAAACATATCTCACAGGGTACAGAAAGACAAAGGGCATCTTGACCTCAGTCCTTCTCTGAGTATTTGAAAAGAATATTCCACATGCAAATTAATCTTCAGAATCTAGATTTAAATGTCTCTCTTTCCTCTGGTAGCTCAGAAGACTCTGCCCAGACAGAGTTGACATCTCTGAGGAAGGCAAGCTTGTGACCTAGAAGATGAGACTACTAGGTTTCCTCTTGTGCTGGGCAGCATCTCTTCAATGTGAGTGTCAATAAATGGGTATCCTATGTCAGACATGAGTTCTTTGGGGGCTAACAACTCCAGGTTAATAACAGATAACAACCCTGTTTTCAGGCATTTTGTCTCAGATTCAGCTTAAGGAGTCAGGACCTGCTGTCATCCAGCCATCACAGTCACTGTACCTCACTTGCATAGTTTCTGGATTCTCCATCTCAACTAGTGGTTATTGCTGGCATTGGATCAGTCAGCCCCCAGGGAAGAGGTTAGAGTGGATGGGGCATGTATGTTATGATGGCTCAGCTTACTACAGTTCGTCCTTCAAAAGCTGCAGCATGCTTTCCAGAGACACATTACTGAACAAATTTTCTATCCAGCTGAGCTCTGTGACTGCTGAGGACACAGCCATTTTTACTGTTCCAGGGAAAACCACAGTAAGGGAACTTCAGTGGGAGTCCAGGCATAAACTTTCTGCAGCAGTGCTGAAGACTAGTGGGGGACTCACAATATATACTAAGTATAGATTCACCTACATGAGCAGGCACACAGAGAGGCTTAACACTCTGAAGCTATTGTTTTATATCTTTTTACCTCATCCCCTCACATTTCCATAAAAAGTTCTATAGATTTTTTTGCCTTAAAACTTAAAATATCTCTGTGTTGAGGTCAAACTTGGTTGATTTCTGATGTGAGATTAAGTTTTACAGGAAGAATTGATTAAGTCTGTTTCCAATGAGTTTTATTAAATTATGCTATTACTTATGACATTATAAACATGCTTTTTACCCAATGTTTGAAGAAAGCTTTCATTGTTATGATTAAGAATGGGGTTTTACTAATGGGAACTATTTTTAGAAATTATTATGTGTGCTAAATATTTTTCTAAAGGTATAAGTCCGTCAACAGTTCACTCAGTGCTCATAAATATCATTGGGAATGAGGATTAAAAATAAGTTTTATAAACCACAAATCTGGTTGTAATCTGTTGTTGTGAATGTCAAAGGAATGAATTTCTGAAGCATGCATGTTATAAAATCAAACATTTGATAATGTATTTGAAATCACACACACACACACACACACACACTCCACAGGCCTATTATTCAATTAGCTGTTTTGTTGTTTATGGATAGTTGATACATGGTATGTCTGAAGAAAGGATAGGATGATCTTGATAGTATCAAAGATGAAGAGAAAGGTAGACGAGGTCATTATGTCTGTGGAGCCTGAGTATCAGCTCTATTTCTGGCATCATAACCATCAAAGACAAGCTCTGTGCAGAACTAAGTTTACGCACATCATACTCTGAATTTATTCAGGGCATTAGATAGCCTGCAGCATAGATACAAGCAAAAGAAACCTTGTTTGACTCCTGGAGTTTTAGGATATTTGACACAGGATTCCTAGGAATCACATAATCAGACACTAGGTTCTTGCTTGCACATTTGTTCAGAGCAGACAGCCTATGTGTTGAAGTTTCAATCTGCTCAAGGGTAAGTACCAGCTTATGCAAAAAAACCCATAAATTTCACAAAAATGTAGTTTTAGAAAAATTAATTTGGGACATTTAAAATATATGTTCAGAAGTCCATTTCTGTAGCATTGATTCTGTAAATGACCTCAAAAGATGGAACACTGAAGTAGTGATTTTGTAATAGCTGCTGGCATTGCTCTCTCAGTAATGTTTCATAGTTCAGTAGACATAGAAGAACACATTTTGCGTTGGCACCTACAAATCTTACATTTAAGACATCTTTATGCAGTGACATACTTGTTTTAAATTTCTCATATCTTTTTCTTCTTGCCATATATGACTTGTTGATGCATCTGTACAATAAATTAGCAGATATATTTAAAATTAAATTTTGTACAATTTATTACTTTTTATATCATTGATCCATCTGAAAAAAAAAACTAGTTTTTTTCCCAATAGTATATCTTTAAAGTCTGTCCTTGTCTCATTCATAGCAAACATTAGATTTGTATTGGCACATAACTTCGCATCTCACTTCTGATCAAGGTTGAATTTTTAAGTTGTTTGACACTAAGCCTTGTGCCATCCATTTTCGGAATACCTTTGCATGTAATAAAGAGTTTATTTTGCTCAAACTCTTTTTCCTTGCTTATATTGGTATATACAAACTTTACGTTGTCATGTAATTTATATTACTTTATACAATGTTGTATATGATGTGATTTATATGTAATTTGGACTATATTAACCACAGCTATTAAATGCCACCACTATCAGACACATAAACCAGCAATTTCTAATTTTGATATTTTTATTTGAAGGAGTATTTATGATAACACATAGATAATGTGGAGTGACAAATTCCACATAAATAGCGGGATATATGCATTTAAATATTTACTATAGGTTTGTACTCAAGACCCTTAAATGCATCTGATATTATTTTGACATATAAATTATTTTAATATATTAATGCCTGGAATACCCAAGGTACAATTCACAGACCAAATGAAGCACAAGAAGGAAGAACAAAGTATGGATACTCTGGTCCTTCTTAGTGGGCGGGGGGCGGACAAAATACCCACAGAAGGAAATTCAGAGACAAAATGTGGAGCAGAAACCGAGAGAAAGACCGTCCGTAGACTGCCCCTCCTAGGGATCCATGCCTACAAAACCCAGACACTATTGTGGTTGCCAACAAGTGCTTGCTGACAGGAGCCTGATATAGGTGTCACCTGGGAGGCTCTGTCAGTGCTTGACAAATATAGAGGGGGGCACTCTCAGACAAACATTAAACTGAACACAGGGTCCCCAATGGAGGAACTAGAGAAAGGACAAAAGGAGCTGAAGTGGTTTGCAGCACCATAGGAGGAACAACAATTTGAACCATCCAGTATCCCCAGAGCTCCCAGTGACTAAACCACCAACCTAAGAGTACACATGGAGGGATCCATGGCTTTAGATGCATATGCAGCAGAGAATGGCCCTGTTGGACATCAAAGGGAGGAGAGTCCCTTGGTCCTGAGAAGGCTTGATGTCCCATTATAGGAGAATGACAGGACAGGGAAGAGGGAGTGGTTAGATTGGTGAACAGGGGAAGGGGGAATGGGTTAGGGTATTTTCAGGGGGACCAGAAAAGGGGACAACATTTGATATGTAAATAAAGAAAATATCTAATAAAAGGAAAATAAATAAATATGTCATGTAATCTAAAGTTACCCTCCTGAATCATAGGATATTTTTAACTTCTTCCAATAAAATGTATCTACATTCAGTGACACTCTCATTTCACTGCCATCTCTCCACCCTTTCTAGTGTTTATTGAGAACCAATTCACATGTCCTCTGAGAGACTGCCGTTTTGTTGTTATAAATGAGTGAAATAATGTATTATTTCTAGTGTGAAAATTTTTAAGGCAAAATTGATATCACACTCCACAGTTTCCTTTTCCAGTAAACAAAAGCTACTGAATATTCTTCCCATAGCATTGTACAGTTATGGTTCTCACATCTGCTCAGCCACTGGACCTGGGCTTGGGAAGGCAATACTCTGGGAGTTTGACTGTGCTCATCCCACACCTCACCTGGTAGATGTTGGGTAGTAGGGAACCACCAAGGCACCACACATGGGTAGGAAAGCACAGTCTGAGACATGGGAATTCCAGAGCTGACTCAGGGGTCCACAGACCTGCCACAAGACAGGGTCCTTATGTTCTCAGGCTCTCGGATATCCTGGCACTTCTGGGAGTTGCTAAAGCTCTGAGAACAGAGTGGAGGCTCATGATCTGGGTCTAGCCAAGGGCCAGGAGAAGGCAGAGCATAGGCTAGTCCCATGAGGATTGCACATGGCTTGATGGGTCACAGCCTTTATGGAAATTGTAGATGGTAGTGCAGACAGGCATTCTGGCAGCTTTGTAGGCAAAGGTCTCCATGGCTCTCCAAAGCGAATCCCAATGAAAAGAGGCAGTGTATGGTTCTGAATTATTTACTGCCATGGTGGAGAGTGGATGTGTAAAACCATACCATACCTCTCAGTGTGGACCTGAGATTAAGTACCTTCTGCAAGGAGGAATTTGTATTGGCAACAAACTCAGGTTCTCTAGGTACCCCATCCGCAAGGAGATATCTCTCTTCAGCCAACATGATCACCGGCAACATCACTTTTATATTATATTAGTCTGAAATGTTAGGGATTCCTCAACTACATGTGGAAGCATTTCTGTCAGTGCCTTTATGTGACTGATGGCCAAAAATCTATGGAGTGCTGAAACTATGTGACAGGGGCCTGTTGTCCAGGATCAAGTGAACTTCCTGCAGATCCTTCAGTGTCTCGGGGACTTCAAAGCATTTAGCTCAATCGAAGACCAGGCTACCTTTCATAATCCACTGCCCAGAATATCATAATTGAAGAAAATATTGATTTGCTTCCTAAAACACCCCATATATTTCCTTATTTATATAATCTGGAATTTATACATGCACCACATGAATATCATGTGTTTCTATTCCTTCCAATTCCTTTCTGATCCACTCATTAAGATGTCCTGCCAATTGCATGTGTGTTTCTTTTGTCTGATTTTTGTTTGTTTTAGAACCAAATAATTTACTCTATGTTGCCAATGAGTACATGTACATAGAACTGTGTACTGGAGGGTGGTTAGCTTGTCAGTGCACACAACCCTAAAAAATATTGACACTTCTTGACAGTATTAAAAACCAATACTCTTCAAATAGGGGTAGGACTTCATGTTCACAACCTTACATTAAGATTTGATATTGCCAGGCTTAACTGTTTCCATGTCTGTGCTTACTGTCACAGCTACTGTAGGTTCATATCTA
The DNA here is from genome assembly GCA_036184795.1 of Tokudaia tokunoshimensis. Lineage (NCBI taxonomy): Eukaryota > Metazoa > Chordata > Mammalia > Rodentia > Muridae > Tokudaia > Tokudaia tokunoshimensis. The sequence goes on along the minus strand of BTHU01000012.1, from coordinate 130,050,230 downwards.
CAACTTCCCTGTTGCATGCAGAAAACTCTTTTCCTATAGTTGTCCACTATCTCTCATTCTTCCAATGTTTCTTTGACCTCTTCCAAGATGATACCTAAGCCTCAGGATGAGGTAATTTTGCATAATTGCCACATAGAGGTACTGTAAAAATCACAGTATTTCCTATAGCATATTTGTAGGAATTTGTATTGAGGATTCATGGAAGAAACATAAGTTTTATTTTGTTGTTTGCTTTTAAGCAATAACCAGCTGTCTTTTGTTTTTCTATCATGAGCATAGAACTTCTACCTCTGGATTTTACAAGCTCCAGAGGCTAGGATGCACTGCTGGGAAATGAAGTCATTGGGGAATCACAGAACAGAAAGCATCATCTCCACCTCCAGAAACTCAGAGAATATCAAGATTTCCCCAAGGTTTGCATCTTTGATGGCACAGGTGGCCGCCATGTACTATAGTGGGAAACACAGTGAAGAGACATCAGTGTTGTCAAACAATCACCATTACACACACACACACACACACACACACACACACACACACACACACACACTTCTCACATTTCTTCTGTTCTTAGATTCAGCAAGGCAACTTAGGAGCTACTTTTATTTTTGACTCTGTTATAACATTACACTTTGTAAATATAATATTTTCTGTCTATGTGTGCTGGTATTTGATTTAGTTTTGTTACTAAGAAAACACACATCTGGGGTCTACAAAGGTAGAATTCCACTTTTCAAAAACAAAAAAAGTCTCTTCCATGGTTAGAATGTTTACAGTTGAAAAATATCTATCATACAGTGTGATGCTATAATTTAAAGAGTTTTGGCACAGAGCAAACTAGCAAGTTGTATAACTGTTCCAATGACTAGAAAACCTATTGATTTCCCATCTGATCTGAACCCTCTTACATCCATGAGAACCTTAGGCTGAGAGCTGTTTGGGGTGTTTGTGTTCCTGTCTGTAAATTTACTTTCAGCCTGCCTTGTTATCCCTTGTCCTCTAACCTTTTCCCGGTAGATCACATGATACCCAAGAAGGGTATACTCCTTAGGTAAAGGTGAACAGAAATTTCTTATGCTCTGGGGTCCATTGTCCTCCTGATGTTCTCAGATGGTTGTAGCACCTAGTATCCAGACACTGTGAAGGGCTGATTCCCCATCTTCAGAGACAATGCCAAGAACAACCTTTACCTGCAAATGTGTAGTCTGAGGTCTGAGGACAAGGCTGTGGATACTATGTAAAACACACAGTAAATGAAAGTTACTGTGAGCTCAAACACAAACCTATTACAGGGCACACCAGACCAGCAGGTGAAATGGAGAGCACACAGAACTCTAAGAAAAATTGAATTACAACCTCTTTTGAAAGACTTGGCTGTTGTGCTTTGGAAGCAAGAAGCCCAAGGACCCATTCCTGGGAGCCGAGAATTGCATCATGGGAAAGTGAGTAACTTCCCTAAGGATGACCCTTTTGAGTCTGTTCACCTCACAACCTTTCTACAGTACAAAGCTGGCATGATCCACAATGTCTGGAAAGTTGACAAGCCAGGATCTAAGGTGAACAAGAAAAGTCGTGGAGGCAGTGACCATTGTAAAAACTCTACCCATAGTGGTTGTGGGCATTGTAAGACATGTAGAAACCCCACGAGGCCTACGGATCTTCAAGACTGTATTTGCTGAGCATATCAGTGATGAGTGGAAAATGCAGTTCTATAAGAACTGGCATAAATCTATGAAGAAGGCTTTCACCAAGTACTGTAATAAATAGCATGATGATACAGGGCAAGAAACAACTGGAGAAGGACTTTAACAGCATGAGAAGTACTGCTAGGTCATCTGCATAATTGCCCACACTCAGAGGTGTCTGCTTCCTTTGTGTGAGAAGACACACTTGATGGAGATCCCATGAATAGGAGCACTGTGGCTAAAAAGATAGAATGGGCCTGATAGAGTGACTTTAGCAATAGGTGTCTGTGAACCAGGTGTTTGGACAGGATGAGATGATTGATGTCATCAGTGTGACAAAAAGCAAAGGGTCCAAAGGGGTGACTAGTTGTTGGCATAAAAAAAACTGCCCTGAACGACCCAATAAGATCTGCAAAAGTTGCCTGTATTGGAGCCTGGCACACTGCCCATGTAGACTTCTCTGTGGCTCAAGCTGGACAGAAATGTTACCATCACCAAACAGATTAACAAAAAGATTTACAAGATTGGTCAAAGCTACCTCATCAAGGATGGGAAATTGATCAAGAACAATGCATCTACTAACTATGGCCTGACTGACAAGAGCATCAACCAACTGGGTGACTTTGTCCATTATGTTCTGGTGACTTCATTATGTTCGAAGGCTGTGTGGTGGGAACCAAGAAGTGAGTGCTTACTCTTTGTAAGTCATTGCAGGTCCAGACAAAATGTCGGGCTCTGGAGAAATTTGACCTGACGTTCATTGACACAATGTCCAAGTTTGGCCATTGTCATTTTCAGATCATGGAGAGGAAGAAAGAATTCATGAGAACACTCAAGAAAGATTAATTGCTAAGGAGGATGGTGCTTGATTCCAGGATCATATTGCTCAGTTGCTGCGGTCTCATCAATAAAATGTTTCCAGTTAAAAAGAAAGAAAGAAAGAAAGAAAGAAAGAAAGAAAGAAAGAAAGAAAGAAAGAAAGAAAGAAAGAAAGAAAGAAAGAAAGACTCAGAGGATTGTATTGGGAGTTTTATGGGAATTGGGTTGAATCTGTAGATTGCTTTCCGTAGGATGGTCATTTTTACTATGTTAATTCTGCCAATCCATAAGCATGGGAGATCTCTCAATTTTCTGAGATGTTTGATTTCATTCTTGAGAGACTTGAAGTTACTGTCATTGAGATCTTTCACTTGTTTTTCAGAATTACCCACAAGACATTTTATATTATTCGTGACTATTGTGAGGTGTTTTATCTCCCTAATTTCTTTCTCAACCCATTTTTACCATTGAATAACAGAAGAGTCCTGATTTATTTGAGTTAATTTTTTTTTTATCTGGCCACCTTGCTGAAGTTGTTTATCTGCTGTAGAAGTTCTCTGGTAGAATATTTGGGGTCGCTTATGTATACTGTCATATCATCTGCAGTGATACCTTGACGTCTTCGTTGCCAATTTTTATTCCATTGATCACCTTTTGTTGTCTCATTGCTCTAGCTAGAACTTCCAGTACTGTATTGATTAGATGTGGTGAGAGTGGGCAACTTGTCTCTGATTTTAGTAGGATTACTTCAAGTATCTCTCCATTTAATTTGATAATAGCTGTTGGTTTGCTGTAAATTGGTTTTATTATGTTTAAATATGGGCTTTGAATTCCTGATCTCTCCAATACGTTTAACAGGAAGAGGTGTTGAATATTTTCCAATTCATTTTCAGCATCTAAGGAGATGATCTTGTGTTTTTTTTATTTGAGTTTGTCTACATAGTGGATGATATTAACATATTTTCATATATTGAATCATCCTTGCTTCCTAGAGATGAATCATAATTAATCTTGGTGAATGATGGTTTGATGTGTTCTTGGATTCAGTTTGTGAGAATTTTATTGAGTATTTTTGCCACTATGTTCATAACCAAAATTGGTGTGAAGTTCTCTTTTTTTGTTGGTTCCTTGTGTGATTTAGGTATCAGAGTAATTGCAGCTTCATAGAATTAATTAGGCAGTGTTCCTTCTGTTTCTACTTTATGGAATAGATTGAGGAGTATAGAAAATAAGTCTTCTTTGATGATCTGGTAGAATTCTGCACTAAAGCAATTTGGCCCTTTTTTATTGTTTGTTTGTTTTTGGTTTCGAGGTTTGTAATGACTTCTATTTCCTTAGAGGATATGGGCCTGTGTAGATAGTTTACCTGCTCTTGAATTACCTTTGGTATGTGGTATCTGTATGGAGAATCATCCACTTCATCTAGATTTTCCAGCTCTGTTGAGTGTAGGCTTTTTTATTAGGATCTGATGATTCTTTGAATTTCCTCTGTTTCTGTAGCTATGTCTCCCTTTTCACTTCAGATATTGTTAATATTAACACTGTCCCTAGGCCCTTAAGTTTATGTGGCTAATAGTTTACCAATCTTGTTGATTCCTGTAAAGAACCAGATTTTTGATTTGTTGATTCTTTGTACACTTCTCTTTTTTTAATTTGGTTGAATTTGGCCCTAAGTTTGATCATTTCTTGCCATCTACCACTCTTGTGTGTGTTTGCTTCCTTTTGTTCAAGAACTATCAGGTGTGCTGTTAAGTTGCTAGTGTAGGATTTCTCAAATTTCTTTACCAGGACACACTTAATGCTATGAATTTTCCTCTTAGCACTGCTTCCATTGTGTCCCATACGTTTGGATATGCTGTGCCCTCATTTTCATTGAATTTCTGGAAGTCTTTAATTTCTTTATTTATTTCTTCGCTGGCCAATTCCCAAATTCATCTGAAAAAGAAAAAAAAAAACAAATGTCTAAGTGAATCATAATTCTCTGACCTCAAGCTAGAGTACAGAGCAATAGTGATGATAAAAATAACTGCATGGTATTGGCACAGAGACAGACACATAGATGAATGAAATAGTATTGAAGACCCAGAAACAAAACCACACACTTCTGACACTTGATCTTTGACAAAGAAGCCAAAAATATACAAAGAAAACAAGAAGGTATCTGTAATAAATGAGTCTTCCAGAGAAGGGAGGGAGACACAAATCCACCCATAAAACCTTCAACCCCAAATTTGCCTTGACTAAACATGTAGAGCCAAAGTTGGAGCAGAAATGGAAGGAATAGCCTGACAATGGCTGTCCCAGCTTAAGACACATCACATGTAAGTGAACCATCACCTGACACTATTAATGATCCTCTGCTATGCTTATAGAGAGGAACCTAGTATTACTGTCTCCTGAGAGGCTTCATCCTGAAAGCAGATGGAGGTAGATACAGAAATCCACAGTCAAATACGAGGTTCAGCCCAGGAAGTCTTGTGGAATATTTGGGCATAGAAATGAGCAAGTTGCAGTGGTCAAGGACACCAAGTAAAGACCCACAGAGCCAAATAACCTGGGAATATGGGGGCTCCCATAGCCTTTCCCACCAACCAGGAACATGCAGGAGGTGCAACTTGATCCACACAATTGTAGCAATTGTGCAGCTTAGTCTTAATGGGTGTACCCTAACAATTGAAGAGGAGCTATCTCAGTATCAACTCACTGTTATTGGATCTTTTCCCATATGTGACCTGCCAGGTTGGGGCCTCAGTGGGAAAGGGTATCCCTAGTCCTGTTGAGACTAGATGGAACTGATAAATGTCATGTCAAACAGTATAACAAAGTCTTGAAAGGACTAACAATGCCTATTTCTGTCAAAAACAGAACATTCGCGTGTGTCAGGGGATCTGGCTTCTGTTTTGTAGCTTTTGGAACTAGAACAGGAATGCTGGAAAGAAGACACATCTTAAGTATGGGATAAAGATAATCAAGGACAAGGGAATATTGATGATGTGAAAGCAAAAGTGAGGTATGGAGAGAGGAAGAGGAGAGAGAACTGGTTAAAAAGGAAAAAGTTATCTGAAAAGTTAATTATAAACCCAATTTGTACTCTTTATATATATTTTTTATTATTTTCTATAATTTTTTATTTACATTCAAAATGATTTCCCTTTTCCCGTTTCCTCCCTCCCCGAAAGTCCCATAAGCCCCCTTCCCTCCCTCTGTTCCCTATTCAACCCCCTCTTGCTTCTCTGTCCTGGCATTCCCCTACATCTAGTCTTTCCAGGACAAGGGGTCTCTTTATATTAATTGGGGAAAATGAAAAGTAGCCTAACGCAACATAAAGACAGTCACATATTACGCTGTGCATAGATGCAAAAATAAAACTGTGGAGAACTTAAAAGGAATAAATGAAGAACATTAGAACGTAAAGCAACTGGATTTGCCTAAAAGAGAATTATAGCAAACTCAGAGTGGAGGACCTACAGGGACCTGGAATGTCTCAGATACCTTAATAAGGCCTGAGGGCAGCATTCTGATATGAATAAGTGAATTCAAAAAATTCTCAATGAAAAATGAGTTCTGCTACCATATCTTTGCAGGTATAAACCTATACAAAAGCCATGTTAGGGAAAGCCATGAGCATCCCAGACAGTGGGAAAGACTAAGCTCATATGTAGAAACACCTTTATGTATGGTACTATTTAATTACACAACGACACTAAGGAAGTATGAGAGTATGGAATCAAAGCATATTTTGTGCACATGGACAAAAGGGAACTAAATGACGTATGGAGAAATCTTAATCAAAAATCATCAAGTATGAAGCTTACATACTTTGTCAAACTCTGTAACTGGAAGAGACACCTTTGATGTCTTATACATGCAATGAAGATTGCCTCAGGACCAAGTCCAACAACAGATCATGCTATAGCAGGAAGACTGCCAAATAAGGCTTCTCTGTGCTTATGAAAACCAGCCCTGCCCTGACCCTGCCGCTCTGGCAGAGGAGCCCAGCCCTGATTATTACTGAACACAGACCACTCACCATGTACTTCAGGTTCAGCTGGGTTTTCCTTGTTCTTATTTTAAAAGGTAATTCATAGAGATGAAATTCTATATGCATGAGAAATAGAAAATTTGTTTTGTTTGTTTAGATTTGTTAGTGACAGTTTTCTGACCATTATTCTCCGTTGCAAGGTGTCCAATGTAAGGTACAGCTTGTGGAATCTGGAGGAGGATTAGTGCAGCCTAGAAGGTCCCAGATACTCTCCTGTGCAGCCTCTGGATTCACTTCTGGTGACTATTTTGTGGCCTTAATCTGCCAGTCTCCAGAGAAGTGTCTAGAGTGGGTTGCAACATTTAGTCATGGTGGTATTAGCACCTACTATGCAGACAATTTGAAGGATCGATTCACTATCTCCAGAGACAATACCAAGAACACCCTTTCCCTGCAAATGAGCAGTCTGTAGTCTGATGACACAGCCAAGTATTACTGTGCAAGAGGCACAGTGAGTGAATCTTACTGTGAGATCAAACACAAACCTCCTGCAGGGCATCCAGGACCAGCAGAGGACGAAGGAAGCATATGGAGATGTAATTAACAGTCTTCTATCCTGCAGAAAGTCCTGGAGACTAGACTCCTCTGTCTCTGGGCATCATCTATAAAAATATTCTCTCTACAAGTATATTATATAGTAATATTTGAAGTCTACACGTGTCTATTCATCTTTCTGTTTTCCTGTGTTGTATGTGCTTTGCATTTCTTTATTATATTTCTCTCTATCTCTGTATGTCTCTCTGTATTAGTCTCTCTCTCTCTCTCTCTCTCTCTCTCTCTCTCTCTCTCTCTCTCTCTCTCTTTCTCCATGCTTCCTTCTCCCTGTCTTTTTCTCTCTCTTTCATGTTCAGTGTATGAGTATGTGTATGTGTTTGTTTGTGTGTGTGTGTGTGTGTGTATACATGTTGAAAAGAGATCTTTTCTTCTATTAATCTACACACTAGCGTTTGGAGTAAAGTCCATCACTGGGCCTGGGCCTTACTATCTTGCTTGGCTAGTTGGCCAATGAGTCCCAATAAATACACTGTCTCCACATCTCAGGCATAGGCTGACTGGTTAGTTACCAATCCTACCTCTTTTTGTAATTATGGAGAATTTAACACAGATCCCTTTGCTTTTGAATCAGAGAGCTATATCCACAGACCCATTATAGATGACTTTTAATGTAGGATAAACTCGTGACTAGAACAAAATGCAGAGTGATGCACAGGGAAGACATGAATATGTATGGGGACCAGGACTAAATCCTGAAGAAGCAAAGAATACCTGAGATTATGGAGTCTAGACACATTGCAGAGCCTCAGTAAGTTTCCCTGGTTAGAATAATGTGTGAGATTCAAGTTGGAGCCAACATGGAAACCAGGCAGGGCCATTCACCTATGAACAAGATGAAACTCAGTCTCCCCCTCCTCCTCACCCAAACCATATGCAACAGACCTAGCATCAACTCAGCTATGGTATTTGTAATAAAATGTGTGTGAGACTCCAACACTGAGACATGGAACCAATGTTGCAAGTGATACTTACTGAGCTTCAGTTAACCGCCAACTGTTCCTAACCCACTAAGTGGGTAATATCTCTTTTCTTTTCTTTTTTTGCTTTCTCTTTATTTATGATGCTAAAATTTACACAGTTCACCTAGAATTGAATGGACCAAATTATTTTTGTTTTAGCACATCGATCCTTTTATTTTTCTTTCCCCAGGGTTGTAACTATCGTGCTTCCTCTCTGCCCCAGAACCAGGACACAGGCACATTCTGAGTGAGAATTCCTCATCTGAACCTCAGAAGAAATTGGATGTGCTACCTAGAAACTGGATAGAACATTCTTCTCAATGGTATAATGGGATCATATGGATTATGACACTATAAAAGAGGAGTTGGTTATTAGAAGCCAGGAATGATGACTGTTTAATCAAAGAATGATGCCACCTGGGAAATGATCTAAATTGCTCAGATTGTCATGAAATTGTGTTGCCCTGTTGATCTCACAGCTGTGGCAGCAAAACACAGGTGTCCTATTAGTTCTGGAAAAATGGAAGGAAAGAGTTCTGTATTTTGGGGTTCAAACATTAGGCAGAGACCTGGAAGATGTGGGCAAGAATCACGGATCATTCTACAACTTATTCTACTTTATGTTTCCCACTCTTCCATCATCAGTTCTTCACATGTGTGAGGACAAATTTCCTGAGAGTGATTTGAAGCTTTAGCATCATTTCCACAGAAGCTTCCCAGTCATAATGAAATCAGTGAATGACAGGGTACCCAGAAATTGTGGTCCACCAGGCTGATGCCTGTGACTGATGATGGCTCTGATTTCATCTCAATTTCCAACATACCTTCATACTTATTCATCACACAATTATCAGTATTGGGACTCTCATCACAAAAGCCATAGAAATGAATTTGAGTCAAGTTCACAATGAACAGGCCCTGAATGAGTGGACTTTAGTTCAGGTCAGCCATGGAACAAAGCAAGCATGGACAAATGATGCTCTCCTCTGATAGTTAGTGTAGGAAGTGGTCTCACTGCTTTGCTGGGATGATGACACCAGCATGATGATCAGGACATTTTCCATCTGTGAGAAAACTTCTGTCACTTGTTGCCCTCATACAAAGAATGGTTACCACTGCTTCATATTAATTAATTTTTGGGGAAAACAGTTTAAAGAATCAAAAATCCACCATTGAAGATTTCTATTGCATGTTTGTATCACTGAAGAAAGTGAGTGAATCTGATTATTGACTCACTCTACCATAGAGAATTCTCAAAATTGTTAAAATTATTTTAATCCCAAATCCAAAGCTCTGATATTCTTTTAGTTTCCTTTTGATATTCTGCCAGGAGGGGCAGCCCCGAGGTGGGGTCTTCTTTCTTGTTTGTTCTTTTTGAGGCAGCAGTGAGGGAAGAGTATCAGCAGAGGGTAAGACTTTGTCTTATGAGATATTTAGGGTTGTTGTATAATAATAAAAATTTACTTAGCTAAGTCTAAGTAACTATGCTACTGTAGCTGACCTGCCCTCTATGATCCTCTAAGACCAGAAACTGCAGTTTCTGGCATTTAGCACACCTTCCTCAGTCCACAAAGGATTAAGTAAATAGCCTTTGTACTATCTCCTCCAGGAACTGTCCTGCCTGGCTCTAACTTTCAACCTGCTACTCAGAAGTTACATTAAGAATTGGGATACTTAGAGAAGTGATTATAGAGTTTATTTCTATGTTGTAAAAAGTTTCCTGTGAAAGCTATGTAGGGGAAAAGCAGACAAATCCTAAGTGAGCAAAGGGAAATAAATCTAGTAAGGGAAAAATTCTTCTAATGGAAAAAAATTTATCTTAGGTGGGGGGAAAGGAAAGACTTCTATCAGCTTCTAATCTCTTTGTCCTCAGTACTAATACATCTTTCAGAATACATAGTAACATGTTACAAAGTTTATCACAAGTTTACACAAAAAAATCAAGTCATAAGTTGAAATAGAAGTTTACAACAGAGAATATTTACATGCATATGCAGGAGTAATTGTCTGACTAAACATCCATCACCTGTCTCTGCTCGAAAGGTTCACCAAAGGTTTAAAACCATAACTAAGTTATTAGTGAAGTTTAGTATGGATAAACCCACTCAATACTTTATCTTCTGTCCTAGCACTGATGATGAATCATTAGTTCAATTTTTGTGAACTTTAGTTAATTGTTTTACAACCTCTTGAAGTGTGCCCTGAGTAGGAGAAAGTCTGGTTACCATCTAAGAGCAATTAAGTTAACAGTTGACCCTTGGCAGACTAACAGAGTTGTCATTACAGTTTTGACTGTCAGAAAAGGAACTAATAGTAGTTCCACTATAAAGGAGCTTAATAATCACAGCTATAGATTAAGGAATTCTTATAGGATCACCATTAAGACTTAAGTCATCTATTTGTCTATATAGAATCACTACAAGACAGTACATCTTTATGGATCTGCAGAGATCTGCTCCAAAGGGGTGTGCTATTACTTACTGATTGTTATATGTTTAATAATAAGAAGAAAAGCATATTAATAGCAGGAATCTTTCCTAAAATGAATCCCTTACAGTCTTACCTAATAAGGGCGAACTATCACAGCTTATAAAATTCGAAGCAGGCCATCTCATGATGATTACCTGCTAGTTACTAGTTTGTCCCATTACGGCTCCTGACAATTTCACAAACAAAATACCTTTGTCTCATAGCTGATATAGTACAGGTCTTTAATGGGATCCTTGCACCTACAATTCAACCATTTTGTGCATAGTTCTCTGCTTATTCTGATGTGTTCTCCTTTTCCTGTCAATATTGTTGTGATTTTCTAGTGTGAACAACCATAGGAAGGTAGTTCTTTCTTGTGTGTCTTACACATAAGCCCTGTTATCTGCAGAACTTTTCAGGAGTAAGACTAACAATGATACTGGTCATGATTTCCAAGTCAATAAATCAAAAAAATAGCATGATACACCCTGAAAAATTTGGAAAATTTTTCTATTCTGAATTTGTTGTCTCTTTAAGAAGTATTAATTGACATCTACCCAGAGGTATAAATCTGTGGTGAAGGTTTATAGCCTGAAACATCTGATCTGAAATCATGTACTCTAAATGCACATAGAGAATAAAGTCCAATTCCAAGGCATGTTTATCAAAGTTGAGTTCACAGTGGTCTCCAACGAATCCAGGTGCATAGTCACAGAGGTAATCCCCAGGAGCATACTGCAAACAATGCCAAGCCTGGTATTCACCTCCATCAATTTCCAGCTCACACTTCACACCAGAATACTCACCAGAATAGACACACATGTACCTTCTCATCTCACTGAGTCATACAGACTCATTCATGCAAGAAACAGAAACACAGTCATCCACTTTCAAGACTAAATATCTCCCTTAGTATCCAAGAACATAGAAGCTAGAGTAGCCATTGATTTCTTCCAGGCACACAGTTCCACTGTGGCAAAAGTTGGAAGCATACTCATTGTGATCTGCATCAGAGAACCAACCAGCATATCCACAAGGGTAGATGCATTCAGGGCGTTCAAGGTCTTTATGGCAGGTGATTCCATGTTTGCAGGAGTACCCTTCACAAGAACTAGTAGCAGTTTTACAGGTCAGACCACTGTACCCAGGGAAACAATGGCACAGGAAATCCCTTTCTCTGGGTGTATTCATACAAGTGGGAATTCCTTGTCAGGGACTGGAGAATCAGAGTTTTTTGTATCTTCAGTCTTCATTTAAATTATTGCCTATGTCTAAGCAAAATTGTTGTTGGGCAACTCTACTACACAAAATTTTTTAGGCAAGAATTTAAGAGACACCTGGTATTGTTTTTACTGCAAAATAAATCCTGGCAGCTCAAGTCACAACAAGATGATATACAACTTCTCCCACTGAGATCAGTCAAAAAAATTCCAGTTAGGGGGAGATTCTGCACAGGAAGGCAACAGAGTTATAGTGGGTCCCTGCTCCAGTTGTTGGGAGACCCACATGACATCCAAGCTACACATTTGTAACCTGTGTGCCTGTTGTGCTCTTTGCTTGGTAGTTCACTCTTAGGGAGCCCCTAATGGTAAAGGTTAATTGACTCTGTTGCTCTTCCTGCTGAATGCCTATCCCCTATGTGTTTCCCAATCCTTCCGCCAACTCTATATTAAGACTTCCTGAGCTCCCTGTAATGTATTGCTGTGGGTCTATGCAACTCATTCAGTCAACTGTGGGGTGGATCATTTCTGAGGACAACTATGCAAGGCTCCTGTCTGTAAGCATAACATAGGATAAATAATAGTGTCAGAGATTCGTTCTTGTGAAAGCTACAGGAAACATTCTTGCCCATGAGATGAATCTCTAACTGGGCCAGTCATTGGATGGCCAATTCCTTAGTTTCTGACATAACTTTGCTTCTGCACTTCATATTGGCCAGGCAAATTTTAGGTCAAAGATTTGTAGGTGGGTAGAAGTCCTTATCCCTCCATTGTAATTCCTGTTTGGCAACAGAAAGTGGGCTCTTTAGGCTCCATATCCCCTACTGCTAGAAGTCTCAGCTGAGGGTAACCCTCATAGACTCCCTATTGACTCTCCCATCACAGGTCTCTGGAACATCCTAGAGATGCTCTCCCTCACTATCTCTTTACCACTAAAGAGAATTCACTCTCCATTCCCTCTCCTTGGCTCCATTTCCCCAGTGCACAACCATATTTAGAAACATGTTTATTACATACTACATGCTGAAACAAGAAGCAAATAGAGATATATAAAAGTACATTGATAGAGACTGACATAAGTCAAGAGGTACAAAGAGTAGTTCCTAGATACAGTGTCCCTAAATAGGAAGCTTAAGACACTCAGCCCAGTCTTTGGATCTACTCTCTGATAAACATTTGAAATCAAATAAACTAAATGCTTGTGAGCTGCTTCCTTATAAGTTATTTCTCGAAAATTGATAAGGTTATTCCAAGAAAGTGCTTTTTTTTGTATAAAGCTAGTATAAATACATACCTTGAAAATAATTTAGTCACTATTAACTAAGTAGTAAATATACAAGTTTTGTGCACATTATTGAATAATTGTTGCTTCTATATTTTTGTATACTTAAACATGGCAAATAATATGTATTTATCTTTCTGTAACCATTGCTGTCAATTTATGTGTAGATGAGATGAAAATGAGTTGCAATACAAAGCTATTTATTGTCTGTGGTTTTGCTTCTTCAGCCTCAAATCACCTGGTAAAGGAGGTGCAAAATTATGCTGTTCTAAAGGGAATAATGATGTTAGCATTTCTTCTAGGCTATGCCCCAAACTTATCACTCAACAGCCAGGTATTTCTGACTCATTATAAAATGGGTTGCTTGCCCCTCCACAATCTCATACTCTTTTGGTATTTTGCTCCCCTACTCACTTTCCTCTCTGTCTCTCTTTCCGCATTCTTCCCTTTCCCCTTCTCTCTATGTGTTCATGGCTAGCCTCTATTCCTCTACTCTCTGTCTCTGTCTCTATCTTTCTCTCTGTCTCTCTTGGTCACTCTCTGTCTCCCTGTCTCTGCCTCGCTGTCTCTCTTTCTCTCTCTCTCTCTGTCCTTTTCTATCTCCTTCTGCCTCTCTTTCCTCTCTCTCTCTCTCTCTCTCTCTCTCTCTCTCTCTCTCTCTCTCTCCCTCTCTCTTTCTCTCTCTGCATTTCTCTGTCTCTAATACCTTCTCAACTTCCCTCCCCATGCCCTAAGTACACTCTATTCTATACTATACCTATCTTGTGGCTAGTAACTTAGGGGGAAGGAGTTCCTCAGCATGGCACTGCAGAGGCAGTCCTATACCTCACATCATATCTCACTCTACCAAACATATTCCTGGCTTCCCTTTTCGTTTTTATAAAATACAACAAATGAAATAAAAAATTAAAAACATAAAGTATATGAAAAAGATAAAAAGATAAAAAGAACAAGGAAGAAGAAAAGAACAAGAAATTTTTTTTCTGATGAAAAAGATCCCCAGTTCTATCCTCAATCCTTAAGTGCAACTGGCAATGTTATAAAATTACATTGAAGATAAGATACCCTGTTTTATTTGTACTACATGAATAAGGACTCACTTAATGTAAATATTCATACATCCCTCAAATTTTTGTTTGGCTTCCAAGGCATGCATCCAAAGGAAGACCTATCCGAATCACATCAGACTTCTCACCAGAGACTATGAAAGCCAGAAGATCCTGGGCAGATCTCATGCAGACACTAAGACAGCACAAATGCCAGCCTAGACTACTATACCCAGCAAAACTCTCAATCACCATAGATGGAGAGACCAAGATATTCCATGATAAAACCAAATTTTCACAATATCTTTCCACAAATCCAGCCCTGCAACGGATAATAGGTGGAAACCTCCAATACAGGGAGAGAAACAACACCCTGGAAAAAATGAGATAATAACCTTCTTGAATCAAACCCAAAAGTAGATAACCACTCAAACATAAAGATAGCGTCAAGAATGGCAGATGGCAATAATCACTATGCCTTAATCTCTCTTAATATCAATGGTCTCAATTCCCCAATTAAAAGACATAGACTAGCAGACTGGATACGTAAACAGGACCCAGCTTTTTGCTGCATGCAGGAAACGCACCTCAGTGTCAAAGACAAACACTACCTCAGAGTAAAAGGCTGGAAAACAATTTTACAAGCAAATGGCCCCAAGAAACGAGGTGGAGTAGCCATCCTAATATCGGATAAAATTGATTTTCAACCCAAAGTCATCAAAAAAGACACAGAAGGACACTACATACTGATCAAGGGAAAAATCCACCATCAAGAACTCTCAATCCTGAATATCTATGCTCCAAATGCAAGGGCACCCTCATTCGTAAAAGAAACTTTACTAAAACTCAAAGCACACATCGCACCGCACACAATAATAGTGGGTGACTTCAACACCCCGCTCTCTGAAATGGATCGTTCAGGAAAGCAGAAACTAAACAGGGACACAGTGAATCTAATTGAAGCCTTGGACCAAATGGAACTAACTGATATATATAGAACATTTCATCCTAGAGCTAAAGAATACACCTTCTTCTCAGCTCCTCATGGTACCTTCTCCAAAATTGACCATATAATTGGTCACAAATCAGACCTCAACAGATACAAGAAGATAGAAATAATCCCATGCCTCCTATCAGATCACTATGGAATAAGGGTGGTCTTCAATGGCAACAAAAACAAAAGAAAACCCACGTACACATGGAGGCTGAACAATGCTCTACTCAATGATAACTTGGTCAAGGTGGAAATAAAGAAAGAAATCAAAGACTTTTTGAAAGTTAATGAAAATGAAGGCACAACATACCCTAACTTATGGGACACAATGAAAGCAGTGCTAAGAGGAAAATTCATAGCCCTGAGTGCCGCCAAAAAGAAACGGGAGACAGCATACACTAACAGCTTAATGGCACACCTGAAAGCCCTGGAACAAAAAGAAGCAAATACACCAAAGAGGAGTAGAAGGCAGGAAATCATCAAACTCAGGGCTGAAATCAATCAAGTAGAAACAAATAAAACCATACAAAGAATCAACAAAACGAGGAGTTGGTTCTTTGAGAAAATCAACAAGATAGATAAGCCCTTAGCCAGACTAACCAGAGGGCACAGAGATAGTATCCAAATTAATAAAATCAGAAACGAAAAGGGAGAGATAACAACAGAAACTGAGGAAATTCAAAAAATCATCAGATCCTACTACAAAAACCTGTATTCAACACAACTAGAAAATCTTGAGGAAATGGACAATTTCCTTGACAGATACCAAGTACCAAAATTAAATCAGGATCAAATAGACCATCTAAACCGTCCTATAACCCCTGAAGAAATAGAAGTTGTCATTGGAAGTCTTCCAACCAAAAAAAGCACAGGTCCAGATGGTTTTAGTGCAGAATTCTATCAGACCTTCAAAGAAGACCTAACACCAATACTCTTCAAACTGTTCCACAAAATAGAAACAGAAGGAACACTACCCAACTCGTTCTATGAAGCCACAATTACACTAATACCAAAAGCACACAAAGATCCGACAAAGAAAGAGAATCTCAGGCCAATCTCTCTTATGAATATCGATGCAAAAATACTCAATAAAATTCTTGCCAACCGAATCCAAGAACACATCAAAACGATCATTCACCACGATCAAGTAGGCTTCATCCCAGGGATGCAGGGATGGTTCAATATAAGGAAATCCATCAATGTAATCCACTACATAAACAATCTCAAAGAAAAAAACCACATGGTCATCTCATTAGATGCTGAGAAAGCATTTGACAAAATTCAGCATCCTTTCATGCTAAAGGTCTTGGAAAGATCAGGAATTCAAGGCCCATATCTAAACATAGTAAAAGCAATTTACAGCAAACCAGTAGCCAGCATCAATCTAAACGGAGAGAAACTTGAAGCAATCCCACTAAAATCAGGGACTAGACAAGGCTGCCCTCTCTCTCCATATCTTTTCAATATAGTACTTGAAGTTCTAGCTAGAGCAATTAGACAAGAAAAAGAGGTCAAAGGGATACAAATTGGAAAGGAAGAAGTCAAACTATCACTATTTGCAGACGATATGATAGTATACATAAGCGACCCAAAGAACTCCACCAGAGAACTCCTACAGCTGATAAACGACTTCAGCAAAGTGGCCGGATATAAAATCAACTCAAGCAAGTCAGAAGCCTTCCTATACTCAAAGGATAAGCAGGCTGAGAAAGAAGTAAGAGAAATAATACCCTTTACGATAGCCACAAACCATATTAAGTATTTTGAATTTGAAATCCATACAATAACAGGCAAAACTTCCTAAGTTTCCACTTTAATTTCTTCTTAGAAGCAAAAAGGTAATCTTAGAAACATAGAGAAATTTGGAAGCCTTGCCTTCTGCTTCCTTTTATCCTCTCAGTAATCTCCTGACCAATGCAAGGCAGCCCTCAGACCCAAGATAAAAGCCCAGGCCTAGCGGAGAAGCCTCTTCTCCTTCTCACTAGAGCCTCCATCAGAGCATGACTGTCCTGATGATGCTCCTCTGCCTGGTGGCCTTTCCAAGCTTTAAATGTTTCAGGGTTTTAGGAGAGGGACCTAGGCATGTCATTTATGGGATGTCTGGCTTATGGTAAAGTTGTTTATCCCCAGGTGTCTAGTCACAAATACAGCTGAAGGAGTCAGGACCTGACCTGGTGCAGCCCTCACAGACCCTGTCCCTCACCTGCACTGTCTCTGAGTTCTCAGTAGGTTTCTATGATATACATTGGATTTGCAAGTCTCCAAGAAAAGGACTGGACTGGTTGGGAGGAGTATGGGCTTGTGCAAGCACATACTATATTTCAATTCTAAGTTCCTGACTGAGCATAAGCTGGGACACCTACAAGAGCCAAGTTTTCTTTAAAATGAGCAGTCTGCAAAGTGAAGACACGGCCATGTACTTCTGAGCCAGATACACAGTGAAAGAAGTCTAGTATGAATCTGAACAAAAACTTCCCTACAGGGATGTCATGAACAACAGGATGAGCTGAGGACCAACAAGGGCTTTCCAGTAGCTCTTTAGAATGAAGGAAGTTCTGGCCTATTAGAGATGTGAATTCTTCTTTGAGGCATGGAAATTCTCTACAGCCTGCTTTTCAATGTTATATTGTTTTAAACTACTTGTTTGTTCACACACTAGAAGAATTTTTAAATGGTTCTATACTATAACAGTATATAATTAGAACAAATTATTGACATATTTATTGAGAAATACTCAGTGGAGCACTGTGTAGGTGACGATAGCCAAGGAGATTTGGTAATAGATTGTTTTTCTCATGAGTGTAGTTTTAGTAACATTTCTACTCTTTACTTAATTGATATTTCAAAATCAATTGCATTCATCTTCCCTCCCATGAAGTTTTCAAACACATGTACACAATTTAATGATGACACAGTTATCATTCTGATGGTTAACACATAAGATCTGCTTTCCATATATAAAGAACATAATATGCTGTTATTAACTGTGGCCAACACACATACATATTATTATTGAAATAATCTTTCTCATATAATTGACTTGTCTTCTCATTCTACACTGTCCAGACTATGAGCAGTCCACCCTGGTTTTACTTCACCTCAGATCAGATTTTTAGGTTTCACTTGACAAGATATTCTATTATTCTCTTGGATCCTGGTTGCCACTGATAAAATGTCCTGCAGGTGCACCCAAATTGATGTGGCATTTAGGCAATAATGAGAGGGAAAGTGATCACTGTTCCCCCAGGTGCTGTATAAACAGCTCAGTGGATATGAGAGCATACTATTCTAGGAGAAGATTCAGGTTCAGTTCCTGACCCTCACCATGAGGATCTCATATACACTTGTAAGTACAGAAGACCCAGTATATTTGTCCTCCATACATAGTACACTGCCCACACAGGAATGTATACACAAATAATTTAAAATACAATATTTCATAAAATTGCTCATTAGTGCTATGAAGGAGTCAAAGCAATGAGTCTTCTGTCATATATACGAGTAGTAGATTTGATTGTTAATATTTCAAAAACACTCCTCATTTTGATTAATAATTATTGTACTTGAAACAATATTTACTAGTATATGTATGGATATTGGCTCACCAAATCAGTTTTACGTCCTCAAGAAGAAATCATTTCTGCCCCTTCTCTGAGATATGGATTCACAGGATAACACATAGATCAAGCAACAGAGAACTGAGAGGGCACGTCCTCATGGGTGGAAATCATTCTGCCCTTCATCCTCTGATTGGGCTACTTCATCTTGGCCAATGCATGTGGGCAAAATAAGTAGCATATATATAATATCTCTAATCTCCAGAAAAATTTAAATGAGTCCAAAATTATATACTGCCAATACCAATGGTATAACAGCCATTCATTAAAAGAAAAATAAAAACAGATATGATAAATAGAAGATAAAGTTATTTCTGTTCTGCATTATGGGAACATGGTTCTGCTACAACACTGGGAAATAGTTTGGAGGACACAGACAATATTACACATACAGACAGGGTCAGTCATGTGACCCAGAAATCACAGGTAAGAAGTCTTTAATTTAAAATAGGTTTTTGCTCTTCCGTGTTTATTTGCTGACCACATTGTTCCACTGTCTCTCAGTAATGGATTCTCTGTGTAGTCTTGCACTGTGAAATCTTACCCTCATTGAATTCTGCTTCTAGCTCTCACATCTCTATGGTCTTTCTTGTTTGTGTTGTCAGCCTGAAATTGTCCACAGGTAAAGGTAGAGATAGAACAATGTAAATCATTTTTTTAAAAATATATGGATATAAATTGCATGTCCTGGCAGGTTCTATGTAAGCTTGATACAAGGAAGCCTCATTTGAGACAATAACTCCACAAAAATCAGCCTACAGAAAACATGAGCTACATTCATAATCAATGATTGAAATGGAAGGGCTTAGCCTATTGTGGGTGAGGCCTCTCCCCTGGGCTGATTATTCTGGATTCCACAAGGAACCGAGCTAAGCAAGCAGTGCATAGGAAAATCTTCCTTCTTCCATGTCCCCTACAAGCTTTCAAAAGAAAACATGGACCAGTTAAGATTAGAATTAAAAATGTGAATGTGCCTTCCTACCTCAAATATCCAAATTTGAAGTATATCTTCCCACTTAAAATTAAGCAGATATCCCTTACAGGTGTATTCTCCATTTTTGATTTTTAGTTAAGTTGACAACAAAGAATAGCCATCAAAGTGGATATATAATAATCACCATATTGATGTATACATCATGATGAGTTTTCAGGTGAGTAAATAGCCATAAAAACACTGTACTGTAAGATAATAAAACATTCATTGATTCCAAGAGCCACTGTAAATACTCCCTCATCTGATTGCTGAAGCAATTGTTAGGCATGTGTGCTGACAATGCCTATGCCTTCTGGATGAGGTCACCCATTGCTCATGGGATATTGGCTGCTTCCCTTAGGAGAGAGGTTGACTAAGTTTTCTAATAGAAGTAGAATTGCTCAGTCTCAATGTTTCCATATCCACAGATTATTTTCCTCCATGCTCTGTCTTTCAGCCTGCCTGTGTCTTCAAGTGTGGAGAATTTCTATTATACAGCATCATTTTATATCCCAACTGACTTAAAACTCAGCAAATACTTTGTTAATTAATATATTTTAACAAATATGTGAAATGTAAATATCATAAATGGTGCCACCCTCCATCTATCTGGGACTTATCATAGGCCTGAGAGGATCAGGTAACACCCTTACAATTCCTCAGTGCACCTCAACAATGGGAAATCTCCAAATACTTTTCTACCCTTCTGTCTAGGATATTCTATGTCTTCTCCTGGAATTGTTATATCAGGAATACACAAATTCCAAACACAATCTACTAGGAACCTTTCAATTGTCCCACAAATTTAGGAAAAGGAGACCAATATAGTGACCAAGTACCTTCAACTCCATGAACACCCCTCCTAAGAGATAACTCAGAGCCATACCTAGCATCTACCCAATATTCCATGACTCTTCTTCAAGTCTCTGTTTGTTACCACACTCTACCATCATGCTTTCTCCATTCCCAGGATACTTGTTTCCCATGTGACCAGAGTATCCAAATATTGACATTTGAAAGGGTTCCTTGTTTCTTAGGAACTAAAATGCAACAGTGCTCTATGACACCTGTACAAGGCAGCTACACTGAGACAACTTCAGAAGGCCAACAATCTCCCGTAAACATTTTCTTTGGGAATTTGTTGGCTTTAAAGCATTCAGCCCTTTTTTTTTACTATTTTTTTCTTCATTTTAGGGAAATTTTATACATATTTGATTAAACAATGGTCATATACATACCCTTATCCCTATCAACTTCCCCATATTTTTCCCAAAATAAGCCTATTGCAGTGTCATATCTTCCCAAGGTCAGTTAGTGCTATGCACCTGTGCATGTGTGGACCCAAGCTGTAGCATAGAAAAATTAACAATGACTATACTCTCAGTAAAGTAAGATTGTTACACTGCCAAAAATATCTGTTTGCAAATGATCCTTAGTAAGAACCAAGGGCCAGAAATCATCAACCCTATCTATACCATGGTTTTGGTTGATTTTTCTTTAGTTATGTTTATATAGAATAGCTGTGATAAGTTCATGACTGTGATAGGCATACCATGTTCAGAGTGTAAAAACATAAATGAATGAATGAATAAGTAAATAAATAAATAAATAAATGACAAAAAATAAAAGAAAAAAGAACATAACATCTCACAGAGCAGTTCCCCATGCTCCACCTCTTACATTCATTCCACATTCTCTTTGTCAGTGTTCTCTGTGTCTTGGGGGACATGGATGAAACTGGATATCTCTGGTATACGACATTATGAAGATTGGGAAAGGACAAACACTGTCTGTTTCTCCTACGTGCAGGACAGATTCTGTGTGTCTGATCGTATCTTTGTATGGATACTTTGATTTTGTAGGTTTGGAGACTAGAATGAGAACCAGGAAGGAAAAAATATATTGAATGAGAAGCAAAATGAGACCAAAACCAGGATTGTATTGGTATTGTGAAATGAAAGATAAAAATTCATTGAAAAAAAAGCCCTTTATTTATAAGTCATACTAGTTTGAGAATATAAAAAAAAATAACTAGCCTAAAACAAGATAAGGAGAGTTGCCTGGGGTATAAATTGAAGACAATAATGGTGAAGAGGATTAAAAAGATAACATAAGAAGAATTTCAAGTCACAAAAAAGAGAGTTTGCTACAAATAGAAATATGTATTCCTAGCTAACAGTGAACAGTAAGCAGACAGTGAGAAAGAATGCCATATTTGCAAGACTTTATAAGGTCTGTGGACAGTTTTCTTGAAGAAATAAGTAAAATTCAGGAAAGTCCCAAGTGTGCCCATCACAGCCAAGGTGTTTGGATAACTTCCACAGGCAGATTTTGTCCTGTCTATGAGCCTCATCATAAAGACGCCATGTTCATCTGAAACAGTGTGAAAGACTGAGCTCATATACAGAAACACAACTATGTGTGGTGCTTTTCTATTTCAATAAAGAGAAATGAATATATAGTGATCAGCACTGCACAAAGACTACCATAAAGTTCTTGGAGATCAGTTGTAGTTTTCTTATTGTTATTTGAAATGGATAGGATATGCTGAGTATCTATATAGACATTGGAGAGACAGAGGGCTTCATTGACAGTTTTATGACCAGAATTGTTTGTTTCTGGATGAGTCCATTTTGCAGTGATACTGGGGGTATCTAGTGGAAAGCTTGATGCAGGCTCAAATGTCCTTGAAACTCTTCTGTACAACTTATGGAATCACTTTCACTGATAATGTCTTGCATTGGTTCCATCAGGCTCCAGAAAAAGGCCTGAAGTGGGTTTCATTCATCAGTAAATATAGAAGTAACATAAACTATGTCAACACACTCTAGAGAAGTAGCAGAAAAATATTACACCTCTTAATTTTCAGCCTGAGGCTGAGGACACAGTCATATATTACACTGCAAGAGACATAGTGATGCAAAATTACTGAGTTCAAACAGGAATATCCCTGCAGGCCTATAAGGAAAAATATTGAGAGTCATAAGATATACTAACTTTTGAGAAGGACACCAGGAAGTTAACAAACCATAGACTCTAATTGTAGTTATGCAACTACTGGTTAGAGCTAGTAATGTGAGAAATCATTGTTTTAAATTTAAAAAAATAATATGATAATTAATACATAATTAATACACTAATTGTATTTTAAAAAGTTACTTGAATTGGCTTGTATTAAGAGCCTCAATAACACACAGTGTTGCAGAGACATCCAGGGAGATTTTGGTAAAGGGTTTGTTCCTCTTCTGCCTACATTTTTATTAATACACCTACTTTTTATTGTGCTAAAGTGCTGATTGAATTGCTTGTATAGATTCTATTAGTGCAATTTTTTGAAATACAGGTTCACTGTTGCATGATCATGCAGTACTTGCCCTGAGGTTATCTCATAAAAAGACAAACAGGAAAAATATAACATACTGTTATTAACTGTAGCTAAATTCCATAGACCTCATTATTTAGAATAATCCTTCCTATATAACTTATTAGTGTTTTCACTATTTACAAAATCCAGGGTTACCCAGCCCTCAATTAACTATACCTAAGACCAGTTTTTTCATTAAGTTCTACTTGATAACTCGTTTTTGTTCCCTTGGTCTCTGCTTGTCCTTTATAAAATCCTGTTCATGTTAATTCAGCTTGGTGTGAATTTAGGCAATCATAAACAGAGCTGCAGTAAACATGAGAGGAAATGTTTGGATTGTTCATCCAAGTGCTGGATTCAGTGTTTCAGAGAATATACTGTCCTGGATGGTAACCAGGATAAGTTACTGGTACAAATGGTGAGCAGCTCATATCCACCTATAAATATGGAGAACCAAGGATGCCCCATGAGTACTGTGATGCTCATACAGAAAGATATACATATAATTAAAATAATTTATTTTATTAAAAATAATTCACCCAGTGCTGAAACTTAGCATAATAGAAGAGTTCTTATGGAGTATATGTAAGGCCTTGATTCAAATGATACCATTTAAACACACTCCACAAGTTGATTATAAAACATTGTATTTGAGTCATCATTATTTACTGTCAAAGGTAAGGACACCATTTCATCCAGGTGATCAGTCTCAGTTTTCTTCCACTGATGCCACAGGATGAAACAACATGATAGGTGATGTCCCTATGTGTGCATATCATTCAGCCTTACATCATTTGACATAGAGATTTCCATTTTGATTCATGTTCTAGGGATTCTCCACTTGCCTCCTCTGGCTAGAAATTCCAAGTAAGGAATCTACACTTCCACAAGGCACCTCACCATTTCTACTTCCCAAAATCTAATATCAGTTCATCTATCACTCTGCATCTCTTCTTCAGGTTCATCACCATACACAATGAAAAACATTTTTTTTTCATTTATTTATTTATTGACAATACATATAAAACATTACTTTCTTCTCTTTTCCCAGTATCTCCTTCACAGAGTGCCATTCCAACCCTCTCTCCTTTTATGCTGAGAATGGGAAGGCTCTTCTCTGGGTAAAAACCCACCCTGGCATATCATGTCCCTTAAGGCACATCATCTTCTACTTAAGGCAGACAATGCAGTGCAGAGTTTATTCTGGGGAACAGAATAAACAGACAGGCAGCAGAGTCAGGGACAGCCCCTGCTCCAGTTGCCGAGAGACACAAATGAGGAGGAGCAAGTTGCACATCTGCAGGGAGCTTAAGTTCAGCCACATATTCTTTAACAGGTGGTTTAATCTCTGGAAACCCCTAAGTATTCAGGTTAGTTGACTCAATTTGTCTTTCAGGTTTCTCAATCTTTCCTCTAAATCTTCCAAAATACACATTGAGCTCTGACTAATGTTTGACTGTGTATATCTGCATATGTTTTAGTCAGCTGCTATGGGGAGCCTTTCAAAGGACAGTTATGCAGTCTGTATACTGTAACTTATACCCTGTCTGGAAGCATAACAGAGTATCATTATTGGTTTTCTTGCCCACAGAATTGTTTTCAAGATGGGCCAGTCATTGTTTGGCCATTCCTTCAGTCTGCTCCATCTTTTAAATACTCTAAATCTTTGTGCCTGGTCTGTCTTTACATATCACATTCAGGGATTTCTCTTTGCCTGCAGTTACATTGAACAGGTTACCTGGAAGGGAAGCTGGGGATATATTGGAAGGTGGCAAAAAGAGATGGACACCAAGACAATACATGCTGCTCAAGATCTCAAAGTTTAACGGAGGACTCCCAATATATAGGCAGAGGAAAACCCTTCCCCTAAAGGCTAGAAACTTCTCCACAGAACTAATTCAGTTGCTCCACAGGTAACTGGTGTTTTATCAGGAAACTACAGGTCCTTGAAGAATAATGAGCTTCACCTTGGTCTGAAAGCTCCACCCCAGGTGGAGGGGACTATGGTTAACACAGGAGTTCCTGCTCAAAGGCTTGGAGAGGAACTTCATATTGGTCGATGTCAAGTTCCTGCCAGGTGGCATGGCACCCCAATAAGGCTCTCTACATACACATATATTTTGTAGTAATCTTTGATGTGTCCTCATATTTATTCAGATTTCTGCTTTTCATGTGACATGTGTTTATGTGTTTATTTATTACAGTGTTTTTCTCTCCATGGACGTGTGTGTGTTTGTGAGGGGAGGGGTATGCATACATGGTGACATACGAGGCCTTCCTGTGAAATTAGCACCATATTTTTCAGACATTTTATCTCTGTTGGAATTAATGTTTCCATTGGTTAGACACTTAGCCAGTGAACTTCAGTGCTCATACTCCCTCCGTTTTCTAAAAGTGGGATTAAAGTTTGCAGTCACACTTAGCTCTCCTTCTATCCATGGAGATGAAACTAAGATCTCTCTCAAGTATATCTTTTTGTCAGGAAGGTTAACAACACAGGTATCAATAAATCCTCACTATAAGTACACTTTTAAGTGTAGTAGTTACCCAAAAATTAACATAATGCAGGGCATCACACAGGACAAAAATGATTCAGTTTGGGAAACACTATCATATACAGGAGCAAAGGAACCTGAATTCTGGGAAGCCCTGGACTCTCTGTAGAGACTCAGGATTAGGGGAGTATGTGGGAGTCAACTTATAACCAGGGAAGATTTCAGAAAGGGACAGCTGACCTGTAATTCACATTAACTTAATGCTCACTATCCTTCTCATACAATACATGCACCTTACATATTAAAAGAAGCACTGACACATTTGTTGTTGACACAGATCACAGGTCACCCTCATGTTCTGGGAGTTCTGAAAAAACTGTAAAGATAGGGATGGTACTAAAATGAGTGTGAGACTGCAGAATGAAGACCTCTCAAATATAAGATAACTTTAAATAATATGTGGGTTCACCATGAACTTCTTCCTTTTGGAATAGGAAGTCTCTTAGTGACTTCCTTCTACAGAGTTTCATGAGAAAGGAAAATTCAAGTAGCATAAGATTACAATATACTACACATACAACCTCTAATTTATGTTGAGATAAAATTATTTTACTAAGGGTTCTCATATCAAGTTCCCTAATACCCTATGAAAAATGGATATTTATTTCTTTGAACTTTTTCCCAGATTTTATAAGGACAATGAAAATATCAGATAAACCCAAATGGGATATACTGAGCATAACCCCTGAGAAAATATTCTTTTAATCCAAACAAACAGAGTAGAGCACTCATAGGAGGGAATAACCTTTAGAAGTTGCACAGGATGGCTGGCTCCCTAATAATGAGACATGTCTCTGCCACTGCCACTCACAGTAAAACATTATGAATAATGAAATAAGAGACGTAAAACATGAGGTTCCCCAATGCCAACAAGGTTGACATAATTACTGGTTGCTGAATGAACAGGTTGTTACCAGCTCTTCACTTCCCTTCTCTTGTGGTGTATAATACCAATGAAATAAAGTACTACAATCTCTGGGTCTCTATGGTCCTCAACTCAAAACAAAGGGTCCCCATGTTCATTCTTGTCCTCCATTCCACTTCTACTCACCACTTAGGAGTCTCTTCTTTAGTCATTAATTCATCAATATAACCCTCAAGCCTGGTTGCATAGACCACTATGACCTGCTACAAAGAGCAGAATTTTTGATCCTACACAAATACAGAAATATATTTAGTAAGCTGGGTTTTTTTTTTTTACTGTTAAGGCTAATATTTTATTTGAGTCCAAAATGTTGCATAATACACAATTAATATTCTCAAACCATTTACATTTGTGTGCTACTAATGAACAATCTGAAAATAATACTAAAAAAGCAATCAACTTATGATAGCACCACTAAAAAATTAATCACAACTAAAAAAAATGAATTATCTGCTTTGAAATATGAAACATTACTATTGAAAAAATATCAAAAAATATTTAGATGACACAATTCTTTGCAACAATAGCTATAGAAAGCACATCAAAGCCAGAAAGAAGTTGCTGACCCCTAATAGTAACAGTGAACAGATGATAATTAGTTAATTAGTATTTGAAGGATATGAAGTAATCTGATTACTAGTACAGTACTAGTGATTTTATAATACAAGGAAGGTAGATTGGAAAAGAAACTTGTACTTCCTAAATAACCTCAGAATAGTCATCAATAGTCCAGAAGTCAATTTCCAAATATTTCAAAATACATTCTGAGGAACATGAAA
Source organism: Tokudaia tokunoshimensis (assembly GCA_036184795.1). Taxonomy (NCBI): domain Eukaryota; kingdom Metazoa; phylum Chordata; class Mammalia; order Rodentia; family Muridae; genus Tokudaia; species Tokudaia tokunoshimensis. The sequence continues at coordinate 130,022,946 of BTHU01000012.1, read as the reverse complement.
GCATACATACTGAGCAATCAGTATGTCAATATTCATAGCATTACTCACAATAGCCAGAAAGTATAAATAACACAATAGTTCTTAAACTAAACACTAACAGGAACATGTTATATTCAACAAATGGAATATTATTTAGCAATTAATGCATATAAGGTACTATCCCTTAATGAAACCTAGTAAGTCTTGAAGATATTATATTTAGGAAAAAAGGCAGTCATAAAATATCACATTCTAGACAGTTCTAGAGTCCTGCATGGGGAAACTTGCCTCTTTGTGCCCTAATCAAAATTTTCAGAAAAATCAGCATTATTTGTTATTCATATACTTTCATTTACATCTTGAAAGTGGCAAAACAGTTCAGTTATATTAGGGAGAAAAATCCATTTTGTGCCAAAAAAAGGCAAGGATAATAATCAACTTATAGTGCTGAAAAGGAATTACAACAATTCAGCATAACAATTCCTAAAATGCTAACATTTGAAAATGATGATTATTATAATGTGTCTTCCTTATTTGGAGGAGAAACAATATTTCATAAAAGTTTACCTTAATGTTCTGTTGAAACACAGACTTATACATATTTATTATTGCGACTTCTTTCATAATTTTTCCATGAAGTTTTCTTTTGAAGTATTTAGAGGTCTTTAAAAAGTTTTTAATATCTCCACAAAGCTATTCAGAAATAATCAAATCAACTTCAAATCTTCATTCACTCCAACACAGAAAAGCCCCTGTTCTTTACTAGGTACTCTTCATGTCTATACTGTAGCATGCTGTCTGTTTTGAATACTTCATATACATAGTTTTTCTTTATGTATTTGTGATACTTTAGAGACAGGGTCTGCTTATATAACCCAGACCACCCTTGGACTTATTGGGTAGGCCATACTGACCTTGAACTTGCACTCCTCATCTTCCTGAATCAAGGAAGCTGAGTTTAAATGTGTTGCAAGCTACACAGAGACTAAAAGAGATATATGAAAGTTTATGCAGACAAACCCATAAAATCACATATACTAATAGGTTCTAAAGGGCTCCCTCACTAATTGTATTTTCTAGAGGACTGATAAGAATAAGACTCACTATTGGGAAGTCAAAGAAAAAATAAATAATTCCTTAACAGGATTTCCAATAATAAGAAGCCCAGTTATCTAAACCATCTCCTGGAACATAAAGAGCTATACAAATTGATGAAGGTTATGGTACAGTGTTCTGCCTGCACTGTATGAATGTGGACTCCCTTAGTGTAAACCTCTCAATGTTTGCCTCCAAGGCCTAAGTCATGGGAATCATTCAATTTTCTGCTTATATGGACTTGGAAATCCAGAATGAACTGGAAACAACGTTCAAGAAAATACATTTCCATTTCCATTAAAAAGCACAGTCAAATCTCAGTCACTTGGAGGAATAAAAGGAAACCTTGGGGAGTACTTTCTTTTTTCTCTCAGGAACCTCCCCAAATGCAAAGCAGCCCTCGGGCTCAGGCTGAAAGCCCAGGCCTAGTTGAGAAACCTCATCTCCTTCTCACTAGAGCCTCCATCAGAGCATGGCTGCCTGGTGCTGCTCCTCTGCCTGGTGACATTTTCAAGCTGTGTTTCAGAATTTCACCAAAGGGACTCAGAAATGACATCTATAATATACACGACTAATGATAATATTGTTTATCTGCAGGGTCTGGTCCCAGGTGTAGCTATAGGAGTCAGGTTCTGACATGGTACAGCCCTCACAGACCTGTCCATCACCTGCACTGTCTCTGTGCTCTCATTAACTGACTATGGTGTACACTGGGTTCACTAGCCTCCGGGAAAAAGACTGGAGTGGATTAGAGGAATATGGGATGATGGAAGTATAGATGATAATTCAGCTCTCAAATCCCGACTGAGCATCAGCAGGGACACCTCCAAGAGCCAAGTTTTCTCAAAACTGAACTGTCTGCAAACTGATGACACAGTCACTTACTACTGTGCCAGATATACAGTGAGGGAAGTCCAGTGTGAACCTGAACAAAAACCTCTCTACAGTGATGCTCAGGACCAGCAGGAGGCCCTGAGGACCAAAAGGGACTTCCCAGGATCACTTCTAGAATTTAACAAGTTCTGGTCTATGCTGAAAGAGCATGTATTTTAATGTTAGAGATGTGAATTCTTCTTCCAGCCATGGAGATTCTTTAGAGTCTGCTCTTCAGTGTCATAGTCTATTAAACTTGTTTGTTCACGCACTGAAAGAATTTTTTAAATGATTCTATAATTTAATAGGGTTAAACAAGGATGAATGATTGAGCTGATATTTATGAAGAAAACTCAGTGAAGCACTGTATAGGTGAGGACAAACAGGAAAATTTGGTAATGGACTGTTTCTGCCATGGCTGCTATTTTAGTAACATTTCTACTGTTTACTTAATTGATGTTTGAGATCAATTTTATACACCTTACCTAACATTAAGTTTTCAAATACATGTGCACAATTTACTGATGGCACAGTTATCATTGTGAGTGCTAACTCATAAGATCTACTCTTCATATATGAATAACATAATATGCTGTTATTAACTGTGGCCAACATCTATACATATTATTATTGAAATAATCTTTCCCATCTGACTCATTATTCTTATTATCCTACATTGTTCAATCTATGATCACCCTTTCCTAATTCTACTTTATCTCAGATCAGTTTCTATGTTCTTCTTGATAAGATGGTGCCTAAATGTCATTGAAAATGTGTCCTCCAGGTTCATACAGATTAAAGTGATATTCAGTCTATTGTGAACAGATCAGGAGCAAAAATGGAATAAATGTAATCATTGTTACTCCAGGTTCTGTAGAAATAGCTCAGTGGTTAAGAGAAAATATTGTTTTAGGAGGAGGTCCAGGTTAAGTTTCTGATACCCACAATGTACACCTCATAACGACATGTACTTACAGAAACCACAGTATAAATTTGGCCTCCATGAGCAGTATAGTACTCCCACAAACACATATATACATAAATAAAGATAAATGTTTTAGAAAAATTGCTAATCTAATGTTATGAAGTAGTCAAAGAGAGAGTTCTTTTGTTGAGTACAGGTATGTAATAGATTTAAATGTTAATATTTCAAGAACACATTCCTCATTTTGATTAATAAATATTATACTTGAGTCAACACGATTCACTCATATAGATAAGGATACTATCTCTCAAGGAGATCAGTGTTATTTCTCATTTCAAGAACAACTCATTTCCATTACTTGTCTGAAATTTGGGTTCACAAGATAGCACATGGATCAGACAACACAGAACTGAGAGAGGATGTTCTCATGTGTGGACATCTTTCTAACCCCATCCACTGATTAGCCTCCTTCATCTTAGGAATATATGTAAGCAGATTAGGTGGCATAAAGCCAACATCTCTTATCTCCAAAATGATAGGAATTAAATCCAAAAGTCTTTATTGCCTATAACCAATTGTATGAAAGACAATTACTAAAAGAAAGAATAAAAAGTACTATTATGAAGATGGAAAGGGACCTTCCAGTCCAGGCTGCTTTAACTTGGGCATGAACCCTGCAGTCAGTTCGGTAACACCCAGAGGAAGCAACACTTCCAGGTTCTCTAGCATGCCCTGGATCATAGACCGAAGGTGAGGAGGGCGTAACATCTGTCCCAACACTACCAGGCATAACTAGAACCAGAAGAATCCTGGGACACAGGAACTCAGCCTGACCAGTGGCATGGGTATCTTCAGGTCTGGGCTGATTTACCTTGGGCATGAACTCTGCAGCCAGTCCCATAACACCTAGAGGATGCTCCACTCCTAGGCATTCTAACATGCCCAGGATCACAGGATCCCAGGACATCAGGAGCTTGGTCACACCAGGATCTCAGGGCCCCAGAGGCAGCTTGACACCCAGAGGTCTGACAAACCCAGGACCTTAGGATCACATGGTGCCAGAATCACAGAACCAGAGAGACAGCTGTACTCTAAGGAGTTATAACATAACCAGGATCACAGCAAGGACAGACTCCAGGCAGATATAGTGAGGCCAGGTAGCCCTAGAAATAATCAGATGGCAGAAGGCAAGTATAAGAACATAAGCAAGAGAACGCAAGGTAACTTGGATTCATCAGAACCCAATTCTCCCACCATAGCAAGTCCTAGATTCACCATCACACCAGAAAAGCAAGATTTGGATTTAAAAATCTTATCTCATGATGCTTATGTCATCTTGATCTTATATCAAGGTGGATATAAATTACTCCCTTAAATAAATACAGGAGAACACAGGTAAACAGCTTGAATTCCTTAAAGAGGGAACACAAAAATCCCTTAAATAATTAAAGGAAAATACAATCAAGCAGGCAAAGGAAATGAACAAAACCATCCATGATCTAAAACTGGAAATAGAAACAATAAGGAAATCACAAAGTGAGACAATTCTGGAGCAAGAAAACCTAGGAAAGAAATCAGAAGTCAAAGATGCAAGCATCACCAACAGCATACAGGAGATAGAAGAGAGAATCTCAGATGCAGAAGTTAACATAGAAAACATTGACATGGCAGACAAAGAAACTGCAAAATGCAAAAAGCTCCTAACCCAAAACATCCAGGAAACCCAGGAAACAATGAGAAGACCAAACATAAGGATAACAGGTATAAAAGAGAGTGAATAGTCACAACTTAAAGGACCAGTAAATATCTTCAAAAAATTATTGAAGAAAACTTCCCTAACCTAAGGAAAGAGATACCCATGAACATACAAGAAGCCTATAGAACTCCAAATAGACTGGACCAGAAAAGAAATTCTTCCTGTCAAATAATAGTCAAAACAACTAATGCACTAAACAAAGAAAGGATATTAAAAGTAGTAAGGGGAAAAGGTTAAGTAACATACAAAGGCAGACCTATTAGAATTATACCAGATTTCTCACCAGAAACTATGAAATCTAGAAGACACTGGGCAGATGTCATACAAACCCAGAACATAAATGCCAGATGGGGCTACTATACCCATCAAAACACTCAATTACCATAGACAAAGGAACCAAAATATTCCATGACATAGCCAAATTTACACACTATCTTTCCATAAATCTGGCATTACAAAGGATATTAGAGGGAAACAAACACCAACACAAAAAGGGAAACTACCAAGAATAGACAAATGGGACCTCATTAAATTACAAAGTTTTTGCAAGGCAAAAGACACTGTCAAAAAGACAAAGCGGAAACCAACTAACTGGGAAATGATCTTTACCAACCTTACATCCGACAGAGGGCTAATATCCAATATATACAAAGAACTCAAGAAGTTAAACTCCAGAGAGGCAAGTAACCCTATTAAAAATGGGGTACAGAGCTACACAAAGAGTTCTCACCTGAAGAATATCTAATGGCTGAGAAGCACCTAAAGAGATGTTCATCATCCTTAGTCATTAGGGAAATGCAAATCAAAACAACCCTGAGATTCCATCTCACACCAGTCAGGATGGCTAAGATCAAAAACACAGGAGACAGCAGTTGTTGGCGAGGATGTGGAGAAAGAGGAACACTCCTCCACTGCTGGTGGAATTGCAAGCTGGTACAACCACTCTGGAAAGCAGTCTGGCGGTTCCTCAGAATACTGGGCATGACACTCGCGGAGGATCCGGCTATACCACTCCTGGGCATATACCCAGAGACTTTACCTGCATGCAATAAGGACACATGCTCCACTATGTTCATAGCAGCCTTATTTATAATAGCCAGAAGCTGGAAAGAACCCAGATGTCCCTCAACGGAGGAATGGATTCAGAAGATGTGGTATATCTACACAATGGACTACTACTCTGCAATTAAAAACAATGAATTCACGAAATTCCTAGGCAAATGGTCAGATCTTGAAAATATCATCCTTAGTGAGGTAACCCAATCACAAAAGAACACACATGGTATGCAGTCACTGATAAGGGGATATTGACCCAGAATCTCGGAATACCCTAGACACAATCCGCATATCAACAGATTTCTAAAAAGAGGGAAGGAGAGACCCCTGGTCCTGGAAAGACTGGATGTAGGGGAACGCCAGGACAGAGTAACGAGAGGGGGTTGAATGGAGAAAAGAGGGAGGGAAGGGGGCTTATGGGACTTTCGGGGAGGGAGGAAACGGGAAAGGGGAAGGGATTTTGAATGTAAATTAAAAAAATAAAATAAAATAAAAAAAAGACAACTTGAAAAAAAAACAAAAAAAAGGGAAACTACACCCTAGAAAAAGAAAAAAGCTAATCTTTCAAGAAACTCAAAATAAGATAGCCACACAAACATAATTCCACCTCTAGCAACAAAAATAACAGGAAATAACATTCACTTTTCCTTAATATCTCTTAACATCAATGGACTCAATTCCCCAATAAAAAGACATAGGCTAACAGACTGGATATGTAAACAGAACCCAGTACATTGCTGAATAGAGCATATACACCTCAGTGACAAAGACAAACACTACTTCAGAGTAAAATTTTGGAAAACAATTTTGCAAGAAAATGATCCCAAAAGACAAGCTTGGATAGTCATTCAAATATAGAATAAAATCAATATTCAACCTAAAGTTATCAAAAAAGATAAGGATGGACACTGCATATAGGTCAAAGGAAAATGCTACCAAAATGAACTCTCAGTTCTGAAAATCTGTGTTCCAAATGCAAGGGCACCCACATTAATTAAAGAAACTTTACTTAAGCATAAAGCACGCATCACACCCCACATAATAACAGTGGGAGACTTCAACACCCCACTCTCAGCAATGGACATATCATGGAAACAGAAACTATAGAGAGACACAGTGAAACTAATGGAAGTTATGAACCAAATGGATCTAACAGATATTTATAGAACATTTCACCTTAAAGTAAATGAATATCTATCCTTCTCTGCACCTCAAGGTACCTTCTTCAAAATTGACAATATGATTGGTCACAAATCAGTCCTCAACACATACAAGAAGATTCACATAATCTAATGCACCGTATCAAATCACCACAGACTAAGGCTAGTCTTTTTTTTTTTAATTTACATTCCAAATCATTTCCTCTTTCCCGTTTCCTCCCTCCCCGAAAGTCCCATAAGCCCCCTTCCCTCCCTCTTTTCTCCATTCAACCCCCTCTCGTTACTCTGTCCTGGCGTTCCCCTACATCCAGTCTTTCCAGGACCAGGGGTCTCTCCTTCCATCTTCTTAGAAATCTATTGATATGTGGATTGTGTCCAGGGTATTCCAAGATCCTGGGTCAATATCCCCTTATCAGTGACTGCATACCATGTGTGTTCTTTTGTGATTGGGTTACCTCACTAAGGATGATATTTTCAAGTTCTGACCATTTGCCTAGGAATTTCGTGAATTCATTGTTTTTAATTGCAGAGTAGTATTCCATTGTGTAGATATACCACATCTTCTGAATCCATTCCTCCGTTGAGGGACATCTGGGTTCTTTCCAGCTTCTGGCTATTATAAATAAGGCTGCTATGAACATAGTGGAGCATGTGTTCTTATTGCATGCAGGTAAAGCCTCTGGGTATATGCCCAGGAGTGGTATAGCCGGATCCTCCGGGAGTGTCATGCCCAGTTTTCTGAGGAACCGCCAGACTGCTTTCCAGAGCGGTTGTACCAGCTTGCAATTCCACCAGCAGTGGAGGAGTGTTCCTCTTTCTCCACATCCTCGCCAACAACTGCTGTCTCCTGTGTTTTTGATCTTAGCCATTCTGACTGGTGTGAGATGGAATCTCAGGGTTGTTTTGATTTGCATTTCCCTAATGACTAAGGATGATGAACATCTCTTTAGGTGCTTCTCAGCCATTAGATATTCTCCAGGTGAGAACACTTTGTTTAGCTCTGTACCCCATTTTTTAATAGGGTTACTTGCCTCTCTGGAGTTTAACTTCTTGAGTTCTTTGTATATATTGGATATTAGCCCTCTGTCGGATGTAAGGTTGGTAAAGATCATTTCCCAGTTAGTTGGTTGCCGCTTTGTCTTTTTGACAGTGTCTTTTGCCTTGCAAAAACTTTGTAATTTAATGAGGTCCCATTTGTCTATTCTTGATCTTAGAGCATAAGCTATTGGAGTTCTGTTCAGGAAATTCTCCCCTGGGCCCATATGTTCAAAGTTCTTCCCTAGTTTCCCTTCTATTAGTTTCAGTGTGTCTGGTTTTATGTGGAGATCTTTGATCCACTTAGAATTGAGCTTAGTGCAAGGAGATAAGAATGGGTCAATTTGCATTCTTCTGCATGTTGACCTCCAGCTGAGCCAGCACCATTTGTTGAAAAGGCTATCTTTTTTCCACTGGATGGTTTTAGCTCCTTTGTCAAAGATCAAGTGACCATAGGAGTGTGGATTCATTTCTGGGTCTTCAATTCTGTTCCATTGATCTACATGTCTGTCACTGTACCAATACCATGCGGTTTTTAACACTATTGCTCTGTAGTACAGCTTGAGGTCCGGGATACTGATTCCCCCCGAGGTTCTTTTACTCTTGAGAATAGTTTTAGCTATTCTGGGTTTTCTGTTATTCCAGATGAATTTTTGAATTGCTCTTTCTAACTCTTTGAAGAATTGAGTTGGGATTTTGATGGGGATTGCATTGAATCTGTGTATTACTTTTGGTAAGATGCTCATTTTTACTATATTAATCCTGCCAATCCATGAGCATGGCAGATTTTTCCATCTTCTGAGGTCTTCTTCAATTTCTCTCTTCAGAGACTTGAAATTCTTGTCATACAGATCTTTCACTTGTTTGGTTAGAGTCACGCCAAGATACTTAATACGGTTTGTGGCTATTGTGAAGGGTATTATTTCTCTTACTTCTTTCTCAGCCTGCTTATCCTTTGAGTATAGGAAGCCTTCTGACTTGCTTGAGAAAGCACAGGTCCAGATGGTTTTAGTGCAGAATTCTATCAGACCTTCAAAGAAGACCTAACACCAATACTCTTCAAACTGTTCCACAAAATAGAAACAGAAGGAACACTACCCAACTCGTTCTATGAAGCCACAATTACACTAATACCAAAAGCACACAAAGATCCGACAAAGAAAGAGAATCTCAGGCCAATCTCTCTTATGAATATCGATGCAAAACTACTCAATAAAATTCTTGCCAAACGAATCCAAGAACACATCAAAACGATCATTCGCCACGACCAAGTAGGCTTCATCCCAGGGATGCAGGGATGGTTCAATACAAGGAAATCCATCAATGTAATCCACTACATAAACCATCTCAAAGAAAAAAACCACATGGTCATCTCATTAGATGCTGAGAAAGCATTTGACAAAATTCAGCATCCTTTCATGCTAAAGGTCTTGGAAAGATCAGGAATTCAAGGCCCATATCTAAACATAGTAAAAGCAATTTACAGCAAACCGGTAGCCAGCATCAATCTAAATGGAGAGAAACTTGAAGCAATCCCACTAAAATCAGGGACTAGACAAGGGTGCCCTCTCTCTCCATATCTTTTCTATATAGTACTTGAAGTTCTAGCTAGAGCAATTAGACAACAAAAAGAGGTCAAAGGGATACAAATTGGGAAGGAAGAAGTCAAACTATCACTATTTGCAGACGATATGATAGTATACTTAAGCGACCCAAAGAACTCCACCAGAGAACTCCTACAGCTGATAAACGACTTCAGCAAAGTGGCCGGATATAAAATCAACTAAGGCTAGTCTTAAATGGCAACAAAAACAACCGGAAGCATACATACACATGGAAGCTGAACAACGCTCTACTCAATGATAACTTGGTCAAGGAAGAAATAAAGAAATTAAAGACTTTTTAGAATTTAATGAAAATGAAGGTACAACATACCCAAACTTATGGAACACAATGAAAGCAGTGGTAAGAGGAAAACTCATAGCTATGAGTGCCTCCAAAAAGAAACTGGAGAGAGCTTACACTAGCACCTGAACACCTGAAAACTCTAGAACAACAAGAAGCAAATATACACAAGAGGAATAGATGGCAGGAATTAATCAATCTAAGGGATAAAATCAACTAATACAAACAAAAAGACCTATACAAAACCAGGAGCTGAATCTTTAAGAAAATTAACAAGATAGATAAACCCTTGGCCATACTAACCAGAGGTCACAGAGACAGTATCCAAATTAATAAAATCAGAAATGAAAAGTGAGACAGCAATAGAAATTGTCGAAATTCAAAAATTCATCAGATCCTACTACAAAAGCGTATACTCAACAAAATTAGACCATCTGGATGAAATGCACAATTTTCTAGACACATACCTTGTGCCAAAGTTAAAACAGGATCAGTTAAACCATGTAAACAATCCCATAACCCCTAAAGAAATAGAAGTAATCATTAATAATTTCCCAACCAAAAAAAGATCAGGAACATTTAGGTTTAGTGCAGAGATCTATCAGACCTTCAAAGAAGACCTAATACCAATACTCTTCAAACTGTTCCACAGAATAGAAACAGAAGGAACACTACCCAATTCATTCTATGAAGCCACATCATGCTTATGCCTAAATCACACAAAGACGAAACAAAAAAAGAGAATTTCAGTCCAATTTCTCTTATGAACATTGATGCAAAATGCTCAATAAAATTCTTGCCAACAGAATCCAAGAACACATCAAAACGATCATTCACCGCAATCAAGTAGGCTTCATCCCAGGGATGTAGGTATGGTTCAATATATGGAAATCAATCAATGTAATCCATTACATAAACTCAAAGAAAAAAAACTACATAATCATTTCTTTAGATACTGAAAAAGCATTTGACAATATTCAGCATCCCTTCATGTTAAAAGCCTTGAAATATCAGGAATTCAAGGCCTGTACTTAAACATAGTAAAAGCAATATACAGCAAACCAGTAGCCAATATCAAACTAAATGGAGAGAAACTTGAAGCAATCCCACAAAAATAAGGGACTAGAAAAAGGCTACCCATTCTCTCCCTATGTATTCAAAATAGTACTTGAAGTTCTAGCTAGAGCAATTAGACAACAAAAGGAGGTCAAAGGGATACAAATTGGAAAGGAAGAAGTCAAAATATCACTATTTGCATATGATATGATAGTATACTTAAGTGACCTCAAAAATTCCACCAAAGAACTTCTAAAGCTGATAAACAACTTCAGGATTATGGCTGGATATGAAATTAACTCAAACAAATCAGTAGCCTTCCTTTACTCAAAGGATAAATGGCCTGGGAAAGAAATTAGGAAAATGATACCCTTCAAAATAGTCACAAATATTACATACTTTGGTGTGACTCTAACTAAGCAAGTGAAAGATCTGTATGACAAGAACTTCGTCTCTGAAGAAAGAAATCAAAGAAGGTCTCAGAAGATAGAAAGAGCTTCCATACCCAGTGCTTGGCAGGAATATTAAAATAAAAATGGCCATCTTGCCGAAAGTAATCTATGGATTCAGTGCAATCCCGCTCAAAATTCCAATTCAATTTTTCATAGAGTTAGAAAGAGCAGTTTGCAAATTCATTTGGAATAACTAAAAACCCAGTATATCATAAAATGTTCTCAACAATAAAAGAACTTCTGCAGAATCAATATCCCTGATATCAAGCTGTATTACAGAACAATAGTGATAAAAACTGAATGGTATTGGTACAGAGACAGGCAGGAAGATTAATGGAATAAAATTAAAGACCCAGACTTGAACCCACAAGCCTATGGTTACTTAATCTTCAGTAAAGGAGCTAAAACCTTCCAGTGTAAAGAGACTGCATTTTCAATATCCTTAATCATCAGGGAAATGCAAATCAAAACAACCCTGAGATTCTACCGCATACCAGTCAGAATGACTAAAACCAAAAACTCAGGTGACAGCAGATGCTGGAAAGGATTTGGAGAAAGAATAACACTCCTCTATTGCTGTTGGAATTGCAAGCTGGTACAACCATTCTGGAAATCAGTTTGGCAGCCCCTCAGAAAATTGGACATAGTACTACCTGAGGACCCTGTTATACCACTCCTGGGCATATACCCAGGAGATACTCCAACATGCAATAAGGACACATGCTCCACTATGTTCATAGCAGCCTTATTTATAATAGCCAGAAGCTGGAAAGAATCCAGATATTCTTTAACAGAGGAATGAATACAGAAAATGTGGTACATTTACACAATGGAGTACTACACAGTTATTAAATACGATTAATTCATGAAATTCTTTGGCAAATGGATGGAACTAGAAATTATCATCCTGAATGAGATAACACAATCACAAAAGAACTCAGATGATATGTACTCACCGATAAGTGGATATTAGCCTAAAAGCTCAGAATCCCCAAAATACAACTCACAGACTACATGAAGCTCAAGAAGAAGGAAGATCAAAGTGTGGGTGCTTTGATCTTCTTAGAAGGGGAACAAAACACACATAGGAGTAAATATGGAAATGAAGTGTAGAGCAGAGACTGAAGGAAAGGTCATCCAGAGACTGTAGCACCTGGGAATTCATCTCATATACTGCTAATAACCCTGATACTATTTTGGATGTCAAGAAATGCTTGCTGAAAATAGCCTGATATGGCTGTCTCCTGAGAGATCCTGCCAGAGCCTTACAAATACAAAGGTGTATGCTCACAGCCAACCTTTGGACTGAGTGTGGGGTCCCCAAAGGAGGTATTAGGGAATGGACTGAGGAGCTGAATGGGTTTGAAACCTCATAGGAAGAACAACAATATGAATCAACCAGAACCCCGAAAACTCCAAGGGACTAAGCCATCAACCAAGGAGTATACATGGCTCCAGCTAAATATGCTGCAGAGGATGGCCTTGTCAGGTATCAATGGGAGGAGAGGTCCGTGGTCCTATGATGGTTTCATAGATACCCTAGAGTAGTGGAATTGAGGATGGGGAGGTAGGAGTGTGTTGAGTGGAGGAACACCCTCATAGAAGCAGGGAGAGGTAGGATGGGCTAGGGGGTTTCCAGTAGGGAGAGAAACCAGGAAAGGGAATATCATTTGAAATGTAAATAAAGAAAATATCCAATAAAAAAAAAACAGCTGATGGGGATAGGACTACTAGGGTTGACACAGGTCAGTTCAGATAGCAACTGCTAGGGCCCTTTCTAATAATGTCGGGCAATTTACAGGGTCAGTACTAGTAGTAATGATAGGACCAAATCTTAATTATTGTCTGGGTCTGGTACTCTCTGTGACCAGTGATAAATTGTGAACTCTTTAAACCCTTTGGAATCCAGCCAGAAAGAAAAGGAAAGAGAGAAAATTTATACACTTGTTCACAAATTCTGTGCATGAAGCAAATCAGGTCCAACAACTTCACATATACACAGAGAGAGAGACAAACAGACACAATGAAAGCATGGACCAGAGCACCAACAAGCAGGCTCCAACTCTTTAGCAGACAGACAGACAGACAGAGACTGACATACAAACACACAGACATATATACATTTTCAAACTGAAGGAATGGAGCAAAGTTTCAACAAGCAGGCTCCAACCTTTTAAATAGACATGTATATACCTATATGGATTTGATGAATGCAGCAAATGCTACTGAATTGGTTCCAACAACACTATATATACATACATATGCACATACATGCATACATACATACATACATACACACATACAGATTTGATAGGTATAGCAAAACTACAATGACATTATTTTTCTCCCATGACTTATATAAACCACCAAAGTACTCCAAAATTACAATGTAAATTACATTGTAGTTTTCTTTTACTAAATGAATATAAAATGTCAAAACGTTCTCCAATACATTTCCATGAAAAATTATTATGTAGTTCATGTAAAGAAAACAAATTAGTCGGGCCGTGGTGGCGCACGCCTTTAATCCCAGCACTTGGGAGGCAGAGGCAGGAGGATTTCTGAGTTCAAGCCCAGCCTGGTCTACAGAGTGAGTTCCAGGACAGCCAGGGCTACACAGAGAAACACTGTCTTAAAAACCAGAAAAAAAAAAGAAAACAGATTAACCCAAGAACCCATGTATATTCATTACTAAACAACATTTTAGATTCACATAGTGTGAGCAAGCAAGGTAATTTTTCAGTCACTTTTTCTTATTTGGAAGCAGCAATTCAAAGTTATAAAATAAGTATCAATTATTTTATTGTTTATCTTAAATTTAATCTTACAAAAATTTTAATTGAATCAAAAACTTAAACTGTTAAATAAAAACTCATTTCTACTTTAAATACAAAGAATTCACATCAACTTCTCAAAAACTTTTATTAAATCATATTAGGGTACTGATGGCTAAAATAGGTATAAGAAAATCATTACCTTAATCACTATATCACCTTCAACAAATACATCATATCAGATAGTGCTGCCAATATTCTTGTTCCTGACCTTTAAAAACCTAGCTTAACTTAAAAGTGTTTTTTGTTCAGAACTTCAAATCGTTTCCTAAGATTGATGTTTGTGCTAACCACTGGATCACATTCCATGAGTTCTAAAGCAGTTTGTTGTATCTCATGCATGGCCCTTGACAGTCTACAGAGCAAGTTCCAGGACAGGTAGAGATCCAAGGTAACTAGGATTACACAGAGAAACCTTGTCTTGAAAACAAAAATTCCAATAGAAAAATAAATAAATAAATGAATAGATAGATAGACGGATACATACATACATACATACATACATACGTACATACATACATACATACCCAAGTTTGAGTAAGTGAACTTAAACTAATTCCATCACAACTTGCACGGGATGGCTGTCTCCCTAATGTTAAGACCTGTCTCCATCACTGTCATTCAGAAGTTAAAGATTATGCATAACAAAACAAGAAACTGAAAGCCAAGGTATCCAATCACAAGTAACAGACCCAGACCCACAGACTGTGAGGCCTGACTCTACAGATTGGAGCCCTTTACTTTCTTCCCTGGGGTTTACGTTACCAAGGCATGGAGCAAAGCTCTACAATATCTGTTCTCTATGGTGGTAAACATCTGAAGGAACAGGTTCCCCATATTCATGCCTGCCTTTCTCTCCACTTCTTGCCATAATGTGGACTAGTCCAGTTTATTTTGTATTCCAGTTAAGAAAATTCAAGACCAGCAGCATATTACTGCTTATTCTGAAGTGTTATGAACAGGTGACCTCCAATGCCTCACCAATGCAAAAATTATATTTAGGAATTTTGGTTTTTATGCGCTATAAACTATGGGGAGAGAAAGAGAAAAAACTACATATATAACTATAGATTGACAGAAACCAAGGGTTATATAAGCTAGTTCCCATGCACCATGTTCCTAAGTAGCAAGGAGGATTGCTTGATGCTAGTGACATGGGAAACAATTCAGACTCTTGGGACTTTATTTAGATAAATATGTGAGACCAATTGGACTAAATGTCTGGGTTGGGCTTCCTTTCAATCTATTTTCCAAACAAGATAACAATAGAACTGGCTCCACAGACACCATGAGAATAATTTTATTACTTCCTTAAGCCTTATGTCTGATCACTAAGAGCCCAATTCATCCTAAATACTCTTCTGGAATATACAGAGTTATAAAAATGCACATAGGACATGGGACTCTGTTCTGCCTGAACTTCATGAACATGGGTTCATTTACTGTAAACATCCTCATGTTATTCTTCCTAGCCCTGAACAGTATGAATCCTACAACTTCCGGGTTATCTATAATTTGAACTCCAGACAATACCAGAAAAATGTTGCTTATTTTACTCTCCAAGTAGTCTAAAAACCACAAGACAAATTTCTGTCACCAGGAGGGCAAACTGGAAACCTTGTCCAGTGCTTCCTTTTATCCTCTCAGGAACCTCCCCAAATGCAAAGCAGCCCGCAGGCTCAGGCTGAAAGCCCATACCTATCTGAGAAGCCCCATCCTCTTCTCATTAGAGCCTCCATCAGAACATGGCTGTCCTGGCGCTGCTCCTCTGCCTGGTGACCTTTCCAAGCTGTAAGTGTTTCAGGGTTTCAGAAAGGAACTCAGAAATGTCAGCTAGGAGATGCACGACTAATGTTGATGTTGCCTGTCCCCAGGGGTCTGGTCCCAGATGCAGCTGAAGGAGTCAGGACCTGGCCTGGTGCAGCCCTCACAGACCCTGTCTATCACCTGCACTGTCTTTGGGATCTCATTATCTGACTATAGTGTACACTGGCTTCGCCAGCCTCCAGGAAAGGTTCTGGAGTGGATGGGAGTAATAGAATATGATGGAAGCACAGCTTATCATTCAGCTCTCAAATCCCGACTGATCATCAGCAGGGACACTTCCAAGGGCCAAGTTTTCTTAAAAATGAACAGTCTGCAAACTGATGACACAGCCACGTACTACTGTGCCAGAGACACAGTGAGGGAATTCCAGTGTGAACCTGCACAAAAACCTCTCTACAGTGATGCTCATGACCAGCAGGGGGCAGTAACAACCACTAGGACATTAGAGGATCATTTCAGAATCTGGTTTGTGGCCTAGGCTGTATGAACATATTCTAGCCATGGTAATTCTCTAGAGCCTACTGTTTATTGTGATACACTATCAAACTTCTGGTTTGTGCACACATTAGAAGAATTTTTAAATGGTTCTATAATATAACTGTTTAATTAGAACAAGTTATTGAACTAGTATTAATCAAGAATACTCAGTGGAACATTGTGTGGGTGAGGACAGACAGGGAAATGTGGTAATAGATTGTTTCTCTCATGAGTGTAGTTTTAGTTACATGTCCACTGTTTTACTTAAATGAAGTTTGAAATCAATTGTATTCATTTTCCCTAACATGGAGTTTTCAAACACATGTTCACAATTTAATGATGACACAGTTATCATTCTTTGCACTAACTCATAATATCTGCTCTCCATATATAAAGAAAATAATATACTGTTATTAACTGTGGCCAACATACATACACATTATTATTGAAATAACCCTTCACCTCTATCTGACTAGACTTCTCATTCTACACTGTCTAGACTATGATCAGCCTGCCCTGATTTCACTTTACCTCAGATCACTTTTTTGTGTGTTCTACAAAATAGGATGGTACCTGTTTATCATTGAAAAATGGTCCTACAGATTCACACAGATTAATGTAACATTAAGTCCATTGTATAGAGAACTGTAGCAAAAATCGAGAAGGTGTATTTTATTTGTTACATCAATTGCCATAGAACCAACTCAGCAGTTAAGAAAACAAACTGTTCATGGAGAACCATGTTATGTTCCTAATGCCCACAATGTGCACCTCATAACTATGTGTAATTCGAGAAAACCCAGTATAAACTTGACTTCAATTACCATTTCACTGCACCAATTAGAAAGATAAGTCCCACCTACCCTCAGCTGACTCTCATGTAATGACCCTCATGTAATGATCTCACTAACCCTAATTGTTTCCTTGACACCTCCACCTGACCTTGAGTACCAAAGAACACCTTAGGTACTCTGTGGCTCTTCTAACAGTCTCTGTCTGTTTCTCTTAGTCTCTGTCTCTGTCTCTGTCTCTCTCTCTCTCTCTCCCTCTCCCTCTTGTCAAGTATGTGCTGGTGCCATGCATGCTATGCTATTACGGCACTGCAGTTTGACTTGAAAACAAGAGTGGGAGGACCCCAGCAGTATTCTTTTTATTGATGGTTACCTTACCTGCCCATTTACATCACATATATCAGGATCTCTTTTGAGTGCCAGCACTTGATTACCAGGCCACATTATCTGATATAGACAGTAAGAAGTAAATACTTGAGTTAATGTTATATCCAGCCACTTTGTTGAAGTTGTTTATAAGTTGGAGGAGTTCCCAGGTAGAATTATTGGGGTTGTTTTTGCATGCTATCATTTCATCTATATGTAGTAATAACTCAACTTTTTCTTTTCAAATTTCTATCCACATTATCTACTTTTGCTGTCAGAGACAAATGCAAATACAGCCATTGTACAGATGTCAGAGACACCTATGAAAGAAGTAGGGGACAGCAGGTGTTGGTGAAGACGTGGAGAAAGAGGAACACTCCTCCACTGCTGGTGGGATTGCAAGCTGGTAAAACCACTCTGAAAAGCAGTCTGGTGGTTCCTCAGAAAACTGGGCATGGTACTACCAGAGGACTCTGTTATACCACTCCTGGGCATATACTCAGAAGATTCCCCAACATGTAATAAGGAGACATGCTCCACTATGTTCATAGCAGCCATATTTATAATAGCCAGAAGCTGGAAAGAACCCAAATGTCCCTCAACTGAAGAATGGATACAGAAAATGTGGTATATTTACACTATGGAATACTACTCAGCTATTAAAAACAGTGAATTCATGAAATTCTTAGGCAAATGGGTGGAACTGGAAAATATCATCCTAAGTGAGGTAACCTAATCACAAAAGAACACACATGGTATGCAATCACTGATAAGCGAATATTAGTCCAGAATCTCGGAATACCCAAGACACAATTCACATATCAAGTGATGCCTAAGAAGAAGGAAGGAGAGGCCCCTGATCCTGGAAAGGCTTGATGCAGCAGTGTAGGGGAATACCAGGACAGGGAAGCAGGAGGGGTTGACTGGGGAACAGGGAGATGGAAGAGGGCTTATGGAACTTCCAGGGAGGAGTGAATGAGGAAAGGGGGAATCATTTGAAATGTAAATAAAGAATATATCTAATAAAATAAAGAAAGAAAAAGAAAGAAAGAAGTACGAGAAATATTGAAGAAACGGAAGGGATGGCAACCCTATAGGAAGAACAACAGTATCAACTAACTTAAACCACTGTGAGTCTCAGGGGCTGAGCCACCAAACAAAGAGCATACACTGCCTGGTCTGAGAACCCAAGCACTTAGGTAGGTAGGAATATGCTACCTTGTCTGGCTTCATTGGAAGAGTATGTTTCTATAACTAAACAAATGTTATGCGCTAGAATACTAGGATACAATGAAGACTCCCTCTCTGAGGCAGAATTGGAATTTGGGGAAGAACTTTTTGAGGGAGGGCAACATTTGGGATGCAAATAAATAAAATAATAATTAAAAATATTTTTTCATTAATTTATGTATTAATGCACTTTACATCCCAATTGCAGCTCTGCTCTTTCCTCAAATTCCTCCCACACAAACCTTCTCCCAAACGTCCCCCTCACCCTTTCCTCTGAGAAACAGGAGCCTGAATCTCTGCTCCATTTTTTCGTTGAGTCTAGGCTGCTGGGAATATCACACTCAGGGATTATCTATACACATATAGTGTATAGCAGTCTTTGATAAGTGCACATATGAATTCAAATTTCTGCTTTCCATAGATTTGTTTCTGTTTGTTTATTCCAGTGTTTCTCTATCCAGATGTGAGTCTCTCTCTCTCTGTCTCTCTCTCTCTGTCTCTCTCTCTCTGTCTCTGTCTCTCTCTCTCTCTCTCTCTCTCTCTCTCTCTCTCTCTCTCTCTCTCTCTACCTCTCCCTCTCCCTTTCACTCTCCCTCTCCCTCTCACTTTCACTCTCCCTCTCCTTCTCCTTCTATCTCTCTTTCCGTGTGTGTGTGTGTGTGTGTGTGTGTACAGATTGACACAAGATAACTTCATCTTTCAATCAGCATGATATTTTTGAGACATGTTCCCTCACTGGGCATTACCTTACCAGATGGTTAAACTGTTGGGCCAGTGAACTACAGTGATCATATTACTAAATATTATGCTACCTTTTTTTTCCTAGAAATGTAATTTCTACTTGGGTGTCACACCCAACTCTTTTTCTGTCCATGGAGATCTAAGCTTTGAGGTTGGATCTCAATCAAAGGCATCTTCATATCAAGAATTTTAACCACATAGGTATCATTTTCAGAGTCATAGTATAGATAAAATTTTAAAAGTAGCATGCACCAAGAAATTAACAAAATGAAGAGCATCACACATGGAAAATGTGATTCAGTTGGGGAAGAGTATCAGATCCAGAAGCAAAGGACCCTGAAGACTTGAGAATCCTGGACTCACAGAAGAAATTCACTTAGGTTCCCTGTTAGAGTAGGTCACTGTGTGAGAACCTCACATGTCGGATCTAGCACTGGCCCAGATGTGGTCACAGGTTACTATGGTGTTCTGTGAGTTCTGAAGAAAATGTACAGAAATGACTGGGACTAAAATATATGAGGTTGCAACACCAAGACTATGAGGACTATGGAACCAGTGACAGTCATTGAGCTTCAGTTAGCTGCAGCAACTCCTCACAATTACATTGCAGAGCATGTCTTTCCTTGCTTTCTATTTCTTAGTTTTTTGCTCATGTATTTCCTCTCATCAAAGAGATCTAAATAATTTATAATATCTTAACTAATTTTTTTCAGTAAATATTACTTCAATAAATTATGTTATATTCAACTCTATAATTTCATTTTCTTTTCTCAAGGATCATTTCTATGGTTCTTATTTACACTGTTCCTCCAGCAACTGTAATGTGTAATTCCTCTGAAAAAAATCTATACAGTTTTTTATTTGAAGCTCAGATGTACTCGGGTTATATATTGGGATTTTTCAGAACTCAAGAAGAATCTGTGAGTCCTTCCCAGTGTCAGTTTGGGATTCTGTACACAGATTATAATGAAGGAGTATATGGAACTCAGTAGATGATTTATTTTCAATTGAATCAGGATGATACCTGAAATCTAACTGATATGTATCTGCTAACATTGCCTTCAAATTGTGCCACTTGTGATGTTGGAATAACAGTGTCTGGTGCCTGGAGCCAGTCCTGGCAGAGGTGTTTCTTTCTTCTTGGTTCTGCTTGAGACAGCAGAGGGGGGAAGAGCTTCAGCAGGGTACAACTCTGTGTTATGAATTTCTAGAGTAAGGCTATGTCTTATGGAAAATTTAGGGTTGTTGTTTAATAAAAAGTGTACTTACCTAAGTCCAAGTTACTATGCTAATGTAGCTGACCTGCCTTCTGCTTTCCTCTGAAGCCTGAGACTGCAGTCTCAGTCACTTAACACCTCATCCTAAAACAGCAGGAAATTAAATAAAGGATTAGTTACTAGAGCCTTTTCCCTATTCTCCAGATGCCTCTTGCTTGTCAGGCTAGGGGGAAGTTTAGAGCAATAAACTACTGAACAAGGAGAAGAGAATAACACTCACAGAAAGAAAAACCTTTACATAAGTGAATATGCATAATCTCACATAAGTTCATACACAGATTCATGCAGATCTCATTTATGCAGTTCCACACACATTCAGTTGGGCCCAGCTTGCATGCATTCTCACAATTATATACTTACAGGCACACATGCATACATTCTCACAATCACATGCTTACACACACATCCATACTTACATATGCATTTGGAGCAGAAGACCAAGCACCAGTGCAGGAAGAACTCACTTATTCTGGATGAAAACTGGACTCCAATATTTATTGCATCAAGAAAGAAAAAAGCTTCCACCCTTTAAATACTAAATGTATAAAATCCATGTTTGTAAGAGAAAAAGCTTTGTTTCTCTTAATAAGAATAAGTCTGTCTTGTCCTTCCACGGAATCTGTCCTGTCCCATGGTAAGGAGAAGCCTGTCTGCTCCTTCTGCTCTCTGCAGTGTCTTCTTTTTCCCTCTTTTCTTCTGCGTTCTGCACATTGTTCTCTTAGTTATTTTATGTTACCTATAGTTTCTAAGTTATTCCCCTCTGCATTCTCCTTCTAATCTTGTTCTCTTCTGACTAAAAGCTTCTCCTCAACTCACTTCTTCTCTCAGCTCTGTTTCTCTCACCTAAATTCTTCTGGTCTAACTCTTCTCTTTATACTCAGCCCTTAAACATCTTTCAGAATACATGATCACATGTTACAAAGTTCATCACAAATTCACACAAAATACCAAGTCATAAATTAAAATACAAGTTTACAACAGAGAATGTTTACATGCATATCCATTAGGAGTAATTACTAGCTAAATATCTATCACTTGTCTTCTCTACAGGTTCATAGAAAGTTTAAAACCATAACTAAGTTGTAAGTGAAGTTTTGCATAGATAAAACCAGCCAATATTTTATCTTCTGTCCTAGCACCTATAATAGATCATTAGTTTCCCCTTTATGACCTTTGGTTAATTGTGTACAACCTCATGAAATGTGCTCTGAGTAGGAGAAAGTCTGGTTGCCATCTAAGAGCAATTAACGTGGGACACTTGGGACCCTGGCAGAGTTCTCCTTGCAGTTTGGACTTCAGAGAAGGACCTGGTAGTAGTCCCATTATAAAAGCTTAATAATCACAGATATAATTTTAGAAATTCTTACAGGATCATCATTAAGACTTAAGTTATCTATTTGTCTACATAGCATCACTATAAGACAGTACATCTTCGTGGAACGTCAGAGATCTGCTCCAAACGGGTGTTCTATTACTTATTGATTATTATATATGTATAATAATAACAAGAAAAGCATATTAATAGCAGGAATCTTTCCTAAAATAATTCTCTCACAGTCTTGCTTAATTAGGGCTCACCTGTCACAGATTATAAAATATTTCAAAGCAGGCCATTTTAGGATGATCACCTGCTAGTATATTAGCTTGTCCCATTATGACTTCCTACAGTCTGGGACATCCTGGGATCCTGGAAGCTCTGGAGAAACTGAAAAAATTGAACAGAATGCACCATAAATGCATAAAAGGAAGAGAAAGTAAATCATATATTAAATAACCCAAGTTGAAATTACATAAATATCTATATTTCTGTCCTTTCTACTAATATAAATTTTGAATATAAATACATATGGCATCTAATTCTAGATGACAAGGTGACATTGCGTCCAACACTTTTCTGAATAAGATTTATTTTATCAAAATGTGTATAGTTCATCTATTTCTGGAATAAACTCCATTTTTCTTCTGTGAAAAAAATATTCTCTAGCTCCTTCCTAAACAGTATAAAGGATATTATGTCATTCCACTGAAGGTAACCTATGTCTTCCTCCATCACATATGCCCTGAAGGACACATTTTGTGATTTATTAAACTCATAGTGTCTGCACTGCTCTGATAAGCAGATTTCATGTTAACTGGATAAACACTCAATTTCTCACTTTGTTATATTGATGATAAAACACCATGAGCAAGGCAACTTACAAAAGAAAGGACACAATTCTGCTAATGATTCCAGAAGGTTAGAGTTCATAACACTATATCGAAGCCTTGTCAGAAAGAAAGCCAAGAGATCACATCTTCAATCACAACCAGGAACATCATATGTCTTTTTAAGTGTAAGATTCCTCCCTCATTAACACAACTCATCAACAAAGACACACATCCTAATCCTCTTCCCAGAATGTTCTACAAACTGGAAAGCAAGTGTTCACACCTTTGAGCTTATGAGAACCATTCCCATTCAGACCACCCAACAATGGTGGAAGGCTGCTGGAGGGTTTGCAAGACATAACTTAGTTTAAGAAAGACACCTCAATAATGTTTTCCAAAACACTGGCTCATATTGAAATTCCTACATAAGTGTCTAAGAGACATCCATTCTCCATGTGTTTGTTAGCAATTGTTTCTTTTCATGTATGAAAACATCATTCTTAATGGACAGAGATTAAAGCGAAGCATGGTTTCATTTAGATTTTTCTGATAAGTAGTTTAAAAACTGTTTCAAAATTCTTGTTGACTCTCCTTGAGTGCTTCTTGTAGAAATAGTTATTCCAATAACATTGATGATTTTAATTAGACTGAAAGTTTGTGTGGTTTTTGGCTGTTAAATTCCTTGCAGAATTTTGTGTTAATTCTGCCTCATTAGTCTGTCATCAAATGTGATCATCATCTCTTTTAGGTTGATCTTCACTTTGTTGTTTCCATGATAGTGTGGATAACCATGCTACAATACACAGACACAAAGAAGCTAAGTAACAAGGAGGACCCATGGGAGAATGTTGAATGTCACTGGAAAGGGGAAATAAAATAGACATCTAGGTTAGGTAGATAAAGGGATCTGGCTATGAGAGTTTGTAGTGAGGAGAACAGGACATACCAAGTGATCAACTGGGAGAGAGAACTGGGAGAGAAACCTGAAATGGATGTGTGCATTTCGGAGATAACCTAGAAACCATAAACAATGGAACTTATCAGAAATCTATAAGGATAACACTAGCTAAGATCCCCAACAATAGGGGATATGAAATCTGAAGTTGCTACCACTTGTAACAAGACATAATTTCCAATTTAACATGGATATACCAACAAAACCACAAGACTTTAGGCCCACAAATAACTTGACTCATAGGATGTTCAGAAATAAAGTTGGAAAAGAATCCAAGGGAATATCCGACCAATTAATGACCCAAATTGAGACCCTTGCCATGAGATCTCTCTCACTGTGACACTATTAGTCATATTCTTCTATAATTGTGAAGAGTCTGGCATAACTGTCATGTCAGATCTTTCACCAAGCAGTGAATGGAAACCAATACAGAGACCCACATCCAAACAGAGATTGTGGAATTCTTTGCAAGATGGGAAGAAAGAATATAAGGAGTCATAAAATTCAAAGACATCACAAGAAAACTTACAAAATCAACTAACCACAACCCATAGGGACATACAAAGTCATAAACTTTAACCAAAGTGAAGGCATGGGATAGACCTAGGACCTCTACCCATATGAAACAAGTGTGCAGCTTGGTCTTCATGTGTGACCCCTAACTGCAGGTGCTGGGGCTGTCTCTGTTTCTATTGCCTGCCTTGAGTTCAATTACTCTAACTCAAGTCTAGTAGACACATAGACCAAGCCAAGTTGATATTCATAGGAATACTCCCATTCTCTGAGGAGAAAGGGAGGAGACTGGGTGAATTGAAATGCGAGGGTGGACTGGGAGGAGAGGAAGATGGGAAAGCTTTCATTAAGTTTAAAGTAAATAAATGAATTATTTAATGAAAAATATCAACAATATAATATTATTATTAATAATAATGAACTATTGAATGACTGTTTATAATGTTTAATGCATGAACAAACATTTAAAAATAAATATCTATTTCTCAAATGCAAGATAACTAAAAATAATATGTGCATTCAACATGAGCGCCTTCCTTTTGTAAAAGATAATTCTCTTGGTGAATTCATTCTACAAATTTTCATGAGAAAGGAAAATCTAAGTAGCATAAGAATAAAATAAACTACACAATATTACATTAAACAGATATACAATTACTTGAGTAAGGGGTCTCAAATCAACTTCCCCAATGCTGTGTGAGATATGAATACTTATTCCTTTGGTCCTCTTTCCCACATTTTATAAGGACAATAAAAATATCAGACTAACGCAAATGGGATGTGGAGAGCACAACACCCAAAAAATATTCCTCTAATTCAAACAGTAGGAGTAGCATAATCATAGAGGGTAGTACCCATCAGAAGGTTCATAGGAAGGCTTTCTCCCCAATGTCAAGACCTTTCTCCACCACTGCCACTCACAGTACAACCATTATGCATAATGAAATAAGAGACACAAAACCTGAGGTACCTTATACCACAAACATAGATGGACATTTTCTGACTGCTGACCATGTTGTTTCTTTATGACTTACTCTGGTAGTGTGATTTAACAATGGAGAAAATCACTACAAACTCTTGTTCTCGAAGTTATCAACACCTCAAGTGATTGAATCTCCATGTCCGTTTCTGACCTCTGCCTCACTTTCTAATCTCTGATTTATTTATTAATTCATGAACATAATCCTCAAGACTGGCTGCATGCTACCTCTATGTCCTGTTATAAACAACAGACCTTTCAAACCTATATGAATACATTAGTACATTTAGAAACCTGAGTTTTATGTACTACAAGCTGAGGACAGAGATAAAAAGACAAATATAAAAGTACACAGAGATAATCACATCAATTGCATATACTAAATATTCTAAAGAGCTCCCTAACTGGTTAGATTTTTGAGATGAGTGATGAGAGTAAGACTCACTCAACAGACACAAGCAGAAAGAATTTAAATAGTTCCTGAAGCAAGATTTCCAATCATAAGATCCCTAATACATCCTAAATCTTATTCTGAAAATTTCAGAGATATACATACGCATGCAGGACATGGATCCGTCTTCTGTATACACTACATGAATGTATCTCATTTCCTGTAATTATTCCCATGCAGTTATTCCAAAGCCTGCACAGTGTGACATAGATAATCTCTTCTTTAACTGAAATTGGAATTCAGATTGCAACAGGAAAATGTTCCTGAGTAAACATTGTCTTTTCTTTAAGGAGCATGAGAAAATTTCAGCAAAGCTGAAAGTAAATAGGAAGCCTTGTCCTGTGCTTACTTTTATTCTTGTCAGAACCTCCCCCAATGCAAAGCAACCCTCAGGTTCATACTGACATCACAGGACTATTTCGCAAGTCGACCCTCTTCTCATTAACGCCTCCATCAGAGCATGGATGTTCTTGTGCTGCTCCTCGGCCTGGTGACATTCCCAAGCTATAAGTGTTTCAGGGTTTCAGGATAAGGGCACAGGCATGTAATCTGTGACATGAATGATTAATGGTGATGGTGTTTGTCCTGAGTTCTGCTCTCTAGTTTCATCTGAATGCTTCAGGACTTGATCTGGCTTAGCGTTCACAGACACTGTCCTGCACCAGAACTGTCTCTAGCTTCTCATTAGACCAGCTACTATGTACACTGGATATGTCCATGTACAGGAAAGTGTCTAGGGTAAATGGGAGCAATGTGGATTGGTAAAGCACAGCACATAGTTCAGCTCTCAAATCCCAACTCATCATCATTAGGGGACACATCTATGAGCCAAGTATTCTTTTTTTTTAATTTATTTTATTTATATGAGTACACTATTTCCAGACACACCAGAAGAGGGCATCAGATCCCTTTACAGATGGTTGTGAGCCACCATGTGGTTGCTGGGATTTGAACTCAGGACCTTTGGAAGAGCAGTCAGTGCTCTTAACCACTGAGCCATCTCTCCAGCCCCCGAGCCATGTATTCTTAAAAATGAACAATCTTCAAAGTGAGGGCACAATCATGTACTACTGTACCAGAGACACACTGAGGAAACTCCACTCTGAGCCTAAGTAAAAAGTCTCTCTGTGGAGATGCTCAAGGCAAGCAAGAGGTGATAACAACAAATAGAGACTCCACAGCAACAGTAAAGTATGTTCAGAGTCTAGGTAACTCTAGACTATGATGCATGAGCTTATATTGAATTGGTATAGCCCTGTGTCTTCTTTCTACCCAGGGAACTACTCTAGAGGCTCCTCTCTAGTGCCATATTATAATAAATCTCCTATTTGTCAGGACACTAGATATTGTTAGAATTTTTTATTTACATTTCAATTATGCACTTTATATCCCACTCATTGTCACCCTCCCAGTCACCCCTCCCAAAATTTTTGCCCCATCTAGCTCCCTTTCTCCTCTGAGTGGCTCCCTCTCAATATATACCCCCTATGCTGGCACTTCAAGTCTCTACAAGGCTACATAGTTTATCACTTACTGTGGCCAAACAGGCAGACCAGCAAGAAGAATATATCCCACTTACAGGGAACAAGTTTTCAGATAGCCCCATTCCTTTTGATGGAGGACCGACATGAAAACCAAGGTGCACATCTGCTACATGTGTACTGAGGGGCCTAGGTCCAGTCCATGTATGTTTTTGGTTGATAGTTCATTCTCTGAAAGCCCCAAGGGTCCAGGTTAGTTTATTCTGTTGGTCTTCCTATCTCCTTATGGGCTGAAATCCTTCCTGTTATACTTCTATAACAGAACCCAATCTCCATCTTCAATGTGGTGGTTTGCATCTGTGTGATTCAGTTGGGGGGTAGAGGTTCTTAAAAGGCAGCCATGCTAAACTCCTGACTGCAATCATAACAGATTATCATTACCAGTGTGAGGGTTGGTACTTGTCTATGAGATAGATCTAAGATTGAGCCAGATATTGGTTGACTCTTCCTTCATATCTGCCCATGGGACCCTGAGGCTTCTCGAAAGAACTACACCAAGAGTAATGATGAAGTTTTGAGGATGAAATTGAATACATTATATAAAATCCTGAGATCAGAATACATAATGGTAAATAACACAACTCTAAACAGTGCTGGATTTTTGAAAAATTAAATATGGTAATTAAATTGTGCTACATACTAACAGTGTAAAATGAAACCATATTATTGTATTGATGTTTATCAAGACACCTCATTGTGCTTGCTGCTAGAGACTAGTTGTTAAGATCCACAAGTCACACATCCCTGATATTTGTGCTCTCATCAACCCTAACAGCTGTGAGGCCTGCCCTGTCCCCTACACAGTCCATCTTATGGTCCACACCTCTAATCACAATCTCAGAGGCCTGCAGCCATCAGAGATCACAAAGTGAGAACTCTAACCCAATGCTATGCTTATCAGCGACTCTGGGCAAACCCATTGGCACCAGGTTAGGCCCAGTCCCCTCTTTACTTCATTTTCTGGACAGTAGCTACACCTGCATGCCCAGAAGTCTGCTCCTTCCCAGGAAAAACAGGTCAGAACCACTAGCACCGAGCCCCTTCCCACTATGTCTCCAGGCAAGCCCAACAGTCTTGAGTTCTTCCCTGTCACCTTTGGGCTCCATTTTCCGGACTACAACAATGCCTTTACCAGAGGCCTACAACCATCACAGGCCAACAGTGCTGCCTACATCCATGAAGGCCTGCTGCCACCCAAGTAAACAATTTCTACCTGCAATTTCAGAGGCCTGTTGACATCACAGACTATGATCTCTACCTTAAGCTCCAGAGGTATGCTCCCATCTGGACTACCAAGCCTTTCAACACTAGTGACATGAAGATGCCTAAAGGTCAACATAATAACAGAGTCAACAGGCTCATGTTTGCAAGCACATCTTGGCATCAGCAACAGTTTTGGGGTTTCGGGTCTAGGCATGTATGGGCGCAAAGGTGTGGTAGTCCCTGGATGCCCTTTGTTTTGGTATCTGCTTCATTTGCTGTCCCTGTGTTTCCTTTAGAGAGGAACAATTCTGGATTAAAAACTTCAACATCAGTGGGTGTTCCCATCGCTCCACTGGGGTCCGTGTCTATCTACTAGAGGTAGTCTCTTCAGCTTCTATCTCCCAGCTGTTGGGCATTTTCGCCAATGTCATCACCATTGGGTCCTGGTAGCCAATCACATCCCAGATTTCGGGACACTCTAAAGTTTCCCTTTGTTCCCATCTATTCATCCTCCTAGCCATCCTGGGCTTCTCTCCTGTCTCCTGTTATGGAGAGAAACTTAAAGCAATTTCACTAAATTCAAGGACAGGACGAGGCTGCCCACCTCTCCCTATCTATTCACTATAGTACATGAAGTTCTAGCAAGAACGATAAGACAACTAAAGCAGATCAAGGGCATAAAACTAGAAAGGAAGAAATTAAAGTATACCTATTTGATGATTGGATACGACCCAGAAGTGAACTGAAAAATTCTAGCAGAGGACATCACATTTGAGCAAAAACATACACAACACATTATTGAGTTTCAAAGACATTGCACTATGAAAACATGCATATGTTCACACTGATGTAAGTAAAATATTGAACACATAGCAGAGACAAGAATGCTT
The DNA here is from genome assembly GCA_036184795.1 of Tokudaia tokunoshimensis. Classification (NCBI taxonomy): domain Eukaryota; kingdom Metazoa; phylum Chordata; class Mammalia; order Rodentia; family Muridae; genus Tokudaia; species Tokudaia tokunoshimensis. The sequence goes on along the minus strand of BTHU01000012.1, from coordinate 129,993,431 downwards.
CTCTGAAGTAAAACAAAATTAACAGTATTATGGAGGATCCCTATAAAATGTCTCCTCTTGGATATGCTCTGTGGTTATATTTTTATGAGCAAGTGAAGTATTCCAAGACAGTAGTCTCCTCAGTAACGAATCGTTTCATCACTTGTTTGACATTTGAGGTTGCAGGAGAAAGCCTAGATCATGGAAAACAAAAGAGAGATATAATGGTCTCTTGGGCAGACATCATTCTGTCCTTTATCCTTTGATTGACATTCTTCCTTTTTGTCAGTGCAAATGGACAAAAAAGGGTGCGTAAAGCCAACATCTCCCATCACCAGGGACAAGGAAATTAATGATAAATGATAATAAATGATAAACTACAAAATAACCAATGGAATGAGAACAATTATTGAAAATAGAAAAAAAAACAAAAAACTGCATTGTATGGTTGAATAGAAGAAGGTACCTGTTTCCAATCAACATGAGCATGATCCTGTATGACATTGTCAAGTAATGTGCAGGAACCCATTGCATGTACAGAGATGTCAGGGAGTAACATTTTCATTTCAAATAGATTGTTGCATTTATGTGTTCAATTCCTGATCTCACAGTTGAACTGTCTCTCACTGATGGATGCCCTTTTGGGAGGCCTGAGGTGTGAAGTCACATGAAGATACCCTCATTGAATTGTGTTTGTACGTAGCACAAACATATGGTCCTCCTCCTATGTGTTATCAACATGGAACTTATCCTTGAGTAAAAGTAGGGATAGAAGTTTCCTCGGTCACAGTGGGCTTTATGGATGTCTGCTTAGTTGCAGGTATTCTATGTAGTTTCCAAGTGGGCAAACACCTATGAATCAACTATGCCAGCACAGAAAAACAGTCATTACTTCCCTGTATACTCGTCAATATTCCCTCATATGATCATGTGAGACTGTATGTGGCACAGGTACTGAAAATCTTTATAGTGAAGAATCTGGTAGAGTTCTTGTGGCCTTTTCCCCAAACCTTGCAAAGAGTTTGATTTTTTCTACTGGAAGCAGACCTTCTTGTCTCACTGTTTTCTAAACTCATGGAGAATTTTCTTCAGCTTTTGCTTTTACAGGGCCTTTATCTTCAAGGGTGTATGAGCACACTGTATGCAACATCATTTTATTCTACTTGAAACTCAGCAGATACTCAGTAAATTAATTACATGTTTTAACAAGTACAGGAAAACATTAAAATGGAGTAGAAAAATAATGAATCTGATTTTCTGTATCAAATGGACCTAACATATATCTACAGAACCTTTGACCCAAATAGAAAGGGATATACATTCTTCACAACACCTCATGGAACCTTCTCCAAAATTGACCATGTTGTCAATCATAAAGCAACACTCAACAGATAAAAAAAATGGAATAATACCTTATTAGTCCACCATGCATAAAAGCTGGACTTAAACAACAACAAGATACTCATGTCAACTGAAACAGTCTGAGTGATCTCTGGATCAGGGAAGAAATAAGAAAGAAATTAAAGACTTTCTAGAGTTCATTAAAAAGGAAAAACAATGAACTCAAACAAATGGGCCACAAGAATGCAGGGCTAAGAGGAAAGTTCATGGCACAAAAAAAAATACTCCATAAAGAAATCAGAGTTCTCATACCACCAATTTAAAAGTACATCTGAAAGCTCTAGAAAAAAGAAAGAAACACACTCAAGAGGATTAGACACCAGAAAATAATCAAACGGATGGCTAGAATAAATTAAAAAAAATACAGCAGGGCGGTGGTGGCACATGCCTTTAATCCCAGCACTTGGGAGGCAGAAGCAGGAGGATTTCTGAGTTCAGGCCAGCCTGGTCTACAAAGTGAGTTCCAGGACAGCCAGGGCTACACAGAGAAACCCTGTCTCGAAAAACCAAAAAAAAAAAAAAAAAAAAATACAAAGAATCAATGAAACCAAGAGCTAGTGTCTTTGAGAAAATCAATGTGATAGACAAACTGTTGTGATCATAAAAAGAGAAAGTTGCATAAGAATATAGGTGTGTGGGGGAAGGGGGTGCCACAGCTGGTCCATGCCAAGATATCTCTTTCCCCTGAAGAACCAGACACATGACAGTATAGTATAGAATAAAACTTATTTAGGGCATGGGGAGGGAATTTAAGAGGGTAATAGAGGCAGGGAAAGGCAGAGAGAGGGAGAGAGTAGAAAAGTAGAGGCAAGCCATGACCACATGGAGAGAGGGAGAGAGGGAAGGGGGCAGTGAAGAGCACAAGAGGGCAAGAGAGAACAAGAGGATAAGAGGAAGAGTGGGGGCAAGCAGCCCCTTTTATAGTGGGCCAGACCTACCTGACTGTTGTTAGGTAACTGTGGGGTAGAGCTTAGACAGAATTCTAACAGAAACCCTTAGCCAAACTAACTAAAAGACAAAGACACAATCAAGATAAACAAAATCAGTCATGAAAAAGGAGATATATAACATCAGACAATGAGGAAATAAAAGGAATCTTTAGGTCTTACTTCAAAAGCCTGTATTGCACAAAACTTGAAAAATCTAAAGGAAGTGAGTGATTTTAAAGGCAGATACCATTTATCAAAGTTAAATAAAGATCAGGTAAACTAATTAAAAAGCCCAAATATCCCCAAGAAAATAGAAGCAGTCACTAAAAATCATCCCAACCAAGACAAGACCAGGGCCAGTTGCTTTAGTGCAGAATTATACCAAACCTTCAAAGAAGAGCTAATACAAATACTCCTCAAACTATTCCACAAAATAGAAACTGAAGCAACACTGGCAAACTTATTCTATTAAATCACAGTCACCCTGATTCCTATACCACTCAAAGACGAAATCTTATGAACATTGATCCAAAAACACTGAATAAAATACTCACAGACAAAATCCAGGAGCACATCAGAAATATCATCCACCATGCTTGAATAGCTTCATCCCAGCAATGCAGGGATGGTTCAATATATAAAAATCAATCAATATAATCCACAATAGGAGCAAAATTAAAGAAATTAAATCACATGATTACCTCATTAGGTGTTGAAAAACCTTTGACAAATGTGAGCACCACTTCATGTTAAAAGTCTCAGATAACTTAGAAAGGGGGAACAAAATAGTCATGGGAGGCTGAAGGAAGGAGGTTACTGCGTAGGAGAGAAGATGTGGAGTGGAATAGGAGGTCAGGATCAAGTGTGGGAAGAGACAGGAGAAAGGGCCAGAGGGCCAGGAGAATGAATGGAAATCTGTAACTGGAAATATTAAAAAAGAACAGCAATTCCCGTGCTTCAGCCAGCTATTCTCTGCCTGGCAGTCTTGCTGTCTCTAGCTATCCCCAGTCAGCAGTCTTCCCTTCTCTGCTTTTTCTGTCTCCTTAACTAAGATCTCTTGGTAGGTTGCCTCCATGCCAGCCCAAAACACCAAGTTCCCATGTTTAATCCAGCTACTCTCTACCCACAGGTCTTGCTGCCTCTATCTAGTCCCAATTGGCAGTCTTCTCTTCTCAGATTCTTATGTCTCCTAGCTGCCCATATTTTTCAGTCATAAACCCCCTGTTGTCAGCAGTCCCAAATTCTAGAAACCCAGTAAATCAAAACCCTTGAAGTTTATAATTAACCTTCAGATTTATATATCAATAAATTCTCAATTCACAAGATGCCCACACAATAATTTCAAAGCCAATGATAATGGCACAAGTTGCCCACCTAGATTAGTCAAGTTGTCCCAATTATTCTATCCTTTTATGATATTCATATCTACCTGTGGCTATTTAAAACCATGCAGAATCTGGACCATCTTCCTCCTGCTCCATCTTCCTTCATTCTCCTCCACCTCTCTCCTGTCTCTGCATCTCTGCAACTCGTTGCACCACCTCCCTTTTCACTGTCCAATCAAAGGCTTCTTGTTGTATTAATATGTAATGTTATTGGGCAGGGGAAATTCTGCTTCAGAAATCCACATCTGTTTGTAAAGGAGGGGTGAATCTCAAAAAAGTCCATGAGACCTGGCATAAGGAAGGCTCTCCGGAGTCAATGTCGGTGACCTCAGCTGAGACACCTAAAACTGGGTACATGAAAACTGAAGAGTCTACCTTCTGTTGCCATAAAGAACCTCAAGTCGAGGGATATTAACACCAACCTACTCACAAAATCTTCAACCCAAAACTTGGCTTGTCTAAAAAAAAGTCCAGAGAAAAAGATGTAGCAGAGATTGAAGGAATGACCAAACAGTAGCCAGCCCAAATTGAAACCCATTCTGTGGGCAGGGACCAATCCCTGACATTATTGATGATACTCTGCTATGCTTTTTTAGCATCTACAAATGTAAGTTATACATTAACTTTTTTGAGACTTTGTTTTACACACACACACACACACACACACATAATATATATATATATACATACATATATATTTATGTATACATATATTTGCTTATATACTTTATATTCTTTTCAGAGCCATTCTCCACTTCTCTGAAACAGAGAGAGAGAGAGAGAGAGAGAGAGAGAGAGAGAGAGAGAGAGAGAGAGAGAGAGAGAGAGAGAGAGAGAGAATGTCTACCTTACTGGCAGATTTCCTGGCCTGTTGAGGCATGGAACAATAAGAGGAGGTACAACTGTGTCTCAAGACTAGGGGCTAAATATTCTACTGACCATGATGGAAGGAACAGAGAGCTTTTGGGGATGGGAACAAATGATTTGTGTACATTTTTTGCAAAACTGTTAGCTTGTGTCTTTGCTTCCAATGGTACGTATTATAAGAAGGCTATGAGAAATTTACTTGTTGATGGCTGGTATTCACCAAGAAGCCTTCCAATACCTATCTCTTGCCTCTTTTTTCTATCTTTCCTAAAATCACCTCTCCCAATCGGAGGACTGTTCGACTTCATACCAAATGGGCTGGAACAATATCCCACTCACTGTCCCTCTCCAGGTACTCCTGTCCACAATCTTTCCCCTAACCCCACTCCCCTTATCTTATGAGCAGGTGGGGTTCCTCCAGTGTTTCCCAACCTTGGTACTACAGACCTTGGTACTATATACTATCAACTAGCATAACTGTCCTATGAGATTCTGTACATAGTAACTGACTGAAACAAATAGAGATACCCACAGACAAATGTTGGACAGAATTTGGAGACCATTATAGAAGAGCTAGGTAAGAATTGAAGGCACTGAAGGTGATAGGAACACTACCAAAAACACTAAGAGAATCATATAAGGAAGGAAGAAAGAAAGCCATTAACAGAGTAACATTCTTGGAAAGATCAAGGAAACAAGGAAGACAACTAAAAATAATAAAAGCAATATAGAGTAATCAAATAGCTAACACATCCCATACACATCTGTACCAAATATGCAGCTTGATCCTCATCTGGGTTCCTTAATAAGTATAAAGGGTTCTATCATGGTCTCTGTTCCCTATCATTGGATTCCTTTCCCCATAACTGAACTGCCTACATAGTGGAGGATGTGCCTAGACCTGCAGAATCAAGGCAACCCAGGGTGGAGAGGCACCCAAGGGCCACTCCGTGTATCTCAGAAGAAGGGGAGAGAGCAATGCAGGGAGGGATTACTAAGGGTAAGGTTGGAAAGAGGGGAGAAAGAGACAGCTGAGGTTGTGATACACTGAACAGACAGACAGACAGACAGACAGAAAGGCAGGCAGGCAGTCAGGCAGACAGACAGACAGGCAGGCAGGCAGAGAGATAGAAAGACAGAGATATTGCATATATATACATATGCATGTATATGTATATATATGCAAAAAATAGTGCAGACAAGGATAATCCTCTCAAGGAGAAGTACCAATAGTATGAAGATGACCTCAAAGTTCTCTCCTCTTAAGTGTGATTGTATTTTATTTAAAAAAAATTGAAGTACTCCAACACAGCAGTCTCAGTTTTCTTCTAAAGAACAATTTTTTATCACTTGTCTGAGATGTTAGTCTCCAGGATAAAACATAGATTATGATAAAGAAAAAAAAAAGATATAATGTTCTCTTGGTCTGACATCTTTCTGCCTTCAGTCGTCCTCTAACTGGGATCCTTTCTTTTGATCAATTCATGTGGGCAGAAGAGGTTTCATAAAGCCAACAGTCTCCAATAACAAAAGAAATGGAAATTAAATTCTAAATGAAAAACTGCTGATAACCAATGATGTGAAAGCAATTTACCAAAAAAAAAAGCAAAGCAAAGCAAAGAATAGAAAAGAAAAAAGAATTGTGTGGTTAGAGAGAAAGAGATCCCTTTTCCCTATCAACATGAGCAAAATCCTGTTCAGCATTGGCAAATAACATTCAGGATCCCAGGGAATTACAAATATGTGTCACATGACATAGAAATCTCACATATGGTTGTATACAGATGACAGAAAGTGACATTTTCATTTGAAATAGATTTTTGCATATCTGTGTTAACTTCCTGATCTCACAGTTGCTCTGTCTCTCACTGCTGGAAAATCTGTCAGGAGGCATGAGGTTTGAAATGATGTGAAGACAACCACACTGAATGGTGCTTGTATCTCAGACATACCTATGGTGCTCCCCTCCTGTAATATCAGCATGGACCTTGTCCTTGTTTAAAGGTGTGCATAGAAGTTACCATAGCTAGATTGTTAAAAATAATTTATTGTGGTACTGGGAGCCTTCAAGAATATCTACTAGGAAGCTTGTATTATATTGAGTTTACATGTAGGCAAACATGATGATACCATTACACTGTAAGACAGTAAAACATTCATTGCTTTCCTGAAGTTCCTCTCAATATTCCCTGATGTAATCATGTAAGCATGTATTTGGACAAGATACTGGCAATCTTTAAGCTTCCTAGGTGAGATTTTATGGCCTATACCCATGACCTTGGAAAGAAGTTGAATGAATTTTTCTAATGGAAGAAGAACCTCCTTGCCTCTCTGTTTTCTAAACTCAAAATTGAATGCCTTCTACTTTTGCTTTCAGAAGGCCTGTGTCTTCAAGTGTTGGGAACACATGGTCTGCAACATCTTTGTTTCCTACTCTCTTGAATAATTAAAAGTTTTTAACACATGAATTTAAGATAAAACTTTTTGGTAGTTGTCACCTTCCCCACCACAAATCCTACAACTATCCCATAGTCCTGTAAGACCCATCCAACATCCCTGTTCCTCTACAGAACCCTCACCAATAGGGGATCCAGTGTCTTCTATTTCGACTCCTCATTCCCCTTCACTCAGGACCCCCCAGATCAAACTCGGAGACTCTCAAGAGCCCTCTACTTGTCCAACTAATCCAGGAAAAACATAATAAACGACCTTGGTCTTTAGCTCATAGCACTGTCAACTAGACACACAACCCCATGTGCCAAAGCCACAATATTCTGTACAACTTTTCACAGCACCTCTCTGTCAAGAGTATCTATACTTATGTTTTCACCAGTCAGGAATCTTCAGTTTTGCCATGTGGCCAGAAACTCCATGAAGTAAATTGGCACCTTTCCCTAGTCCCTGTCCTGATCTCCAAAATAAGCCATGAACCCAATTATTACCTACAACTCAACCACTGTTTCATCTAGGTATGAAATACCCCAATGTCCTGCTGTCTGCCTGAAAGATCCTGAGATGACTAACGGAGACCATGTAGTGAACTTGCTAATCATCATTGTTTCATTGGCATGTCCACAAGCACCATCAACCACCTCAGGTCTCTGTACCTATTTTCCCAGACATCTCTCTTTCTCTGCATGTCTGTGTATGTTCACCTGCCATGCTTGTTCTATTATCATGTTTCCAAACTATACATTGAACTACAGTATAGTAAAATTTAAAAAAAAACAAACCTCCATTACTACTCCACTTACTGAGGGTTGATTTGCCAATCCTTTCATATCATAATTTGCAGCAATTCCTGAATATTTTCTTTAGGAACTTATTGTCTTTAAACAATTCAGCCATCCAATAGACACCATTTTTCTCTCTGGAAGAATTATACACTCCACATGTATATGTTTAATATGATCACATCTCTACCCTATTTTCCACTTCAACACCCCCCGTATTTTGGCCAACTCAATCACTCTCAACTTCATGACATTTTCATTCCAGAAATGCTGCACATATGAGCATGTGTGTGGAGCAAGCACTGCAGCATAGAAAATCTACCAGTGACCATATTTTCAAAAAAATAAAAGCCATTTTCTTCCTCTCCAGGAAATATCTATTCAACAACTCCTCAGTAAGAGAGAAGATCTGGAAAATACTTACAAAGTCCATACTAGGTTATGATTGGCTTCGTCTAAGGTGGCACTTACGCAGACAACACCCATCAAGATTGCATGAATGGGATAGGCATGTCCTGTCCACAAGACATTATTTCACAGTGTTCTACCCCAAGTTTTACATGTTAAATTCTCTCCAAGTCCTTTTACTCCATGTCTTTTGAGCCTTGGAGGAATTTAAATGGAACTGGAAAATATTACCTCAAGCAATAAAACAAAGGCTTGAAAGGGAAAACTCTGTCTGTTTCTGTCATATTCAGAACCTTCTTTGTGTGTCAATAGTTCTGAATTCTATTTTGTAGCATTTGAAACTAGAACCCTAGGAAGGGGACACATCTTAAGTGTGGGATAGGTAGAACCAAGGACAAGGGAATATTGATGATGTGAAAGCAAAAGTGAGGTGTGGTGAGGGGAAAAGGAATAGGAGGATAGAAACCAGAGAACTGGTTGAATAGGAAAAAGTCATTCTAAAATTTATTTAAGTACTCTGGTTATACTAATTATATTAATTGCAGAAAATGAAAACTAGCCTAACACAACTTAAAGATAGCCACATCTTACCTGGTGTAAGATGCAAAAAGAAAATGGGGAGGTCTTAAATTGAAAAATGGTGAACTTCAGGATGAAAGACAACTCTATTTGCCTCAAAGAGAAATACGTCTCCAGAGCAAATCCTGAGTGGTAGACAGAATGGGACCGGGAATGTCTCAAGTATAAGATTCCATAAAACATGAGGAAAGCATTCTGTCATAAATAAGCTAATTTTAAAAAATTCCCAAAAGTGAATGAGTTCTGTTACCATAACTTTACAGGTATAACCCTGTCCAAAAGCCACATTAGGGAAATGGCATGAGCAGCCCAGACAGTGGGACAAATTAAGCTCATATCTAGAAACACAATTATGTGTGGTGCTATTTAATTACACATTCACACTAGGAAACACTAGGAAACAGAGCATTTTCTGCACACATGTGCTAAGCAAAACTAAATGAAGTGTGATGAAATCTTAACCAAAACAAAAATGTGAATATAAAACTACCATACTGTGTCAAGCTATGTAACTGACATCAGTGTCTTTGATGTCTTATATCTGCTGTGAGCACTGCCTTCTGCCCAGGTCCAACTTTAGAGCATGCTATAGCAGGAAGATATGCAAATAAGGCTACTCTGTGCCCATGAAAACCAGCCCTGCCATGATCCTGCAACTCGGACAGAGGACACAGCCTGGGATTCCCAGGTCCTCACATTCAGTCATCAGCATCGAATACAGACGGCTCACCATGAACTTCAGGCTCAGCTTGATATTCCTTGTCCTTATTTCAAAAGGTAATTCATACCAATTAGATTCTGTCTGTTGTGTGCACATGAGAAATAGAAAAATTGTTTCTCTATTTAGTTTTGCTTTATTAGTGACAGTTTTCCAACCAGCATTCTCTGTTTGCAGGTGTCCAATCTGAGGTGAAGCTGGTGGAGTCTGGGGGAGGTTTAGTGCAGCCTGGAAGGTCCCTGAAACTCTCCTGTGCAGCCTCTGGATTCACTTTCGATGACTATGCAATGGCATGGGTCCGTCAGGCTCCAAATAAGGGGCTGGAGTGGGTCGCATCCATTAATTGGAATGGTGGTAGCACCTACTATCCAGACACCTTGCGGGACCGATTCATCATCTCAAGAGACAATGCAAAGAACACACTATACCTGCAAATGAGCAGTCTCAGGTCTGAGGACACAGCCATGTATTACTGTGCAAAGCACACAGTGAGTGAATATTACTGTGAGCTCAAACACTAACCTCCTTCAGAGCACTCGAGACCAGCAGGGGGCGCAGAGAGCACATAAAGCTCCTAGTTACTGACAGATTCTATTTGAAAGACCTGGAGGAAAGAGAGGGTGGGACTCCTTGGTTTCTAGGCTGCCTTTATACAAGGATCCTCTCTACATTTATAGTGTGTACTAACCCATGATGTGTACAATATTTTTTCAAATTTCAGTTTTCCTGTTTAATATGTTTTGTTTTCATTCATTTATTTATTATAGTGGCTCTGCTTCTCTTCTCTGTGTTTATTTATGTGTATGAATATGTATATGTTGAGATGAGATTATTTATTCTATCAATCTACACAATAACTTTTAAATACAGTCCATCTCTGGGCCTGGATCTTACCATGGCTGCCAAACCCACTTCCATTTCAGTTGTGTAGAGATAAACACAGATACTTGTACATGTGTGGTAAGAACTTGAAGCACAAAATTATATAAGCAGCCCCATTATAGCTGACTTTTAAGTGTAGGATAACCATAAAATGTTGTAAACAAATTTTGGAAAAAAAAACTTTCCTAAACTGAACAAAGATATAATTATAAACATATAAGAAGCTTACAGAACACCAGTTAGACTGGAACAGTAACGGAAATTCTCTTGCCTCATAATAAACAAGACATAAAACTTACCAAACAAATAGTGTATTTTAATAGCTTCAAGGGTAAAAGTCCAGGTAACATACAAGGGCAGAACTATCAGAATTATATCAGTCCTCACAACTGAGACACAAAAGCTAGAAGGGCCTGACAGTTACCTTGCAGCTTCTAAAAAACTACAGATGCCAACCTAGACAACAATGCCCAGCAAAACTACCAATCACCATTGATGGAGAAAACAAGATATTTCTAGACAAATCCAAATACATTAAGTGAGTGTCCATGTACCCATAATACTTAAGCAAACAAATGACTGATGAGACGCTGAATAAGGATCTACCTCCAAAAGAATATATGTACAAATAGTGTGTGGCTTTACCATAATATTATTCCATTTGCAAATGACTTTTTCCTGTGATTTCCCTGCCAAAAGTTTCATGGAAAAAGAGAAAACCAAGGAGCAAAAGACCAGAGAATACAGATACAAACCATCTCTGAAGAAAGCAAAGAGAAAAATAGTTGAATAATCCAGATAGTGGTGCATACTTTAACTGCAGCACTTGGTAGGCAGAAAGCAGGTATATGTCTATTAGTTGGAGGCTTGGTCCATTGTCAAAGGCCAGCTTTGACAAAACAGTGTGAATGAAGGAAGACAGTGCGTGTAGAATCAGCAGTTGGGGTCCTTGTTAATAACATCTGACAGGGTCAGCAATAGAGCTGGACAGGTCAGTTCAGATAGCAACTGACCGGGCCCTCTCTAATGGTGGCCGTTAGTTTACAGGGTCAGCACTAGGAGTGTTGATGGGAGCAAATTTTAATTATTATCTGGAGCTGGTACTCCCTGTGACCTGTGAGAAATTCTGAACTCTTTAAACTCTTCTTCTACAAAGAAAAAGAAAGAGAGAAAATTTATACACTCCTTCACAAAAACAATGGATGAAGCAAATCGGGTGCAACAACTTCACGTATACACAGTCAGACAGAAAAACAGGCATAATGGATAGATGGACCAGCGTACCAACAAGCAAATTCCAACCATTCAACAGACAGACAGACAGATAGACAGACAAACACACGGACATATATACATTTCCAAATTGAAGGAATAGAGCAAAGCTTCAAAAAGCAGGCTCCAACAATTTTAAATAGACATGTAGATACGTATATGGATTTGATATATGTGGAAAATGTTACTTACTGAATTCGTTCCAATAACCCTACACATATATACATGCATACAGATTTGATAGATGGAGCTAAGTTCCAATATCACTATTTTTCTCCCATGGCTTACATATACCACCAAAATACGCCAAAATTACAATGTGAATTACATTGTATTTTTCATTTACTGAATGAATATAAAAAGACACTATGTTTTCCAATATATTTACATGAAAAATTATTGTGTAGTATAGGTAAAGAAAACAAATTAACCCAAGAACCCATGTATATTCATCAGTAAGAAATGTTTTAGATTCATATAGCGTGAACTAACAAGGTAACTTTTTCTTTCTTTTTTTTTTTTTCTTTTTTGTTTTTTTGGTTTTTGTTTGTTTTTTTTGGTTTTTCGAGACAGGGTTTCTCTGTGTAGCCTTGGCTGTCCTGGAACTCACTTTGTAGACCAGGCTGGCCTCAAACTCAGAAATTCTCCTGCCTCTGCCTTCCAAGTGCTGGGATTAAAGGCGCGCGCCACCACTGCCCAGCACAAGATAACTTTTTCAATCACTTTTTCTTACTGGTAGTCAGAAATTCACAGTTATCAAGTAAGGATCAATTATTTTATTGTTTATCTTAAAATTAAGCTTACAAAAATCTTAATAGAATCACAAACAAACTTTTATATAAAAAATCAGTCACTTCTACTTTAAAACCAAAGAATTCATATCTACTCATCAATATGTTTTATAAAAACATATTAGGATGCTGAGGGTTAAAATGGGTATAAGAAAATCATAACCTTACTTACCAGCCCAGCTTCAACAAGAAAGTCATATCAGCTAGTGCTGCCAGTGTTCTCCTTCCTTGACCTTAAAAACCCCTGGCTTAACTATTAAGAGTATTTTTTATCAGAATGTCAAATAATTTCCTATGATTCATGTTTGTGCTAACCATTGGATCCTATTCTATGAGTTCTAAAGCAGCTTATTGTTCACCATGCATGCCCCTTGAGAGTCTACAGAGCAAGTTCCCGAACAGGTATAGATCCAGGATAGTTAGGACCATACAGAGAAACCCTGCCTTGAAAACAAAAATTGCCATACAAGAATAAATAAATTAATTAATTAAATATATACCCAAGTTTGAGTAAGTGTACTTAAACTAATTCCATCACAACTTGCAGAGGATGACTTTCTCCCTAATGTTAAAACCTGTATCCATCATTTTCTTTCAGAAAACAAAAAATATACAGAACAAAATAAGAAACCCAAAAGCTGAGGACTCCAATTGTAAGTAATGGACCCAGACCCACAGACTCTGAGGCCTGACTTTACAGATTGAAACCAGTCCTTCATTTCTCTTCATTTCCAAGGCATAGAGAAAAGCTCTACAATATCTGTTCTCTATGGCTGTCAACACCTCAAGGCACAGGTTCCCCATGTTCATGGCTGCCTTTCCCTACATCTTGCCATAATGTAGACTACTACAGTTTATTTTGCACTTCAGTTAAAAACATTCAGTACTAGCTGCATGTTATTGCTTATTCTGAAGGGTTATGAACAGGTGACCTACCATCCCTCACATATGCAATAATCAGGGTAATCCTGAGTAGCCTGGAGAATCATCTGAGCCTAATGAGGTGGGATCCGATTCACACTCTTGGGACTTTTTTTAGATAAATATGTGAGATCAATTGGACTAAATATCTGGGTTGGGCTTACTTGCAATCTATTTTCCAAATGAGATAACAATAGAACTGCCTCTACAGACACCATGAGAATAATTTTAATACTTCTTTAAGCATTATGTCTGATCACTAAGAGCCCAATTCATCCTAAATAGTCTTCTGGAATGTACAGAGTTATAAAAATGCACATATGACATGAGATACCTTTCTGCCTACACTTCATAAATGTGGGTTCATTTACTATAAACGTCCCCATGTTTTTCTTCCTAGCCCTGCACAGTGTGAATCCTACAACTTCCTGTTTATCTACAATTTGAACTCCAGTCAGTATCAGAAAAATGCACAAGAAAATTTCTGTCACCAGGAAGGAAAGCAGGAAACCTTGTCCTGTGCTTCCTTTGATCCTCTCAGTAATCTCCTACCCAATGCAAAGCAGCCCTCAGGCTCAGACTGAAAGCCCAGGCCTAGCTGAGAAACCTCATCTCCTTCTCACTAGAGCCTCCATCAGAGCATGGCTGTCCTGGTGCTGCTCCTCTGCCTGGTGACCTTTCCAAGCTGTAAGTGTTCAGAGTTTCCAAAGAGGGACTCAGAAATTTCAGCTAGGAGATGTATGACAAATGGTGATGTTGCTTGTCCCAGGTGTCTGGTCCCAGGTGCAGCTGAAGGAGTCAGGACCTGACCTGGTGCAGCCCTTACAGACCCTGTCCATCACATGCACTGTCTCTGTGATTTCATTAACTGACTATCATGTACACAGGGTTTACCAGCCACCAGGAAATTGTCTAGAATTAATGGGATTAATAAGGAATAATAGAGGCACAGTTTATAATTCAGCTCTCAATTCGCGACTGAGCATTAGCAGGGACACCTTCGAGAGCCAGGTTTTCTTAAAAATGAACAGTCTGCAAACTGATGACATAACCACTTACTACTGAGCTAGAAACACAGTGAGGGAAGTCCAGAGTGAACCTCCACAAAAGCCTCTCTACAGTGATGCTCAGGAACAGCAGGGGGAAGTAACGACCAACAAGGACATTAAAGGATCATGTCAGAATCCAGGAATTTCTAGCCTAGGCTGTATGAGCAAGTGTTTTAACATTAGCGATGTGGACCATTCTTCTAGCCATTGTAATTCTCTAGAGCCTACTATTTAGTGTCATATACTATTAAACTTCTGATGTGTGCACACACTAGAATAATTTCTAAATGATTCTATAATAGTATTTAATGAGAACAAGTTATTGAACAGATATTTATAAAGAAAACTCAGTGAAACATTGTGTGGCCGATGACAGCCAAGGAGAATTGATAATAGATTGCTTCTCTCATGCCTGCTTATTTAGTAACATGTCCACTGTGTACTTAAATGACCTGAGTTGGGTTCATCTTCTCTAACATGGAGTTTTCAAACACATGTGCAGATACAAATGCAGACACAACCAAGTGTTGGACAGATGTCAGACACACCTATGAAAGAAGTAGGGGAAGGAATGAAGGAACAGAAGGGATGGCAACCCTATAGGAAGAACAAGAGTATGACCTAACCTGAACCCATGGGATTCCCAGAGGCTGAGCCACCAAACAAAGAGCATACACTACCTGGTCTGAGAACCCAGGCACTTATGTAGGTAGGAATATGTTACCTTGTCTGGCTTATTGGAAGAGTATGTTCCTATAGCTAAACAAATGTTATGCTCTAGGATCCTAGGATACAATGAAGACTCCCTCTCTGAGGCAGAGTGGGAATTTAGGGAAAAACTCTTGGAGGGAGGGCAACATTTGGGATGCAAATAAATAAAATAATAATTAAAAAGAGATAAATGGTTTTTTCATTAATTTATTTATTTATGCACTTTACATCCCAATTGTAGTCCTGCCCTTTCCTCAAATTCCTCCCACACAAACCTCCTCCAAAACTTCCCCCTCACCCATTCCTCTGAGAAACACAGCCTGCTCTCTGCGTATCTTATCTACCTTGACATATCATGTCACTGCAAGACTAGGCACATCATCTCCCACTGAGGCCAGACAAAGTAGCCCAGGTTAGGAAACAAGTACCACAGGCAGGCAAGAGAGGCAGGGATGACAGCCCCAATTGCAGCTGATGGAGTACCTGCAACAGGAGCAACGTAGTTGGTACATATGTGCAGGAGTTTTAGGTCCAGTCCATGTGTGCTCTTTAATTTTTGGTTCAGTAATGCAGCTCCAAAGCACCCAGGTGACTAAACAACATTGGGTATTTTCTGCTTATGTTTTTGTTGTGTTTGTTTGTTTCTGGAGCCCCTGATCCCTGCAGGTCTCTCAATCCTTCCTCCAACTCTTCCCCCAAGACTCACAGAGCTGGTCTAATGCTTTGCTTTGAGTCTCTGCATATGTTTAGGTTAGTTGCTGTGTAGAGCCTCTCAGAGGATACTTAAGCGAGTCCACTATCTGTAATCATAACAAACTATCATTATTAGTGTCAGGAATTGGTATCTGCCCATGGAATGGGTCTTAGTTGAGACAAACCATGGATTAGCCATTCTCTCAATCTCCACTCCATTTTTTCCTTTGAGTCTGGGCTTCTGTATATATCACTCTCAGGGATTATCTATACACGTATAGTATACAGTAATCTTTGATAAGTCAACATATTTATTCAAATTTCTGCTTTCCATAGGAGATTTGTTTCTTTCTGTATTTGTTTATTCCAGTGTTTCTTTATCCAGACATATGTGGGTTTCTCTCCCTCTCCCTCTCCCTCTCCCTCTCCCTTTACCCCCCCCTCTCTCTCTCCATCTTCCTCCGTGTGTGTGTGTATGTGTGTGTGTGTGTGTGTGTGTGCATGCACACGGACACAAGCTGCCTTCCTCTTTCAATCAGCATGATATTTTTCAGACATGTTCACTCACTGGGCATTACCTTACCAGATGGTTAAACTGTATGGCCAGTGAACTCCAGTGATCATATTACCAGATATTATGCTACCTCCTTTTCCTAGAAATGTAATTTCTACTTGGATGTCACAACCAGCTCTTTTTCTATCCATGGAGTTCAAAGCTCAGATGTTGAATCTCAATGAAAGGCATCTGCATATCAAGAATTTTAACCACACAGGTATCATTTCCACAGTCACAGTATAGATAAAATTTTAAAAGTATCATGTACCCAAAAATTAACAAAATAAATAGCATCACACATAGAAAAACTGATTCAGTTTAGGAAGAGTATCAGATCCAGAAGCAAAGGTCCCT
The DNA here is from genome assembly GCA_036184795.1 of Tokudaia tokunoshimensis. NCBI lineage: Eukaryota > Metazoa > Chordata > Mammalia > Rodentia > Muridae > Tokudaia > Tokudaia tokunoshimensis. Next base: position 129,976,703 of record BTHU01000012.1, on the reverse strand, counting down.
GAAGACTTGGGAATCCTGGAAGCAGGGAAGAAATTCAGTTAGGTTGCCTGTTAGGTTAGGGCACTGTGTTAGAACCTCACAAGTCGGATCTAGCACTGGCCCAGACATGGTCAGAGATCACAGGTTATTATGGTGTTCTGTGACTTCTGAAGAAATTGTAAAGATAGGACTGGGGATAAAATGTGTAAAATGTGTGAGACTGCAGCACAAAGATTATGTGGACAATGGAGCCAGTGACACCCATTGAAATTCAGTAAGCTGCAGGCAACTCCTAACAAACTCATTGGAGAGCATGTCTTTCCTTGCTTTCTATTTATTTCTTAGTTTTTTTGCTTATGTATTTGCTCAGGTCAAAGGGATCTAAATAATTTATATTATTTCAACTAAATTAATTCAATAAATATTATTTTGACAAATTATATTATAATATAATATAAACATTTTTCTTTTCTCCAGGATCATTTCTATGGTTCTTATGTACACTGTTCTGCCAGGAATTGTAATGTGTAATTCCTGTGAAAAAATCTATACAGTTGTTTATTTGAAGCTCAGATGTACTCAGGTTATATATTGGGATTTTTCAGGACTCACGAAGAATCTGTGAGTACTTCTCAGTGTCAGTATGGGATTCTGAACATAGATTATAATGAAGGAGTATATGGAACTCAGTAGATGGGGTTTTTTTTCAATTGAATCATGATGATACCTGGAATCTAACTGATATGTATCTGCTCAGATAGCCTTCAAATTGTGTCACCTGTGATGTTAGAATATGAGTGGGACATCCTGGAATCCTGAGAGCACTGGAGAACCTGTATAAATTGAACAGAAAGCACACTAAATGCATAAAAGGAAGAGAAAGTAAATCATATATTAAATAATCCGAATAGGAATATATAAATATCTATATTTTTGTTCTTTCCACTAATATAAATTTTGGATTCAAATACATATGGCATCTAGTTGCAGATGACAAGGTGACTTTGTATCCATCACTTTTATGAATAAGATTTATTTATCTAAATGTGTGTAGTACATCTATTTCTGGAATAAACTTCTTTTTCCTTCTGTGAAAAAAAAATATTATCTAACTCCTTTCTAAACAGTATAAAGGAAATTATATCATTCCACTGTAAGTAACCTGTGTCTTCATCTATCATGTATCCCCTGAGGGATACATTGGGTGATTTATTAAGCTCATAGTGTCTGCACTGTTCTGATATGCAGATTTCATTCTAACTGAATAAACACTCAATTTCTTTCTTTGTTCCTTTGATGGTAAAACACCAGGAGCAAGGCAAATTACAAAAGAAAGACTCAATTCTGCTAATGATGTCAGAGGTTTAGATAGAGTTCATAAAAGCATAACAAAGCCTTGTGAGAAGGAAAGCCAAGAACTCACATCTTCAATCACAAGCAGTAGCCAGAGAGGGCAATGGGATTGTCATAGGCTTTTTAAGTCTAAGATCCCTCCCACATTAACACAACTCATCAAACAAAGCCACATGTACTAATCCACTTCCCAGAATGATCTACAAACTGGAAAGCAACTTTTCATGCCTTTGAGCTTATGAGGACCATTCTCATTCAGACAACACAATAGTGGAAGGGTGCTGGAGTGTTTGCAATACATGAGTTAGTTAAATAAATACACCTCAATAATGTTTTCCAAAACACTGGCTCATATTGAAATTCCTACATAAGTATCTAAGAGGCATCCCTTCTCCATGTGTGTGCTAGCAATTGTTTTTTTTTTCATGCATGAAAACGTCATTCTTAATGGACAGAGTTTAAAGTGAAGCATGGTTTCATTTGGATTTTTCTGATAAGTAATTTAAAAATTGTTTCAAAATTCTTGTTGGTTCTCCTTGAGTGCTTCTTGTAGAAATAGTTATTCCAATAAAATTGATGATTTTAATTAGACTGAAAGGTTGTGTGGCTTTTTTAGCTGTAAATTCTTTGCAGAATTCCGTGTTAATTCTGCCTCATTAGCCTGTTTGTCAAATGTATTCATCATCTCTTTTAGGTTGATCTTCACTTTGTTGTTTTCATGATTGTGCGGTTAAGCATGCTAAAATCCACACACCCAAAGAAGCTAAGTAACAAGGAGGTCTCATGGGAGGATGCTGAATGTCACTGGAAAGGTAGAATAAATTGGACATCTAGGGTAGGTAGATAAAGGGAACTGGGTGTGAGAGTTTGTAGTGAGGAGAACAGGACATATCAAATGACCAACTGGAAGAGAGAACTGGGAGAGAAAACTGTAATTCAGGTGTGCATGTCTGAGATAAGCTAGAAACCAGGAACAATGGAACTTACCAGAAATCTAAAAGGGTAACCCTAGCTAAGACCCCCAAAAATAGGGGATATGAAATCTGAAACAGCTACCTCCTGTAACAGCACATAACTTCCAATTTAACATGGAGACACCAACAAAGCCCCAAAACCTTCAGCCCATAATTTTTTTGACTCACAGGATGTTCAGAAATAAAGTTGTAGAAGAATCTGAGGGAATGTCCAATCAATGAATGATCCAAATTGAGACCCTTGCCATGAGATCTCTCTCACTATGACACAATTGATTATATTCTTCTATAATTGCAAAGAGGAGTCTGGCATAACTGTCATGTCAGATATTTCACCCAGCAGTGAATGGAACACAATACAGAGACCCATGTCCAAACATTAGACAGAGATTTTGGAATTCTTTCCAAGATGGGAAGAAAGAATCTAAGGAGCCAGAAAAGTCAAAAACATCACAGGAACACTTACAAAAACAACTAACCTCAGCCCATAGGATCTTATAAACACATAACATCCAACCAAAGTGAAGGCATGGGTTAGACCTAGGACCTCTACAAATAAGAAACAAATGTGCAGCTGGGTCTTCATGTATGACCCTAACTGCAGGTGCTGGGGCTGTCTCTGTTTCTATTGCCTGCCTTGAGTCCAAGTACTCAAGCATCTTTTCTAACCATGATAGGAGAAGATGAGCCTAGTAGTACTACATGTAGATTTACCAATCAAAATTGATATCCATAGGAAGACGCTAATTCCCTGAGGAGAAAGGGAGAAGAATAGATGAATAGAAATGAAAGAATGGATGGAAGGAGAGGAAGAAGGGAAAGCTTTCATTAAGTTTAAAGTAAATAACTGAATTATATAATGAAAAATACAAACAATAAAATATTATTGATAATAATGAACTACTATATGAATGTCCATCAAATTTAATCCATGAACAAACATTTAAAAATAAATTATTTCTCAAGTACAAGATAGCTAAAATATGTGCATTCAATATAAACTCCTTCCTTTTTTAAAAGAGAAGTCTCTCAGTGAATTCACTCTACATATTTTCATGAGAAAGGGAAAATCTTAGTAGCATAAGAATAAAATAAGCTACACAATCTTAAATTAAGCAGATATACAATTACTTGAGTAAGGGGTCTCATATCAAGTTCCCCAATGCTGTGTGAGATATGAACATTTATTTCCTTGATTCTCTTTCCCACATTTTATAAGGACAAAAATATCAGACTAATTCAAAGGATGTGCAGAGCACAACACCTGTAAAATAATTCCTCTAATTCAAACAGTAGTAGTGGCATAATCATAGAGGGGAGTACTCAGAAGAGGTTGCATAGGAAGGCTATCTCCCCAATGTCAAGACCTGGCTCCACCACTGCCACTCACAGTACAACCATTATGCATAATGAGATAAGACACACAAAACCTGAGGTCCCTAATACCAGCAACATAGACATTTTCTGACTGCTGAACAGGTTGTGTCTTCATGTCTTTCTCTGGTGGTGTGAATTACCAATTGGGAAAAGCACTGCAAACTCTTCCTCTCTAAGCTACCAACACATCAAGGGACAGGATCCCCATGTTCATTTCTGCCCTCTGCCCTACTTCCTAGTCTCTTATTTATTTATTAATTCATGAACATAATCCTCAAACCTGGTTGCTTGCTCCTTCTATGTCCTATTATAAATAACAGACCTTTCAATACTATATGAATACATAAGTACATTTAGAAACCTCTGTTTTATATACTACAAACTGTTCTAAAGTGCTCCCTCACAAGTTAGATTTTGAGATGTGTGATGAGAATTAGACTCACTCAACTGACATAAGCAGAAAGAATTTAAGTAATTCCTGAAGCAAAATTTCTAATAATAAGGTCCCTATTACATCCTAAATCTTATTCTGGAAATTACAGAGATATACAAATGCATGCAGGCCCTGGATCCTTCTTCTGACTGCACTGCATGAATGTAGCTCATTTCCTGTAATCATTCCCATGCAGTTATTCCAAAACCAGCACAGTGTTACATAAATAATTTCTTCTTTATCTGAAATTGGAATCCAGACTGCACCAGGAAAATAGTCCTGAGTACACATTTTTTTTCTCTAAGAAGCACAAATCAAATTTCAGTCACCTGATAGTAAAATTTGATGTCTTACCCTGTGCATTCTTTTATCCTCTCAGGAAAATTCTTCAATGGAAAGGAATCCTCAGGCTCAGACTGAAAGCCCAGGCCTAGTTGAGAAGCTCCATGATCTTCTCTTTAGATCCACCATCAGAGCATGGGTATCCTGGTGCTAGTCCTCTGCCTGGTAACTTTTCCAAACTGTGTTTCAGGCTTTCAGGATAGGGACTCAGCCATGTATTCTATGACATGCATGATTGATGGTGATGGTGTTTGTCCCAAGTCCTCCAGTCCCAGTTGCACCAGTATGCATCAGGACTTGATCAGGTGTAACCTACACAGACACAGTCCTGTACCTGCACTGTCTCTGGCTTCTCATTATAACAGCTACCATGTACAGAGAGTGTGTCAGTGTACAGGAAAGGGTCTAGAGTGGATGGGAGCAATGTGGAGTGGGGAAGCACAGCATATAATTCAGCTCTCAAATCCCAACTCATCATCATTAGGGGACACATCTATGAGCCAAGTCTTCTTAAAACAGAACAATCTTCAAAGTGAGGGCACAGTCATGTACTACTGTGCCAGAAACACACTGAGGAAACTCTGCTCTAATCCTAAGTGAAAAAAATCTCCTGCTGGAGATGCTCAACATAACCAGTAGGTGAGAACAACGAGTAGAGACTCTCCTACCACAGTAAAGTGTGTTCAGAAGCTAGGTAACTCTGGACTAAGATGCATGAGCATGTATTAAAGTGTTACAAGTCGGTGTCTTCTTTCTACCCAAGGAACTACTCTAGAGGCCCCTCTCCAGTGCAATATTGTATTAAATATCCTATTTGTAAGCACACTAGAACAAATGTTTTTGTTGTTCTTATTGTTAGAATTTTTTATTTACATTTTAATCATTCACTTTACTTCCCACACATTGTCACCCTCCAGGTCATCTTTCCCCCCCAAAAAAATTTCCCCCATCCAGCTTCCTTTCTCCTCTGAGTGGGTGCCTCCCCATGTATACCCTCTACGATGCCATTTAAAGTCTCTACAAGGCTACATACTTCCTCTCTTACTGTGGCCAAATAGACAGCCCAGCTAGAAGAACATGCCCCACTTATAGTTTTGGGATAGTCCCCACTCCATTTGTTGAGGGACACACATGAAGACCAAGCTGTACATCTACTACATATGTTCTTGGAGGCTTAGATCCTGCCCATGTATGTTTTGGGTTGATGTTTCAGACCCTGAGAGCCCCAAGGGTGCAGGTAAGTTAATACTGTTGGCCTTCCTACCTCCTTAGGGGCAGACATACTATTCTTCTATAAGAAATCCTATTCTTCTGTAAGAGTACCCAAGCTCCATCTTGGGTATGGTGGTCTGATTCAGTTGGTGGGTAGAGCATCTTGAATGACAGCCATGCTAGACTCCTGCCTGCAATCATAACAGAGTATCTTTAACAGTGTGGGAGATTGGTGCTTGTCTATGAGATGGGACTAAAATTGAGCCAGATATTGGTTTACTGTTCCTTCATATCTGCCCATTGGACCCTGAAGCTTCTCTAGAAACTTACACCAACAGATATGATGAAGATTTGAGGAAGAAATTGACTACATTATTTAATATCCTGAGATCAGAACACTCAATGGTAAATAAAGCAACTCTATACCATACTGGATTTTTTAAAACTTAAATATGGTAATTTAATTATCCTATATGTTAACAGTGTAAAATGAAACATATTACTGTATTGATGCTTATCAAGAAATCTTATTATAGTTACAGTCAGAGGCTAGCTGTTAAGATTCCCGAGTCAAAAATCCCTGCCACATGTGCCCCCCCATCAAACCCAGCAGCTCTGAGTCCTGCCCAATTCCCTCTGAAGTCCATCATCTGGTCCACACCTGTAATCACAATCTCAGAGGCATGCAGCAATCAGGGATCACAAAGTGAAAACTCTAACCCAATTCTATGCAGATTAGCAACTTTGGGCAAACCCATTGGCACCAGGTTTGGAACAGTCCCCTCTGCACTTCATTTTCTGGGCTACAGCCACACCTGCATGCCCAGAAGCCTGCACCTGCCCTGGACAAAGAAGTGAGAACCACTAGCACCATGCCTCTTCCCACTCTGCCTCCAGGAGAGCCCAGCAGTTATGGGGTCTGCTCTATCACCTCTGTGCTCCATCTTCTGGTCTACTACTCTGCCTGCCCCAGAGGCTTGCAACCATCCAAGACCAACAGTTCTGCCTGCAACCCTGTAGGCCTGCTGCCACCCAAGAAAACAACTTCTACTTGCAATTCCAGAGACCTGCTGACATCAGGAGCTATGAGCTCTGCCTGCAGCTCCAGAGGTATGCTCCCATCAGGACTACCAAGCCTTTCAACACTAGGGACATGCAGATGACTAAAGGTCAACATAAGAACACAGTCAACAGGCTCATGTCTGCAAGCACATCTTTGCATTTGCAATAGTGTCAGGGTTTCAGGTCTGGGCATGTATGGATCCCAAAATGGGGTAGTCCCTAGATGCCCTTTGCTTCAGACTCTGCTCCATTTTTGTCCCTGTGTTTCCTGTAGACAGGAACAATTCTGGGTTAAAAAATTCAAGATGGGTGGGTGGGTGGCCCCATCCTCAACTGGGGTCCATATCTACCTACTGGAAGGAGGCAAACATTTGAAATCTTAATAAATACTGTAATTAATAAAAATAAGAAAAAGAAAGTAAAAATAGTACTTTTGCTATGCAAAGAAAAATTTTAATTATGCATTTCCCCTAGTAACAGAGACCTAACCTATAAATTATGTAACAGAAGCTTTGTCCATATTCTAGAATATCAGTAATTTCGATAGTGTATGCTTTCCTTCAATCTCTTTCAATCAAAATGAGACTTTCACTAAATCGAATGTCTTGGTTATAGCAGAAATTATTGGCAGAAGGCAAAATTAAAATATTAGCCGCAAAAAAATCAGTAATGACATTGCTGTGGGTTCTAAATGAAGTATCAAATCAAGAGAAATTTATACACAAAACAGAACACAGTCAACAAAAGATAGGGTAATATAGCACGAGAGTACAGATATGCTCCTACAGTAAGTCTTGGATATCCTAAGAAAACCAAAGCACAAGCAGATGATGTTAAATCCAATCTTATATAGCAGATAGAGGCAATTAAAGAGGAACTGAATAAATCCCTTAAAGAAATAGAGGAAAATACATTAAAACAGTCATAAGGCCTCAAAAGAGGAACCAAATAAATATAAGTAGATTCAGGAAAATAAAATCATACAGGTTAGGAGTATGAGTAAAACAGTTCAAGACCTGCAAAATGGAAATAGAGGCAATGAAGAATACACAATTTCAGGCAATCCTGGAAGAAAACCTAGGAAAGAAAGGAGAAACTACAGACATATGCATCACCAAGTGAATAAAAGTCTTGGAAGAGAAAATATCAGGCATAAAATACACTATAGAACAAGTTGATACATCAGTGAAAGAAAATGCAAAATATAAAAAAATCCTAATATAAAACATCCTCAAACTTGGACACATGAAAAGAACAAATATAAGAATAATAGGAATAGAGGAAGAAGAACATTTGTTTATCAAAGGCCACAAAACATCTTCAAAAACATCAAAGCTGAAAAATTTCAGAACATAAAAAAGAGGTGTAAATAAATGTATAATATACTTACAGACCACAAAACAGATTAGACCACTAAAGAAAATCCCCAGAGATTCAAATAATCCTACTAAAAATTGGGGTATGGAGCTAAATAAAGAATTCTCAATGGAAGAATATCTAATGGCAGAGAAGCACCTAAAGAAATGTTCAAGATCCTTACTCATCAGGGAAATGCAAATCAAATCACCCCTGAAATTCCACCTCACACCAGTCAGAATGCCTAAGATCAAACACTCTGGTGACAGCTGATACTGGTGAGGATGTGAAGAAAGAGAAACATTCCTCTATTGTTGATGGGATTGCTAAAAGGTACATTGACTCTGGAAATCAGTCTGGTGGCCCCTCAGAAAATTGGACATAGTACTACCTGAAGACAGAGCTATACCACTCCTGGGCATAACACCAAAAGGTGTTCCAATGTATAATGATACATTCTCCACTATGTTTATAGCAGCCTTACTTATAACAGACAGAAGCTGGAAAGAACCCAGATGTCCCTAAACAGAGGAATGGATACAGAATATGTGGTAATTTTACACAATGGAGTACTTTTCAGCTATTATAAAAACAATGACTTCATGAAATTCTTAAGCAAGTGGATGGAACTAGAAAATATCATCTGCAATGAGGTAACCCAATCACAAAAGAACACACAAGATATGCCCTCACTGATAAGTGGATATTAGCTCAAAAGCTGAGAACACACAAGATACAATCCATAGTTCACATGAAGCTCAAGAAGGAAGAGCAAAGTGTGGATGCTTCAGTCCTTCTTATAAAGGGGAACAAAAATTGATGCTGGGAAATACAGAGTTAAAGTGTAGAGCAGAGACTTAAGGAAAGTCCATCGAGAAACTGACCCACCTGGGGATCCATTCCATACACAGTCTCCAAACCCAGAAACTATTGTGGATGCCAAGAAGTGCTTGCTGACAGGAACCTGAGAGGCTCCACCTGACAAACACAGAGGTGGATGGTTGCCACCAACTATTGGACTGAGCATGGGTCCTGAATGGAGTAGTTAGAGAAAAGAATGAAGATGCTGAAGGGGTTTGCAACTCCATAGGAAGAACAACAATATCAACCAACCAGACACACCAGAGTTCCCAGAGATTAAACCACAAACTTAAGAGTATACATGGAGGGACCCATAGCTCCAGGCAAATGTGTAGCAGAGGATGGCCTTGTTGGGCATCAGTGGGAGAAGAGACCTTTGGTCCTGTGAAGGCTAGATGCCCCAGTGTAGGGGAATGTGTGGAGGGAGAGGGAGACAGGTTTGGGTGTGTGTGTGTGGGAGAGTACCTGCATAGAAGCAGGGAGAAGGGAATGGAATGTAGGGGATTCCAATGTGAATCAGCACAAAGGAATAACATTTCAAATGTAAATAAATAAAATATCCAATAAAAGAAAATAACTAAATGAGAAAAAAGAAAGGGATGTCAAAAAAATGTAATATATATTCAGAACACCAAACAGATCGAACCACTACAGAAAATCTTACAAATACTTAATATTCAAACCACCAAAATACAAAAACAAAAATGATATGAAAACCTAAATGGGCCAAGTAACATTTAAAAGCAGACCTATCAGAATTACACCAGACTTTTCAATCAAAACACTAAAAGCTAGAAGGGCCTGAGCAGATGTCTTGCAGACAATAAGTGACCACAGATGTCAAAACAGACTAATATACACACCAAAATTTTAAATCACCATAGATGGAAAAACCAAGATATCCACATTAAAACGAAATTTGAACAAAGTTTTCTACTGACTCATACCTAAAAATATTACTGGAAGGAAGGGAATTCTGGTGTGTCTGGTTGCTTGATATTGTTTTTTCTTCCTATGGGGTTGCAAACCCCTTCAGCCCCTCCAGTCTTTTCACTAACTACTCCATTGGGGAAAAGTGCTCAACTGGAAGGGAATACCGTCAACTAAATGAGGCTAACTTCACTCAAGAAACACAAAAAATGAATAGTTTTACACAATTTAAGCCAATAGAAGAGAAATACACATACACACCTTACAACAGACAGCATGAAAATAATAAGAATCAATGATTATTCATCATTCACATCTTCCAGCATCAATGGTCTCACTTACCCAATAAAAATAAACAGGCTAAGCATATATCTATATCTATATCTATATCTATATATCTATATCTATATACATGTAAACATAATCCATCATTCTGCTGTTTCCAAGACACATATCACAAAAACAAAGATAGAAATTACTTTACAGGAAAGATATAGAAAAAGTTCTCCAAACAGACCTGAGAAACAACACCTAATAAAAGTGACATTCAACAAAAATTAATCAAAAGAGATGAGGAAGGGCACTTCATATTCATCAAGAAAAAATTCTACCAAGAGGATATCTCAATTCTGAACATCTATGCTCCAAATGCAAGACTAATCACATTTGTAAAAATAATATGACTAAAATAACATATCAAATGCCACATATTAATAGTGGCAACCTTCAATATGAGCATGCATAAACATAATAAAAGCAATATAAAGCAAGACAATAACCAACATAAAATTAAATGGAGAGAAACATAAAGAAATTTAACTAAAATCAGGGACACGACAAGGTTGCCCAGCTCTCCCTATTGATTTACTGTATTGCATGAAGTTCTAGCTAGAACAATAAGACAACTAAGGGAGACCAAGGTGTTACAAATTAGCAAGAAAGAAATCAAACTAAACCTATTCATATAAGATATGATCACACATAGAAGTGACCCAAAAAATTCTATTGGAGGACTTTACTTTTGATCAAGAACTGAAACAACATGTACTTGAGGTTCTACCACTCTGTTCAATGGAATCATCCATACATCCCCACTAATGTAAATAAAATATTGAACAAAGAGTACAGACAAGAATGCTCTTCTGAAGTTAAACAGGAGTTCCAATATTATAGAGACTCCCTTGACAGTCTCTCCTCTAGGATATGCACTGTGATTATATTTTTATGAATAATTGAAGTATTCCAAAACAGTAGTCTCTTCTCAATGTTGACTAATTTTTTTTACTTGTGTGAAATATGTCTACAGGAGAAATCATATGTAAAAGGTAAGTAAAAAGTGAGGTAATGTTCCCTTGAACAGGCATATTTCTGTCCTCTATGCCATGATTGGGATCCTTCTTTTTGGTCAGTGGACATGGACAGAAAATGTTACATAAACCAACTTCTCAATCACCAGGGAAATAGAAATCAATGATAAATGATAATAAATGATAAATTGCTCCATAACCAGTGGAATGATAATAATTAATTGAAATTTGAAAAGAACAAAATGAAGTGTGATGTAGTTGGAAAGAAACATGTACCCATTCCCAAACAACATGAGCATGATGCTGTATGACATTGTCAAGTAACATGTAGGATCCCAGGGAACTATAAATGAAGACCTCATGGGCCAGCAATTTCATGCCTGGGTGTATAAGGATGACAGAGAGTAACATTTTCATTTCAAATAGATACTCCATTTCTGTATTCACTTCCAAATCTAATAGTTGCAGTTTCTTTAACTGCTAGATTCCTGTAGGGAGGCCTGAGGTGTGAAGTCCTGTGAAGACACACTCACTGATGGTATTTTTAGGTGACACATACTCTGACTTTCTCTTATCAACATGGAACTTGTCCTTGAGGAACAGAATAACAGAAGTTACCTCAGTCAGATTGTTGAAAACAATTTACTGAGGTACAGTGGGCATTCAAAGATGTCTACTTACTAGCATGTATTATATTGAATTGACATGTGTGCAACATCAATGAAACCACTACACTGTAAGACAGAAAAACATCCATTGCTTTCCTGAAGCTCCAGTCAATATTCCCTCACATGATCAGATGAGCCTCTATGTGGCATAGGTACTAACAATGTTTATTGTCAGAAATCTAGACAAGTTCTTCTGGACTTTTCCCCTAAAATTGTAAAGAGGTTGACTGATTTTTTCTTTCTACTGGAAGCAAACACTTCTTGTCTCTCTGTTTTCTCAAATCAAAGAGGATTGCCTCCAGCCTTTGGTTTCACAAGGCCTGTGTCTTCATGAGTTGGGAATACCCTGTATGTGACATCTTCGTATCCTACTGTCTTGAAGCTCAGCATATACTCAGCAAATGGGAATTAGATGTTTTTAACAGATACAAGAAAGATAAACAAAAGTTGTGGTAGTTGTCATCCTACAGAAATGTCACAACATTCTGATAGACATGGAAGTTCCACTCAACACCTCTTTTCCTTTTCAGCAACCTTACCAATACGGTTTCTCCAAATCCTCATCCACTGTTCATCAAGTATATTATATTTTGCTACTGTTCCTCATTCATTCAGGACACCCCAGATCGAACACACAAGCTGCCACAGGCCCTCCATTTCTCCCACTGTACTATCAGCCAACATAACGATTAACCTTGTGTCCTCAGCTTCCAGCATTTCTTCCTAGGGATATTGAAATCCCAACACAGAACTGGCACAATATACAATGCCTCTCCCAGAGAAATGGTTAAATAGAATGAAAGTTATCTTAAATTTTAATTAAATACACTGGTTATACCAATTATGTTAACTGGGGAAAATGAAAACTAGCCTAACACAACATAAACATAGTCACAAGCACCTGGTGCAAAGATGCAAAAATAAAATGGTGGAGGGATTCAAGGAATAAATGGATAATTTCAGGATGCCAAACAACCAAATTTGGTCAGAGAAAAATATATCTCCATCACAAACTTTGATTAGTAGACAGACAGGGACATGGAATGTCTCAGGTGCAAGCCTCCATAAGAGCTGAGGAGAGCATGCTTTCATGAATAAGTCAAGTTTTAAAAATTTCCATAGGAAAGTTAGTTCTGCTACTATAACTATGCAGGTGTAACTGTGTCCAAGAGACACATTAGAAAAATGCCATGATCAGCCACAGCAGTAGGAAAGAATAAGCTCATTTCCAGGAAAAAAATTGTGTGGACTATTTAGTTATACATGTATACTAGGACACATCGTGTTTTGGAAACAAAGCATGTTCTATGCACATGTGATAAGCAAAACTAAATGGAGTGTGGTCAAATTGTAACCAAAAAAATGTGAATATGAAACTTTCAGACATAGTCAAACTCTGTAACATAGAGTTGTGACTTTGATGTCTTATATCTACTATGGTAACTGGCTTCTGCACAAGTCCAACTTGAGAGCATATTATAGCAGGAAGATATGCAAATAAGGCTTCTCTGAACCCATGAAAACCAGGTCTGACCTGACCCTGTAGCTCTGCAGAGGAGCCCAACTCTGGATTCTCACATCCTCACATTCAGTGAACAACACTGAACATACACCGCTCACCATGGACTTCCGGCTCAACTTGGTTTTCCTTGTCTTTATTTTAAAAGGTAATTTGTAGAGGTGAGATTCTGGCTGTTGTGTGCACAGGGAAAATAGAAAAATTGTTTGTTTCATTATTTTGTTTTGTATTATTAGTGAGTTTTTTCTGATTAGCATTCTCTGTTTGCAGGTGTCCAGTGTGAGGTGTGACAGGTGGAGTCTGGTGGAGGCTTGGTGTAGCCTGGGAGGATCATGAAACTCTCCTGTGCAGGCTCTGGATTCACCTTCAGTAACTATGGCATGCACTGGGTTCATCAGACTCCAGAAAAGGGGCTAGAGTGGATTGCATACATCAGTAGTGGCAGTATTACCATCTACTATGCAGACACGGTGAAGGGCTGATTCACCATCTCCAGAGACAATGCCAAGAACAACTTGTACCTGCAAATGAGCAGTCTAAGGTCTGAAGACATGGCCACATGCAAGACACAGAGTTAGAGAATGTTACTGTTAACTCAAACACAAATCTCCTGCAAGGCACTCGAGTCCAGCAGGGGGCACAGAAATAACCCAAAGCTCCTAGTTACTGAGACTTACAGCCTATTCAGAAAGACCTGAAAGGAAGGGAGGGCTGGCCTCCTCTGAGTCTGTCTGCCTATCTAAAGGAATTCTCTCCAAAAGTAAAGGGTGTAGTAACCATCGAATTACACAAACGCTTATTCAAATTTCTGATTTCCTGTGTAATACATACTATGTACTCATTTACCTATTAAAGTGTTACTGTCACTGTGTAGCTCTGTGTTTGACTCTCTGTCTCTTTGTCACTCTGTTATCTCTCTCTCTCTCTCTCTCTCTCTCTCTCTCTCTCTCTCTCTCTCTCTCTCTCTCTCTCTCTCCTCTGTGTGTGTGTGTGTGTGTGTGTGTTTGTGTGTGTATGTATGTGTGTTTGTGTGTGTGTGTTTGTGTGTGTGTTTGTGTGTGTGTGTCCTATTCTTTGGCTTGTATAGTTCTCCTAGAATTAATGGTTCAAATGATTTTTGTTCTAACACATTAATCCCTTTTCTCTCCCCCAAGTTTCTAAAGACCTTATTTATACTGTTACTCTGGAAACATCATGTAAAGGATTCTTGGCTAATTTTGAGTTGAGGTTACTCATCAGAACAAGTCATGTGTGGCACTAGAGAACCTAAATACAATATTCTTCTCAATGACATTCTGGGAACATATGAATGGTGTCACTATAAAAACATAGGTAGGTACTGGTAATCAAGGAATGATGATTGTTTAATCAAAGAAATATTTTCACCTGGGAAATTTTCTAATTTGTCAAATTGCTGTGAATTTTGTTGCTTGTGATGATGGAATAGCTGTGTCTGCAACACATTGGTGTGATGTGACTTTGGGAGGAAGCAAAGAAGAGGGATCGGTACTCATAGGTTCACTCATGAGACCTGCATTTAGAAGATGCTCCAAGAACCACCACAAGTATATGTATGCAGCAATTCTTTTTTATTAATCATTTTATTCATTTACATTTCTAATGATATCTCCCTTCCCAATTACCCCTCCACCAACATCCTCCCTCATTCCTCACCCATTTACCCACACCTGTCTCACTCCTCTATCCTCTCCCTATACCTGGCCATCAAGCCGCCCTCCCTCCCATTGATGTCACATTAGAACATCCTCTGTATACAGCAATTCTGCGTTCTCTGTCTTGCTCTGCCATCATCAAGTCTATCCATGTGTGAGAGAATGATGCTTCTGAGAGAGAGAGAGAGAGAGAGAGAGAGAGAGAGAGAGAGAGAGAGAGAGCTGCAGGATTTTGCCTACTGCAGCTTCACAACTACAACTAGACAAGTGAATAAATAGTAACAGGAAAAAGTGATCCATACAGTCTGATATCTGAGACTGAGTTTCTCTGATTTCATCTCAATTTCAAAAAGATTATTCTTTATTGTTTTTAAATTTTTTGGTAATCGATGTCTTTTGAGAGCCAAACACCAAAGTTGTGGTAATTTCTGTACATTTGTAAAGTAGATGTGCATATGTGCACAGCAATGCAGAGGTTATTTTATTTATTTTCATTTCAAATGCTGTCCTTCCTGGATTCCTCTGGGAGAACTATCCATTCCATCCCTTGTCCCCAAACTCTCTGAGGGGGCTCACTCACCTACCCACCCACTCCTGCCTCAGCACCCTTGCATTCCCCTATGCTGGAGCATTGAGTCTGAGCATGATCAAATAACCTCTCCTCCCACTGTTGCCAAATAAGGCCATCCTCTGCTACTTAGGAAGCTGGAGTCATGGTTCCCTCCATGTATACTCTTTGACTGGTGGTTTAATCCAGGGAGTGCTGGAGTTTCTGGGTGGTTGATATTGTTGTTCTACCTATGCGATTGCAAACACCTTCAGATCTTTCAGTGAATTCTCTAACTCTTCCATTGAGGACCCTGTGCTCAGTTCAATGGTTGGATGAGTGCATCCTAATCTGTATTGGTCAAGTTCTTACAGAACCTCTGAGAGGACAACTATACCAGACACCAGTCAGTCTCCAGTCAGCAAGTGCTTATTAGCATCAGCAATAGTGTCTGTATATGGTGACTACAGATGGGATAAATCCCTGGTTGGGGCAGTCACAGTATGTCCTTTCCTTCAGTCTCAGCTCCAATCTTTGTCCCTGCATTTCCTCCTAAGATTATTTTCTTCCCTCTTCTGAGTAGGATTGTATGTTCATCTTCTTCCTCCTGGGTTTCATATGGGTATTAAAAAATTTTTGGCTAATATACATTTATCATTGAGTAAATACCATGTGTGCTCTATTATGACTGGGTTACCTTACTCTAGATGTTATTTTGTAGTTCCATCCATTTGCCTGTGATTTTCATGAAGTCATTGTTTCTAATAGCATATTGCCTTGTTGTATGTTGGATCATCTTTTGGGTATATGCCCAAGAGTGATATAGCTGGGTCATCAAGTAGAATTATTTCCAATTTTCTAAGGAACAACCAGAATGATTTCCAGAGTGCTTGTACCAGCTTGAAATCCCACTAGGAATGGAGGAGTGTTTTTCTCCACATCCTCACCAGCACCTTCTGCAACCTGAGTATTTGATTTTAGCCATTCTGATTGTGTGAGATAGAATCTCAGGATAGTTTTGATTTGGATTTCCCTGGTGACTAAGGATGTTGAACATTTCTTTTGGTGCTTCTCGACCATTTGGAATTCTTCAGTAGAGAATTCTTTGTTTAGCTCTGTATCCCATTTTGAATAGGGTTATTTGGTTTTCTGGAGTCTAACTTCTTGTGTTCTTTTTATATATTGGATATTAACCTTCTACCAGATGTAGGGATTGTAAAGATCTTTTCCCAATCTGTAGGTTGCTGTTTTCTCCTATTGACAATTTCCTTTGCCTCACAGAAGCTTTGTGATTTTATGAGGTCCCATTTATCTATTGTTGATCTTAGAGCATAAGCCACTCGTGTTCTGTTCAGGAACTTTTCCTCTGTGCCCATATGTTCGAAGATCTTTCCCACTTTCTCTTCTATTAGATTAAGTTTATCTGGTTTTGTGTAGAGATCCTTGATCCACTATGCCTTGTATTTCATACAAGGAGATAAGAATGAATCAATTTGCATTCTTCAACATGAAGACCACCAGTTGAACCAGGAACATTTGTTGAAAATTCTGTCTTTTTTCCCACTGGATGGCTTTGACTTCTTTGTAAAAGATAAAGTGACCATAGGTGTTTGGGTTTAGTTCTAAATCTTCAATCCTATTTCATGGATCTACCTGCCTTTCTCTATACAAATACCATGTGATTTATATCACTATTGCTCTGTGGTACACCTTGAGGTTGACATAACAGCTCTCAGGAAGATGTTAATTTCACAGGGTCTGCTACTCTGCTGAAGATGGCAGCTGGCCCCAATTCGCAGGAAGCTGCAGCTCCTTTGAAGACAAAGGCTTGTTCCCTGAGCTCTGCCAGCTCAGTCAGGTGGGGGGAGGTGTGGCTGGAATTCCTCAGCTTGGAGTAGGTGAATGCAGGCAGCTGAATTATGGCTAAGGCTATGTGGCACTTTAATGACTCTCTACATCTCCCCCTTCCTTATTAGTTTAAACAAGTGGATAGTAATCCGTCCATGACGGTGGGCCTTTATCCAGGTAGTGGGAACAGAGGTCTAATTCCCCTCGTGCAGAACAAATAATTGTTTCCACCTTTTAGATGGTTCTTGTTGTCTTTTGGAGGGGAGAGGCAGAGCCTTAAATTAGTGGGACATCCCCACAGAGTGTAAGGTGGTCTGAAGACTGACACCAACCCCTTTGTAAATCAGGCTTGCTCCCCAGGGACTCAGAACAGGATAATTAAATCCTCCCCATGCAATGCTTTGCTGTGCAACTCTCATGATGCCCATGTCAGCTCATAAGCAAACACACATAGGTCTGAGTTCAATGTGGCTCCATGAAAGAGATCCACTTGTATGGGCTTTGATGCCAGATTCAAGTAGTCACCAAATGCCTTACTAGTCTTTAAACAGATATGCCTGTTTCCAATTCAGGTGAGCCTGGATGGAGTCAATCTGCTTAAAATACAAGACAAAGAGATAAGAAAGAAACAATGTTCTCTACACCAAGATCTAAAGATGGAGGTAGAAACAATAAAGAAATCACAAAGTGAAAAACTCAGGACATAGAAAACCTAGGAAAGAAGTCAGGAGTGATGGATCCAAGCATCAACAGAAGACAAGAGATAGAAGAGAGAATTTCAGACGCAGAAGGTACCATAGAATGCATTGATACAACAGTTAAAGAAAATGAAAAATGCAAAAAATCCTGAGTTAAATATACAGGAAATCCAGGACAAAATGAGAAGACCAAACCTAAGAATTATAGGTATAGAAGAGAGTGAAGATTTCCAACTTAAGGGACCAGTAAATGTCTTCAACAAAACTATAGAAGAAAACTTCCCTAACCTAAAGAAAGAGATGCCCATGAACATACAGGAAGCCTACAAAACTCCAAATAGATTTGACCAGAAAAGAAATTCCTCCTGTCACATAATAATTAAAAAACAAAATGTACTAAACAATGAATATTAAAAGCAGTAAGGGAAAAAGGTCAAGTAACATATAAAGATAGACCTATCAGAATTACACTGTACTTATCACCAGAGACTATGAAACCCAAAAGAGCCTGGGAAGATATCATACAGACCCTAAGAGGACACAAATGCCAAACCAGACTGCTATATCCAGCAAATCTCTCAAATAACATAGATGGAGAAACCAAGGTATTTCATGACAAAAAACAAATTTATACAGTATCTTTCCACAAATCCAGCCCTTCAAAAGATAATGAATGGAAAACACCAACAAAGGAAGAGAAACTATGCACTAGAAAGAGCAAGAAATTAATCCTATTCAAGGAAACCCAAAAGAAGATAACCACACAAATATAAAAATTACATCAAAAATAGCAGGAAGCAACAATCACTTTTTTTAATATCTCTTCACATCAAGGGGCTCAATTCCCCAATAAAAAGACATAGACTAACAGACTGGATACGTAAACAAGACCCAACATTTTGCTGAATACAGGAAGCACATCTCAGTGTCAAAGACAAACACTACCTCAGAGTAAAGGGCGGGAAAACAGTTTTCCAAGCAAATGGTCCCAAGAAAAAAGCTGGAGTAGCCATTCTAATATCTGATAAAACAGACTTTCAACCAAAAGTCATCAAAAAAGACATGAAAGACACTCTATAATCTTCAAAGAAAAAATCTACCAGGAAGAACTCTCAATTCTGAACATCTATGCTCCAAATACAAGGGCACCATCATTCGTAAAAGAATCCTTACTAAAGCTAAAAGCACACATCGTACCCCACACAATAACTGTGGGTGACTTCAATACCACACTCTCCTTAATAGACAGATCAGGGAAACGCAAAGTAAACAGAGACACAGTAAAACTAACAGAAATTTTGGACCAAATGGATTTAAAAATATCTACAGAACATTTCATTCTAAATCAAAAGAATATACCTTCTTCTTAGCACCTCATGGTGCCTTCTCCAAAATTGACCATGTAATTGGTCACAAAACAGACCACAACAGATACAAAAAATCGAACTTATTCCATGCCTCCTACCAGATCACTATGGAGTAGGGGTGGTCTTCAACAGCAACAAAAACAACAGAAAGCCCACATACACATGGAAGCTGAACAATGCTCTACTCAATGATAAATTGGTCGAGGAAGAAATAAGGAAAGAAATCAAAACCTTTTTAGAGTTTAATGAAAATGAAGGCACAACATACCTAAATTTATGGGACACATTGAAAGCAGTGCTAAAAGGAAAACTCGTAGCTCTGTGTGCCTCTAAAAAGAAGCTGGAGAGAGCATAAACTGGCAGCTTAACAGCACACCTGAAAGCTTTAGAATAGAAAGAAGCTAATACATGGAAGAGGAGCAGAAGGCAGGAAATCATCAAACTCAGGGCTGAAATTAATCAAATAGAAACAAAAAGAACAATTCAAAGAATCAAAAAAAAAAAAAAACAGGAGTTGGTTCTTTGAAAAAATCAAGAAGAGAGATAAACTTTTATCCAGACTAACAAGAGAGCACAGAGACAGTATCGAAATTAACAAAATCAGAAATGAAAAAGGAGAAATAACAACAGAAACTGAGGCAATTCAAAAAATCATCAGATCCTACTACAAAAGCCTATACTCAACACAACTGGAAAATATGGAGGAAATGGACAATTTCCTAGACAGATACCAACTACCAAAGTTTAATAAGGATCAGATAGACCATCTAAATGGTACCATAACCTCTAAAGAAATGGATGTGGTCTTTGAAAGTCTTCCAAAAAAAAAAAAGCACAGGACCAGATGGTTTTAGTGCAGAATTCTATCAGACCTTCAAAGAAGACTTAACACCAGTACTCTTCAAACTATTCCACAAAATAGAAACAAAAGGAACACTACCAAACTCGTTCTATGAAGTCACAGTTTCACTGATACCAAAACCATACAAAGATCAAACAAAGAAAGAGAACTTCAGACCAATTTCCATTATGAATATAGAGGCAAAAATACTCAATAAAATTCTTGCCAACCGAATCCAAGAACACCTCAAAATGATCATTCACCATGATCAAGTAGGCTTCATCCCAGGAATGCAAGGATGGTTAAATATAAGGAATCCATCAATGTAATCAACTACATAAACAAACTCAAAGAAAAAAACCACATGGTCCTTTCACTTGATGTTGAAAAAGCATTTAACAAAATTCAGCATCCATTCATGTTAAAGATCTTGGAAAGAACAAGAATGCAATGCCCATATCTAAACATAGTAAAAGCAATATACAGCAAACCAGTAGCCAACATCAATGTAAATGGAGAAAAACTTGAAGCAATCCCACTAAAATCAGGAACTAGGCAAGGCTGCGCTCTCTCTCCATGTTGATTCCATATAGTACTTGAAGTTCTAGCTAGAGCAATTAGACAACAAAAGGAGATCAAAAGGATACAAATTGGAAAGGAAGAAGTCAAATTATCACTATTTTCAGATGATATGATAGTATAATTAAGCGACCCAAAAAACTCCACCAGAGAACTCTAAAGCAGATAAACAACTTCACCAATGTGGCCTGATATAAAATTAACTCAAGAAAATCAGTAGCCTTCCTATACTCAAAGGATAAACAGGTTGAGAAAGAAATTAGGGAAATGACACCCTTCACAATAGCAACAAAAAATATACAGTATCTTGGTGTGACTCTTACCAAACAAGTGAAAGATCTGTATGACAAGAACTTCAAGTCTCTGAAGAAAGATATCGAAGAAGACCTCAGAAGATGGAAAGACCTGCCATGCTCATGGATTGGCAGGATTAATATAGTAAAAATGGCTATCTTGCCAAAAGCAATGTACAGATTCAATGCAATCCCCATCAAAACCCCAACTCCATTCTTCACAGAGTTAGAAAGAGCAATTTTTAGATTCATCTGGAATAACAGAAAACCCAGGATAGCTAAAACTATTCTCAAGAGTAAAAGAACTTCTGATGGAATCAGTATCCCAACCTCAAGCAGTACTACAGAGTGATAGTGTTAAAAACTGCATGGTATTGGTACAGTGACAGGCACATAGACAAATGGAACAGAATTGAAGACCCAGAAATGAACCCACACACCTATGGTCACTTGATCTTTGACAAGGGAGCTACAACCATCCAATGGAAAAAAGGTAGCCTTTTCAATAGATGGTGCTGTTTTAACTGGAGGTCAGCATGCAGAAGACTGCAAATCAATCCATTCTTATCTCCTTTGCCTAAGCTCAACTCCAAGTGGATCAAGGACCTCCACATACTGGAGGTCCTTGAAAACCAGACATACTGAAACTAATAGAATAGAAACTGGGGAAGTGCCTTGAGCACGTGGTCACAGGGGAAATTTTCCTGAACAGAACACCAAAAGCTTATGCTCTAAGATCAAGAATTGACAAATGGGACTTCAAATAATTAGAAGGTTTCTGTAAGGCAAAGGACACTGTCAAAAGGACAAAACAACATCCAACTAATTGGGAAAAGATCTTTACCAACCCTACATCTGACAGAGAGCTAAGATCCAAGATATACAAAGAACTCAAGAAGGTAGATTCAAGAGAGCCAAATAACCCTAATAAAAAATGGGGTGCAGAGCTAAACAAAGAATTTTCACCTGAGGAATATGGAATGGCTGAGAAACACCTAAAGAAATGTTCAACATCCTTAGTCATCAGGGAAATGCAAATCAAAACAACCCTGAGATTTCACCTCATACCAGTCAGAATGGCTAAGATCAAAAACTCAGGAGAAAGCAGGTGCTGGTGATGATGTGGAAAAAGAGGAACACTCCTCCACTGCTGGTGGGATTGCAAGCTGTCAAAACCCCTCTGGAAATCACTTTGGCATTTGCTAGGAAAACTCGGCATAATACTACCAGAGGACCCAGCTATACACCACCTGGGCATATACCCAGGGACTCTCCAACATGCAATAAGGACACATACTCCACTATGTTCATATCAGCCTTATTTATAATAGCCAGAATCTGGAAAGAACTCAGATGCCCCTCAATGGAGGAATGGATACAGAAAATGTGTTATATTTACACTATGGAATTCTACTCAGCTATTAAAAACAATGAATACATAAAATTCTTAGGCAAGTGGGTGGAACTGGAAAATGTCATCCTGAGTGAGGTGACCTATTCACAAAAAATCACACATGATATGCACTCACTGATAATTGGATATTAGCCCAGAAGCTTGGAATACCCAAGGAACAATTCAGATATCAAAGGATACCCAAGAAGAAGGAAGGAGAGGTCCCTGATCCTGGAAAGGCTCAATGTGGCAGTGTAGGGGAATACTAGGAAGGGGAGGCAGGAGTAGGTTGGTTGGAGAGCAGGGGTAGGGAAGAGGGCATATGGGACTTTTTGGGAGGGGGGAGCCGTAAGAAGAAAATCATTTGAAATGTAAATGAAGAATATACCTAATTAAAAAAAATTTAAAAAAAAAGAAATCACTTACTGTAAGCATCTGTACCCTACGTTATTTTTATTTGTTTTGCTTCCAAGGTATGCACAAGGGAACTTGTGTTTATTTTGAGTTGGAAATCCAATCAGTTCCAGGGAAAACTTCCTGAATTTTCAGCTCTATTTCTTCTAAAAAAATGGCAATCACAGTCATATGAAGAGGAAACAGAAAGTCTTGTTATGTGTTTTCTTTTATACCCTCAAATCTCCTGCCCAATGAAAAGCAGCCCTCAGGCTCTGGCTGAAAGCCCATGCCTAGCTGAGAAGCCCCATCCTCTTCTCATTAGAGCCTCCATCAGAACAAGGCAGTTCTGGTGATGCTCTTCTACCTGAGGACGTTTCCAGACGTGGTTTCAGACATGTCAGCTAGGATATGCATGACTAATGTTGACATTGCTTGTCCCCAGGTGTCTGGCCCCAGGTTCAGCTGAAGGAGTCAGGACTTGGCCTGATGCAGACCTCACAGAACCTGTCCATCACATGCACTGTTTCTGGGTTCTCACTAACTGACTATAGTGTACACTGGGTTCTTCAGTCTCCAGGAAAGTGTCTGGAGTGGATGGGAGTAATATGGGTTGTTGGAAGCACAGATTATAACTCAGCTTTGAAATCCTGACTGAACATCAGCAGAGACACCTCCAAGAACCAGGTTTTCTTAAAAATGAACAGTCTGCATACTCAAGACACAGCCATGTATTACTGTGCCAAAGGCACAGTGAGGGAATTCCAGTGTGAACCTACACAAAAACCTCTCTACAGAGATGCTCAGGACCAGCACGGGGCAGTAACCACCAACAAGGACATTCCAGGATCATTTCAGACTCTAGGAATTTCTGGCTTAGGCTGTATGTGCAAATGTTTTAATGCTAGAGATATGGACTATTCTTCTAACCAAGGTAATTCTCTAGAGCCAACTATTTAGTGTCATAGACTATTAAACTTCTGGTTTCTGCACACACTAGAAGAATTTTAAAATGGTTCTATTACATAACAGTATTTAATTATTGAAACTTCCTGGGAGTTACACATGAGCGGGTTCTCTGTGGATGGAGAGCTGGGAAAATGAAACGACAGGGGACGAGAGAATAACACACAGACACTAATGCATGGCTGTACAAAGTCTCTCTTTACTTGGGTGTAAAAGCGGCAATATAAGCTTTGGGGGCGGGGACCCTCAAGACAGAGTTGCCAGTCTGCTCAGTGGGGCTTCGGCTCCACTGGAGGATGTTGGCTCCACAGCTCTGCTCATCTGCGGGAGGGAGCTCTTTTTGCAGGAAGTTGCAACTCCTTGAACACAAAAGGCTTCACCTTGCTCCTGTAGCTCCAGTTGGAGGAGGTGTATTCAGAAGGATGCAGGCAGCTGGGTCATGGCTTCCAGGTAATGAAACACTCTACAAATTAGAACAGGTCATTGAGCTGATATTTGTCAAGAAAATTCAGTGAAGCATTTTGTGTTAATTCCTCCTCATTACACTGTTTGTCAAATGTCTTCATCATCTCTTTTAGGTTGATCTTCTCTTTGTTGTTTCCATGATTGTGTGGATAGCCATGCTACAATACACAGTCCCAAAAAAGTTAAGTAGCAAGGAGATCCCATGGGAGGATAGTGAATGTCACTGAAAAGGGGAAATAAAATGGACATCTAGGGTAAGAAAATAAAGAGAACTTGGTATGAGAAGGTGCTGAGAAGGGAAAAGGAGGTATCAAATGATCAACAGAGAGAGAGAACTGGGAGATAAAACTTGAATGGAGGTGGGCATATCTGAGATAATCTAGAAACCAGGGACAATGGAATTTCCCAGAAAATTGTAAGGGTAAACCTAGTTAAGACATCGAACAATAAGGCATATGGAGTCTGAAGCAACTACCTCTTCTAACAAGACAGAACTTCTTTTTTTTTCTAAGTTGTTTTTATTTACATGCAAAATCATTTCCCCTTTCCCGTTTCCTCCCTCCCCAAAAGTCCCATAAGCCCCCTTTCCTCCCTCTTTTCCCCATTCAACCCTCTCTCATTTCTCTGTCTTGGCATTCCCCTACATCCAGTCTTTCCAGGACCAGGGGTCTCTCCTTCCATCTTCTTGGAAATCTATTGATATGCGAATTGTGTCTAGGGTATTACGAGATTCTAGGCTAATATCCCCTTATCAGTGACTGCATACCATGTGTGTTCTTTTGTGATTGGGTTACCTCACTAAGGATGATATTTTCAAGTTCTGACCATTTTCCTAGGAATTACGTGAATTCATTGTTTTTAATTGCAGAGTAGTATTCCATTGTGTAAATATACTACATCTTCTGGATCCATTCCTCCATTGAGGGACATCTGGATTCTTTCCAGCTTCTGGCTATTATAAATAAGGCTGCTAAGAACATAGTGGAGCATGTGTCCTTATTGCATGCAGGTAAAGCCTCTGGGTATATGCCCAGGAGTGGTATAGCAGGATCCTCCGGGAGTGTCATGCCCAGTTTTCTGAGAAACCGCCAGACTGCTTTCCAGAGTGGTTGTACCAGCTTGCAAACCCACCAGCAGTGGAGAAGTGTTCCTCTTTCTCCACATCCTCGCCAACAACTGCTGTCTCCTGTGTTTTTGATCTTAGCCATTCTGACTGGTGTGAGATGGAATCTCAGGGTTGTTTTGATTTGCATTTCCCTAATGACTAAGGATGATGAACCAACTAACTGGGAAATGATCTTTACCAACCCTACATCTGACAGAGGGCTAATATCCAATATATACAAAGAACTAAAGAAGTTAAACTCCAGAGAGGCAAGTAACCCTATTAAAAATGGGCTACAGAGCTAAAGACAGAACTTCTAATTAGAGAATATAGACACCAACCCAGCCACAAAACCTTAGACCCGCAATTTGTCCTACATAAAGGATGTACAGAAATAAAGTTGTAGATGATTCCGAGGGAATGGTCAACCAATTAATGGCCCAAATTGAGACCCATGCCATGAGATCTCTCTTACTGTGACACTATTAATCATATTCTTCTATAATTGCAGAGAGGAGTCTTGCAAAAATTCTCCTGTCAGATGCTTGACCCACGATCTGTTGGAAACCAATACAGAGACTCACAACCAAACATAAGACAGAGATTGTGGAATGCTTTGCAACAGGGCAAAGAAGAATTAAAATGGCCAGAAAAGTCAAAGACATTACAAGAAAACATACAGAATCAATTAAACTCAGCCCACAGAGACTTACAGAGAGTTAACTACCAACCAGAGTGCATGCATGGGATAGGCTGATGACATATACACATATGAAACAAGTGTGAAGCTGGGTCTTCATGTGGGAACCCTAACCTCAGATGCTGGGATTGTCTCTGTTTCTATTACCTGCCTTGGGTCCCCATCATATAACTTGAGATCTTTTCTACCCTCAATAGGAGAAGATTTGCTGGGTAGTACTGCATGTAGATAGGCCAAGGGAAGTTGATATCCATAGGAAAACTCCCATTCTGTGAGGGGAAAAGGAGAAGGAGACTGCAGGTGTTGAAATAAGATAGTGAACTTGGAGGAGAGGATAAAGGGAAAGCTTTCATTAGGATTAAAATACACAAATGAATTCTTTACTGAAAAACATAAGCAATAAAATAATATTGATAATAATTAAATGAGTGCACACATGTACATTAGACAAAATTTAATGCCTGGACAAACATTTAAAAATAAATGTGTATGTCTCAAATAGAAGATAATTGAAAATGATATGTGCTTTCAACATGAACTAGTTCTTTTAAAAGCAAAGCCTCTTGGTGACTTCAATCTACAGAGTTTTGTGAGAAAGGAAAAATCTATGTAGCATATGATTACAATAAGCTACACAATCTTAAATTAGCCAGATATAAAATTACTTGAGTAATGGGTCTCACATCAAGTTCCCCAAAGCTGTGTAAGAAATGACCATTCATTGCTTTGACACTCTTTACCAAATTTTATAAGGATAATAAAGGTTTCAGAGAAATCCAAATGGGATATGCAAAGCATAATGCCTGAAAAATATTCGCAGGAAGAGAAGAGTAATCATAGAGGTGTGTACGAGTCAGAAGTTGCATAGGAAAGCAATGTCAAGACCTGTCTTCACCACTGCCACTCACAGTACAAACGCTGTGCATAATGAAGCAAGAGACATAATTGAGGTCCCCAATATCAGCAACATAGACATTTTCTAAATGATGAACAGGTTGTTTCTTCATGTCTTTCTCTGGTGGGGTGAATTGCCAATGGAAAAAAAAGTACTACAAACACTTTTTCTCTAAGTTAATCAATACATCAAGGAACAGGGTCCCCAAGTTTATTTCTGCCCTCTGCCCCACTTTCTAATCACTTAGTAGTCTCTGATTTATTTATTAATTCGTGAACATAATACTCAAGCCTGGTTGCATGCTATCCCTATGACCTGTTATAAACAGCAGACCTTTCAATCCTACATGAACACAGAAGTACATTTAGAAACCGAGTTTTATGCACTACAAGCTGAGGGCAGAGAGAAAAAGACAAATACAAAAGAGCCTGCAGATAATTACATAAAATCGCATACATTCAATGTTCTAAAAAGCTTCTTCACAAATTAGATTTTTGAGATAAGTGATGTGAATAAGACTCAATCAACTGATACACAAAGAAAGAATTTAAATCATTCCTGAAGCAAGATTTCCAGTCATAAGATCCCTATTACATCCTAAATCTTCTTCTGGAAATTACAGAGATATAGAAATGCATGCAGGACATGGATCCCTCTTTTGCCTGCACTGAATGAATGTAGCTCATTTCCTGTAATTATTTCTATGCAGTTATTCCAAATCCTGCACAATGTGACATAAAAAAATCTCTTCTTTATTTGAAATTGCAATTCAGACTGCAACAGGAAAATGTTCCTGAATACACATCATCTTTTCTCTAAGAAGCATAAAACAAATTTCAGTGACCTGAAAGTAAATTAGAAGCCTTGATGTGTCATTCCTTTTGTCCTCTCAGGAACCTCCCACAATGCAAAGCAAGCCTCAGGTTCAGGCTGAAAGCCCAGGCCTCATTGAGAAGCCCCACCCTCTTATCATTAGAGGCTCCATCAGAATATGGCTGTCCTGGTGATGCTCCTCAGCCTGTTGACCTTTGCAAGCTGTGTTTCATGCTTCAGAATAGAGACTCAGACATGTAACGTATGGCACACATGATGGATGGAGAAGGTGTTTGTCCCAGTTGCATCTGAAGGTAGTCAGGAATTGATCTGCTGTAGCCTTCACAGACACTGTCCCACACCTGCACTGTCTTTGGCTTCTCATTATAGCAGCTACTATGTACACTGAATGTGTCAAAGTACCGGAGCATGTCTAGAGTGGAAGGGAGAAATGTGGAGTGAGGAAGAACAACATATAATTCAGCTCTAAAATCTCAACTTGTCATCAATAGGGACACATCTATGAACCAAGTGTTCTTAAAACTGAACAATCTTCAAAGTGAGGACACAGACATGTACTACTGGGCCAGAGAGACACTGAGGAAACGCCTCTCTAAGCCTAAGTATAAAAATCTCCCTGTGAAGATGCTCAAGACAAGCAGGAGGCAATAACAGCCAGTAGATATCTCCAGCCAGAGTAAATTGTGTTTAGAAGCTAGGTAACTCTGAACTCTGCTGCATGAGGTTGTATTGAAGGGTTACAACCCAGTGTCTTCTTTCTAGCCAGACAACTACCCTAGAGACTTCTCTCCAGTGCCATATTGTATTACATCTCATATTTGTCAGTACATTAGAACAAATATTTCTGTTATTATTGTTACAATTTTTATTTACATTTTAATTATTCACTTTACATCCCACTCATTGTCACCCTCCCAGTCACCATTCCCATAATTCTTCCCCCATCCAACTACCTTTCTCTTCTGAGTGTGTGCCTTCCCATGTTACTCCCTTCCCTAGCACTTCAAGTCTCTACAGTGCTACATACTTCCTCTCTTACTGTGGCCAAACAGGCAGTCCACCTAAAAGAACTTATCCCACTTATAGGGAACAAGTTTGGGATACCCACAAGCCATTTCTTCGGGGACCCATAAGAAGATCAATCTGAATATCTGCTACATAAATACTGGGAGTCTGGTTTTATGTGGAGGTCCTTGATTCACTTGGAATTGAGCTTAGTGCAAGGAGATAAGAATGAATCAATTTGCATTCTTCTGCATGTTGACCTCCAGTTGAAACAGCACCATTTGTTGAAAAGGCTATCTTTTTTCCACTGGATGGTTTTAGCTCCTTTGTCAAAGATCAAGTGACCATGGGAGTGGGGATTCATTTCTGAGTCTTCAATACTGTCTACATGCCTGTCACTGTAACAGTACTATGCAGTTTTTAACACTATTGCTCTGTAGTACAGCTTGAGGTCCGGGATATTGATTCCCCCAGAAGTTCTTTTACTCTTGAGAATAGTTTTAGCTATTCTGGGTTTTCTGTTATTCCAGATGAATTTTTGAATTGCTCTTTCTAACTCTATGAAGAATTGAGTTGGGATTTTGATGGGGATTGCATTGAATCTGCATATTGTTTTGGCAAGATGGTCATTTTTACTACATTAATCCTGCCAATCCATGAGAATGGCAGATTATTCCATCTTCTGAGGTCTTCTTCAATTTCTTTTTTCAGAGACTTGAAGTTCCTGTCATACAGATCTTTCACTTGTTTGGTTAGAGTCATATCAAGATACTTTATATTGTTTGTGGCTATCGTGAAGGGTATCATTTCTCTTACTTCTTTCTCAGCCTGCTTATCCTTTGGGTATAGGAAGGCTACTGACTTGCTTGAGTTGATTTTATATCCAGCCACTTTTCTGAGGTTGTTTATCAGCTGTAGGAGTTCTCTGGTGGAGTTTTTTGGGTCACTTAAGTATACTATCATATCATCTGCAAATAGTGATAGTTTGACTTCTTCCTTTCCGTTTGGTATCCCTTTGACCTCCTTTTGTTGTCTAATTGCTCTAGCTAGAACTTCAAGTACTATATTGAAAAGATATGGAGAGAGAGGACAGTCTTGTCTAGTTCCTGATTTTGATGAGATTGCTTCAAGTTTCTCTCCATTTAATTTGATGTTGGTTACCGGTTTGCTGTAAA
Organism: Tokudaia tokunoshimensis; assembly: GCA_036184795.1. NCBI lineage: Eukaryota > Metazoa > Chordata > Mammalia > Rodentia > Muridae > Tokudaia > Tokudaia tokunoshimensis. The sequence continues at coordinate 129,946,553 of BTHU01000012.1, read as the reverse complement.
TTGCTTTTACTATGTTTAGATATGGGCCGCAAATTCCTGATCTTTCCAAGACCTTTAACATGAAAGGATGCTGAATTTTGTCAAATGCTTTCTCCGCATCTAATGAAATGACAATGTCATTTTTTCTTTGATATTGTTTATGTAGTGGACTACATTGATGGACTTCCTTATATTGAAACATCCCTGCATCCCTGGGATGAAGGCTACTTGATCATCGTGAATGATTGTTTTCAAGTGTTCTTGGATTTGGTTGGCAAGAATTTTATTGAGTATTTTCACTGAAACTAATAGAAAAAAACTAGGAAAGAACCTTGAACATATGGGCACAGGGGAGAATTTCCTGAATAGAACTCCAATAGCTTATGCTCTAAGATCAAGAATAGACAAATGGGACCTCATAAAATTACAAAGTTTCTGTAAGGCAAAAGATACTGTCAAAAAGACAAAGCAGCAACCAACTAACTGGAAATGATCTGTACCAATCCTACATCCGACAGTGGGCTAATATCCAATATATACAAAGAACTCAAGAAGTTAGACTCCAGAGAGCCAAGTAACTCTATTAAAAATGGGGTACAGAGCTAAACAAAGAGTTCTCACCTGAAGAATATCTAATGGTTGAGAAGCACCTAAAGAGATGTTCATCATCCTTAGTCATTAGGGAAATGCAAATCAAAACAACCCTGAGATTCCATCTCACACCAGTCAGAATGGCTAAGATCAAAAACACAGGAGACAGCAGTTGTTGGCGAGGATGTGGAGAAAGAGGAACACTCCTCCACTGCTGGTGGGATAGCTAGCTGATACAAACACTCTGGAAAGCAGTCTGGCAGTACCTCAGAAAACTGGGCATGACACTCCCGGATGATCCGGCTATACCACTCCTGGGCATATACCCGGAGGATTTACCTGCATGCAATAAGGACACATGCTCCACTAGGTTCATAGCAGCCTTATTTATAATAGCCAGAAGCTGGAAAGAACCCAGAAGTCCCTCAACGGAGGAATGGATTCAGAAGATGTAGTATATTTACACAATGGAATACTATTAAAAATTAAATTAAAATTAAAATTAAAAAACAATGAACTCACAAAATTCCTAGGCATATGATCAGAACTTGAAAATATCATCCTTAGTGAGGGAACCAAATCACAAAAGAACACACATGGTATGCAGTCACTGATAAGGGGATATTAACCCAGAATCTCGGAATACCCAAGACACAATTCACATGTCAATAGATTTCCAAGAAGATGGAAGGAGAGACCCCTGGTCCTGGAAAGACTAATTGTAGGGGAATGCCAGGACAGAGAAGCGAGAGGGGGTTGAATGGGGAAAAGAGGAAGGGAAGGGGGCTTATGGGACTTTTGGGGAGGTAGGAAACGGGAAAGGAGAAATGATTTGGAATGTAAATAAAAAAACTTAGAAAATAAAAAAAGAAAATAAATAAATAAATAAATAAATAAATAAATAAATTAGTTAATTTACTGGAAATCTTGGTCTTGCCCATGTATGTTTTGGATTGATGGCTCAGTCTCTGATAGCCCCAGAGGTCCAGATTATTCTGTTCTGTTGGTCTTCCTATCTCCTTAGGGGCAGAAATCCTATTCTTCTATAAGAAATTCTACTCTACTATAAGAGTACTCAAGCTCCATCTTGAGTATGGTGGTCTGATTCAGTTAGTGGGTAGAGACTCTTGAATGACAGCCATGCTAGACTCCTGCTTGCAATCATAACAGAGTATCATTAATAGTGTGAGGGGTTGTTCCTTCTCTATGAGATGGGACTCAAATTGGGCCAGATATTTGTTGGCTGTTCCCTCATATCTGCCCACCAGACCCTGAAGCTTCTCTAGTTATTTACATCAATAGTTGTGATAAAGCTTTGAGGATAAAATTGACTACATTATTTAATATCCTGAGATCAGAACACAATTGTAAATAAAACTACTCTATAACATGAATTCATGAAATTCTTAGGCAAATGGTCATAACTGGAACATATCATCCTTAGTGAGGTAACCCAATCACAAAATATCACACACGGTATGAAGTCACTGATAAGTGGATATTAGCCCAGAAGCTCAGAATACCCAAGACACAATTCATTTATCCATTGATTCCCAAGAAGAAGGGAGGAGAGGCCCCTGGTCCTGGAAAGACTGGATGTAGCAGTGTAGGAGAATACCAGGACAGAGAAACAGGAGGGGGTTGACTGGGGAACAGAGGGAGAGAAGGGGGCTTATGGGACTTTCAGGGAGGGGGGATCCAAGAAAGGGGAAATCACTTGGAATGTAAATAAAGAATATAGAAAATATAAAAGACATGCCAGATTTTTTAAAAAATTAATGATAGTAATTATGCTGTATGATAACAGTGTAAAACAAAAACATGCTGTTGTATGACTATTTTTCAAGAAACCTAATTGTAGTTGTTTTCAGAAGCTAGCAGTTAAGATTCCCAAGTTCCAAATCCCTGGCCTTTGTGCCCCCATGAAAACCAGTAGCTTTGAGGCCTGCTCTGTTCCCTCTGCAGTCCATCTTCTGGTCCACACTTCTAATCACATCTCCATTCACAATAGTCACAAATAATATAAAATACTTTGGTGTGACTCTAACTAAACAAGTCAAACATATGTATGACAAAAACTTAAAATCTCTGAAGAAAGAAATCAAAGAAGATCTAAAAAGTTGGAAACATCTCCCATGCTCATGGATTGGCAAAATTAATGTAGTAAAAATTGCCATCTTGCCATAATAAATCTACAGATTCAATGTAATCCCCCTCAAAATTCCAACTCATTTCTTCACAGAGCTAGGAAGAACAATTTGAAAATTCATCTAAAACAACAAAAAACCCGGGATAGCAAAAACTCTACTCAACAATAAAAGTACTTCTGGTGGAATCACCATCCCTGACTTCAAGCTGTACTACAGAGCAATCGTGATAAAAACTGCATGGTATTGGTACAGTGAGAAGTAGGTAGATGAATGTAATAGAAGTGAAGACTCAGAAATGTATCCACACACCTATGGTCACTTGAACTTTGACAAAAGAGCTAAAACTATCCAGTGGAAATAAGACAGCATTTTCAACAAATAGAGCTGGCTTAACTGGTGGCTAGCATCTAAAATAATGCAAATCCATCCATTCTTATCCCCTTGCTCACTTCCAAGTGGATCAAGGACCTCTACCTAAAACCAGATACACTGAAACTAATAGTAAAGAAACTGTGGAAGACCCTGGAGCACATGAGCATAGGGAGAAAGTTCCTAAACAGAACACCAATAGCTTATGCTCTATGGTCAAGAATTTCAAATGGGACCTCATAAAATTACAAAACTTCTGAAAGGCAAAGGACACTGTCAATAGGACAAAACAGAAACCAACAGACTGTGAAAAGATCTTTACCAACCTACATGTGATACAGGGCTAATATCCAATATATAAAAATAAATCAAGAAGTTAGACTTCAGAAAACTAAATAACCCTATTAAAATGGGGTACAGAGCTAAACAAAGAATTTTCAACTGAGGAATACTGAATGGCTGAGAAACACCTAAAGAAATGTTCAACATCCTTAGTCATCAGGGAAATTCAAATCAAAACAACCATGTGATTCCACGTCACACCATTCCGAATAGCTAAGATCAAAAGCTCAGGTAACAGCAAATGCTGGGGAGAATGTGGAGAAAAAGATAAACACTCCTCCATTGTTGGTGGGATTGCAAGCTTGTAAAACCACTCTGGAAATCATTTTGGTGGTGCATCAGAAAACTGGACATAGTATTACAGGAGGACCCAGCTATACCACTCCTTGGAATATACCCAGAAGATGCTCCAACATGTAATAAGGACAGATTCTTCACTATGTTCAGAGCAGCCTTATTAATAATAGTCAGAAGCTGGAAAGAACTCAGATGTCCCTCAACAAATGAATGGATGCAGAAAATGTGGTACATTTTTTCCAATGAAGTACTACTCAGTTATTAAAAACAATGAATTCATTAAGTTTATAGGCAAATGGATGGAACTAGAAAATATCATCCTTAGTGAGGTAACCCAATCACAAAGAAGACAAATGGTATGCACTCCCTAATAAGTGGATATTAGCCTGGAAGCTTGGAATACCCAAGATATAATTCACAGACACATGAAGCTTCAGGAGAAAGACCAAGGTGGGGATACTTTGGCCCTTCTTAGATAAGGTACAAAATACCCATGGGAGGAGATACAGAGACAAAGTGTGGGGCAGAGACTAAAAGAAAGACCATCCAGAAACTGCCCCACCTGGAGATCTATCCCATATACAGTTGCCAAACCCAGACACTACAGTGGATGCCAACAAGTGCTTGCTGACAGAAACATGATATATCTGTTTCCAAAAAGGGCCTGCCAGTGCCTAACAAATACAGAAGGGGATGCTCTCAGCCAAACATTGAGCTGAGCACAGGGTCCCCAATGGAGGAGCTAGATAAAAGACTGAAGGAGCTGAAGGGGTTTACAGCCTCACAGAAGGAATAGCAATATGAACCAACCAATACCCTCAGAGCTCCCAGGGACTTAACCAGCAACCAAAGAGTAAACATGGGGGAACCCATGGCTCCAGCCACAGTGGTAGCAGCGGATGGCCTGTTCAGACATCAATGAGAGGAGAAGCCCTTTGATTCCTGAAGGCTCATTTCCCCAGGGTACTTGAATGCCAGGTAAGGGAAGCAGGAGTGTCCATAGATTAATGAGCAGGGGGAGGGGGGATGGAATAGGGGATTTTCAGAGGAGGAAAATAAGAAGGGGGACAGCATTTGAAATGTAAATAAAGAAAATATCTAATAAAAAAGATAACCTAAAAACATAAAAAGCTGCTATTACAAATTGTTTATGATAAATAATAAATGCAAATTAGTAGTCAGACAATCAAATATATGGTTATGTTAGAAGCTAGTTTAGTTAATTACAGAAATATGCTTCCTAGGTTGTACATATAACAAATATCTAGAAACAAACAATTCAAATGTACTATAGACAGACAGACAGACAGACAGACGATAGAAAGACAGACAGACAGACAGATAGATAGATAGATAGATAGATAGATAGATAGATAGATAGATAGATAGATAGATAGATAGATAGACAGTCTTAAAAAAGCTTCACAGATCTTCTACAGAATATGACATTTAAAGAAGTTTTATTAATTTCAGATCTTTTTTATAATGAGACAGGCATGGTCCTGGCAACACCCCCATTTTACTTCAAATAATATTATGAGCATCAATGAATCTCCTTGTAGAATTTGGCTCATATGTGACAAGCTAGCAACCAGGACAAATGCCTCAACTACAAATAGCATGCTGTGCAAGGTGGACAAATAGAATGCAGGAAAATTGGCTCATTCGTTTTGTCTGTTGCCTCCAGTATACCTAGTTTTCCCTTTGATGACAAGGCTGTAGGTGAGCATTAGGTTTTGAAGCCTCCCACCATCGATGTGTAAGAGTCAATGTGCAATTTGAAAGATCATTTTGATGGATTTTTTTTCCCTTGACGAGTGTTAAGTGTTCTTCCCTTGAAGCTCTTGATTAACTTTGCTTTGAAATTTATATAGTTACATATTAAAATTTCCTGTTTGTGCATCCATTCTACTGGTTTGTATCTATAATTGGGGAATTGAATACATTGATAATAAAATAAAAAATTCTCGATGGGAGGAAGACCCCATCCTTCAACTTGGGTCAATGTCTGTCTACTGGAGGTAGTCTCTTCAGGTCTATCTCCCAGCTGTTGGGCATGTTGACTAATGTAATGTCTATTGTGTCCTGGGAGACTCTTGCATCCCTGGTTTCTGGACATTCTAGAGGTTCCCTCTGTCCCTCGTATTCATTCTCCTGGCTATCTCGGCTTCTCTAATGTCTCTTCCTATACTTGATCCTTTCCTCCCATTCTTCCTTCCCTCTCCCTTCTCCCAGGCAGGTTTCTTACTCACTCTGCCTCCCATGCTTATTTTGTCTCCCCTTTCATGTGATTTTAATCACACATAGTTAGGAATTCCTTCATGTTAAGCTTGCATGCATGGCTGCCCTCTGAAAGGCTCTGCCAGCACCTGACTAAGACAGATGCAGATTCTTAGAGAAAACCATTAGATTGAGCTCAGGGAACACAATGGAAGAGTTTTGGGAGGACTGAAGGAGTTAAAGGGGATTGCAACCTCATAGAGAGAACAACAGTATCAACTAACTGAACCCCTCAGAACTCCCTGTTTTGTAGTCCCTTCTTCTTATGTAGCATGTCCCTTCTTCTTATGTAGCATGTAGCCAGACTGTCTGGTCTGTCCTGAGTGAGAGGGGATGGGTTTGGACCTGTGGGAGTTTGATGCCCCAGAGAATTGGGATGACAAAGAGGTGATGTAGGAGTAGGTGGGTCCATAGGGAGGCAAGGTGCAAGCGGGTAGAGTAGGGGTGTTGTGGAGGGGAACAAAGAAAGGAGGACAATATTTGAAATGAAAACAAATATGGTAATTCTTAAAAATACGAATAAGAGAGAAAAATACTAAATATTTTGCTATGCAAAAAATATTAATTATGTATTTCCTTTTGTAAGATGGACCTCAGCTGTAAATTATGTAACAGAAGCTTTGTCCATATTCTAGAATGTTAGTAATTTCAATAGCATATGGTCTCCTTCAATTTCCCTCAATCAAATTGAGACGTTCACTAAATCCAATGTCTTGGCTTTAGCAGAAATTATCTGCAGCATGTAAAATTAAAATATTAACTGAAAAAAATCAGTAATGACATTTCTGTGGGTTCTGAATGAAATCTCACCTCAAGACAAATTTATACACAAAACAGAACACAATAAACAAAAGCCAGGGAAATATAGCACCACCAGAGCACAGAGAAGTTCCTAACGTAAGCCCTGGATATCCTAAGAAAACAAAAGCACAAGAAGATGATGTTAATTCCAATCTTATACAGTAGATAGAGGCAATTAAAGAGGAACTGAATAAAACCCTGAAAGAAATACAGGAAAATACATTGAAACAGTTATGAGGCTTTAAAAGAGGAATCAAATAAATATAAAAAATTCAAGAAAATAACATCATACAGGTTAAGAGTAGGAGTAAAACAGTTCAAGACCTGAAAAAATGGAAATAGAAGCAATGATGAAAATGCAGACTGAGGCAATCCTGGAAAAAATTAGGAAATAGAAGAGGAACTACAGGTATAAGCATCATCAACAGATTAAAAGCCTTTAAAGAGAGAATATCAGGCATAAAAGACACAATAGAACAAATTGAAACATCATTGAAAGAAAATGCAAAACATAAACAATTACAAACACAAAACATCCTCAAAACTTGGACACATGAAAAGAACAAACCTTAGAATAGAAAAATAGGAATAGAGGAAGAAGAAAATTTGTATCTCTAAGGACACAAAAACATCTTCAACAACATCAAAGCAGAAAAATTTCAAAACATGAAAAGAGAGATGTCAATAAATGTGTAATATACTTACAGAACACAAAACAGATTGGACCACTAAAGAAAATCTCCAGAGAACCAAATAACCCTATTAAAAATTGGGGTATGGAGCTAAAAAAATAATTCTCAACTGAAAAATATTGAATGGCAGAGAAGAACCTAAGGAAATGTTCAACATCCTTAGGCATCAAAAAAGTGCAAATCAAAACACCCCTGAGATTGAAATCTTAAGTCAGTCAGAATGGCTAAGAACAAACACTCTGGTGACAGCAGATGCCGGCAAGGATGTGGAGAAAGAGGAACACTCCTCCACATTTGGTGAGACTGCAAACTGGTACAATGACTCTGGAAATCAGTCTGACTCTCAGAAGACTGGACATAGTACTACCTGAGGACCAAGCTATACCACTCCTGGGCATATACCCCAAAAATGTTCCAATATTTAAGAAGGACGTATGCTCCACTATGTTCATAGCAGTCTTATTTATAATAGCCAGAAGCTGTAAAGAACTCAGATGGCCACAGAAAATGTGGTACTTTTAAAAAATGGAGTACTACTCAGCTAATAAAAACAATGAATTCATGAAATTCTTAGGCAATTGGATGGAACTAGAAAATCATCCTGAGTGAGGTAACCCAATCACAAAAGAAAATAAATGGTGTGCACTCACTGATAAGTGGATATTAGCCCAAAAGCTCAGAACAGTCAAGATATAATTCACATACCACATGAAGCTCAAGAAGAAGGAAGACCAAAGTGTGGATGCCTCAGTCCTTAGAAAGGGAACAAAAGACTCATGGGAGGAAGTACAGAGACAAATTATAGAGAAAAGACTGAATATATTTCAATAAATATAAAAAAGAAAAAAGTGCGGTATGGTTGGAAAGAAATGGGTACCCCTTCCCAAACAACATGAGCATGATCCTGTATGACATTGTCAGGTAACGTTCAGGATCCCAGAGAACAATAAATGAAGGCCACATGACACAGTAATTTCATACCTGGGTGTATGACGATGACAGTGAGTGATATTATTATTTCAAAGGAATTATTGCATTTCTATGTTCACTTCCAGATGTCATAGTTGCACTGTCTCACACAGCAGGATTCTTTGTAGGGAGACCTGAGTTGTGAAGTCATATGAAGAAACCCTCACTGATGGTCTTTGTAGGTGGCACATACTCCTCCTATGTCTTATCAAGATGGAACTTGTTCTTGAGTAACTATAGGAACTGAAGTCACCTCAGTCAGATTGTTGAAAAAAATGTATTGAGGTACAGTGGGTATTCAAGAATGTCTACTTACTAGCATGTATTAGATTGAGTTTACATGTGTGGAAACACAATGAAATCACTATACTATAAGACAGTAAAACATCCATTATTTTCCTGAAGTTACAGTCAATATTACCTCATATGATCAGGTAAGCCTCTATGTGGCACGGGTACTGACAATGATTATTGTCAGAAATCTGGACAAGTTCTTCTTGACTTTTTCCCTAAACTTCTAAAGAGGTTGACTGATTTTTTTCTACTGGAAGCAGACCATTCTTGCCTCTCTATTTTCTAAACTGAAGGAGGATTGTCTCCAACCTTTGGTTTCACAGGGCCTGTGTCTTCATGGGTTGGGAATACACTGTATGCGGCATCTTTGTATCTTACTCTCTTGAAACTCAGCAGATCCTCAGCAAATGATAATTAGATGTTTTTAAGACATGCATGAAAAAATACTATGGTAGGTGTCATCCTACAAGAAAGTTACAACACTCAGATAGGCATGGAAAACCTGTCAACACCCCTCTTCCTTTTCAGCATCCTTACAAATAGGATTTCTCCAAATCTTCATCTACTATTCACCAAGTATATAACATTTTGCTATTGTTTCCCATTCATTCAGGACTCCCAAGATCACACACACAAATTGTTAAGGGCCCTCCATTTCTCCCACTGTGCTATCAACCAACATAATGATTGACATTGTGTCATTAACTCTCAGCATTTCTTTCTAGGTATCTTAAAGTCCCAACTTAGAACTGCCCCAATATTGAGTACCTCTTCCATAAAAATGGTTGAATAGAAAAAAATCCTAAATTTTAATTACATGCTTATAGTAATTATGTTAATTGGGGAAATGAAAACTAGCCTAACATAACATAAACACAGAAGCACCTGGTGCAAAGATGCAAAAATAAAAATGTGGAGGGCTTCAAGGAATAAATGGATAATTTCAGGATGCCAAAGAACCAAATTTGCTCAAAAAGAAATATATCTCCATAGCCAACTCTGAGTAGTAGAGAGACAGTGACCTGGAATATCTCAGGTGCAAGCCTCCACAGGAGCTGAGGGCAGCATGTTGTCATGAATAACTAAACTTCTAAAAATCCCCATAAGACAATGAGTTCTGCTACCATAACTATGCAGGTGTAACCATGTCAAAGAGTCCCATTAGAAAATTCCACGTACAGCCCATACAGTAGGAAAGAATATGCTCATTTCTAAAAACAAAATTATGTGGGCTATTTAATTACACATGTATACTAGGACACATGGAAGTATGGAAACAAAGCATGTTCTGTGTACATGTGGTAAGCAAAACTAAATGGAGCGTGGTCAATTGTAACCAAAAAATATGAATATGAAACTTTCAGACAAAGTTAAACTCTGTAACATACAGCTGTGACTTTGATGTCTTACATCTACTATGATAGCTGCCTTCTGCCCAAGTCCAACTTGAGAGCATATTGTAGCAGGAAGATATGCAAATAAGGCTTCTCTGAACCCATGAAAACCAGGTCTGACCTGACCCTGTAGCTCTGCAGAGGAGCCCAACTCTGGATTCTCACGTCCTCACATTCAGTGAACAGCATTGAACATACACCACTCACCATGGACTTCCGGCTCAACTTGGTTTTCCTTGTCTTTATTTTAAAAGGTAATTTGTAGAGGTGAGATTCTGGCTGTTGTGTGCACATGGGAAATAGAAAAATTGTTTGTTTCATTATTTTGTTTTATTTTATTAGTGACAATTTCTGATTAGCATTCTCTGTTTGCAGGTGTACAGTGTAAGGTGCAGCTGGTGGAGTCTGGGGGAGGATTGGTGCAGCATGGAAGGACCATGAAACTCTCCTGTGCAGCCTCTGGATTCACCTTCAGTGGCTATACCATGCACTGGGTTCGTCAGGCTCCAGAGAAGGGGCTGGAGTGGATTGCATACATTAGTAGTGGCAGTAGTAACATCTACTATGCAGACTCGGTGAAGGGCCAATTCACCATCTCCAGAGACAATGCCAAGAACACCCTGTTCCTGCAAATGAACAGTCTAAGGTCTGAAGACACGGCCATGTTTTACTGTGCAAGAGACACAGTGAGGGAATGTTACTGTGAGCTCAAACATAAACCTCCTGCAAGGCACTCAGATCCAGCAGGGGGCGCAGAGAGAACACAAAGCTCCTAGTTACTGAGACTTACAGCCTATTCAGAAAGACCTGAAAGGAAGGGAGGGCTGGCCTCTTCTGTGTCTTGGTTGTCTCTCTAAAGGAATTCTCTCTACAAGGGTGTAGCAAGCATTGCATTACACAAATGTATATTCAAATTTTGATTTCCTGTATAATACATGTTTTGTACTCATTTACTTATTACAATGTTTCTGTCTCTGTGTAGCTCTCTCTGTGTTTATTTTGTCACTTTGTTATTCTGCTATAGATCTCTGTCTCTCCCTGTGTTTCTCGATGTCTCTTTTGCTCTCTCTCACTCTCAGTGGGTGACTATGAATGACTGTGTGTATGTGTGAGTGTGTGTCTGTGTGTGTGCGTGTGTGTGTCTGTCTGTCTGTGTACATGCTGAGATGAGATGACTTCTATCAGTCTACATAATAACATTGAATTAAAGCCCATCTTTGTTCTTGATCTTACCATGGTTGCCAAACCCATCTCCTTTTGTCTTTGTTTAGAACTAAATGCAGACACTTGTTCTTGTGTGGTAAGAACTTGAAGCACAGAAGTGATGCAAACAGTCCCATTATAGATGACCTTTAAATGTAGTGTAAATGTAGTGTAACCTCAGACTTGAACACAAAATGCAGATGATCATACAGCACAGAAGTGATTCTGTATGCAGACCAGGAACAGAATCTTAAGAAGCAAAGAATTCTTAAGACTGTGAAACCCTAGATTCAGAGCAGAGACTCAGGAAGACTCTCTGGTTAGAACACTATTCAAGTAGGATTAAAGTTAAAGTACCAGAGAAATAATTCAGGGCCAGTGAGACTTGAACCAGATGATGTTCAATCTCTTCACCATCCTCATTCAAGATCTATGCAACATACCTCACTCAGCTGTAGTGCTGGTAATAAACTGTATGTGAGGCTCTAGCACTCAGTCATGAGTCCAATGTGTCTAGTAATACTACAGCTACTAACCCATTCAACAGGTTACATCTCTTTTCTTTCTTCCTTTCTCTTATGCTTCAGTTTATATAGTTCTACAAGAATTTAATGGGTCAAACGATTTTTGTTTTAACACTTTTATCTGTTTTCCCTCCCCCAAGCTTCTAAGGACCTTATTTATACTGTTATCCCAGAAACATAATGTAAAGGATTCATGACTCATTTTGAGTTGAGGTAACTCATCAGAACAAGTCAAGTGAGAATCTAAATATAACATTCTTCTTGATGGCATTCTGGGAAAATATGGATGATGTTGCTATAGAAAAGTAGGTGGGTACTGGTAATCAAGGAATGATGATTGTTCAATCAAAACAAATCATTACATTGTCTAATTTGTCAAATTGCCATGCATTTTATTGCCATTGGTGATGGAATAGCAGGGTCTGCAACACACTGGTGTGATGTGACTTCTGGAAGAAAGGAGGAAGGCGAGGGTTCTGTACTCATAGGTTCACTCATGAGACCTGCATTTAGAAGATGCTGCAGGAAACACCGCAAGTCCATCTATGCAGCAATTCTTCATTTTTATTAATCATTTTATTCATTTACATTTCTAATTATATCTCCCTTCCCATTTACCCCTCCAGCAACCTCCTCCCTCATGCCTCTCCCATTCCCTCTCTGAAGCTGCTCCTCCACCCATTCAGTCACACCTGCCTCACCCCTCTATTTTCCCCTACTCTGTGACATCAAACCTCCCTCTACTCCCAAAGATATCAGATAAGGATATCCTCTGATTACAGCAATTCTGCATTCTCTGTCTTGTTCTGCCATCATCAGGTCCATTCATGTGTGAGAAAATGGTGTTTCTAAGAGAGAAAGAAGGCTTGAGGAGTTTGCCTACTACAGCTTTACAACTACAACTAGGCAAGAGAGTAAAGAGTAACAGGAATAAATGATCCATACAGTCTGATGTCTGAGACTGAGTTTCTCTGATTTCATCTCAGTTTCTAAAAGATTGCACTTAATTGTTTCTAAATTTTTTGGTAATCAATGTCTTTGGTGAGCCAAACATCAAAGCTGTTATAATTTTTGTACATTTGTAAAGTAGATGTGCATATAAGCACAGCAATGCAGAGGAAGGAGACTGGGGAATCATGAAGCACAGGATGGAAGATTGCAACACTAAAACAAATGAAGGTAGGAATCAAATGTCACCAAATCCCTGTATTTCCATACATACAGTAATAGGGCTGAGTTATTTCCAATATATAGATCATCACTACTACCTTAAATATGTCCCGTTTAATCTCATTCACTGGCCAATGAAGTGCTGGAATGTGGGTTCATCACCAATGTTTTCTTGACTGCAATTTCCAAGTGGTCAACTCTGTCCACTCTGGGTTACATTCCACAGTATCATATTTACAGAACAGGCAAGCAAAAAGATGATTTCATGTCACAAGAATCTGTAAAAAATATACTTGACCTACATCCTGAGTAAGCAGATCAAGCATTTTTATTGCTGGCTTTCAGATCTGTAAGTGATGAACTAAATACAGAATGTTTAGATTTTTCTTACAAGTTCTGTGCACACCCAGCAAAGGACAGCCAAGTTTATAGACATATATCTGATAAGGGAGGAGGCACATGCAATGACCATCCTCAAAGATCATCTGCCCCTAATTGTTCCAGAAGGCTTTACATAGTCTTGAAAGTACCAAGTTAAATATATTGTCAGCCAAATATGTGTCATTAAGATGTTAGTGTATGCTGTCTCCCGTTTCTTTTTGGCGGCACTCAGGGCTATGAATTTTCCTCTTAGCACTGCTTTCATTGTGTCCCATAAATTAGTGTATGTTGTGCCTTCATTTTCATTAACTTTCAAAAAGTCTTTGATGTCTTTCTTTACTTCCACCTTGACCAACTAAACATAGTAAACATAGTAAAAGCAATTTACAGCAAACCGGTAGCCAGCATCAATCTAAATGGAGAGAAACTTGAAGCAATCCCACTAAAATCAGGGACTAGACAAGGCTGCCTTCTCTCTCCATATCTTTTCAATATAGTACTTGAAGTTCTAGCTAGAGCAATTAGACAACAAAAAGAGGTCAAAGGGATACAAATTGGAAAGAAGTCAAACTATCACTATTTGCAGACGATATGATAGTATACTTAAACGACCGAAAGAACTCCACCAGAGAACTCCTACAGCAGATAAACGACTTCAGCAAAGTGGCCGGATATAAAATCAACTCAAGCAAGTCAGTAGTGTTCCTATATTCAAAGGATAAGCAGATTGAGAAAGAAGTAAGAGAAATGATACCCTTCACGATAGACACAAACCATATAAAGTATCTTGGCATGACTCTAACGAAACAAGTGAAAGATCTGTGTGACAAGAACTTCAAGTCTCTGAAGAAAGAAATTGAAGAAGACCTCAGAAGATGGAAAAATCTGCCATGCTCATGGACTGGCAGGATTAATATACTAAAAATGACCATCTTACCAAAAGTAATATACAGATTCAATGCAATCCCCATCAAAATCCCAACTCAATTCTTCATAGAGTTAGAAAGAGCAATTCAAAAATTCATCTGGAATAACAGAAAACCCAGAATAGCTAAAACTATTCTGAAGAGTAAAAGAACCTCTGGGGGAATCAGTATCCCGGACCTCAAGCTGTACTACAGAGCAATAGTGTTAAAAACCTCATGGTATTGGTACAGTGACAGGCATGTAGATCAATGGAACAGAATTGAAGAACTAGAAATGAATTCACACTCCTATGGTCACTTGATCTTTGACAAAGGAGGTAAAACCATCCAGTGGAAAAAAAGATAGCCTTTTCAACAAATGGTGCTGGCTCAACTGGAGGTCAACATGCAGAAGAATGCAAATTGACCCATTCTTATCTCCTTGCACTAAGCTCAATTCCAAGTGGATCAAGGACCTCCACATAAAACCAGACACACTGAAACTAATAGAAAGGAAACTAGGGAAGAACCTTGAACATATGGGCGCAGGGAAGAATTTCCTGAACAGAACTCCAATAGCTTATGCTCCAAGGTCAAGAATTGACAAATGGGACCTCATTAAATTACAAAGTTTTGCAAGGCAAAAGACACTCAAAAACACTAAGCGACATCCAACTAACTGGGATTTGATCTTTACCAATCCTACATTCGACAGACGGCTAATATCCAATATATACAGAGAACTCAAGAAGTTAAACTCCAGAGATGCAAGTACCCCTATTAAAAAATGGGGTACAGAGCTAAACAAAGAGTTCTCACCTGAAGAATATCTAATGGCTGAGAAGCACCTAAAGAGATGTTCATCATCCTTAGTCATTAGGGAAATGCAAATCAAAACAACCCTGAGATTCCATCTCACACCAGTCAGAATGGCTAAGATCAAAAACACAGAAGACAGCAGTTGTTGGCGAGAATGTGGAGAAAGAGGAACTCTCCTCCACTGCGGGTGGAATTGCAAGCTGGTACAACCACTCTGGAAAGCAGTCTGGCGGTTCCTCAGAAAACTGGGCATGACACTCCCGGAGGATCCGGCTATACCACTCCTGGGCATATACCCAGAGGCTTTACCTGCATACAATAAGGACACATGCTCCACCATGTTCATAGCAGCCTTATTTATAATAGCCAGAAGCTGGAAAGAACCCAGATGTCCCTCAACGGAGGAATGGATTCAGAAGATGTGGTATATCTACACAATGGAATACTACTCTGCAATTAAAAACAATGAATTCACGAAATTCCTAGGCAAATGGTCAGAACTTGAAAATATCATCCTTAGTGAGGTAACCCAATCACAAAAGAACACACATGGTATGCAGTCACTGATAAGGGGATATTAACCCAGAATCTCGGAATACCCTAGACACAATTCGCATATCAATAGATTTCTAAGAAGATGGATGGAGAGACACCTGGTCCTGGAAAGACTGGATGTAGGGGAACGCCAGGACAGAGAAACGAGAGGGGGTTGAATGGAGAAAAGAGGGAGGGAAGGGGGCATATGGGACTTTCGGGGAGGGAGGAAACGGGAAAGGGGAAATGATTTGGAATGTAAATAAAAAAAAACTTAGAAAATAAAAAAAAAATTCATTGAGAGTCCTGTGACAAATTTGAGAAGTTCTGTGGGGACAGGTAAAATTTTTGGTGTAGTATCCAGGCCTGGTCTAAGGGTTCAAGATCTGCAATCATAATCATGCAGTCCTTGGTATTAATCCTGAGCCAATGCAACAGGAAGCCCTGAAGGTGACATAATGTGGAAACTGTACCAAGGATGGGTTCATTGCCATAGAAAATCCTGGTAGTTCGTTCAGTTTCAGATAGAGGACTGGCAGGAGGTGGCACATAGGAGTCACAATAAACAGGTTGAGCAGATGCAAATGTCATGGGTATGATGTCAGGAGAGGGGCAGGGCAGGTTTTCTTGATCTCTGGTATCTAGCATCTTGCACCATGGTTACTGAAGGGAATGTGTAGCAATTGATAGGGGCACAAGCAGTGGGGGGTGACTATAGTTGTGTCTGCTCAGGGGTGATTGTGGTGGGCATGGAAATGAATTCTCCTCCTCCTTGGGAGGGTGTAAGGGGTGCTTGCCATCCCTGGAGACAGTATTGGGTCTCAATGGAGCAGTCAGTACTGGCCAATCCCTGACAAAGTTTATGAGTGCTCTGACCACTTTCTCAGGGAAGGAGGATTTAAGACTTGCTATGATGGACAGCTCAATCCAGCAAATGAGATAGGAAGTAACTACTGAGTTACCTTCTTGCTCTCTAGTGAGCAAGAGCACTCTCATCCACAATTCGGGGGTCACACAATTTCTTGGGTGAGATTCAAGAGGCGAGAAATTCATCCTCATCCCAAAATCATTCATGGTCTTCCAGTTTAGTCTTTAGGCCACAGGTAACCAAATGTCTATATTTGGGGTGCCTTTACATAAGATGGTAGATTCCCCAAAGCTCTGTTAGAAAAACAAGTTGAATTTCCATAGACAAACAAAACTATCACGAACAAGACAATATGTGGGACCCAAAAGTCTTGTGCTTAGTGGGAAAATTCTGCAGTTCAAAAAGCTGTGGCCCTATAGCTACAAGGTGTCTTGGGATAGGAAAGGGCCACTGAGGGCCAATTCCTGGAATTCTGTCTCATGTGGGGGGTCATTACTTATATGGAGATGACTGGTGAACCAAACCAAAAAATGTGCCCTACAAGGACTGACATACACAGACAGACAAATAATAAGAAAGGAGCCCTCTCCTTCAACTAAGAGGGTCTTATAACAAAGAAGAGAAAGGGGCTAACTTACTGTGGATCAAAAAAAAGGGGGCACTGCTATCACTCTGTAATCGAGGAAAGAAAAGTAAAGTAAAGCTGAGTCAAGGTGGTGACCAGAGGACAACAACCAGGGCACAGAAAACAATAGATGAGGGCAAAAAGATCACTTGAATCATATCATGGTACATAGAGGTCACTGTAACTCCTGTTCAAGTGCCAGATGTTGCCCTAGTCCGCGGTTCCCTGAAATGTTCTTTGGGGTTAGAGATTAAGAAGACAGAAAATCAATGACAAAAATCTGGGAGTCAGATTAAAAGTTGAAGTG
Source organism: Tokudaia tokunoshimensis (assembly GCA_036184795.1). NCBI lineage: Eukaryota > Metazoa > Chordata > Mammalia > Rodentia > Muridae > Tokudaia > Tokudaia tokunoshimensis. Next base: position 129,929,059 of record BTHU01000012.1, on the reverse strand, counting down.
GATTCATTTATTGTTATACTGGAGAGTCCCTTTATAGTTTCTGCCCAAGTCACCTCTTTCCATAACTGTTCATCGCCACAACCAAATGGGCTGCCAAGGTCACATAATTTGTCTTTGTTCATTTCTGAATATCAGGAAGGTTTTGGGTTAGTAAATGCAAGAGCTCCTTCTGTGCATGCATGATTCATTACAGGCTGACCGGCAGAAAATAATGACCTCCTCCTCCTACACGTTATTTATATCATCAATGTGATAGCAGATCATGTCCAGAAGACAGTATTTAACAACCCCCCTTCTTGTGCTCTAACTCTCACATTCTTTCTATCTCCTCTTTCTCAGTATTATATGAGCCTACATGGAACATGAGAAAAACTGAAAAATTTCGATGTCAAATATATAATATGGATTGGGAAGGACAAACACTGCCCATGTCTGTGGAATTGGCAATGCTGGTGCTTTAACAGGAAAAGTGTGGTGTTGTGAGACAAAGTGATGAGTAGAGTAGAGCATGAAAACCGGGAAAACAAATCCAAAATCTACTAAAATGTCATGTTTATGGCAAGATATTTTGACTTGTTTTAAAAATTAATTGAGCACCTAGGTTATTTTCATTATATAAACTTGTAGGAATGAAACTGGGCTAAACAAAAAAAAAAAAAAAAAAAGAAGAGAAAAAAATAGTCATGATATGCCTAGTTAATAAACATTAGAAAATGGTGTAGTTAATTAATAGGGATCAGAGGAAGAATTTCAGGACACAAATGAATGAATTTTCTGTAAATATGACTTCATAATATCCATTGAGCAATAATCATACAGTAACAAAAAATGTCTCATTTGCAATCCCTTATGGCCTGAGGACAGTATCTCTCTGAAATGAATATTATTCAGCAATGTCCTAAGTGTCCCTATCACAGGGAAGTGGTGCTGCTAACATTTCCAGGAAGCTCAGACGTTGTCCAAGATCCATATCAAGAAGAAGCCATGTCCAGATCAGAGAATGTGAAAGACTAGGCTCCTGGATGGAAACACAACTGTGTGCCATGCTTTTATTTACACATTAATACTAAGGGGATATGACATTTTAGAAACACAGCATTCTCTGAACATATGTTGATAGAGGAACTAAATGAAATGTGGTAATTCTTAACACAAATATTTATACATAGAGGGAACTTACTCTTTTAAATTAGGTAACTGTTGTCATTGCCTTTAATATTTTATATCTTCTTTGAGTGCTGCCTTCTCCTATGGGTCTAACTCCAGGCATGCTATAGTAGAAAGAGGCAAATAAGGCTTCTACTCTGTGCCCATGCAAACAATCTGTGCACTAACCCTCTTTCCCTAGCAGAGAATCCAAGCCTTGGATTCCCAGGTCCTCACATTTGTTGATCAGCACAGAACACAGAACATTTACCTTGGACTTAGGGCACATCAGGGTTTTCCTTGTTGTTGTTGTTGTAAAAGGAAATTCATGGGGAGTAGTTGCCTCATATTTTTATGGCCATGATAGGAAGATTCTGGCCTTCTGTGATAGATTTCTGCCCAGCATGCTCTGTGTTTACAGGTGTACAGGGTGAAGTAGAACTGCTGGAGTCTGGAGAAGGTTTGATGATGCCTGAAATTACCCAAAACTCATCTGTGAAACCTCTGGATTCACATTCAATAATTACTAAATAAGATGGGTCCGCCAACCACTAGAGAAGTGACTGGAGAACATACATTCATAGATTTAGTAGTTATATCAACTATGCTGAAGTCAAGAAAATCCAGTTCACCATCACTAAAAACAATAAAAAGAAAAACCTTTACCTGGAAATTATCAGACTGAGGACACAGCCCATGTATTATTGTGCAAGAAACACGGTGAATGTATGTTAGTATGAGCTCAGAAACAACCATCCCTTCAGAATGATGAGGACAATCAAAGGTGTTGAAAACTCAGAGATTTCTGAATCACAAAAGAGCCAATTTAAAGAGGAATTCAGGACTGTTCTCCTCTCTTTTGGGGCTGCCTATCCATACCATACTTAGAGATTCTCTCTACAAGTATAGTATGTAGTAATAACTGAAGTATCCAAATTTTTATTTTAAAAAAACCTACTTTCCATTGTGATATATTGTTTTGCATTTATATATTATACTCTCTCTTTCTGACTCACTATCTTGTTTCTCTGCTTTGCTTCTTCTCCCCCCTTCTCTTTCTCTCTCTGTCTCTGTTTCTCTCCCTCTCAGCACCACTAGGCTTGACACAGTTTGGTTCAGATACCAGCTGACAGCACTCTCACTATGAAGGGCAGGCAATTAACAGTGTCAGCACTAATAGTGCTGGTGGCAACAAGTATTACTTATCTGGAGCTGGTACTCTCAGTGACCCGTCATAAATTCTGATCTCTTTAAACTCTTTGGAGGCCAGCTAGTAAGAAATGAAGAGTGAAAACATTTATAAACTCATTAACAAAAAACAGTGGATGCAGCAAATCAGGTCCAACAACTTCCCATATAAACAGTCACATAGACAAAGAGACAAAATGAACAGATCGACCAGAGCATCAACAAGTAGGCTTCAACTATTTAGCACACATACATACATATATACGGACAGACAGACAAACACACACACAAAGACACAGACACACAGAAAGACAAACAGCCATATATACATTTACAAACTGAAGGAATGGAGCAAAGCTTCAACAAGCAGGCTCAAACAATTTTATATAGATGTGTCTATACATAATATGGATTTGATGGATACAGCAAACGTTAATGAATTGGTTGCAAAACTCATACACACACACACACACACACACACACACACACACACACACACACACACACATATATATATATATATATATATATATATATATATATATATATATATATATATACAAATTTGCAAGATGGAGCCTAGCTCCAAAAGCATTATTTTTCTCCCACAGCTTATATATACTACAATACTCCAATATTACATGTAAATTACATTGTCTTTTTCATTTACTGTATGGATATAAAAATATACTATCTTCTCCAATACATTTACATGAAAAGTGTTTGTGTTGTAAGATGAAAAAAACAAATTAATCCAAGAATACAAGTAGATTCATTATTAGGAATTGTATTAGATTCACATAGCGCAGGCAAGCAAGGTAAATATTTCAGTCACATTTTCGTCCTAGCAGGCAACAATTCACACTCATGAAGAAATGATCAATTACTTTATTGTTTATCTTAAAAATTGTCTTACAAAAATATTAGTAGAATCAGAAATTTTGACATTTATATTAAAACTTTCAGTCATTTCTAATTTAAATCCACAGAACAAATATATATCCATCAGTAAATGTATTGTCCTATTAGAATGCTGAGGACTAAAATGGGCATAAGAAATTGATCATATAAATTACCAGCCCAGCTTCAACAAAAGAGTCACATCACCTACTACTGCCAATGTTCCTATTCTTTGACCTTAAAATAACCCTCAGGTAAATTATGAAGAGTATTTTTTCAGAACTTGGTTCCTAAGATTCGTGTTTGTGTTAACCATTGGAGCACATTGCATGAGCTTTAAAGCAGTCTGTTGTTCCTCACGCATGCCCCTTGAGAGGACACAGAGCAAGTTCCAGGACAGAGAGAGAACCAGGAAAGAAAGGACTTCACAGAGAAACACTGTACACATGGAGGCTGAACAATGCTCTACTCAATGATAACTTGGTCAAGGTGGAAATAAAGAAAGAAATCAAAGACTTTTTGAAAGATAATGAAAATGAAGGCACAGCATACCCTAATTTATGGGACACAATGAAAGCAGTGCTAAGAGGAAAATTCATAGCCCTGAGTGCCGCCAAAAAGAAACAGGAGACAGCATACACTAACAGCTTAATGGCACACCTGAAAGCCCTGGAACAAAAAGAAGCAAATACACCAAAGAGGAGTAGAAGGCAGGAAATCATCAAACTCAGGGCTGAAATCAATCAAGTAGAAACAAATAAAACCATACAAAGAATCAACAAAACGAGGAGTTGGTTCTTTGAGAAAATCAACAAGATAGATAAGCCCTTAGCCAGACTAACCAGAGGGCACAGAGATAGTATCCAAATTAATAAAATCAGAAACGAAAAGGGAGAGATAACAACAGAAACTGAGGAAATTCAAAAAATCATCAGATCCTACTACAAAAACCTGTATTCAACACAACTAGAAAATCTTGAGGAAATGGACAATTTCCTTGACAGATACCAAGTACCAAAATTAAATCAGGATCAAAGAGACCATCTAAACCGTCCTATAACCCCTGAAGAAATAGAAGTTGTCATAGGAAGTCTTCCAACCAAAAAAAGTACAGGTCCAGATGGTTTTACTGCAGAATTCTATCAGACCTTCAAAGAAGAACTAACACCAGTACTCTTCAAACTGTTCCACAAAATAGAAACAGAAGGAACACTACCCAAATCGTTCTATGAAGCCACAAATACACTAATACCAAAAGCACACAAAGATCCAACAAAGAAAGAGAATCTCAGGACAATCTCTCTTATGAATATCGATGCAAAAATACTCAATAAAATTCTTGTCAACCGAATCCAAGAACACATCAAAAGGATCATTCACTACGATCAAGTAGGCTTCATCCCAGGGATGCAGGGATGGTTCAATATAAGGAAATCCATCAATGTAATCAACTACATAAACAATCTTAAAGAAAAAAACCACATGGTCATCTCATTAGATGCTGAGAAAGCATTTGACAAAATTCAGCATCCTTTCATGCTAAAGGTCTTGGAAAGATCAGGAATTCAAGGCCCATATCTAAACATAGTAAAAGCAATTTACAGCAAACCGGTAGCCAGCATCAATCTAAATGGAGAGAAACTTGAAGCAATCCCACTAAAATCAGGGACTAGACAAGGCTGCCCTCTCTCTCCATATCTTTTCAATATAGTACTTGAAGTTCTAGCTAGAGCAATTAGACAACAAAAAGAGGTCAAAGGGATACATATTGGAAAGGAAGAAGTCAAACTATCACTATTTGCAGACGATATGATAGTATACATAAGCGACCCAAAGAACTCCACCAGAGAACTCCTACAGCTGATAAACGACTTCAGCAAAGTGGCCGGATATAAAATCAACTCAAGCAAGTCAGAGGCCTTCCTATACTCAAAGGATAAGCAGGCTGAGAAAGAAGTAAGAGAAAAAATACCCTTCACGATAGCCACAAACCATATTAAGTATCTTGGCGTGACTCTAACCAAACAAGTGAAAGATCTGTATGACAAGAACTTCAAGTCTCTGAAGAAAGAAATTGAAGAAGACCTCAGAAGATGGAAAAATCTGCCATGCTCATGGATTGGCAGGATTAATATAGTAAAAATGAGCATCTTACCAAAAGTAATACACAGATTCAATGCAATCCCCATCAAAATCCCAACTCAATTCTTCATAGAGTTAGAAAGAGCAATTCAAAAATTCATCTGGAATAACAGAAAACCCAGAATAGCTAAAACTATTCTCAAGAGTTAAAGAACCTCTGGGGGAATCAGTATCCCGGACCTCAAGCTGTACTACAGAGCAATAGTGTTAAAAACTGCATGGCATTGGTACAGTGACAGACATGTAGATCAATGGAACAGAATTGAAGACCCGGAAATGAATCCACACTCCTATGGTCACTTGATCTTTGACAAAGGAGCTAAAACCATCCAGTGGAAAAAAGATAGCCTTTTCAACAAATGGTGCTGGCTCAGCTGGAGGTCAACATGCAGAAGAATGCAAATTGACCTATTCTTACTTCCTTGCACTAAGCTCAATTCTAAGTGGATCAAAGATCTCCACATAAAACCAGACACACTGAAACTAATAGAAGGGAAACTAGGGAAGAACCTTGAACATATGGGCACAGGGGAGAATTTCCTGAACAGAACTCCAATAGCTTATGCTCTAAGATCAAGAATTGACAAATGGGACCTCATTAATTTACAAAGTTTTTGCAAGGCAAAAGACACTGTCAAAAAGACAAAGCGGCAACCAACTAACTGGGAAATGATACTTACCAACCCTACATCGAAAGGAGGGCTAATATCCAATATATACAAAGAACTCAAGAAGTTAAACTCCAGAGAGGCAAGTAACCCTATTAAAAATGGGGTACAGAGCTACACAAAGAGTTCTCACCTGAAGAATATCTAATGGCTGAGAAGCACCTAAAGAAATGTTCATCATCCTTAGTCATTAGGGAAATGCAAATCAAAACAACCCTGAGATTCCATCTCACACCAGTCAGGATGGCTAAGATCAAAAACACAGGAGACAGCAGTTGTTGGCAAGGATGTGGAGAAAGAGGAACACTCCTCCACTGGTGGAATTGCAGGCTGGTACAACCACTCTGGAAAGCAGTCTGGCGGTTCCTCAGAAAACTGTGCATGACACTCCCGGAGGATCCGGCTATACCACTCCTGGGCATATACTCAGAGACTTTACCTGCATGCAATAAGGACACATGCTCCACTATGTTCATAGCAGCCTTATTTATAATAGCCAGAAGCTGAAAAGAACCCAGATGTCCCTCAACGGAGGAATGGATTCAGAAGATGTGGTATATCTACACAATGGAATACTACTCTGCAATTAAAAACAATGAATTCACGAAATTCCTAGGCAAATGGTCAGACCTTGAAAATATCATCCTTAGTGAGGTAACCCAATCACAAAAGAACACACATGGTATGCAGTCACTGATAAGGGGATATTGACCCAGAATCTCGGAATACCCTAGACACAATCCGCATATCAATAGATTTCTAAAAAGATGGAAGGAGAGACCCCTGGTCCTGGAAAGACTGGATGTAGGGGAACGCCAGGACAGAGTAACGAGAGGGGGTTGAATGGAGAAAAGAGGGAGGGAAGGTGGCTTATGGGACTTTCGGGGAGGGAGGAAACGGGAAAGGGGTAGTGATTTGGAATGTAAATTAAAAAAATAAAATAAAATAAAATAAAAAAAAAGAAAACAAAAATTATAATACATAAATCAATCAATCAAAAAATCAATCAATCAATCTATATATAAATAAATAAATAAATAAAACCCAAGTTTGAGTAGTGGATTTAAACTGATTCCATTACAACTTGCACAGAATGGCTGTCTCCTGAATGTTAAGATCTGTCTCTATCAATGTCATTCAAAAGACTATGCACAACAAAACAAGAAACATAAAAACTGAATCCAAATGCAAGCAACAGACCCACAGGCTCTGAGGTCTGACTGCACCGTTTGGATCCAGCCCTTTACTTCTCTTCCCTGGGGTTTATATTACCAAGGCATGGGGAAAAGCTCAAAAATATCTGTTCTCTATGGTGCTCAACACCTCAAGGAAAAAGTTTCCCGTATTCATGCCTGTTTTTGACTACACTTCTCACCATAACATAGCATATTTCAGCTTATTTTGCATTTCAGTTAACAAAACTCAAGACTACCAACATGTTACTGATTATTCTCAAGTGTTATGAACAGATGACATCCCATTCCTCACCAGTACAATAATCATATTTAGGAATTTGAGTTTTTATGTGCTATATGATAGGGGAGAGAAAGAGAAAACTACATAGAGAAATAAAGACTGACAGAAACCAAGACTTGCAGAAGCTAGTCCCCAAGAATCATGTCTCTAAGTAGTCAAGAGAATTGTCTGAGCCTAGTAGGTTGAGATCTTAATCAGATTATTGGGTCTTCTTTTAGATAAATGTGTAAGATCAATTGCACTATATATCTGGGATGAGATTCCTTTCAATTCATATTCCAAAAGAGATAAAAATAGAACTGGTTCAACAGACACCATGAGAATAATTTTAATTAGCTCCTTAAGCAGGATGGCTGAACACCAAAGCCCAATTCCATCCTAAACACTCTTCTGGAATATACAGACTTATACAAAAAAGCACATAGGACATGGGACACCATTTTGCCTGAATTTCATGAATGTGAGTTCATTTACTGTAAACATTCCCACATTTTTCTTCCTAGACCTGCAAAATGTGAATCCTATAACTTCTTATTTATCTACAATTTAAAATCTACACAGTACCAGAAAAAATGTTCCTTATTTTCCTCTCCAAGTGTTCTAAAAAGAGCAATGCAAAAGTCTATCACCAGGAGAGAAAACTAGAAACCATTCCCAGTGCTTCCTTTTATCATCTCAAGAACCTCCCCCAATGCAAAGCAGTCCACAGGCTCAGGGAAAAAAAACCAGGCCAAGCTGAGAACCTCCAACACCTTCACACTAGAGCCTCCAACAGAGCATGGCTGTCCTGCTGTTGCTCCTCTGCCTGGTGACCTTTCCAAGCTGTAAGTGTTTCAGGGTTTCAGAAGAGAAACTCAGACATGTCAGCTAGAAGATGCATGACTAATGTTGATGTTTGTTGTCCCCAGGTGTCCTGTCCCAGGTGCAGCTGAAGGAGTCAGGACCCGGCCTGGTGCAGTCCTCACAGACCCTGTCCATCACATGCACTGTCTCTGGGTTCTCATTAACTGAGTATCATGTACTCTGGGTTCGGCAACCTCCAGGGAAGGGTCTGGAGTGGATGGGAGCAATATGGAATAATGGAGGCACAGCTTCTAATTCAGCTCTCAAATCCCGACTGAGCATCAGCAGGGACACCTCCAAGGGTCAAGTTTTCTTAAAACTGAACAGTCTGCAAACTGATGACACAGCCACTTACTACTGTGCTAGAGACCCAGTGAGGGAAGTCCAGTGTGAACCTGTACAAAAACCTCTCTACAATGATGCTCAGGACCAGCAGGGGGCAGTAACCACCACCAAAGACATTCCAGGATCATTTCAGAATCTAGGAAGTTCTGGCCTTTGCTATATGAGCAACAGTTTTAATATTAGAGATGTGGAATATTCTTCTAGACCTGGTAATTCTATAGTACCTACTGTTTAGTGTCATATACTATTAAACTTCTGGTTTGTGCATGCAGTATAAGAAGGGAAGGGGGCTTATGGGACTTCCGGGGAGGGAGGAAATGGGAAAGGGGAAATCATTTGGAATGTAAACAAAAAATATAGAAAATAATTAAAAAAACAGAAAAGCAAAAAAAAGAATTTTTAAATAGTTTTATAGTATAGCAGTATTTAAAGAGAACAAATTATTGAGCTGATATTTATCAAGAAAATTCAGTGAAACATTGTGTGGGTGAGGACAGACAGGGAGATTTGATAATAGATTGTTTTTCACATGACTGCTGATTTAGTAAGATGTCTATTGCTTACTTAAATGTTTGAAATCAATTGTATTCATCTTATTTAACATGAAACTTTCTGAGGAACTGCCAGACTGTTTTCCAGAGTGGTTGTACCAGCTTGCAATTCCTCAGAAAACTGGGCATGACACTCCCGGAGGATCCGGCTATACCACTCCTGGGCATATACCCAGAGGCTGTACCTGCATGCAATAAGGACACATGCTCCACCAAGTTCATAGCAGCCTTATTTATAATAGCCAGAAGCTGGAAAGAACCCAGATGTCCCTCAACGGAGGAATGGATTCAGAAGATGTGGTATATTTACACAATGGAATACTACTCTGCAATTAAAAACAATGAATTCACGATATTCCTAGGCAAATGGTCAGATCTTGAAAATATCATCCTTAATGAGGTAACCCAATCACAAAAGAACACACATGGTATGCAGTCACTGATAAGGGGATATTAACCTGGAATCTCGTAATACCCTAGACACAATTTTCATATCAATAGATTTCCAAGAAGATGGAATGAGAGACCCCTGGTCCTGGAAAGACTGGATGTAGGGGAACGCCAGGACAGAGAAGCAAGAGGGGGTTGAATGGGGAAAAGAGGGAGGGAAGGGGGCTTATGGGACTTTCAGGGAGGGAAGAAATGGGAAAGGGGAAATGATTTTGAATGTAAATAATAAAAAAACTTAGAAAATAAAATTAAAAAAAAACATGAAACTTTCAAACACATGTACACAATTTAATCATGACACAGTTATAATTCTGAGTGGTAACTCATAAGATCTGCACTCCATATATGGAGACCACATGTGCTGTTATTAACTGTGGTCAACAGACATACTTGCTAATATTGAAATGATCCTTCCCATCTGAATAGATGTCTCATTCTACACTGTCCAAGCTATGATCAACCTGCCATGATTCACTTTACATCAGATCACTTTGTTTGTATTCCACTTGATATGATGGTGCCTAGTTGTCAGTGAAAATGTGACCTACAGATTCACACAGATTAGTGTGGCATTTATTCCACTGTAAACAGAGCTGTAGTGAAAAATGGTAAGGGATGCTATCATTGTTTCATCAGGCGCTGTAGAACCAGTTCAGTGGTTAAGAAAAGAGACTGTTCTTGGGAAACCATGTTATGCTCCTGAGGCCCACAATGTGCACCTCATAACCACATGTAATTCCAGAAAACCCAGGATAAACTTGGCCTCCATGAGCACTTCATTGCTCCAACTTGAAAGAAAAGTTCCCCCTATGCTCAGCTGTCTCTGAGCCTCATATATTGACCTCACTAATCCTTATTGTTTCCATGACACCTCCAACTGACCCTGAGTACCATGAACCTCCTCAGGAACTCTGTGACTCTTCTACCAGTCTCTTCTCTTCTCTTTCTTCTCTTCTCTTCTCTTTCTTCTCTTCTATTCTCTCTCTCTCTCTCTCTCTCTCTCTCTCTCTCTCTCTCTCAGTATGTGCTGATGCCATGCATGTTTTGCTATTATGGCACTGCAGTTAAATTTGAAAACAAGAGTGGTAAGATCCCCGCAATATTATTTTTATTGATGGTGAACCCAGCAGTATTCGTATTCTTTTTATTGATGGTTACCTTATTTTGGTATGGATATTTTGTTTGATATTTTATTTATTTACATTTCAAATGTTTTCCCCTTTCCCAGTTTCTCCTCCAGAAACTCATTATCCCATCTTCCTTACCTCTGCTTTTATGAGGGTGCTCAGCCAGTCACCCACGCACACCCAACTCCCTACCCTCACATTCCCCTACACTGGGGCATGGACCCTTCCCAGGTCCATGGACCTCTCCTCCCACTGATATCTGACAAGGCCATCTTCTGCTACATACATAGTTAGAGCCATGAGACCCTCCATATGTACTCTTTGTTTGGTGGTTAATTTCCTGGGAAATCTGAGGGATCTGGTTGGTTGATATTGTTGTTCTTCCTATGGGTTGCAAGCCCCTTCAGTTCCTTCGCTTCTTTCTCTAACTCCTCCATTGGAAACCCTATGATCAGTACAATGGTTGCCTGAAAGCATGAACCTCTGTATTTGCAAGACTCAAAAGACCTTCTCAGGGACAGCTATATCAGGCTCCTCTCAGCAAACACTTCTTGGCATCCACAAGAGTGTCTGGGTTTAGTGTCTGTATATGGTATGGAGCCCCATGTTGGGCAGTCTATGGATGGCCTTTCCTTACACCTCAGTTCCACACTTTTTCTCTGTATTTCCTCCTGGGAATATTTTGTTCCCCCTTCTAAGAAGGACAAAAGCATCCACACTTTGGTCTTCCATCTTCTTGAGCTTCACATGATCTGTGAATTTTATCTTGGATATTTCAAGCTTTTAGGCTAAGATTCACATAGCAATGAGTGCATGCCCTGTGTGTTCTTTTGTGACTGAGTTATCTCACTCAGCATGATATTTTCTAGTTCCATCCGTTTGCCTAATATTTTCATGAAGTTGTTGTTTGAATACCTAAGTTGTATTCCATTGTGTAAATGTACCACATTTTCTGTATTCATTCCTGTGTTTCAGGACATCAGGTTTCTTTCCAGCTTATGACTATTATAAATAAGACTGGTATGAACATAATGGAGCATGTGTTCTTGCTATATTTTGGAGAATATTTTGGGTGTATGCCCAGGAATGATATGGGGGTGTCCTCAAGCATAACTATATACAATTTTCTGAGGAACCACCAAACTGAAATCCAGAGTGGTTGTCCCAGTTTATAATCCCACCAACATTGGAGAAGTGTTCCCCCTTCTCCAAATCCTCACCAGCATCTGCTATCATCTGAGTATTTTATCTTAGTCATTCCAATTGGTGTGAGGTGGAATCTCAGTGATATTTTGCATTTACTTGATAACTAATAATGTTGAATATTTCTTTAGGTACTTCTCAGCCTTTCAGTATTTCTCAGTTGAGAATTCTTTGTTCATCTCTCTACCCCTTTTTAATAGGGTTATTTGCTTCCTTTGCCTGTCCATTTATGTCACATAGAGCAGTGTTGCCTATAAGCGCCAGCTCATACTCACAAAACCACATTATCTGATATAGCTAATGAGAAGTAACTGAGTTAATTTTATATCCAGCCACTTTGCTGAAGTAGTTTATCAGTTGTAGGAATTCTCTGGTAGAATCTTGGGGATCGTTTATTTATACTATCACATCATCTATAAACAGTACTACCTTGACTTCTTCCTTTCCAATTTGTATCCCCATGATCTTCTTTTGCCATCTGACTGATGCAGAAAGAACCAAACATTTGACAGAGATCACAAACTTCTTAGGAGAAGGATTGAAGGAAATGAAGGGATGGCAACCCCTTAGGAAGAGCAACACTATCAATTAACATGGAGCCCTGGGAGTCTAGTGGGTTAGCCACCAAACAAAGATTATACACTGCCTGATCTGAGACTACAGAAATTTAGATAAGATTGGGATACCTTGTCTGACCTCTTCTGAAACATGTGCCGAATGCAATGACCCAGGGTCCAGGGGCTATACAAAGAAGACACCCACTCAGAGACTAAAGGGGTAATTCATGAATAATTCTTTGAGGGCCAGTGTGTGGGTCACAACATTTGGAATGTAAATAAATAAAATAATTAATAGACTCCGGTGATACACCAGACAGGGACTCCAGGTACACAGAGATATCCCGAGTATGACATCGCTTGGGACACAACCTGCTAGAATTCCACCTGTACCCAAGAACGGGGTAGTTCTGTGGCCATCTGTGTGCCAGCCCTACCTTGGGCATTTGCCTTACAGGGTGACCTGCATCTGGAGGGAGCACTACAGCCTCCTCCATCTGTGCTCCAGTGATAGACCAGACAGGGACAACCAGGTACACAGAGATATCCTGACTATTATATCACTTAGGGCAGGGCACACCACGGCTCCAATGGTACCCAGGAGCAGGGCAGCCCCTCAGCCATCTGTGCCAGGGGAAATCTGGTCATCCAGGCATGCAGAAATAGCCTTGCAGGCTCACAGGATGTTCAAGCACAAGCCAATGTCAGCAGGACCAACTAATGCCAGAGATAAGCAGATGGCAAAAGGCAAATGTAGCAATTTTACTAACAGAAATCAAGGAAATAGGGCACCATCTGAACCCAACTCTCTGACAGAAGCAAGTCCTGGAGAGCCTAACACCCAGAAAGGCAAGATTTGGAATTAAAAATCACATCTTATGATGCTATTAGAGGATTTCAAGAAGGACATAAATAAATCTCTTAAAGAAATACAGGAGAATATGAATCAACAGGAAGAAGCCCTTACAAAGGAAACACAAAAATTGCTTAAAGAAATTCAGAAGAATATGGGTCAACAAATAGAAGACCATAAACAGGAAACACAAAAATCACTTAAAGAAATACAGGAGAACTTGGGTCAATGGGCAGAAATTCTGAAAGAGGAAACACAAAAATATCTTGAAGAATTACAGGAAAGCACAAACAAACACGTGAAGGAACCGAGCAAATCCATCCAGGATCTAAAAAAGGAAGTAGAAAAAACTAAGAAAACACAAAGGGAGACAACTTCGGAGATAGGAAGTGTTGGGAAGAAATCAGGGGTCACAGATGCAAATATCAACAATAGAATACAAGAAATAAATGAAAGAATCTCAGATGCCTAAGATACCATAGAAAGCATTGAATCAGAAGTCAAAGAAAATGCAAAATGCAAAAAAGTTAGTAACCCAAAACATCCAGAAAATTCAGGACACAATGAGAAGACCAAACCTAAGGATTATAGGTATGGATGAGAGTGAAGATTTGCAACTTAAAGGGCCCGTAATTATCTTCAACAAAATTATGGAAGAAAATTTCCCTAACCAAAAGAGAGAGATACCCATGAGCATACAAGAAGCAAACAGAACTCCAAAAAGACTGGACCAGAACAGAAACACATCCCACCACAAAATGATCAAAACACCAAATATACTAAACAAAAAAAAACGATATTAAAAGCAGTAAGAGAAAAAGGCAAAGTAACATATAAAGGAAGACCTATCAGAATTGCATCAGACTTCACACCAGAGACTATGAAAGCTAGAAGATCCTGGGTAGATCTCATACAGACTCTAAGAGAACACAAATTCTAGCCCAGATTACTACAGAGCAATAGTGTAAAAAACTGCATGGTATTGGTACAGTGACAAGCATGTAGATCAATGGAACAGAATTGAAGACCCAGAAATGAATCTATACTCCTATGTTCACTTGATCTTTGACAAAGGAGCTAAAACCATCCAGTGGAAAAAAAGATAGCCTTTTCAACAAATGGTGCTGTTTCAACTGGAGGCCAATATGCAGAAGAATAAAAAAAAACTTAGAAAACAAAATAAAATTAAAAAAAAAGAAATTAGGGAAATGATACCCTTAACAATAGCCACAAACAATAAAGTATCTTGATATGACTCTTACCAAACAAGTGAAAGATCTGTATGACAAGAACTTCAAGTCTCTGAAGAAAGAAATTGAAGATGACCTCAGAAGATGGAAAAATCTTTCATGCTCATGGATTGGCAGGATTAATATAGTAAAAATGGTCATCTTGCTAAAAGCAATATACAGATTCAATGCAATCCCCTCAAAATCCCAAATCAATTCTAAAAAGAGTTAGAAAGAACAATTCTCATATAACAGAAAACTGTTTTCTCGAATAACAGAAAACCCAGGATAGACAAAACAATTCTCAACAATAAAAGAACTTCTGGGGAAATGAGTATCCTGGAACTCAAGCAATACAATAGAGCAATAGTATAAAAAACTGCATGGTATTTGTACAGTGACAGGCATGTATATCAATGGAATAGAATTGAAGACCCAGAAATGAACCCACACAGCTATGGTCATTAGATCTTAGACAAAGGAGCTAAAACCATCCAGTGGAAAAAAAGAAAATCTTTTCAACATATGGTGCTGTTTCAACTGGAGGTCAATATGCAGAAGAATGCAAATTGGTCCATTCTTATCTCCTTGTACTAAGCTCAACTCCAAGTGGATCAAGGACCTCCACATAGAACCAGACACACTGAAACTAATAGAAAAGGAACTGGGGAAGATCCTTGAACACATGGGCACAGGATATTAACCCAGAAGCTTGGAATACCCAAGACACAATTCACATATCAATTGATTCCCAAAAAGAAGGAAGGAGAGGCCCCTAGTTCTGGAAAGACTGGATGTAGCAGTGTAGGGGAATATCAGGACAGAGAAGCAGGAGGGTGTTGACTTGGAAACAGGGGGAGGGAAAAGGTCTTATGGGACTTTTGGGGAGGGGGGAACCGAGAAAGGGGAAATCATTTGGAATGTAAATAAAGCATATAGAAAATAAACAAACAAACAAATATATAAGTAAATAAATATAAACAAACAAGAAAATGAAATATCAAATAATTATAAAATATGATACTTGAGGGGAGAGATTTAAATAATTATTCTAATTTAAACTTATGTTTAGTTTTTATTCACAGCACCATTTTCTGTAATATTTATCATTTCAATATTTTACAGCGCAAAACGTATAATAATAAAACTTTAGTTTTTCACCAAACATTTCCTTGTCATGTCTTTAATCATATTTGTTCATTTATATGACTCTGTTTTAATCAAAATTTCTTTCATTTTTATTAAATAAAATTTCCATTGAATCATATTTAAATAATTAAGTTATCTTGACTTGTAAAGCAAAAGAAATAACTGATATGTAAGAGTATATTTTATGAAGTCCTATAATCTATTTACTAGAGTAAATAGTATAGTCAATCACTACAGTAATTGTGTTTAAATGATTGCTCATTTTTATTAGCTTCAATTGGAGTGAACATAAAAGACTTGATACTCTTTATATTCTCACAACCTGTAACCCACAGAGTTACTGCAAATTCAAGCCTCCTTTCTTAGCTTTTTTTCTTCAAATGTTGATTTCTAATTCTCTTGAAATTTACATTTTTATTGCATCAGTCAGAGCTAATTTCAATGCCAAGGTAAAACTTTCAGGATACCTCCTCAAACTTTGATTAAATTTCTGTATTTTTACTGATATGATATACCCTGAAATTAATAATTTCCATCCTATAGAAAATTGTATAGCATACCCTTTGTTATCATATATATGTATGCATATAATATATATGTATGTGTATGTTTATGTGTATATGTACGGATTCAAATATGTTCCATTTTAACTTCATTGAGATAAAATAAATGAACTTACCTGGAAAAAATAAGTAATAAAAAGAAATCTTTTTCCATTCATTTATTTATTTATCTACTTTATTTATTATATCCGTTTATTTATTTTATTTTCTCCATTTATTTATTACATTCCAATTGCACTCATGCCCTTTCCCCACACAACACCTCCCCCCCACACACACACACACAAAGCACTCCCAACATTCCTTTACCCTTTTCTTCTGAGAAGCAGGAATCTCCTCTCTGTGTAGAAACCCACCCTGGCACATACTGTCACTGCAAAACTAAGCATATCTTCTCCCACCAAGACCAGACAAAACAGCCCAGGTTGGGAAACAGGATCCACATTCAGAGACAGTCCAAATTCCAGTTAATAGGGTACCTGCAAGAGCAGCTACACATTGGCTACATATGTACAGAGGACTTAGCTCCAGCCCATGAGTGCTCTTTAATTGTTGCTTCTGTCTCTGGAAGCCCCATTATCCAGATCAGGTAGGTAGACTCCAGTGTTTTTGTTTGTTTATGTTTTTGGTTGGTTTGTTTGTTTGTTTGTTTTCGGAATCCCTGTCCCCTCCAAGTCTCTCAATCCTTCCCTGAACTCTTCCTAAAGACTCACTGAGCTCATTCTAATGCTTGGCTCTAAGTATCTATATCTCCTTTAGTGATCTGTTCTGTGGAGCCTCTCTGAGTTCATTTATGCTAGGCCCTGTCTGCAAGCATAACCAACTATGATGATTACTGTCATGGATTGGTTACTGCCTATGGAATGGGTCTCAGTTGAGGTCTATCACAGGTTGGCCATTCCTTCAATCTCTGCTCCATATTTGTCCTTTGAGTCTGGGCTGCCTCTAAATATCACACTCAAGAATTATATATACACATATAATGTATAGCAATCTTGGATAAGACAACTTTTTATTCAAATTTCTGCTTTCTATATGAAATTCATTTTTGTGTTTATTACAGGTTTCTCTATCTACAGATGCATAACTTTGTGAGTGTGTGTGTGTGTGTGTGTGTGTGTGTGTGTGTGTGAGTGTGTGGGTGTTTGTGTATGTGTATTTGTTGACGTAAGATACCTTCGTCCTTCAATTAGCATAGTATTTTTCAGACATGTTCTCTCACTGAGAATTATCTTACCAGGTGTAGACTGTTTGTCCAGTGACCACCAGTGTTCATGTTCCAAGTGGTCATGTATGTCTTTCTGAAAAATGAGGTTTCTACTAGGTTGACATAGACAACTCTTATCTGTCGTTGGATATTAAAGCACAGAGGATGAATTTCAATCAATTTATCTGCATAGCATATGATATATATGATAGCATAAGAACATTAACTACACAGCTATCATCTGCATAGTCATAGTATAAATAACATTTTAAAAGTAGCATGTACCTACAAGTGAACAAAATACAGATCATTATACATGGTAAAACTGATTCAGTTAAGGAACCTGCTATCTCCTGCGTTTTTGATCTTAGCCATCTTACTGGTGTGAGGTGACATCTCAGGGTTGTTTTGATTTGCATTTCCCTGATGACTAAGGATGTTGAAACATTTCTTTTTGTGCTTCTCAGCCATTCAATATTCCTCAGGTGAAAATTCTTTGTTTAGCTCTGCACCCCATTATTAATAGGGTTATTTGGCTCTCTGGAGTCTACGTTCATGACTTCTTTGTATATATTGGATATTAGCCCTCTGTCAGATATAGGATTGGTAAAGATCTTTTCCCAATTTGTTGGTTGCTGCTTTGTCCTATTGACAGTGTCCTTTGCCTTACAGAAACTTTGTAATTTTATGAGGTCCATTTGTCAATCTTGATCTTAGAGCATAAGCTATTGGTGTTCTGTTCAGGAAATTTTCCCCTGTGCCCATGTGCTCAAGGATCTTCCCCAGTTTCTTTTCTATTAGTTTCAGTGTTTCTGGTATTATGTGGAGGTCCTTGATCCACTTGGTGTTGAGCTTAGTACTAGGACATAAGAATGGATCAATTTGCATTCTTCTGCACACCGACGTCCAGTTGAAACAGCACCATTTGTTGAAAAGGTTATCTTTTTTCCATTTAGTGGTTGTAGCCCCCATGTCAAGGATGAAGTGACCATAGGTGTGTGGGTTCATTTCTGAGTCTTCAGTTCTTTTCCACTGATCTTCCTATCTGTCACTATACCAACACCATGCAGTTTTTTTCGCTATTGCTCTGTAGTACTGATTGAGGTTCAGGATACTGATTCCCCTAGATGTTCTTTTACTGTTGAGAATAGTTTTAGCTACCCTGGGTTTTTTGTTATTCCAGATGAATTTGAGAATGCTCTTTCTAACTCTATGAAGAGTTGATTTGGGATTTTGAAAGGGATTGCATTGAATCTGTATGTTGCTTTTGGCAGGATAGCCATTTTTACTATATTAATCCTGCCAATCCATGAACATGGAAGATCTTTTCATTTTCTGAGGTCTTCTTTGAATTCGTTCTTCAGAGACTTGAAGTTCTTGTCATACAGATCTTTCACTTGTTTGGTTAGAGTCACAACAAGATACTTTATATTGTTTGTGGCTATTGTGAAGAGTGCCATTTCCCTAATTTCTTTCTCAGTCTGTTCATCCTTTGAGTATAGAAGGCTACTGATTTGATAATTTTAATCCGGCCACATTGCTGAAGTTGTTTATCAGCTGTAGGAGTTCTGTGGTGGAGTTTTTTGGGTCGCTTAAGTATACTTACTATCATCTGCAAATAATGATAATTTGAATTCTTCCTTTCGAATTTGTATCACTTTGACCTCCTTTTGTTGTCTAATTGCTCTAGCTAGAACATCAAGTACTATATTGAATAAACACAGAGAGAGGGCAGCTTTGTCTAGTCCCTGAGTTTAGTGGGATTGCTTCAAATTTCTCTACATTTAGTGTGATGTTGGCTACTGGTTTGCTGTATATTGCCTTTACTATATTTAGGAATGGGACTTGAATTCCTGTTCTTTCCAAGACCCTTAACATAAAGAATTGTGAATATTGTCAAATGCTTTTTCAGCATCTAATGAAATGACCATTTGGGATTAGCACTAGGGCTGACACAGGTCAGTTCAGATAGCAACTGACAGTGCTCTCTCTAATAATGGCCAGCAGTTTACAAGGTCAGCACTATTAGTGTTTGTGGGTCAAATCTTAATTATTATCTGGGGCTGGTACTCGCTGTGACCTGTGAGAAATTCTGAACTCTTTAAACTCTTTTCTTCTACAAAGAAAAGGAAAGAGAGAAAATTTATACACTCCTTCACAAAAACAATGGATGAAGCAAATCAGCTACAACAACTTCACATATGCACAGACAGACAGAAAAACAGGCATAATGGATAGATGGACCAGAGCACCAAAAAGCAGGCTCCAACCTTTTAACATACATACATACATACATACAGACAGACAAACACAAAGATATATATATATGTATATATATTCATTTACAAATTAAAAGTTTGGAGTTTCAACAATTTTAAAGAGACATGTCTATTCATGTATGGATTTGATGCATGAGTCAAATGCTACTTTCTGAAGTGGTTCCAGCAACCCAATTTTGAATAAGTGGACTTAAACTGATTCCATCACAACTTGCACAGTATGGATGTTTCCCTAATGTTAAGACCTGACTCCATCACTTTCATTCAGAAGACAAAGATTATGCACAACGAAATAAGAAATCCAAAAGCTGAGGACTCCAAATGTAAGTAATGGACCCCCAGACTCTGAGGTCTGAATTTAAAGATTAAAATCAGCCCTTCATTTCTCTCCCCTTTGATTTACATTTCTAAGGAATGGAGAAAAGCTCTACAATATCTGTTCTCTATGGTTAACACCTCAAGGCACAAGTTCCCCATATTTATGCCTGCATTTCCCTACATCTTTCCATAATGTGGACAACTCTAGCTTATTTTGTATTTCACTTAACAACACTCAATACTAGCAGCATGTTGTTGCTTATTCTGAAGGCTTATGAACAGGTGACCTCCCATCCATCACAAATGCAATAATCAGGGTAATCCTGAGTAGACTGGAGAATCATCAGAGCCTAGTGAGATGGGGTCTGATTCACACTCTTGGGACTTCTTTTAGATAAACATGTGAGATCAATTGGACTAAATGATTGGTTGGACTTCCTTTCAATCTATTTTCCAAACAAGATAACAATAGAACTGGCTCCACCAGTGAGACCATGAGAATAATTTTATTACTTCCTTAAGCCTTATGTCTGATCACTAAGAGCCCAATTCATCCTAAATATTCTTCTGGAATATACAGAGTTATAAAATGCACATATGATATGGGAATCTGTTCTGCCTGAACTTCATGAATGGGGGTTCATTTACTGTAAATATCCCCATGTTTTTCTTCCTAGCCCTGCACAGTGTGAATCCTACAACTTCCTGTTTATCTGTAGTTTGAACTCCAGAGAGTACCAGAAAAATGCTCCTCATTTTCCTCTCCATGTGGTCCAAAAATTAGAAGACAAATTTCTGTCACTAGGAGGGAAAGCTGGAAACCTTGTCCAGTGCTTCCTTTTATCCTCTCAGGAACCTCCCCCAATGCAAAGCAGCCCTCAGGCTCAGGAAGAAAGCCCAGGCCTAGCTGAGAAACAGCATCCTATTCTCATTAAAGCCTCTATCAGAGCATGGCTATCCTCGTGCTGCTCCTCTGCCTAGTGACCTTTCCAAGCTGTAAGTGTTCAGGGTTACAGAAGAGGGACTCAGACATGTCAGCTAAGAAATGTATGACTTATGATGATGTTGCTTGACACCAGGTGTTTGGACACAGGTGCAGCTGAAGGAGTCTGGACCTGGCCTGCTGCAGCCCTCACAGACCCTCTCCATCACATGCACTCTCTCTGGGTTCTCTTTAACTGACTATAGTGTACACTGGGTTCGGCAGCCTCCAGGAAAGTTTCTGGAGTGGATGGGAGCAACATGCAATCGTGGAGGCACAGATTATAATTCAGCTTTCAAAGTCCGTCTGAGCATCACCAGGGACACCCCCAAGAGCCAAGTTTTCTTGAAAATGAACAGTCTGCAAACTGAAGACACAGCCATGTACTACTGTACCAATGAGGGAAGTCCAGTATGAACATGCACATAAACCTCTCTACAGTGGTACTCAGTACCAGCAGGGGGCAGTAGCCACCAACAAGTATGTTCCAGGATCATTTCAGAATCTAGGAAGTTCTATCCTAAGCTGTGTGAGCAACTATTTTAGTGTTAGGGATGTGAACTATTCTTCTAGTGATGGTAATTCTCTAGAGCCTACTGTTTAGTATCATATACTATTAACCTTCAGTTTGTACACACACTAGAAAAAAATTTAAATGGTTCTACAATAGAACAGAATTCAATGAGAACAAGTTAACTCTCAAGAAAACCCAATGAAACATTGTGTGGGTGAGGAGAGCCAGGGTAACTTGGTATTAGATTGCTTTTCACATGCCTGCTGTTTTGGTAACATGTCTACTGTTTACTTAAATGATGTTTGATACCAATTGTATTCATCTTCTCTAACATGAAGTTTTCAAACTGGTGTCCACATTTTAATGATGACATATTTATTATTCTGAATGCTAACTCATAAGACCTACTCTCCATATATGAAGAACATG
This sequence comes from Tokudaia tokunoshimensis, assembly GCA_036184795.1. Taxonomy (NCBI): domain Eukaryota; kingdom Metazoa; phylum Chordata; class Mammalia; order Rodentia; family Muridae; genus Tokudaia; species Tokudaia tokunoshimensis. The sequence continues at coordinate 129,906,940 of BTHU01000012.1, read as the reverse complement.
ATGTGCTGTTATTAACTGTGGCCAACAAACATACATATTATTATGAAATAATCTTTCCCATCTAACTGACAAATCTTCATATTCTACACTGTCCAAGCTATGATTAGCCTGTCCTGATTTCACTGTACCTCAGATCAGTTTGGATGTGTTCCTCTTGATATCATGGTGCCTGGTTGTCATTGAAAAAGTGTCTTACAGATTCACAAAGATTAATGTGACATCTAGTCCATTGTAAACAGAGCTGCCGCAAAAATGAGAAGGAATATTTTTTTTTGTTGTTATTTCAGATTTCGTAAAACCAGCTCAGTGGTTAAGAAAACAAAATGTTCTTGGAGAACAATCATGCTATGTTCCTGATGACCAAAATGTGCACCTCATAACCACATGTAATTCCAGAAAACCCACATGTAATTCCATGAGCACTACACTGCTTCAACTTGAAAGATAAGTTTCACCATCCCGCAGCTGGCTCTGATCCTCATGTAATGACCTCACTGGTCCTTAATGTTTCCTTCACACTTCCACCTAAACCTGAGCACCATGCCATGGACCACCTCAGGTACTTTGTGTCTCTTCTACCAGTCTCTCTCTCTCTCTCTCTCTCTCTCTCTCTCTCTCTCTCTCTCTCTCTCTCTCTCTCTCTGTGTGTGTGTGTGTGTGTGTGTGTGTATGTGTGTGTGTGGTGTGTGTGGGTGTGTGTGTGTGTGTGGGTGTTTGCACATATTGACATAAGATGCCTTTCTCTTTCAGTCAGCATGATACATTTCAAACAAGTTCACTCATTGGGCATTACCTTACCAGATGGTTAGACTGGCCAGTGAACTCCAGTGATCATATTACAAGATATCATGCTACACATTTTTTGTTGAAATGGGATTTCTACTTGGATGTCATACCTGGCTCTTTTCTGTCCATTGAGATCAAAGCTCAGAGGTTGGATCTCAATCAAAGGCTTCTGCATAGCAAGACCTTTAACCAAACATATATCATCTCCACAGTCATAGTATAGACAATTTTTAAGTAGCATGTACCCAGAAATTAACAAAATGAAGATCATCACTCATGAAAAATCTGATTCTGTTTGGGAAGAGTTTCAGATCCACAAGTAAAGACCCTGAAGACTTGGGAATCCTGGACTCAGGGAAGAAATTAAGTTAGGTTCCATGATTAGGGCACTGTGTGTGAACCTCAGACATCAGATCTAGCACTGGCCCAGCTGTGATCACAGGTCACAGGTTACCATGGTGTTCTGTGAGTTCTGAAGAAATTATACAGATAGGGCTGGAACTAAAGCACCAAGACTGTTAAGACAAGGGAGCTAGTGACCCCCACTGAGCTTCAGTTAGCTGCAGGAAATTCCTCACAAACAATTTGGAGAGCAAGTCTTTCTTTGATTTCTGTTTCTTAGGTTTTTGTTCATGTATTGCCTCTGTTCAAAGGGATCTAAATAATTTACATTATTTCAAATAAATTATTTCAATAAATATTACTTCAATAAATTACATTATATTTAACTCTGTATTCTTCATTTCTTTTCTCCAGGATCATTTCTGTGATTCTTATTTACACTGTTCTTCCAGCATCTGTAATGTGTAATTCCTTTGACAAAAATCTATACAGTTATTTATTTGAAGATCAGATGTACTCAGGTTACATATTGGGATGTTTCAGGTCTCAAGAATAATCTGTGAGATCTTCTCAGTGTCAGTTTGGGATTCGGTACATAGAGTATAATGAAGGAGTATATGGAACTCAGTAGGTGATTTGTGTTCAATTGAATCATGATGATACCTGGAATCTAACTGATATGTGTCTGCTAACTTTACCTTCAAATTGTGTCACCTGAGAGGTTGGAATAACAGTGTCTGGGACATCCCAGGATTCTGGGAGCTCTGAAAAAAATTGTACAAATTTTACAGAAAACACTCTAACTGCATAAAAGGAGGCCACAAATCCAACTCTACACAAAATAGTAGAAAGGGAAACTCCAACCCAAGATTAACTACAACTAGAAAACACAGAAAATAAGGAATTCCATACAAGAAAATATAAAACAAGGGAAGCAAACACAAACACACACACACACACACACATAAACACACACACTAACAACACCAACATTGATATAACAGGAATTAACAATCATTGGTCATTAATAATTCTAAATATCAATGTACTCAATTTCCCCATAAAAGGACAAAGGATACCAGAATGGAAGCAAACAGAATCCACCATTCTGCTCCTTATAAGAAACACACCTCAGAGCAAAGATAAACACTACCTCATAATAAAGTGATAGAAAAAATTTTCTAAACAAGCAGAACAGAGAATCAAGATGGAGTAGCCTTTCTGATATGCAATAAAATGGACTTCCAAACAAACTTCATCAAAAGAGATAAGGAAAGACACTTTATACTCCATGAAGAAGAAAAATCCAACAAGATGTCATCTTAATTCTAAGCATCTATTCTCCAATCACAAAGGTATTTGTATTTCAAAAAATTACTGATATATTTAAATTACACATTAAACGCTATACACTAATAATGAGACACTCCAACACCCAACTCTCACCAATTGACAGATCAACAAGACAGAAACAAAACAGAAAAATAATGAAAATAACTGACATTACGAATCAAGTGGACCTAAAATATGTCTACAGAAAATTTTCCCCAAACACAAAAGAACATATGGTTGTCTCATCACCTTCTAAAACTGACTATATATTTTGTCAAAATACAAGCCTCTAATGATACAAGAAATTTGAAATAATGCTGTGTATTGGGAAGTAATGTGAATAAAAAATAAATAAATAAATAAATAAATAAATAAATAAATAAATAAAGATTAAATCAAAAATTCTGTAGAGGAAGATTTTCCTCTGAAGAAGAGAAGTACCAAGAGTATGGAGATTTGACATTCTCTCCTCTTAAGCATAACCCTTGGTTATATTATATATATAAAAATTGAAGTACTCTAACACTGCAACCTTGTTTATCTTCTAAAATACAAATAATTTTTATCACTTGTTTGAGATACAAGTCTTCAACTTCAAAAAAGATAAGGGAAAAGTGAAGAGAAACATAATGTTCTCTTTTTGCTCTTGGAGGGCAGAACTTTTTGCCCTCCAAGCTCTTATTTGGATCCCTTCTTTCAGTCAGTGCATGTGGACAGAAGTTTTATAAAGCCAGCATCTCCAATCATAAGGAAAATGGAAATCAATTCTATAGGATATATTGCCTCATAACCAAAGCAATGAGACCAAGTAACAGCAACATAAAACATTGAAAAGAAGTTTTGTGAAGAAGCAAATGGGTCCTTGTTCATTATTGACATGCACATGGTCCTATATGGCATTGGCAAATAATGTGCAAGATCTAAATGAATTACAAATGAAGACCTCATGTCACAGTAAACTCATGTCTGGGTGAATAGTGATTAAAGGAAGGGACATTATAATATCAAATGGACTTTAACATTTCTCTGTTATGTTCTCTTCCTTATCTCATAGTTGAACAGTCTCTCACTCCTGGATTCTGTGTCAGGAGTCATGTGGTATGATGTTACCATAACTGAATGGTGCTTATAGCTCTCACATCACTATGGCCATTCTCATTGTGCCATTAGCATGGAACTTGTTCATTTGTAAACATTGGGACAGATAGTACATCAGTCTGATTGTTTAAAATAATTTTTTGACGTACTGTGGGCATTCAAGATTGTCTGACTACTAGCATATATTTTACTGAGTTTCCATATAGGCAAACACCCATGAAACAACATTCATTGCTTCCCTGAAGTTCTTGTTACCTCATGTTATCATGAGGCCCTGTTTGGGGCACAAATACTGAAAATCTTTGTGCTTTCTGGATGAGTTCTCTTGACTTTTGCCCTTGACGTTGAAAAGAGGTTGGCTGAATTTTCCTAAGGAAAGCAGAACCTCCTTCTCTCTCTTATCTAAACTCGAGATTTATTATCTCCAGCCATTAACTTTCACAGGGACAGTGTCTTCAAAGGTTGAGTACAGATTGTATACAGTATCATTAGATAATTCTGACTTGAAACTAATAAGCTTTATTCACCCTTCAGAAAGCCACAATACATATGCATTTATATATTTACTAGAATCTTTCTTAACCATGTTTTTGAGGATTCATTCTCTTCCAGGTATGAAGTAGGTACAATTTTTCTTCCTTTTGGGGATTATATATGATACACATATATAATTAAATATGATTACACATCTAAGCTATTTTCCCTCAACTTGCCCTATACTTCCCAACATAAAGCTCTTACAAATTCATGATATTTTTAAGTCAAATCATTGTTGCCCATATGTGCGTGTCTGTGGAGGAAAGGACTGTTCCTTTGAAAACCTCCCAGTGATCACATTTTCAAAAAATGGATTATTTCTCTCCTGGAAATATCTACATCCAACAAATTCTCACTAAGAAAAAAGGGCTAGAAATAATCAACAAAGTCCATACTAGGTTATGATTGGCTTGGTCTCAGGTGGGGATTACACAGACAACAGGCATCAGGAGTGTATTATGTGATAGGCATGTCCTGTCCACAAAACATTATTTCACAGTGCTCTTCCCCACACTTCATCTCCTACATTCTGTCCACCTCCTCTTGATCCATGTTCTCTAAGCCTTGAAGGAATTCAAATGGGACTGGAAAATGTTATGTCAACAATATGACAAAGGCTTGAAAGGGCAAACAAACATTGCCTGATACTATCATAGGTAGAACATTCATGTGTGTCAGGAGATCTAGCTTCTATTTTGTAGCTTTTGAAACTGAACCCCAGGAAGGGAGCACATCTTAAGGTTGGTACAAGGAGGACCAAGGTCAATAGAATATTGGTGATGTGAAAGTAAGAGTGAGGTGGGGTGAGAGGAAGGAAAATAGGAAGAAGGAAACAGGAGAACTGGTTAAATAGGAAAAAGTCGTCCTCAAACTTAACTAAAAGCCCTGGTTATACAGGTTATGTTAATCAGGGAAAATGAAAACTAGCCTGACACTACATAAACACAGTCACAGGTTACATCATGTAAAGATGCAAAAGGAAAATGGTGCACGGTGGACTTAAAAGGAATAAAAGGAGAAATTCAGGATGCAAAATAAGTGACTTTGCTGCAATGAGAAATGTGTCTCCATTGCAAACTCAGAATCTTAGACACACAGCATCCTAGGAGGTATCAGTTGCAAGCAACGTACAAGATCTAAAGACAGCATTCTATATTAAATAAGTAAAATTTAGAAAATTCCGAAGAGTTTTTGTCCCAAAGAAGGAGTTCTTCTATTTTAACCTTTACGATGTGACAATCTCAAATAGCAAAATTAGGAAGAAGCCACATCCTGCCCAAACAGTGGAAAAGCCTGAGTTCATATCTAGAAGCACAATTATGTGTGGTGCTATTTACTGACACATTGACACTAAAGAATCATGACATTATGGAAAGAAAGCATGTTCTGTGCACATGCACAAAAGGGAAATAAATGACGTGTGGTGAAATTCTTAACCAAAAAATAAATAAATAAAGGTGAAACTACTATGCTGTGTCAAACTCAGTAACTGACCATGGTGTCTTTGAAGGCTTATATCTACTATGAGAACTAGATTCTGACAAAGTCCCATTAGAGTGTGCTATAGCAGTAAGACTTCCAAATAATGTTTCTCTGTGCCCATGAAAAACCAGAATTGTTGTCCCTGAAGCTCTGACAGGGGAGCTCAGCCCTATATTCTGTGATCCACATATTCAGTGATCAGCACTGAACAGAAGCAACTCATCAAGTACTTCAGGATTAGCTTGGTTTTCCTTGTCCTTATCTTAAAAAGTAATTCATGTAAATGAGATGTGTGTGTTGTATGCACATGGGAAATAGGAACAATTTTTCTGTTTGTTTAGTTTTCTTAGTGAAAGTTTTCTGACCAGTATTCTCTGTTTGCAGATGTGCAGTGTGAAATGCAGCTGGTGGAATCAGGGGGAAATTTAGTGCAGCCTGGAATACCTCTGAAACTCTCCTGTGCAGCCTTTGGATTCACATTCAGGGACTATTACATGGATTGGGTTCACCAGGTCCCAGAGAAGGGTCCGGAGTGGGTCGCATCCATTAGTAATATCGGTAAATACACCTACTATCCAGACAATGTGAAGAGGAGATTCGCATCTCCAGAGACAATACCAAGAACACTCTGTACCTGCAAATGAACAGTCTGAGGTCTGAGGACATGGCCATGTATTACTGTGCAAGAGACACAGTGAATGAATCTTACAGTGAGCTCAAACATAAACCTCATCCAGGGCACCCAGGAACAGTAGGGCAAGTTGAGAGCACATAGATCTTGGGCCTTTATCTGACTATTCTCCTGGTTACTTCAGGTCCACCACATGAAGGCACTTCTCATTTCCACTAATTTTACTAAATTACCTAATCATATAAAAAATGAAAACAGAATAAAATGTCGGTTTCCTGTAAGGAAAGTATCCATTGCTGGAGGTAAATGAAAGAAAGAGAGGAACATACTGGGTAGTGGAATACTAGCTAACACAGAGAGATCAGAGAGTTGAATGCCTCTAAGTACTTTTATTTCATCATCAGAGAAATTTATGAATGTGAGGTAGGAATGCTGGAGGCACAGGACCCCAGCCTCCAAGTCTGGCTCTGCTCCAGTCTCACTACTCCTTGAATAAGAGCTCCAAGATGCTCATTCAGTAAACAGTTATCAAAGTTTTGGGACTCTCATCAAAAACATCCTAGAAATTAGTATGAGTCTAGTGTGCAATAATGTAATAATTAGTATAAAATGTGGCCGCACTGCTTTGCTAGAAATAAGAATCTGGCGAGATTATCAGGGCACATTCCTAGGAAAGCTCTTCTGGGTCTTGTTGTTCTCAAAGGGAGGGGTCACCACTTTGTCAGAAAAATTAGGCTTGTAAAATGCTTTTTAAAAATTTATGTTCACCATTTGAGATTTCTACTGCATGGTCTTGCTGGCAGATATGGGCAAATCTAATGATACATTCATTCTATCTCTGAAATTGATAGAATTACTGCAATCACTTTCCAACGCTTTGATATTTGTGTAGGTACCTTTTGACATTCACAACTTAAAACCTGTGCTTCACAAATAAGATAAGCACTATTTTTTCATAGGAACCTTGCTTGGACAATTCACCCAATTAGTGCATAGATCTGGGGCGATTTTTATGTGTTATTCTACTGTTACTAGCAACATGGTTACGATTTTCTTATTTGTATTTCTAATTGTAGGAAGAAGTTCTTTGCTCTGTGTCATAACACATGAAATCTCTTGTCTGCAGTACTTTTTAGCACTGAAAAATAGCAGTGAAATTAGTCATGATTTCATAGTTAATAAATCTACAAATATCATATTATCCCTAAACATGTAGAGACAGTTTTCTGTTCTGAATTTGTGGTCTCTCAGGAAAGTGTTAATTAATATCTACCTGGTGGGATAAATTTTTGGGAAAGGTTACTATCCTGAAGTACTAGATTATGAAATCATGACTCCTAAATGCAATATGTTGGGATGCAGAAAAGAAATATGAATTCCGAGGAGATTCAAGTTTATCAACCCATCACAATCTGATCTCAAACTTAAAACTTGGTTTCATGTAATTTACACCTGAAACAAGTTTGGGGGAAAAAAGACATCAGTTATACATTAAAGTAATTTCTATTCAACATGTCCAAAAAGCATATTTGAACTGAAGTCTCAATGAGCATATAATGATACTGTTATTTGATGCTTAAAATAAACTTCTGTGTCACAGAAGTGTCAGTGGATATAACAGTGATCAGAACCCAGACATTGATGCTAACTAGAAGAACCAGGCATCTCACTTATGAGCTAGAGAAGTGTCATTCAGAAAAATTGTGATGGCATAGCTTCCATACGAATGGAACATCAATGTGAGAAAGATTTGGAACTCAGAGTGATGAGATTAATATAATTTTGGATCTAAGCATACAACAGTAAGTTGAACAGTCCTATACAATGCAAAATGTAAACCATCTACTATCATGTCAGCCAGGATCAGGCTGATGATCAGCATATGTGACTGCTGCTAAATGGCATGAAGAAGTGGGCTCCATTTAAGTATTCAGAATCAACAGTTAGAGATTCTAATTCTTAAGGACTTCAACTTAGACCAAGAAAATATGCAATGTGTTATTCAGATTTTTAGTGGTTTGAACACGTTTGAGGCATGAGAAGTGACACTATTAGTAGGCATGGCCTTGTTGAAGGAAGTACATGACTGTGGAGGTGGACTGTGTGGATCTGCTCAAGCTCTGTCCAATTCAAAAGTAAGCCCCTTCCTGGATATCTGTGGAAGAGTGTCTCTTCCTAGATGCTTTTCAATCAAGATGTAGAGCTCTTGGATCTTTCAGCACAATGCCTGCCTGCATGCTGCCATGCTTTTCACCAGAATCATGGACTGAACCTCTGAGACTGTAAGTCAGCCCCAATTAAATGTATTCTTGATAAGATTTGCCTTGATTATGGTGTCTCTTTCCAATAATGAAGCACAAATTAAAATCAGATTCTGACCCCCTGTGATACAGGACCATCCATACTTCCTTGTTGATGTAAGTAAATTACAGAATGAATACTAGAAAAGAGATTGTCCAGTCACTTCTCTACCTAACTTCTTCAGACCTGCTGATCCTGAACCATACAGATTACATTCCCTCCCTCAACTCATTTTCCCTGCCTGAAAAGTCCTCTGATCCACACCAGGATGCCCTAAGGTGCCTGCTGTCACACCAGACATCCATTTTCGAGTCAAATCTCTGGCCAAATTCATCAGATCTACTGATCTGGAACCATAAAAAGGCTCACCCAACTGCTAGGAGACTTGCGCTGGCACCTGAGTTCAATTCATCATCCCAAAGATACTCAGCAGTGCCCTCCAAACCAAAATCATAGAGTCTATGTCCGCTCCCAATACTAGCAAATGGGAATATCTGGAGTCAAGCAAATGGCTAATGGCCAGCATAAGAACACAATCAAAACAGCCAGAACAATATGACACCTTCAGAGAATGGCTAACCCACTACAGCAAGCCTTGGATATCCTAAAAACCAAAGAACAAGAAAATGACCATAAATACAATCTTATGAAAATGATAAAAGCCTTTTTAAAAGGAAGATAAAAATCTCTTAAACAAATAAAGGAAAGAGAACCATACAGGTAGAGTGGCCTTGAAAGAGGAAATAAACAAATTACTTAAAGAAAAACAGGAAAATGCAATTAAAGGAGTGAAGAAAATTAATAGAACTGTTCAAAACGTGAAAGAGGAAATAGAATCAATAAAGAGAATACAAACAGACAGAATCATGGAGGTGAAAAACAAAGGAAAGAGAACAGCACCAAGAGAGGCAAACATCATCAACAATATATGAGAGATGGAAGAGAGAATATCAGGCATAAAACATAGGACCAAAGAAATTGATACATCTCTCAAAGAAAATGTTAAATCTGAATATTCCAGACACAAAACATTCAAGAAATCTGGGATACCATATCAAGATCCATCCTAAGAATAATATGATTAGAGGAAGGAGACTACTCCCAGCTGTGAGATCGGAAAATATTTTGAACAAGTTTTGGAAGAAAAATGTCCCAACCTGAAGAACAATATGCCTATAAGCATACAAGAAGCTTGCAGAATACCAATTAGACTGGAACAGTATCAAAATTTCTCTGGTGACATAATAATCAAAACACAAAATTTACAGAACAAAGTGAGAATTTTAATAGCTGCAAGGGGGAAAGTCCAGGTAACATACAAGACAGACCTATTAGAATTGTACCAGATTTCACAACTGTGAAATGAAAGCTAGAAAGGCCTGCATAGATATCTTGCATCCCCTAAAAAACTACAAATGTTAACCTAGAAAACAATACCCAGCAAAATTCTCAGTCAATACAGAAGGAATTATTTCAAAAAAAAATCAAATTTCAACAAGATCTATTTGCAAAGCCTGCCCATCAGACAACACTAGAAGGGAAATTCCAACCCAAGAAGAATAAGTATACCAAAGAAAACGCAGGAAAGATGTAATTCCATACAAGGAAAAATAAAAGAAATGAAATACACACATACACACAAACGAAATAACACACAAACACACTAACAATAACATCAAAATAACAGGAACTAAAAATCTCTAGTTATTAATATCTCTCAACATCAATGGAATCAATGTCCCAATAACAAAACACAAGTAACAGAATGTTTACAAACATGGAATATATAATTCTGCTGCATACAAGAAACAAACCTCAGGAATAAATATATACCTTATCTCAGAACAAAGGGCTATAAAATAGATTTCCAATCAAACATACCAAGAAGAAAGTTAGAGTAGTGGCTATGATATGTAATAAAATAGACTTTCAACCAGAATCAATCAAAAGAGATGGGGAAGGAAACTTCATACTCACTAAGAAAAAAATATACCAAGATGATATCTCAATTTTGAACAAATATACCTCAAACACAAGAGCACATACATTTGTTTTCTTTTCTTTCTAATGAAGGACATTTTTTAGATATATTCTCATTTACTTTTCGAATGATTTCCCGTTTTCTGGTTCCACCACGCCCCCCCCAAAATAATCCCATAAGCCATCTCCCTTCCCCCTATTCCCCAATCAACCCCCTCTGGCTTCCTTGTCCTGGAATTCCCCAACACTGCTGCATCTAGCCTTTACAGGACCAGGGGTCTCTTCTCACTTTGTTGTCCAACAAGGCCATCCTCTGCTACCTACACATCTGGAGCTATGGGTAACACCATGTGTATGATCTGGTTGATGTTTATGTCCCTGGGAGTTCTGAGAGTACGGGGTGGCTCATATCACTCTTCCTCCTATGATGCTGCATACCCTTTCAGCTCTTTGTGTCCTTTCTCTAGCTCCCTCATTGGGCACCCATGCTCAGTTCAATGGCTGGCTGAGAGTGTCCTCCTCTGTATTTCTCATGCACTAGCAGAGCCTCCCAGGTGACAGGCATATCGGGTTCAGATCAGCAAATACTTGTGGGCATCGATAATAGTGTCTGGGTTTTGTAAATGTATATGGGATGGATCACTAGGTAGGGTAGTCTCTGGATGGTCTTTACCTCAGACTCTGTTCCACACTCTCTCTGTATCTCCTTCTGTGGGTGTTTTTTTCACCCTTCTAAAAGTACCAGATTATCCATACTTTTTTTCTTACTTCTTCTTGGGCATTATTTGCTATGTGAATTGTGTCTTGGGTATTCCAAGCTTCTGGGCTAATATCCACTTAGCAGTGAGTGCATACAACGTGAGTTCTTTTGTGATTGGGTTACCTGACTTAGGATATTTTCCAGTTCCATCTATTTGCCTAAGAATCATGAATTCACTGTTTTTAATAGCTCAGCAGTATTCCATAGTGTAAATGTATCACATTTTCTGTATCCATTCCTCTGTGGAGGGACATCTGGTTTCTATCCAGCTTCTAATTATTATGAATGGGGCTCCTATGAACATAGTTGTGCATGTATCCTTATTACATGCTAGAGGATCCTCTGGGTATATGCCCAGGAGGGTTATAACAGGGTACTCTGGTAGTATCATTCCCAGTTTTCTGAGGAACAGCCGGACTGATCTCTAGAATGGTTGTAGGAGCTTGAAATCCCACCAGCAGTGGAGGAGTGTTCCTCCTTCTCCGCTTTTTTGCCAACACCTGCTGTCTTTTGAGGTTTTTATGTTACCCATTCTGACTTGTGTGAGGTGAAATCACAATTTGTTTTGATTTGCATTTCCCTAATGACTACGGATGTTGAACATTTCTTTAGGTGCTTTTCAGCCATTCAATATTCCTCAGGTGAAAATTCTTTGTTTAGCTCTGTACCCCATTTTTAATAACATTATTTGGCTCTCTGGAGTTTAACTTTTTTAGTTCTTTGTATATAATGGATAATAACCCTCCAACGGATGTCGGGTTGGTAAAGATCTTTTCATAATTTGTTAGTTGCCTTTTTGTCCAACTGACAGAGTCCTTTTCCTCACAAAAACTTTGTAATTTTATGATGTCCCATTTATCATTTCTTGTTCTTAGAGCATAAGCTAATAGAGTTCTGTTAAGTAAATTTTCCCCTGTACCCATGTGCTCAAGGCTCTTTCCCGGAAAGTTTTCTATTAGTTTCAGTATGTCTGGTTTTATGTGGACATCCTTGATCCTCTTGGACTTGACCTTAGTACAAGGAGCTAAGTATGGATTGATTTGCATTCTTCTGCATGTAAGCTGCCAATTGAACTAGCACCATTTCTTGAAAAGGCCATCTTTTTTTCCATTGGATGATTTTAGCTCCTTTGTCTACAACCATAAGTGTGTAGATTCAGTTCTGGGTTTTGACTTATATTTCATTTATCTACCTGCCTATCACTGTAGCAATACCATGCAGTTTTTAACACTATTTCACTGTAATACTGCTGGAGTTCTGGGATACTGACTCCCCCAGAAGTTCTTTTACTCTTGATAATCGTTTTAGCTATCCTTGGTTTTTTGTTATTCCAGATGAATTTGAAAATTGTTCTTTCTAACTCTATGAAGAATTAATTGAGTTGGGATTTTGTTGGGGATTGCATTGAATCTGTATATTGTATTTGGCAAGATGGCCAAGGCAGGAGCATGGAGATTTTTCATCTTCTGAGGTCTTTTTCGATTCCTTTCTTCAGAGCCTTGAGGCTCTTGTCCTACAGATTGTTGACTTGTTTGGTTAGTAACACCAAGATACTTTATATTGTTTATGACTATTGTGAAGGGTGAAATTTCACTAATTTCTTTCTCAGCCTGTTTATCCTTTGAGTATAGGAAGGCTACTGATTTATTTGAGTGAATTTTATATTGGCCACTTTACAATGTTGTTAATCGCTGTAGGAGTTCTCTGGTGGAGTTTTTTGGTTGCTAATGTATACTTTCCCATCATCTGCAAATAGTGATATATAGAAATCTTGCTTTCTAATATGTATCCCTTTGACCTCCCTTTGTTGTCTAATTACTGTAGCTAGAACTTCAAGTACTATATTGAATAAATATGGAGAGAGAAGGCAGCCTTCTCTAGTCCCTGATTTTAGTGGGATTGTTTAAGTTTCTCTCCATTTAGTTTGATTTTGGCTACTGGTTTCCTATATGTTGCTTTTACTATGTTTAGGTATGGGCTTGATTTCCTGTTCTTTCCAAGACTTTTAACATGAAATGATGCTGTATATTGTCAAATGCTTTTTCAGCATCTATTGAAATGACCATGTAGTTTTTTCTTTGTTTTTGTTTATATAGTGGATTACATTTATGGATTTCCATATATTGAACCACTCCTGCATCCCTGGGATGAAGCCTAATTGATTGTGGTGAATGATGGTTTTGTTGTGTTCTTGGATTCGGTTGGCAAGAATTTTATTGAGTATTTTGCATCAATATTTATAAGGGAAATTGGTCTGAAGTTCTCTTTCTTTGCTGGAACTTTGTGTGGTTTTGGTATCAGCATAATTATGTCTTCATAGAATGAAGTTACCCTCAATTATTGTGTGAGGTGCAATGTTTGTTTAAGCTTCAGTAAAGTTTCTTTTACGAATGACGGTGCCCTTGCATTTGGAACATCTATATGTTCAGAATTGAGAGTTATTCCTGGTAGATTTTTCCTTTCATGAATATAAGGTGTCCTTCCATGTCTTGTTTGATGACTTTTGGTTGAAAGTTAATTTTATCCGATATTAGAATGGCTACTATAGCTTGTTTCCCATAATCATTTGCTTGGAAAATTGTTTTCCAGGCTTTTATGCTGAGGTAGTGTATGTCTTTGACACTGAGATGCACTTCCTGTTTCTGGCAAAATGTTAGGCCCTGTTTATGTATCCAGTCTTTTAGTCTATATCTTTTTATTGTTGAATTGTGTCCATTGATGTTAACAGATATTAAGGAATAGTGATTTTTTGTTTACTGTTATATTTGTGTAATTTTTATGTTTGTGTGATTATCTTCTTTTGTGTTTGTTGAAAGAAGATCTATTTCTTGCTTTTTTTAGAGTGTAATTTCCCACCTTTAGTTTGTGTTTTCCATTCACTATCATTTGAAGGGCTAGATTTGTGGAAAGATATTGTGTAAATTTGTATTCGTCATAGAATATCTTGCGTTCTTCATCTGTGTTGAGAGATTTGCTGGGTATACCAGCCTGGGTTGGCATTTTTGTTCCCTTAGCATCAGTATGATATCTGCCCAGATTCTTCTGGCTTTCATAGTCTCTGGTGAGATGTCTGGTGTAATTCTGATAGGTCTAACTTTATATGTTACTTGACTTTTTTTCCCTTACTGCTCTTAATATTATTTCTTTGTTTAGTGCATTTGGCATTTTAATTATTATGTGATGGGAGGAATTTCTTTTCAGGTCAAAGCTATTTGGAGTTCTCTAGGCTTCTTGTATATTCATGGGCATCTCTTTCTTTAGGTTAGGGATGTTTTCTTCAATAATTTGGTTGAAGACATTTATTGGCCCTTTAATTTGGAAAACTCCACTCTCTGCTATACCTAAGATCTTTAGGTTAGGTCTTCTCATTGTGTCCTGGATTTCCTGGAGGTTTTGGACCATTTTGCTTTTTGCATTTTCTTTGACTGTTGTGTCAATGCTTTCTATGGTATCTTCAGTCCCTGAGATTCTTATTTCTATCTCTTGTATTCTGTTGTTGATGCTTGCATTCATAACTCCTGACTTCTTTCCTAGGTTTTCTATGTCCTGAGTTGTTTCCCTTTGTGATATCTTAATTGTTTATACCTGTGTTATTAGATGCTGGATGGTTTGTTCAATTCCTTCACCTGTTTGGTTGTGCTTTCCTCTAATACTTTAAGAGATTCTACCTATTTACCTGTGTTCTCCTGTATTTCTGTAAGGGAGTTATTTATGTCCTTCTTGAAGCCCTCTATTAGCATCATGTGCTGTGATTTTAAATTCAAATCTTCCTTTTCCAGTGTGTTGGCATATCCAGGAAATGCTGTTGTTGGAGAATTGGTTTCAGATGGCACCATGTTGCCTTGATTTCTGTTAGTAACGTTCCAAAGTTTGCCTTGTGCCATGTGGTTATGTCTGGGTTCATTTAGCCCTGCTTTCTCTGGCTGGTGCTTGTCCCTCCTGTGTGCCTGCAAGCCTGTCTCACCACTCCTGGGATACTGGCTCTTCCCAGGCACAGAGTGCTGTGGCACTTCCCAGATCCTGGTGGACTGTGTCCCAAGTGATCTTACACTTAGGTTTTCCCTGCGTTCCTGACCATACCAGTCTGCACAGTCACAGGTGCAAAGATGGCAGCCTCACCTCTAAAGGAGTGACTCCCTCTAAATGTGGGACTCTCTGCAGAGCAGATATCCCCTAGCAGGGTAAGTGCACAGACAGGTGTGGCACTGCCCAGCTGCTTGGTGCAGGTGGGGCCCTGGCGGACCGAGTCCCAACTGATCTATCACTTGTGCTTCCCTGCATTCCTGGCTGTAACAGCCCACTCAGTAGCAGAAAGCACATACATTTGTAAGAGAAATGTTGCTAAACCTGAAAGTTCACATTGAACCCTACACATTAATATGGTAGATTTTGACACCCCATTCTTGCTAATTGACAAGTTGTCCAGACAAAAACTAAACAAAGAAATAATGAAAATGATTTTAGTAATCAAAGGGACCTAGCATATATCTGCACAACTTTTGAGCCAGTTAGAAAAGAATATACATTCTTCACAGCACCTCAATGAGCCTTCTTCAAAATTGACTATGTTGTCAATCAGAAAAAACAGTCAACAGATACAAAAAAAAAAAAAAGAAACATTGCCTTACCAGTCAACCATGCACAAAGCGGTACTTAAACAACAACAAGATACGCATGTCAAATGAAACATTCTCAGTGATCTCTGTGTCAGGGAAGAAATAAATAAAGAAATTAAAGACTTTCTAGAATTCATTAAAATTAAAAACAACAAACTCAAACAAAATGACCAAAATGAACACAGTGCTAAGAGTAAAGTTCATTGCACAAAAGAAAAAAAAATCCATATAGAAATCAGAGTTCTCCTACCACCAATTTAAAAGTACATCTGAAAGCTCTAGAAAAAAGAAGGAAACACACTCAAGAGGATTAGACACCAGGAAATAATCAAACTCATGGCTGAAATAAATTTGTTACAAAGAAAATAATATGAGGAAGTCTGATCCTGGTTTCCTTGGTTGAAGAGGTAGAACTCTGACCTTCTGCCATGCCATGCCATGGCAGCCTGAACTCGGCTGTGTTTCCTGCCTTGATCATTATAGACTGAACTGTGACCCTGTAAGCCAGCTCAGAATAAATGTTGTCCTCATAAGACTTGTGTTGGGCGGCGGCCATCTGCAGCAGGTAACCAGGCAGCTCCAAAGCCTGCTGTGCACAGCCCACCAGGAGAGAGTTGTCTCCCAGCAGCAATTTCACTTCTGAGTGAAGAGGGGAGATCACCACCTGCTCTCTGGAGGGGTGCAGCTAGGAGCATACAGTGCCTAAGATGAGTGGAGCTGCTGGGAAAGGAGTGCTCTCTTCTGGACATTATTTGCAGCAGGGAACCAAGCAGCTCCACAGCATTCTATGTTAAGCCCACCAGGAGAGAGTGATCTCCCAACAGAGCTTTGACTTCTGAGTGCAGAGGTGAGATCTCCAGCTTCTCTCTGGAGGGCAACAGCTGGGAGTCAACAAGGCACACAATCAGTGTTGCTACTGGGACAGGAGTCTTCCTGAAGCCATCTGCAGCAGGAAACCAGGCAGCTCCAAAGCCTTCTGTGCACAGACCCTGCCAGAAGAGAGTTGGTCTCCCAGGAGTACAGACACAGGCTTACAGGCCCATGGGAGGGACAAACTCCAGCCAGAAACAGTAAGACCAACCAACTAACACCAGAGATAACCAGATGGTGAAAGGCAAGAGCAAGAACCATACCAACAGAAACCAAGGCTACTTGGATTCATCAGAGCCCAGTTCTCCCACCACAGCAAGTTCGGAATACCCCAATCCACCGAAAAAGCAAGAGTTAGATTTAAATTCTCATCTCATAGATGATGTTAGAGGACATCAAGAAGGGCAGAAATAACTTAAAGAAATACAGGAGAACATGGGTAAAAAGGTTAAAGTCCTTAAAGAGAAAACACAAAGATCCTTTAAAGAAATAAAGGAGAGCATGGGTGAACAGGTAGAGGCACTTAAAGAGGAAGTACAAAGGTCCCTTAAATAATTACAGTAAAATACAAACAAACAAGAGAGGGAGCTGAATAAAACCATCCATGATCTGAAAGTGGAAGTAGAAACAATAACATCTCTGGAGATAGAAAATCTTGGAAAGAATTCAGGAGTCATAGATGCAAGAATCAACAACAGAATACAAGAGATAGAAGAAAGAATCTCAGGGCTGAAGAGACCATAGAAAACATTGACTCAAGAGTAAAAAAATGCAAAATGCAAAAAGCTTCTGAGCCAAAACATCCAAGAAATCCAGAACAAAATGAGAAGACCAAATCTAAGGATTATAGGTATAGAAGAGAGTGAAGATTTCCAACTTAAAGGACCAGGAAATATCTTCAACAAAATTCTAGAAAAAAACTTCCCTAACCTAAAGAAAGAGATGTCCATGAACATACAAGAAGCCTACAGAACTCCAAACAGACTGGATCAGACCAGAAATTCCTCCCATCACATAATAATCAAAACCCCAAGTGCACTAAACAAAGAATATTAAAAGCAGTAAGGGAAAGGGGTCAAGTAACCTATAAAGGCATGCCTATCAAAATTAAACCAGAGTTCTCACCGGAGATGATGAAAGTTAGAAGACCCTGGGCAGATCTCATACAGACCCTAAGAGAACAAAAATGCCAGCCCAAACAACTGTACCCAGAAAAACTGTCAGTTACCATAGATGGAGAAACCAAGATATTCCATGATAAAACTGAATTTATACAATATCTTTCCACAAATCTAGTCCTACAAAGGATAATAGATGGAAAATGCCAACATGAGGAGAGAAACTACACCCTAGAAAAAGCAAGAACGTAATCTTTTCCCAACAAACTCAAAAGAAAGTAACCACACAAACATAAATATAATATCAAAAATAACAGGAAGCAGCAATCATGATTCCTTAATATCTTAAAACATCAATCGACTCAATTCCTAAACAAATCCATAGTCTATCAGAAATAATTTTCTTGGAAATCTTCAATTTTATCAGAAAATGTTTGTGATTCCTCTTTCAATTAATTTAGTAATTTTTTTTATGTCTACCATTTTAGCTGTGTTATTTTACATGATAATCTTTAATTTTAACATTTTTATATATTTCTTCAATTATATCAGAAATATTTCCCATGTAAATCTTCAACTTTTTAAGAATATGTTTATAACTCAACTTTCAATCAACTTAGGAATATTTTTATGCCTACTTTTTTATCGGTATAATTTTCCATGATAATCTTCAATTTTAACATTTTTCTTTATTTTTCTTCAATTATATCAGAAATATTTTCCATCTAAATCTTCAATTTTATCAGAAGACACTGTCTATAATTTTAATTTCAATCACTTTAGGAACATTTTTATACCTACCATTTTATCTGTATAATTTCCCATGAAAATGATTTAGAATGTTTTTTCTATATATTTCTTGAATTATATCAGAAATATTTTCCTTATAGATATTCAATTTTATCAGAAAATGTTTATAATTGCACTTTAAATCAACTTAGAAATATTTTTATGACTACCATTTTATCTGTAATTTTCAATTATAATCTTCTATTTTAATGTTATTTTATGTTTTTCTATGATTTTATTAGAAATATTTCCCATATAAATTTTCAGTTCTATCATAAAATGTTTCTACTTCCTTTTTAAATTAATTTAGTAATGTTTTTATGCCTACCATTTTACTCTTTAATTTTCCATGAGAATTGTCAATCTTAATGTGTTTTTCTATATGCTTCTTCAATTTCGTCAGAAACATTTTCCATGTAAATCTCTAACTTTATCAAAAAATATTTTTACTTTCTTTTTCATTAAAAAACAAAAAAAATAAAACTAGAAACCTTGACCAGTGCTTCCTTTTATCATCTCAGGAACCTCCTCCAATGCAAAGCAATTTCAAAGCATTGCAAAGCAATGCAATGCAAAGTCCTCAGGCTCAGGCTAAAAGCCCAGACCTAGCTGAGAAACCTCATCCTCTTCTCAATAGAGCCTCCATCAGAGCATGGCTGCCTGGTGATGCTCCTCTGCCTGGTGACCTTTCCAAGTAAGTGTTACAGGGTTTCAGAAGAGGGACTCAGACATGTCAGCTAGGAGATGCATGACTAATGTTGATGTTTGTTGTCCCCAGGTGTCCTGTCCCAGGTGCAGCTGAAGGAGTCAGGATCTGGCCTCCTGCAACCCTCACAGACCCTCTCCATCACATGCACTGTCTCTGGGTTCTCATTAACTGAGTATAGTGTACAGTGGGTTCGCCAGCCTTCAGGGAAGGGTCTGGAGTGGATGGGAATAATAGGGTATGATGGAGACACAACTTATAATTCAGCTCTCAAATCCAGACTGAGCATCAGCAGGGACACCTCCAAGAGCCAAGTTTTCTTAAAACTGAACAGTCTGCAAACTGATGACACAGCCATTTACTACTGTGCCAGAAGACACAGTGAGGGAAGTCCAGTGTGAACCTGGAAACTTCACTAGAGAGTTGCTCAGAATCAGCAGGGGGCAGTAACAACCAACAAGGGTATTTGAGGATCATTTAAGAAGCTAAGAAGTTTTGGCTTAGGCAGCATGAGCAACTGTTGTAATGTTAGATATGTGGACTCTTCTTCTAGCCATGGTAATTCTCTATAATCATGGAAAATTCTATAGAGTTTAGTGCCATAAACTATTAAATTTCTGGTTTGTGCACACACTATGAGAATTTTTGAATGGTTCAACAGTATAACAGTATTTAACGAAAACAAATTATTGAACTGGTATTAATCAAGAAAAGTCAGTGGAACATTGTGTGGGTGAGGACAACCAGGGGGATGTGGTAACAGATTGTTTCTAATATGAGGCCAATTTTAGTAACATTTCTACTGTTTACTTAAATGAGGTTTGAAGTTAATTGTATTCCTCTTCCCTAATACGAAGTTTTCAAACACAGTTTAATGATGGCACATTTATCGCTCTGAGTACTAACTCATAAGATCTGATCTCCACATATGAATAACAAAGTATGCTCTTATACTGTGATGAACATCCATACATGTTATTATTGAAATAATCTTTCCCATCTCTCTATTTCTCTTATTTTACACTGTTCAAGCAAAGATCAGCCTGCCCTGATTTCACTTTATCTCATATCAGTTAGTTTGTGTTCCACTTAATGTGAAGGTGCCTTATTGTCATTGAAAAGGTATCCTACAGATTCACACAAATTAATGTGATATTTAGTCCATTGTAAACATAGCTGAAGCAAAAATGACAAGGAATATTTTCATTGTTACTTCAGGTGCTGTACAACCAGCTCAATGTTTAAGAAAATATCTGTTCTTGAAGTAGAAGCATGTTATGTTCCTGATGCCCAAAATGTGCTACTAATAACCATGTGTAATCCCAGAAAACCCAGTGTAGATTTAGCCTCAATGAGCATGATGATGAACCCACTTGAAAGATAAGTACCACCTATGCTCAGGCAGATCAGAGCCTCATGTAATGACCTCACTAATCCTTATTGTTTCCTTGGCACCTCCACCTAATCCTGAGTACCATGGACCTCCCTAAGTACTCTGTCACTTCTACAAAACTCTCCCTCTTCCTCCCCCTAACCCTTCCCTGCTCTCTCCTCTCTCTCTCTCTCTCTCTCTCTCTCTCTCTCTCTCTCTCTCTCTCTCTCTCTCTCTCTCTCCCCAAGTATGTGCTGGTTCCTTGCATGGTGTGCTATTTTGGCATTGTACAGCAACTTTAAAAAAGTGTGGTAAGACACCAGCAATATTCCTGTAATTAATTGTTACTTATATAAATGGTAACCATTTATATCACATATAGCCAGCTCAAATATAAATGTCAGCCAGACCACATTACCTTATATAGTCAGTGATAAGTAAGTATTTGAGTTAATGTTAAATCAAACCGCTTTGTTGAAGATGTTTTTGAGCTGTAGGAGTACTTTGGTTGAATTTTCGGTCTTGCTTATGTATGCTAACATATCATCTCTGAATAGTAATACCTTTACTTTTTCCTTTCCAATTTCTATCACCATAATATCCTTTTGTAATCAGAGACAGATGCCAATAGAGCCAAGCACTGGACAGATGTCAAAGACAGCTATGAAAAAGGTAAGTAAAGAATCAAAGGTACTGAAGGGATAGAAACCCCTTAGGAAGAACAACATTATCAACAACCCCTGGAAGTTCCAGAGGTTGAGCCACCATACAAAGAGCATATACTACCTGGTCTGTGACTTAAGTAGGCAGGAATCAGCTGCCTATTCTGGTCTCCGTGGGAGAGGATGCGTCTAATATTAGACAGATGTTATGCCACATGGTCCTGGAATTCAATGAAGACACCCTCTCTGAGGTGAAATCGTAATTAGGGGAATAACTCTGTGAGGAAAAGCAAGTTTTGAGATGTAAGTAAATAAAACAATTATTAAAAAGTAAATAAAGTGCAGAGCAGAGACTTAAGGAAATTCCATCCAGAGACTGTCCAACCTGGGGATTCATCCCACATATAGTCACCAAGTGAAACCATGCTTATATCTAGTCTCTATTAATTAAGAATGAAGTTTTCATACAGGATTCTGCAGGAGACCTTAATTATTATCCACATTCTTACCATCGCCAACTGGATCAGTACAAATCCCATTAAAGATACTACTACCCCTTAAAAGGTTGAATAGGCAAAGCTTGATATATTCAAGGGCTTCACAAAGGTCCCAGTTCCTTAGATCGTTATCATATAGAGTCTGGGTTG
Source organism: Tokudaia tokunoshimensis (assembly GCA_036184795.1). Lineage (NCBI taxonomy): Eukaryota > Metazoa > Chordata > Mammalia > Rodentia > Muridae > Tokudaia > Tokudaia tokunoshimensis. The sequence continues at coordinate 129,884,911 of BTHU01000012.1, read as the reverse complement.
ATGTTCTAGGTCAAAAAGGGCGGGTCCTTGACCTTAGGAAGCACCTTAGTACTAAAGTATAGGAGGTGAATTCAAAATTGTTAATGTTAGGAGTACGGACCCCATACACCTGAGCTGGGTGAGAGCATGGATCAGGTTGAAAATATTCCCATAGGTTTTGGACTTCAGCTATGGTAGCCATTCTATTTGTAGGGGAGGAAGTGAAAGGCAGTGGGGTGATGAGTAACCTGCTAAGATAGGAAGAATCTCATGTCAAGATTAACATAGGGCTGAATGGTGGGCAATTGTTTCTATCCCAATTTTTTCCCGAAGGTTTAGTGCCGTAAATGTTCACTGTCTCAAGGGGCCTAAGAAGGGGGGCCCCTAATGTTTATCACAAAGCAGATGATCTTAAATACAGGCCAAGTGCCAGTAATCACTTGAGTTTCATTTATAGGGTCCATTAATGGGAGTCCCACTGTGTTGTTTGTCATAAACTATGCAGGGTGCATAAGGGGAACCTAAGAAAATATGTAACCATAAGCATGGCAAAGTCACTAGAGCCCACAATTCCTCACACATAGCATGGGAGTAGAGAAAAAGCCAGACTCCAGAGGTGTCCATGATAGCCCCTTCAAGGTCCTCTATGGCAGGTCTCACACCCTTCCTTCAACCATACTAATGTTGAGGATCCCTGGGCAATTACGAAAGCATAACTTGCCCTCATATCAGAAGCAGGTGTTGGGAGGCTTCCCATGGTGAGTTAAAGGGCTTCCCCCCCTATCCAGAAAGAGAGGAAGGTTGCAGGGCAACAAGGCCCAGTGTTTAAAAGAAGAGCTAAGTCCCTTATCATCTGAGGTTAAAAAAAAATCATGTGGAAAAGCATGGGCAGAAATGGGCCATGCTTAGCCACAAATGATGTGATCTTTGCCAGTAGGGCTAACAGATATGTGGATACTATGCACAATGGCCTGTCCTTGTGGATCATATGGAACACCAAAACCACAATCAATTTTCCAGGATTCCAAAAATTCACCAATTTTGTTAGAGGAGTAGGCAGTGACATTATCAGTATTTAGGACCTAAGACACTCCTATTATACATGTGGCTGATTTAAGGACCTTAATCACATGGGAAGCTTTTACTCTGACAAGGGCAAAAGCATAAGCATAAGAAGACCAGGTGTCTACTATTACATGGACACAGTATGGGGCCCCAAATGGTGGGGTAATGAGTCATGTCCATCTGCCATATGGTATTGGGTAGTATCCCACATGGGATTCACTCCCTCCCCCACTATTGAGGGGACCCAGGGACATCAGAGGTGCACAAGTGGCACAGGAATGAATCAGATGCTCACATTAAGACATTGAGAGTCCTGTGACAAGTTTGAGAAGTTCTGTGGGGACAAGTGAAATTGTTGGTATAGTATCCAGGCCTGGTCTAAGAGAACAAGATCTGCAATCATAATCATGCTGTCCTTGGTATTATTCCTGAGCCAATGCAACAGGAAGCCCTGAAGGTGACATAATGTGGGAAATGTACCAAGGATGGGCTCTTTACCATAGAAAATCCTGGTAGTTCATTCAGTTTCAGATAGAGGACTGGCAGGAGGTGGCGCGTATGAGTCACAATAAACAGGTTGGGCAGCTGCAAAGGTCATGGGTATGACGTCAGGAGAGGGGCAGGGCAGGTTTTCTTGATCTCGGTTTCTAGTATCTTGCACCATGGTTACTGAAGGGAATGTGTAGCAATTGATAGGGGCACAAGCTGTGGGGAGTGTCTGCTCAGTGGGGATTGTGGTGGGCATGGAAATGAATTCTCCTCCTCCTTGGGAGGGTGTAAGGGGTGCTTGCGATCCCTGGAGACAGTATTGGGTCTCAATGGAGCAGTCAGTACTGGCCAATCCCTGCCAAACTTTATGAGTGCTGTGACCACTTTCTCAGGGAAGGAGGATTTAAGACATGCTATGATGGGCAGCTCAATCCAGACAAATGAGAGAGGAAGTAACTACTGAGTTACCTTCTTGCTCTCTAGTGAGCAAGAGCACTCTCATCCACAATTCGAGGTCACACAATTTCTTGGGTGAGATTCAAGGGGCCAGAACTTCATCCTCATCCCAAAATCATTCATGGTCTTCCTGTTTAGTCTTTAGGCCACAGGTAACCAAATGTCTATATTTGGGGTGCCTTTACATAAGATGGTAGATTCCCCAAATCTCTGTTAGAAAAACAAGTTGAATTTCCACAGACAAACAAAACTATCACAAACAAGACAATGTGTGGGATCCAAAAGTCTTGTGCTTAGTGGGAAAATTCTGCAGTTCCAAAAGATGTGGCCCTATAGCTACAAGGTGTCTTGGGATAGGAAAGGGCCACTGAGGGCCAATTCATGGAATTCTATCTCATGTGGGGGGCCATTACTTATATGGAGATGACTGGTGAATCAAATCAAAAAATGTGCCCTACAAGGACTGACATACACAAACAGACAAATAATAACAAAGGAGCCCTCTCCTTCAACTAAGAGGGTCTTATAACAAAGAAGAGAAAGGGGCTAACATACTGTGAATCAAACAAAAAGAGGGGCACTGCGATCACTCTGTAATCGAGGAAAGAAAAGTAAAGTAAAGCTGAATCAAGGTGGTGACCAGAGGATAATAACCAGGGCACAGAAAACAATAGATGAGGGCAAAAAGATCACTTGAATCATATCATGGTACATAGAGGTCACTGTAACTCCTGTTCAAGTGCCAGATGTTGCCCTAGTCCTCGGCTCCCTGAAATGTTCTTTGGGGGTAGACGATAAGAAGATAAGAAGACACAAAATCAATGACAAAGATCTGGGAGTCAGATCAGAAGTAGAAGTGGACTCATGTATTGTTATACTGGAGAGTCCCTTTATAGTTTCTGCCCAAGTCACCTCTTTCCATAACTGCTCATCATCACAACCAAATGGGCTGCCAAGGTCACACAATTCGTCTTTGTTCATCTCTGAATATCAGGAAGGTTTTGGGTTAGTAAATGCAAGAGCTCCTGCTGTGCATGCATGATTCATTACAGGCCGACCGGCAGAAAATAATGACCTCCTCCTCCTACACGTTATTTATATCATCAATGTGATAGCAGATCATGTCCAGAAGAGAGTATTTAACAACCCCCCTTCTTGTGCTCTAACTCTCACATTCTTTCTACCTCCTCTTTCTCAGTATGATTTGAGCCTACATGGAACATGAGAAAAACTGAAAAATCTCAGTGTGAAATATATAATATGGATTGGGAAGGACAAACACTGCCCATGTCTGTGGAATTGGCAATGCTGGTGCTTTAACAGCATTTAATTGTGCAGGCAAGCAAGGTAAATTTTTCAGTCACATTTTCGTCCTAGCAGGCAACAATTCACACTCATGAAGAAATGATCAACTACTTTATTGTTTATCTTAAAAATTATCTTACAAAAATATTAGTAGAATCAGAAATTTAAACATTTATATTGAAACAGTCATTTCTAAATTAAATTCACAGAATAAATATCCACTCATCGGTAATTTTTTTTGTCCTATTAGAATGCTGAGGGCTAAAATGGGTATAAGAAATTCATTGCATAAATTTCCAGCCCAACTTCAACAAAAGAGTCATATCACCTACTGCTGCCAATGTTCCTATTCTTTGACCTTAAAAAAAAACCCTCAGGGCTCCAGTGACTGGGAAGTTGGGACAGCCAGTTTCTGAGACAGACAGGCTTAATATCGCTTGGATCTCGGGCGGCTTGTGTGTGTGCAGCTCCCAAGTGTTGGGCAGATCTGCAGTAACCAGTGCGCCAGCTCTGCTGTGGGACTTCTGCCTGGCAGAGGGACCCCGCACTGGGCGGGAGCCTACCAGCTTTCCTTCCGCGACCTCTGTTCCCGCAGACTGCACTGAAGAGACAGGTACCCAGGCTCTATCCCCAATATAACATCACTTGGGACACGGCCTGTTGGGGATTCCGTCTGCGCCCGAGAACGGGTCAGCACTGTGGTCGTCTGGGTGCCAGATCGGTAGGCCATCGCGTCTGCAGGGTGAGCGGCGCCACCGAGAGTGTGCACAGTGCACTCCGCCATCTTTGCTCCAGTGACTGGGAAGTTGGGACAGCCAGGTTCTGAGAGAGACAGGCTTAATATCGCTTGGGTCTCGGGCAGCTTGTGTGTGTGCGGCTCCCAAGTGTTGGGCAGATCTGCAGTAACCAGCGTGCTAGCTCTGCTGTGGGACTTCTGCCTGGCAGAGGGACGCCTCCTCCCCCCCCCAGGAGAGATCACACACCCCTGCACAGGGCAGGAGCCTACCAGCCTCCCTTTGGAGACCTTTGCTCCAGGAATCCACTAGGCTGAGCCTTTGGATGTGCAAGGCCTCCCCAATATAAGATCACTTGGGGCAAGGCACATTAGTGCTCCAAAGTCACTCAGGAGCAGGCAGGCCCCAGAAATCGGTGCCAGGGGAATCCTGGCAATCCAGGGGGGGAGTAGAAATAGCATTGCAGGCTCACAGGAGGTCCAACCAACAGCCAGTGGCGGCAGGACCAACTAATATCAGAGGTATCCAGATGGCAAAAGGCAAACGTAGGAATGTTACTAACAGAAATCAAAGTAATGTGGGAACATCCGAACCCAACTCTCCAACAGCAGCAAATCCTGGATACCCCACCACACCTGAAAGACAAGATCTGGATTTAAAATCACTTCTCATGATGCTATTAGAGGATCACAAGAAGGACACAAATAAATCTCATAAAGAGTTACAGGAGACCATGAATCAACGGTTAGAAGCCCTTACAAAGGAAACACAAAAATCGCTTAGAGAAATGCAGGAGAATATGGATCAAAAGATGGAGGCGCACAAGGAGACAACACAAAAATCGCTTAACGAGATGAATCAACGGGTAGATGCACTCACAAAGGAATCATAAAATTTGCATAAAGAAATGCAGAAGAATATGGGTCAACAGACGGATGCCCATAAGGAGGCAACACAAAAATTGCTTAAAGAAATGAATCAAAGGTTAGATGCCCTTACAAAGGAAACACGAGAACTGCTTAAAGAAATGCAGGAGACAATGGATCAACAGATGGATTCCCATGAGGAGGAAACACAAAAATCGCTCAGAGAAATGCAGGAGAACGTGGGTCATCAGGAAGAAATCCTGAAAGAGGCAATGCAAAAATACCTTAAAGAAATAAGGGAAAACACAAACAAACAAGTGAAGGATCTCAGCAAATCCATCCAGGAACTAAAAAAGCAAGTAGAAACAACTAAGAAATCACAAAGGGAGACAACTTTGGAGATAGAAAACCTTGGGAAGAAATCAGGAGTCATAGATGCAAACATCAACAATAGAATACAAGAGATGGAAGAAAGAATCTCAGGTGCTGAAGATTCCATAGAAAGCATCGACTCAACAGTCAAAGAAAATGCAAAATGCAAAAAACGTGTAACCCAAAACATCCAGGAAATCCAGGACACAATGAGAAGACCAAACCTAAGGATTATAGGTATAGATGAGAGTGAAGATTTGCAACTTAAAGGGCCAGTAAACATCTTCAACAAAATTATGGAGGAAAACTTCCCTAACTTAAAGAAAGAGATGCCGATGAACGTACAAGAAGCCTACAGAACTCCAAACAGAATGGACCAGAACAGAAATACCTCCCATCATATAATAATCAAAACAACAAATGTTCTAAACAAAGAAAGAATACTAAAAGCAGTAAGAGAAAAGTGCCAAGTAACATACAAAGGAAGACCTATCCGAATCACATCAGACTTCTCACCAGAGACTATGAAAGCCAGAAGATCCTGGGCAGAACTCATGCAGACACTAAGACAGAACAAATGCCAGCCTAGACTACTATACCCAGCAAAACTCTCAATCACCATAGATGGAGAGACCAAGATATTCCATGATAAAACCAAATTTTCACAATATCTTTCCACAAATCCAGCCCTGCAACGGATAATAGGTGGAAACCTCCAATACAGGGAGAGAAACAACACCCTGGAAAAAATGAGATAATAACCTTCTTGAATCAAACCCAAAAGTAGATAACCACTCAAACATAAAGATAGCGTCAAGAATGGCAGATGGCAATAATCACTATGCATTAATCTCTCTTAATATCAATGGTCTCAATTCCCCAATTAAAAGACATAGACTAGCAGACTGGATACATAAACAGGACCCAGCATTTTGCTGCATGCAGGAAACGCACCTCAGTGTCAAAGACAAACACTACCTCAGAGTAAAAGGCTGGAAAACAATTTTACAAGCAATTGGCCCCAAGAAACGAGGTGGAGTAGCCATGCTAATATCAGATAAAATTGATTTTCAACCTAAAGTCATCAAAAAAGACACAGAAGGACACTACATACTGATCAAGGGAAAAATTCACCATCAAGAACTCTCAATTCTGAATATCTATGCTCCAAATGCAAGGGCACCCTCATTCGTAAAAGAAACTTTACTAAAACTCAAAGCACACATCGCACCGCACACAATAATAGTGGGTGGCTTCAACACCCCGTTCTCTGAAATGGATCGTTCAGGAAAGCAGAAACTAAACAGGGACACAGTGAGTCTAATTGAAGCCTTGGATCAAATGGAACTAACTGATATATATAGAACATTTCATCCTAGAGCTAAAGAATACACCTTCTTCTCAGTTCCTCATGGTACCTTCTCCAAAATCGACCATATAACTGGTCACAAATCAGACCTCAACAGATACAAGAAGATAGAAATAATCCCATGCCTCCTATCAGATCACTATGGAATAAGGGTGGTCTTCAATGGCAACAAAAACAAAAGAAAACCCACGTACACATGGAGGCTGAACAATGCTCTACTCAATGATAACTTGGTCAAGATGGAAATAAAGAAAGAAATCAAAGACTTTTTGAAAGTTAATGAAAATGAAGGCACAACATACCCTAATTTATGGGACACAATGAAAGCCGTGCTAAGAGGAAAATTCATAGCCCTGAGTGCCGCCAAAAGGAAACGGGAGACAACATACACTAACAGCTTAATGGCACACCTGAAAGCCCTGGAACAAAAAGAAGCAAATACACCAAAGAGGAGTAGAAGGCAGGAAATCATCAAACTCAGGGCTGAAATCAATCAAGTAGAAACAAATAAAACCATACAAAGAATCAACAAAACGAGGAGTTGGTTCTTTGAGAAAATCAACAAGATAGATAAGCCCTTAGCCAGACTAACCAGAGGGCACAGAGATAGTCTCCAAATTAATAAAATCAGAAACGAAAAGGGAGAGATAACAACAGAAACTGAGGAAATTCAAAAAATCATCAGATCCTACTACAAAAACCTGTATTCAACACAACTAGAAAATCTTGAGGAAATGGACAATTTCTTTGACAGATACCAAGTACCAAAATTAAATCAGGATCAAATAGACCATCTAAACCGTCCTATAACCCCTGAAGAAATAGAAGTTGTCATTGGAAGTCTTCCAACCAAAAAAAGCACAGGTCCAGATGGTTTTAGTGCAGAATTCTATCAGACCTTCAAAGAAGACCTAACACCAATACTCTTCAAACTGTTCCACAAAATAGAAACAGAAGGAACACTACCCAAATCGTTCTATGAAGCCACAATTACACTAATACCAAAAGAACACAAAGATCCGACAAAGAAATAGAATCTCAGGCCAATCTCTCTTATGAATATCGATGCAAAAATACTCAATAAAATTCTTGCCAACCGAATCCAAGAACACATCAAAACGATCATTCACCACAATCAAGTAGGCTTCATCCCAGAGATGCAGGGATGGTTCAATATAAGGAAATCCATCAATGAAATCCACTACATAAACAATCTCAAAGAAAAAAACCACATGGTCATCTCATTAGATGCTGAGAAAGCATTTGACAAAATTCAGCATCCTTTCATGCTAAAGGTCTTGGAAAGATCAGGAATTCAATGCCCATATCTAAACATAGTAAAAGCAATTTACAGCAAACCGGTAGCCAGCATCAACCTAAATGGAGAGAAACTTGAAGCAATCCCACTAAAATCAGGGACTAGACAAGGCTGACCTCTCTCTCCATATCTTTTCAATATAGTACTTGAAGTTCTAGCTAGAGCAATTAGACAACAAAAAGAGGTCAAAGGGATACAAATTGGAAAGGAAGAAGTCAAACTATCACTATTTGCAGACGATATGATAGTATACATAAGCGACCCAAAGAACTCCACCAGAGAACTCCTACAGCTGATAAACGACTTCAGCAAAGTGGCCGGATATAAAATCAACTCAAGCAAGTCAGAAGCCTTCCTATACTCAAAGGATAAGCAGGCTGAGAAAGAAGTAAGAGAAATAATGCCCTTCACCATAGCCACAAACCATATTAAGTATCTTGGCGTGACTCTAACCAAACAAGTGAAAGATCTGTATGACAAGAACTTCAAGTCTCTGAAGAAAGAAATTGAAGAAGACCTCAGAAGATGGAAAAGTCTGCCATGCTCATGGATTGGCAGGATTAATATAGTAAAAATGAGCATCTTACCAAAAGTAATACACAGATTCAATGCAATCCCCATCAAAATCCCAACTCAATTCTTCATAGAGTTAGAAAGAGCAATTCAAAAATTCATCTGGAATAACAGAAAACCCAGAATAGCTAAAACTATTCTCAAGAGTAAAAGAACCTCTGGGGGAATCAGTATCCCAGACCTCAAGCTGTACTACAGAGCAATAGTGTTAAAAACCGCATGGTATTGGTACAGTAACAGACATGTAGATCAATGGAACAGAATTGAAGACCCAGAAATGAATCCACACTCCTATGGTCACTTGATCTTTGACAAAGGAGCGAAAACCATCCAGTGGAAAAAAGATAGCCTTTTCAACAAATGGTGCTGGCTCAGCTGGAGGTCAACATGCAGAAGAATGCAAATTGACCCATTCTTATTGCACTAAGCTCAATTCTAAGTGGATCAAAGATCTCCACATAAAACCAGACACACTGAAACTAATAGAAGGGAAACTAGGGAAGAACCTTGAACATATGGGCACAGGGGAGAATTTCCTGAACAGAACTCCAATAGCTTATGCTCTAAGATCAAGAATAGACAAATGGGACCTCATTAAATTACAAAGTTTTTGCAAGGCGAAAGACACTGTCAAAAAGAAAAAGCGGCAACCAACTAACTGGGAAATGATCTTTACCAACCTTCCATCCGACTGAGGGCTAATATCCAATATATACAAAGTACTCAAGAAGTTAAACTCCAGAGAGGCAAGTAACCCTATTAAAAAATGGGGTACAGAGATAAACAAAGAGTTCTCACCTGAAGAATATCTAATGGCTGAGAAGCACCTAAAGAGATGTTCATCATCCTTAGTCATTAGGGAAATGCAAATCAAAACAACCCTGAGATTCCATCTCACACCAGTCAGGATGGCTAAGATCAAAAACACAGGAGACAGCAGTTGTTGGCGAGGATGTGGAGAAAGAGGAACACTCCTCCACTGCTGGTGGAATTGCAAGCTGGTACAACCACTCTGGAAAGCAGTCTGGTGGTTCCTCAGAAAACTGGGCATGACACTCCCGGAGGATCCGGCTATACCACTCCTTGGCATATACCCAGAGGCTTTGCCTGCATGCAATAAGGACACATGCTCCACTATGTTCATAGCAGCCTTATTTATAATAGCCAGAAGCTGGAAAGAACCCAGATGTCCCTCAACGGAGGAATGGATTCCGAAGATGTGGTATATCTACACAATGGAATACTACTCTGCAATTAAAAACAATGAATTCACGAAATTCCTAGGCAAATGGTCAGAACTTGAAAATATCATCCTTAGTTAGGTAACCCAATCACAAAAGAACACACATGGTATGCAGTCACTGATAAGGGGATATTGACCCAGAATCTCGGAATACCCTAGACACAATCCGCATATCAATAGATTTCTAAGAAGATGGAAGGAGAGACCCCCTGGTCCTGGAAAGACTGGATGTAGGGGAACGCCTGGACAGAGTAACGAGAGTGGGTTGAATGGAGAAAAGAGGGAGGGAAGGTGGCTTATGGGATTTTCGGGGAGGGAGGAAACGGGAAAGGGGAAATGATTTGGAATGTAAATTAAAAAAATAAAAAAAATAAATAAAAAAAAACCCTCAGGTAAACTATGAAGAGTATTTTTTCAGAACTTGTTTCCTAAGATTCATGTTTCTGTTAACCATGGGAACACATTGCATGAGCTCTAATGCACTCTGTTGTTCCACGTGCATGACCATTGAGAGGACACAGAGCAAGTTCCAGGACTGGTAGAGAACCAGGAGAGAAAGGACTTCACAGAGAAACACTGTCTTGAAAACAAAAATTCCAATACATATATCAATCAATCAAAAAATCAATCAATCAATCTATATATAAATAAATAAATAAAACCCAAGTTTGAGTAGTGGATTTAAACTGATTCCATTACAACTTGCACAGAATGGCTGTCTCCTGAATGTTAAGATCTGTCTCTAACGATGTCATTCAAAAGACTATGCACAACAAAACAAGAAACATAAAAACTGACTCCAATTGCAAGCAACAGACCCACAGGCTCTGAGGTCTGACTGCACAGTTTGGATCCAGCCCTTTACTTCTCTTCCCTGGGGTTTATATTACCAAGGCATGGGGAAACGCTCTAAGATATCTATTCTCTATGGTGCTCAACACCTCAAGGAACAAGTTCACCGGTACTCATGCCTGTCTTCGACTACACTTCTGACCATAACATAGCATATTTCAGCTTATTTTGCATTTCAGTTGACAAAACTCAAGGCTACCAACATGTTACTGATTATTCTCAAGTGTTATGAACAGATGACATCCCATTCCTCACCAGTACAATAATCATATTTAGGAATTTGAGTTTTTATGTGCTATATGCTAGGGGAGAGAAAGAGAAAACTACATAGAGAAATAAAGAGTGACAGAAACCAAGACTTACAGAAGCTAGTCCCCAAGAACCATGTCCCTACATAGTCAAGAAAATTGTCTGAGCCTAGTTGGTTGAGATCTGAATCAGATTATTGGGTCTTCTTTTAGATAAATGTGTAAGATCAATTGCACTATATGTCTGGAATGAGCTTCCTTACATTTCATTTTCCAAATGACATAACAATAGAACTGATTCAACAGAAACCAAGAGAATAATTTTCATTAGCTCCTTAAGCAGGATGGCTGAACACCAAGGGCCCAATTCCATCCTAAAAACTCTTCTGGAATATACAGAGTTATACAAAAAAAATACACAGGACATGGGACACCATTTTGCCTGAACTTCATGATTGTGAGTTCATTTACTGTAAACATTCCCACATTTTTCTTCCTAGCCTTGCATAATGTGAATCCTACAACTTCCTATTTATCTACAATTTAAACTCCACACAGTACCAGAAAAAACGTGCCTTATTTTCCTCTCCAGGTATTCTAAAAAGAGCAATGCAAAAGTCTATCACAAGGACAGAAAACTAGAAACCATTGCCAGTGGTTCTTTATCATCTCAAGAACCTCCCCCAATGCAAAGCAGCCCTCAGGCTCAGGATAAAAAAACCAGGCCAAGCTGAGAACCTAAAACCCCTTCACACTAGAGCCTCCAACAGAGCATGGCTGTCCTGGTGTTGCTCCTCTGCCTGGTGACCTTTCCAAGCTGTAAATGTTTCAGGGTTTCAGAAGAGAAACTCAGACATGTCAGCTAGGAGATGCACGACTAATGTTGATGTTTGTTGTCCCCAGGTGTCCTGTCTCAGGTGCAGCTGAAGGAGTCAGGACCTGGCCTGGTGCAGCCGTCACAGATCCTGTCCATCACATGCACTGTCTCTGGGTTCTCATTAACTTATAATGGTGTACACTGGGTTCACCAGCCTCCAGGGAAGGGTCTGGAGTGGATGGGAGTAATATGGAATCATGGAGTCACAGCTTCTAATTCAGCTCTCAAATCCCGACTGAGCATCATCAGGGACACCTCCAAGACTCAAGTTTTCCTAAAACTGAACAGTCAGCAAACTGATGACACAGCCACTTACTACTGTGCCAGACACACAGTGAGCGAGTTTTGTCCAGTGTGATCCTGAACAAAAACCTCTCTACAGTGATGCTCAGGACCAGCAGGGGGCAATAACTACCAACAAATACATTCCAGGATCAAACAGCCTATGCTGTATGAGCAACAGTTTTAATATTAGAGATGTGGAATATTCTTCAAGCCATGGTAATTCTCTAGAACCTACTGTTTAGTGTCATATTCTATTAAACTTCTGGTTTGTGCATTCACTATAAGAAGGGAAGGTGGCTTATGGGACTTTCGGGGAGGGAGGAAATGGGAAAAGGGAAATCATTTGGAATGTAAATAAAAAATATATAGAAAATAATTAAAGACAGAAAGGCAAAAAAAGAATTTTTAAAGGTTTTATAGTATAACAGTATTTAAAGAGAACAAATTATTGAGCTGATATTTATCAAGAAAACTCAGTGAAACATTGTGTGGGTGAGGACAGCCAGGGAGATTTGATAATAGATTGTTTTTCACATGACTGCTGTTTTAGTAAGGTGTCTACTGCTTACTTAAATGTTTGAAATCAATTGTATTTATCCTCTTTAACATGAAGCTTTCAAACACATGTCCACAATTTAATCATGACACAGTTTTCATTCTGAGTGATAACTCATAAGATCTGCACTCCCTATATGAAGACCACATGTGCTGTTATTAACTGTGGTCAACAGACATACATGCTATTATTTAAATGATCCTTTCAATCCTGTCCAAGCTTTGATCAACCTGCTCTGATTCACTTTACCTCAGTTCGCTTTGTTCGTATTCCACTTGATATGATTGTGCCTAGTTGTCAGTAAAAATGTGACCTACAGATTCACACGGATTAGTGTGACATTTATTCCACTGTAAACAGAGCTGTAGTGAAAAATGGTAAGGGATGCTATCATTGTTTAATCAGGTGCTGAAGAACCAGTTCAGTGGTTAAGAAAAGAAACTGTTCTTGGGAAACCATATTATGCTTCTGAGGTGCACAATGTGCACCTCATAACCACATGTAATTCCAGAAAACCCAGGATAAACTTGGCCTCCATGAGCACTTCACTGCTCCAACTTGAAAGAAAAGTTCCCCCTATGCTCAGCTGGCTCTGAGCCTCATATAACTTTCAGGATACCTCCTCAAACTTTGATTAACTTTCTGTATTTTTACTGATATGATATACCCTGAAATTAATAATTTCCATCCTATAGAAAATTGTATAGCATACCCTTTGTTATCATATATATGTATGCATATAATATATATGTATGTGTATGTTTATGTGTATATGTATGGAATCAAATATGTTTCATTTTAACTTCACTGAGATAAAATAAGTGAAATTACCTGGAAAAAATAATTAATAAAAAGAAATCTTTTTCCACTCATTTATTTATCTACTTTATTTATTACATCCATTTATTTGTTTTATTTTCTCCATTTATTTATTACATTCCAATTGCAAACATGCCCTTTCCCCACACAACAACCCCTCCCCCCACACACACACATACAAAGCACTCCCAACATTCCCCTTACCCTTTTCTTCTGAGAATCAGGAACCTCCTCTCTGTGTAGAAACCCACCCTGGCACATACTGTCACTGCAAAACTAAGCATATCTTCTCCCACCAAGGCCAGACAAGGCAGCCCAGGTTGGGAAACAGGATCCACATTCAGAGACAGTCCAAATTCCAGTTAATAGGGTACCTGCAAGAGCAGCTACACATCGGCTACATATGTACAGAGGACTTAGCTCCAGCCCATGAGTGCTCTTTAATTGTTGCTTCTGTCTCTGGAAGCCCCAACATCCAGATCAGGTAGGTAGACTCCATTGTTTTTGTTTATGTTTTTGTTTGGTTTGTTTCTTTATTTTCGAAATCCCTGTCCCCTCCAAGTCTCTCAATCCTTCCCTGAACTCTTCCTAAAGAATCACTGAGCTCATTCTAATGCTTGGCTCTAAGTATCTATATCTCCTTTGGTCATCTGTTCTGTGGAGCCTCTCTGAGTTCATTTATGCTAGGCCATGTCTGCAAGCATAATCAACTATGATGATTAGTGTCATGGATTGGTTACTGCCCATGGAATGGGTCTAAGTTGAGGCCTATCACAGGTTGGCCATTCCTTCAATCTCTGCTTCATATTTGTCCTTTGAGTCTGGGCTGCCTCTAAATATCACACTCAGGGATTATCTATACACATATAATGTGTAGCAATCTTTGATAAGACAACATATTTATTCAAATTTCTGCTTTCCATAGGAAATCCATTTTTGTGTTTATTACAGGTTTCTCTATCTAAAGATGTGTAACTTTGTGTGTGTGTGAGTGTGTGGGTGTTTGTGTATGTGTATTTGTTGACATAAGATACCTTCCTCTTTCAATCAGCATGGTATTTTTCAGACATGTGCTCTCACTGAGAATTATCTTACCAGTTGTAGACTGTTTGTGCAGTGAACAACAGTGTTCATGTTCCCAGTGGTCATGTATGTCTTTCTGAAAAATGAGGTTTCTACGCGGTTGATATAGACAATACTTATCTGTCTTGGGATATTAAAACACAGAGGATGAATTTCAATCAATGTATCTGCATAGCAAGAATGTTAACTACACAGCTATCATCTGCATAGTCATATTATAGATAACATTTTAAGAGTAGCATGTACCTACAAGTGAACAAAATACATATCGTTACACATGGTAAAACGGATTCAGTTGGGGGAACATTTATCCAATCCAGAAGCAAAGGACCCTGAAGACTTGGGAACCTTTGGCTCAGGGAAGAAAGTCAGTTAGGTTCCCCGGTTAGGGCTCTGTGTGGACACCTGACTTGTCAGACCAAACACTGACCCAGATGTGGTCACTAAGCAGAGGTCACCCTGATGGCCTGTGAGTTCTGAAGAAATTGTACAGACAGGGCTGGGACTAAAATGTGTGAGGCTGCGGCAACAAGACTGTGAGGACAATGGAGCCAAAGACATCCACTAAACTTCAGTTAGCTGCAGGCAACTTATCAAAAATTCATTGGAGAGCATTTCTTTACTTTTCTTGTTCTCTATTTATTCCTTAAGTTTTTGGTCATATATCTCCTCTGGGCAAAGGGATCTAGAGAATTCATTCCCCTACATCCAGTCTTTCCAGGACCAGGGGTCTCTCCTTCCATCTTCTTAGAAATCTATTGATATGCAAATTGTGTCTGGGGTATTCCAAGATTCTGGGTTAATAGCCCCTTATCAGTGACTGCATACCATGTGTGTTCTTTTGTGATTGGTTTACTTCACTAAGGATGATATTTTCAAGTTCTGACCATTTGCCTAGGAATTTCGTGAATTCATTGTTTTTAATTGCAGAGTAGTATTCCATTGTGTAGATATACCACATCTTCGGAATCCATTCCTCCGTTGAGGGACATCTGGGTTCTTTCCAGCTTCTGGCTATTATAAATAAGGCTGCTATGAACATAGTGGAGCATGTGTCCTTATTGCATGCAGGCAAAGCCTCTGGGTATATGCCCAGGAGTGGTATAGCCGGATCCTCCGGGAGTGTCATGCCCAGTTTTCTGAGGAACCACCAGACTGCTTTCCAGAGTGGTTGTACCAGATTGCAATTCCACCAGCAGTGGAGGAGTGTTCCTCTTTCTCCACATCCTCGCCAACAACTGCTGTCTCCTGTGTTTTTGATCTTAGCCATCCTGACTGGTGTGAGATGGAATCTCAGGGTTGTTTTGATTTGCATTTCCCTAATGACTAAGGATGATGAACATCTCTTTAGGTGCTTCTCAGCCATTAGATATTCTTCAGGTGAGAACTCTTTGTTTATCTCTGTACCTCATTTTTTAATAGGGTTACTTGCCTCTCTGGAGTTTAACTTCTTGAGTTCTTTGTATATATTGGATATTAACCCTCTCTTGGAGGAAGGGTTGGTAAAGATCATTTCCCAGTTAGTTGGTTGCTGCTTTGTCTTTTTGACAGTGTCTTGTGCCTTGCAAAAACTTTGCAACTTAATGAGGTCCCATTTGTCAATTCTTGATCTTAGAGCATAAGCTATTGAGTTCTAGTCAGGAAATTCTCCCCTGTGCCCATATGTTCAAGGTTCTTCCCTAGTTTCCTTTCGATTAGTTTCAGTGTGTCTGGTTTTATGTGGAGGTCCTTGATCCACTTGGAATTGAGCTTAGTGCAAGGAGATAAGAATGGGTCAATTTGCATTCTTCTGCTTGTTGACCTCCAGCTGAGACAGCACCATTTGTTGAAAAGGCAATCTTTTTTCAACGGGATGGTTTTAGCTCCTTTGTCAAAGATCAAGTGACCATAGGGAGTGTGGATTCACTTCTGGGTCTTCAATTCTGTTTCATTGATCTACATGCCTGTCACTCTACCAAACCAGTAGCCAACATCAATCTAAATGGAGAGAAATTTGAAGCAATCCCACTAAAATCTGGGACTAGACAAGGCTGCCTTCTCTCTCCATATCTTTTCAATATAGTACTTGAAGTTCTAGCTAGAGCAATTAGACAACAAAAGGAGGTCAAAGGGATACCAATTGGAAAGGAAGAAGTCAAACTATCACTATTTGCAGACAATATGATATTATACTTAAGCGACCCAAAGAACTCCACCAGAGAACTCCTAGAGCTGATAAACAACTTCAGCAAGGTGGCCGGATATAAGATCAACTCAAGCACGTCAGTAGCCTTCCTATACTCAAAGGATAAGCAGGTTGAGAACGAAGTAAGAGAAATGATACACTTCATGATAGCCACAAACAATATAACGTATCTTGGTGTGACTCTAACCAAACAAATGTAAGATCTGTATGACAAGAACACATGTCTCTGAAGAAGGAAATTGAAGATGACCTCAGAAGATGGAAAAATCTGCCATGCTCTTAGATGGGCAGGATTAATATAGTAAAAATGGAAATCTTGCCAAAAGCAATATACAGATTCAATGCAATCCCCATCAAAATCCCAACTCAATTCTTCATAGAGTTAGAAAGAGCAATTCAAAAATTCATCTGGAATAACAGAAAACCCAGGATAGCTAAAACTATTCTCAAGAGTAAACGAACTTCTGGGGAATCAATATCAAATTATATCTTGTGATACTTCAGGACTCAAGAAGAATCTGTGACTCCTTCCCAGTGTTAGATTAGGATCCTGTGCATAGAGTATATTGAAGGAGTATATGAAAGGCAGTAGATGATGTGTGTTCAATTAAAGCCTCATTCTACCTAGAAACTAACTAATATGTGTCTGCTCATATTGCCTTCAAATTGTATCACCTGTGAGGATGGAATAACAGAGTCCAGGACACTGTGGGATCCTGCGAATTCTGGAGAAATTGTACAAACTGAAAGAAAACCATGCTATCTATGCAAAAGCAAGAGAAAGTAAATCATACATTAAATAATTCAAATTGCAATTATATAAAAATGTCTGTGTTTGTCATTACTACTAATATAAATTTTGGATACAAATACACATGGGATCTAGGTCTAGATGACAAGGTGACTTTGAGTTCATAGTTTTGATGAATAACATTTATTTTATCAAAAACTTTATTATATCTTAATGTCTATTTCTGGAACGAGCTCCCTTTTCCTTGTGTGAAAAGATATTCTCTAGCTCATTCCTAAATAATAAAAAGGAAATGGTTATTTCACTGTAGCTCTCCTGCATATTCATCTATCATGTATTGCTTGAAGTACACATTGAGTGATTTACTAAACTCATAATGCTTGCATTGCACTAATATGGAGATTTCATGTAAATGCGATAAACACTCTATTTCTTACTATATTCTTTTGATGGTAAAACACCACGAGCAAGGCAACTTACAAAAGAAAGTAATTAATTAAGCAAATGATTCCATAGGGATAGAATTTGTAATAGCATAACAAATACTTGTCAGAAGGAAAGCTACAAACACAAGCATTAGCCAGTCAGGACACCATGAATGTCACAAGTCTTTTTAAGTGTAAAATCCCCCATTAACACAAACAAAACAACACAACCTAATCCTCTTCCAGAATGTTTCACAAACTGGGGAGCAAGTGTTCAAACATTTGAGCTTATGGGAATCATTCTCATTCACACCACTTTACAAAGTAAGAAGAGTGCTGGAGTGTGTGGAATACATAGGTAAGTTTTTTTTTCTTTTTTTTTTTAATTTACATTCCAAATCACTTCCCCTTTCCCGTTTCCATCCTCCCTGAAAGTCCCATAAGCCCCCTTCCCTCCCTCTTTTCTCCATTCAACCCCCCTCTCATTACTCTGTCCTGGCATTCCCCTACATCCAGTCTTTCCAGGACCAGGGGTCTCTCCTTCCATCTTTTTAGAAATCTATTGATATGCGGATTGTGTCTAGGGTATTCTGAGATTCTGGGTCAATATCCCCTTATCAGTGACTGCATACCATGTGTGTTCTTTTGTGATTGGGTTACCTCACTAAGGATGATATTTTCAAGTTCTGATCATTTGCCTAGGAATTTCGTGAATTCATTGTTTTTAATTGCAGAGTAGTATTCCATTGTGTAGATATACCACATCTTCTGAATCCATTCCTCCGTTGAGGGACATCTGGGTTCTTTCCAGCTTCTGGCTATTATAAATAAGGCTGCTATGAACATAGTGGAGCATGTGTCCTTATTGCATGCAGGTAAAGTCTCTGGGTATATGCCCAGGAGTGGTATAGCCGGATCCTCCGGGAGTGTCATGCCCAGTTTTCTGAGGAACCGCCAGACTGCTTTCCAGAGTGGTTGTACCAGCCTGCGAAACCTCAGTAATGTTTTCCAAAACACTGGATTGTACTGAAATTCCTACAGAAGTGGCTAAGAGGTATCTCTTCTCCATGTGTTTGCTAGTAGTTGTTACTTTTCATGTATGAAAACATCATTCTTAATGGACAGAGATTAGAGTCAAGCATGTTTTCATTTGTATTTATCTGATAAATAATTTAAAAATGTCTCAAAATTCTTGGTGGCTCTCCTTGAGTGCTTCTTGAAGAAATAGTTATTCCAATAATTTGGATGATTTTAATTAGACTGAAACATTGTGTGGCTTTTAAGTTGGTTAATTTCTTACAGAATTTTGTGTTAATTCTGACTCATTAGACCGTTTGTCAAATGTCTTCATCATTTATTTTAGGTTAATATTCATGTTGCTGGTTCCATGACTGTGTGGATAAACATGCTACAATCCATGGATTGAAAGAGGCTAAGTAACAAGGAGGTCCCATGGGAGGATGTTGAATGACACTGTAAAGGAGAAATAAAATGGATATCTCTGGTGGGTAGAGAAAGTGAACTGGGTATGAGAGGGTGTAGATAGGGTAAACAGGAGGTATCAAGTGATCAATAGGGAGAGAGAATGGGGAGAAAAAACTGGAATGGAGGTGTGCATATCTGAGATAAGCTAGAAACCAGGGACAATGGATCTTCCCAGATATCTATAAGGGTAACCCTAGGTAAGACCCCCAAAATAGGGAATATGGATTCTGAAGCAGCTACCTCCTGTAACAAGGAATAACTTCCAATTGAAGAATGGAGACACCAACACAGCCACAAAACCTTAGGCCCACAATTTGTCTGACATACAGGATGTTCAGAAATAAAGTTGTAGAAAAATCTGAGGGAATGTCCAACCCATGAATGACCCAAATTGAGACCCATGCCATGAGATCTCTCTCTATGACACTTTTAATGATTCTCTTCTATAATTGCAGAGAGAAGTTTGGCATGACTGTCATGTCAGATGCTTTACTCAGCAGCTGATGGAAACCAATAAAGAGACACAGAGCAAAACATAAGACACAGATTGTGGAATCCATTGCAAGAAGGGTATGAAGAATTTACAGAGCCAGAAAAGTCAAAGACCTCACCGGCAAACTTACAGAATCAATAACCTAGCCAATAGGGAATTACAGAGACATAACCCCTAACCAGAGTGCATGCAGAAGGATAGACCTAGGACCTATACATGTAAGAAACAAGTGTGCAGCTTCATCTTTATGTGGGACCACTAACTGCAGGTGCTAGGGCTCTCTCTGTTTCTATTGACTGCCTTGTGTCCAAGTACTCTAACTCAGGCATCTTTTGTAACC
This sequence comes from Tokudaia tokunoshimensis, assembly GCA_036184795.1. Classification (NCBI taxonomy): domain Eukaryota; kingdom Metazoa; phylum Chordata; class Mammalia; order Rodentia; family Muridae; genus Tokudaia; species Tokudaia tokunoshimensis. Next base: position 129,864,743 of record BTHU01000012.1, on the reverse strand, counting down.
TCAATAGGAGAAGATGAGCCTAGTAGTACTACATGTACATAGGCCAAGGCAAGTTGATATCCGTAGGAAGAATCCCATTCTCTGAGGAGAAAGGGACAAGACTGATGGAGTTGAAATGAGAGGATGGACTTGGAGGAGAGGAAGAAGGGAAAGCTTTTATTAGGATTAAAATAAATGAATGATTTATTATAAAATATAAATAATAAAATATTACTATTAATCCTCACAATGAATTATTAAAAAATCATCAACAAAATTTAATGCATGGACAGAGACTTAAAAATAAATAAGTACCTCTCAAATAGAAGATATCTAAAAATAATATGTGCCTTCAACATAAACTCCTTCCTTTTGTAAAAAGGAAGTCTATTGGTGACTTCATTATACAGAGTTTCATGAGAAAGGAAAAATCTAAGTAGCATAAGATTGAAATAAACTACACAATCTTAATAAACAGATCTAAAATTACTTGAAGGGGTTTCATATCAAGTTCTCCAATGCTGTGTGAGATAGGAATATTTATTTCTTTGATCCTCTTTCCCACATTTTATAAGGACAATAAAAATATCAGACAAACACAAATGGGATATGCAGAGCAAAACACCTGAAATTTATTCCTCTAATTCTAACAGTAGAAGTAGCATAATAGGAGAGGTGAACACCCTTGAGAAGTTGCGTAGGAAGGCTGTCTCCCCAATGACAAGTCCTGTCTCCACTACTGCCACTCACAGTGCAACCATTATACATAATGAAATAAGAGACACAAAACATGAGATTCCTAATACCAGCAACATAGACAGACATTTTATGACTCTGAACAGGTAGTTTCTGCATGTCTTTCTCTGGTGGTGTGAATTACCAATGGAGTAAAGTCCTACAAACTCTTGTTCTCTAAGTTATCAACACCTCAAGGTTGTTGTTCCCATGTTCCTTATGCTCATTTCTACCCTCTGCCCTAATTCATAATCAGTAGTCTCTGATTTACTTATTAATTCATGAACATTATCCTCAAGCATGGTTGCATGCTACCACTATGACCTTTTATAAACAGCAGACCTTTTGATCCTATACAAATACAGAAGAACATTTAGGAACCCGAGATTTATGTACTGAATGCTAAGGACAGAGACAGAAAGACAAATATAAAAGTACATGCAGATAATCACATTAAATCACATATACTGAATGTTCTAAAGAACTCCCTAACAAATTAGATTTTCTAGATGAGTGCTAAGAGTAAGACTCACTCAACTCACACACACAGAAAGAATTTAAGTAGTTCCTAAAGCTAGATTTCTAACAGTAAGATCCCCAGTTTTATCCTAAATCTTCTGGAAAGTGCAGACATATACAAATGCATGCAGAACATGGATCCCTCTTCTGCCTGCACTGCATGCATGCAGCTAGCTCATTTCTTGTAATTATTCCTTTGTGTTTATTCCAAAGCCTGTACAGTGTGACATATATAATTTCTTCTTTATCTGAAATTGGAATTCAGAGCTCCTGAGTACAGATTGTCTTTTCTCTAAGAAGCATGTAGGAAATTTCAGTCACCTGAAAGTAAAATTGGAAGCCTTGCTCTCTGCTTCCTTTTATCTTCTCAGGAACCACCCACAATGTAAAGCAGGCTTCAGCCTCAGGCTGGAAGCCCAGGCCTAGATTAGAAGCCCCATCTTCTTCTTATTGGAGCCTCCATCAGAGCATGGCTGACCTGGTGCTGCTCCTCGACTGGTGATATTTCTAAGCTGTAAGTTTTCCAGGCTTTCAGGAAAGGGGCTCAGGCATGTAATCTATGACATGCATGATTGACAATGATGGTGTTTGTCCCAAGGTGTCCTCTCCCAGTTCCATCTTAATGTCTCAGGACTTCATGTGGTGTGGCCTTCACAGACCCAGTTCCTCACCTGCATGGTCTCTGGCTTCCCATTATGCCAAGTGCAATGTACACTAAGTGTGTCATCATACAGGAAAGAAACTAGAGTGTATGTGGAGTGAGGAAACACAGCATAAATTCAGCTCTCAAATCCCACCTCATCATCATTAGGGACACATCTATGAGCCAAGTGTTCTTAAAACTGAACGATCTTCAAAATGAGTACACAGTCATGTACTCTTGTGCCAGTGATACACAGAGGAAACTCCACTCTGGGCCTAAGTAAAAAAAAAAAATCTATATGTAGAGATGCTCAAGACATGCAGGAGGCAATAATTATGAAGAGAGACTCCTCACCCACAGTAAAGTACGTTCAGAAGCTAGGTAGCCCTTGACTATGGGGCATGAGCTTTTATTGAAGTGTTTCAACCCAGTGACTTCTTTCTATCCAGTGAAATACTGAACAGGCTCCTCCCCGGTGCCTAATTGAATTATGTCTCCTATTCAGCAGACTAGAAGACATGTTTTATGTTATTAATGTTAGAATTTTTTATTTATATTTTATTTATTCACTTTACATCCTACTGATTGTCACCCTCCTGGTCACCCCTCCCACAATTCTGCCCCTATCCAACTCCCTTTTTCCTCTAAGTGTGTGCCTCCCCATGTATACCCCCTACCCTGGTACTTCAACTATCTACAAGACTATATACTTCCCCTCTCTTTCTATTTTATTACATATATCCTTTATTTACATATCAAATGATTTCCTCTTTACTGGATCCACCCTCCCCAAAAGTCCCATAAACACTCTTCCCTCCCCCTGTTCCCCAATCAACCCATTCCAGCTTCCTTGTCTTGGTATTCCACTACACCACTGCACTGAGACTTTCCAGGAGCAGGGTCCTCTCCTTCCTCCTTTGTGGGCATCATTTAATATGTAAATTGTTTCCTGGGTATTCCAAGCTTCTGGGCAAATATCCAATTATCAGGGAGTGCATACCATATGTGTTCTGTTTTGAATGGGTCACCTCACTCAGATGACATTCTCCAGTTCCACCCACTTGCCTAAGAATATCATGAATTCATTGTTTTAATACCTAAGTAGTATTCCATAGTGTAAATATAAAATATTTTCTGTATCCATTCCTGCATTGAGGGATATCTGGTTTCTTCCAAGCTTCTGGCTATTATAAATAAGGCTGGGATGAACACAGTGGAGCATGTGTCCTTATGGCATGCTGGAGAATACTCTGGGTATATGACCGCGAGCGGTATAGCTGGTGCCTCCGGTAGTATTATTACAACTTTTCTGAGGAACCATCAGACTGATTTCCAGAGAGGTTGTACCAGCTTGCAATCCCACCAGCAGTGGAGGAGAGGTCCTCTTTCTCCACATCCTCACCAGCACCTGCTATCTCCTGAGTTTTTGATCTTAGCCATTCCGACTGGTGTGAGGTGAAATCTTAGGGTTGTTTTGATTTGCATTTCCCTGATGACTAAAGATGTTGAACATTTCTCTTTGTGCTTCTCAGCCATTCAATATTCCTCAGGTGAAAATTCTTTGTTTAGCTCTGTAACCCAATTTTTAAAAGGGTTATTTGGCTCTCTGGAGTCTATGTTCTGGAGTTCTTTGTATATCTTGAATATAAGACCTCTGTTGGATGTAGGATTGGTAAAGATCTTTTCCCAATTTGTTGGTTGCCATTTTGTCCTTTTAACAGTGTCCTTTTCCTTACAGAAACTTTGTAATTTTATGAGGTCCCATTTGTCAATACTTGATCTTAGAGCATAAGCTATTGGTGTTCTGTTCAGGAAATTTTCCCCTGTGCCCATGTGCTCAAGGAACTTCCCCAGTTTCTTTTCTATTAGTTTCAGTGTTTCTGGTTTTATGTGGAGGTCCTTAATCCACTTGGTGTTGAGTTTAAAAGTAGGAGTTAAGAATGGATTAATTTGCATTCTTCTGCATGCCGACTTCCAGTTGAACCAGCACCATTTGTTGAAAAGGCTTTTTTCCACTGAGTGATTATAGATCCCTTGTCAAAGATCAAGGGACCATAGGTGTGTGCATTCATTTCTGGATCTTCAATTCTGTTCCATTGATCTACCTGTCTGTCACTATACCAATAACATGCAGTTTTTTACCCTATTGCTCTGTAGTACAGCTTGAGGTTCAGTATACTGATTCCCCCAGATATTCTTTTACTGTTGAGAATAGTTTTAGCTACCCTGGGTTTTTTGTTATTCCAGATGAATTTGAGAATGCTCTTTCTAACTCTAAGAAGAGTTGAGTTGGGATTTTGATAGGGATTGCATTGAATCTGTATGTTGCTTTTGGCAGGAGAGCCATTTTTACTATATTAATCCTGCCAACACATGAACATGGAAGATCTTTTCATTTTCTGAGGTCTTCTTTGAATTCGCTCTTCAGAGACTTGAAGTTCTTGTCATACAGATCTTTCACTTGTTTGGTTACAGTCACAACAAGATACTTTATATTGTTTGTGGCTATTGTGAAGAGTGCCATTTCCCTAATTTCTTTCTCAGTCTGTTCATCCTTTGAGTATAGGAAGGCTACTGATTTGCTTTAGTTAATTTTATATCCGGCCACTTTGGTGAAGTCGTTTATCAGCTGTAGGAGTTCTCTGGTGGAGTTTTTTTGGGTCGCTTAAGTATACAATAATATCATCTGCAAATAGTGATAATTTGAATTCTTCCTTTCCAGTTCGTATCCTTTTGACCTCCTTTTGTTGGCTAATTGCTCTAGCTAGAACATCAAGTACTATATTGAATAAAAATGGAGAGAGGGCAGCCTTGTCTAGTCCCTGAGTTTAGTGGGATTGCTTCAAATTTCTCTCCATTTAGTTTGATGTTTGCTGTATATTGCCTTTACTATGTTTAGGTATGGGCCTTGAATTCCTGTTCTTTCCAAGACCCTTAACATAAAAGAATGGTGAATATTGTCAAATGCTTTTGCAGCATCTAATGAAATAACCATTTGGGATCAGCACTAGGGTTGACACAGGTCAGTTCAGATAACAACTGACAGTGCTCTCTCTAATAATGGCCAGCAGTTTACAGGGTCAGCACTAATAGTGTTTGTGGGAGCAATTCTTAATTATTATCTGGGGCTGGTACGTGCTGTGACCTGTGAGAAATTCTGAACACTTTAAACTCTTTTCTTGTACAAAGGAAAGGAAAGAGAGAAAATTTATACACTCCTTCACAAAAACAATGGATGAAGCAAATCAGCTACAGCAACTTTACATACACACAGTCAAACAGAAAAACAGGCATAATGAATAGATGGACCAGAGCACCAACAAGCAGGCTCCAACCATTTAACATACATACATACAGACAGACAGACATACAAACACACACACACACACACAAACACACACACACACACACACACACACACACACACACATATATATATATATATATATATATATATATATATATATATATACATTTACAAATTAAAGGTTTGGAGCTCCAACAATTATAAGAGACATATATATTCATATATGGATTTGATGCATGAGGCAATTGCTCCTTTTGAAATGGTTCCAGCAACCCTACACATATATACATGCTTACAGATTTGATAGATGGAGCTTAGTCCCAACATCACTATTTTTCTCTCATGGCTTACATATACCACCAAAATATGCCAAAATTGCAATGTAAATTACATTGCATTTTTCTTTTATTGAATGAATAAAAAAGACACTATGTTCTCCAATACATTTACCTGAAAAGTTATTATGTAGTACAGGCAAAGTAAACAAATTAACCCAAGAATCCATGTATATTCATTATTAAGCAATGTTTTAGATTCACATAGTGTGAGCAAACAAGGTAATTTTTTCAATCACATTTTCTTACTGGTACTCAGCAAGTCACACTAATAATGTAAGGATCAAACATTTTGTTGTTTATCTTGAAAATTAAGCTTACAAAATCTTAATAAAATCACAAACTTAAACTTTTATATAAAAATCAATCAGCCATTTCTACTATAAATCCAAAGAATTCACATCTACTCATCAATTATTTTTATTAAATCATATTAGGATACTGAGGACTAAAATGGTTACAAGAAAATCATTACCTTAATTACCACCCCAGCTTCAACAAAAAATTCTTATCAGCAAATGCTGCCAAAGTTCTCATTCCTTGCCCTTAAAAACCCCTGGCTTAACTATTAAGCGTGTTTTTTTTTTTTCAAAATGTTAAATTGTTTCCTAAGATTCATGTTTGTGCTAACCATTGAATCCCATTCCATGAGTTCTAAAGCAGTTTGTTGTTCCTCACACATGTCTCTTGACAGTCTACAGAGCAAGTTCCTGGACAGGTAGAGATCCAGGATATTGGGACCACACAGAGAAACCTTGTCTTGAAAACAAAAATTCCCATAAATAAGTAAATAAATAAATACATAAATAAATACCCAATTTTGAATAAGTGGACTTAAACTGATTCCATCACAACTTGCACAGTATAGATGTCTCCCTAATGTTAAGACCTGACTCCATCACTTTCATTCAGAAGACAAAGTTTATGCACAACAAATGAGAAACCCAAAAACTGAGGACTCCAATTGTAAGTAATGAACCCCCAGACTCTGAGGTCTGAATTTAAAGATTAAAATCAGCCCTTCATTTCTCTCGCCTTTGATTTACATGTCTAAGGAATGGAGAAAAACTCTACAATATCTGTTCTCTATGGTTAACACCTCGAGGCACAAGTTCCCCATATGTATGCCTGCCTTTCCCAACATCTTTCCATAATGTGGACAACTCCAGCTTATTTTGTATTTCACTTAACAACACTCAATACTAGCAGCATGTTGTTGCTTATTCTGAAGGGTTATGAACAGATGACATCCCATCCATCACAAATGCAATAATCAGGGTAATCCTGAGTAGACTGGAGAATCGTCAGAACCTAGTGAGATGGGATCCGATTCATACTCTTGTGACTTCTTTTAGATAAATATGTGAGATCAATTGGACTAAATGATTGGTTGGGCTTCCTTTCAATCTATTTTCCAAACAAGATAACAATAGAACTGGCTCCACCAGTGAGACCATGAGAATAATTTTATTACTTCCTTAAGCCTTATGTCTAATCACTAAGAACCCAATTCATCCTAAGTATTCTTCTGGCATATACAGAGTTATAAAAATGCACATAGCATTTGGGATTCTCTTCTGCCTGAACTTCATGAATGGGGGTTCATTTACTGTAAATATTCCCATGTTTTTCTTCCTAGCCCTGTACAGTGTGAATCCTACAACCTCCTGTTTATCTGTAGTTTGAACTCCAGACAGTACCAGAAAAATACTCCTTATTTTCCTCTCCATGTGGTCTAAAAATTAGAAGACAAATTTCTGTCACTAGGAGGGAAAACTGGAAACCTTGTCCAGTGCTTCCTTTTATCCTCTCAGGAACCTCCCCCAATGCAAAGCAGCCCTCAGGCTCAGGATGAAAGCCCAGGCCTAGCTGAAAAACACCATCCTCTTCTCATTAGAGCCTCTATCAGAGCATGGCCATTCTTGTGCTGCTCATCTTCTGGTGAACATTCCAAGCTGTAAGTGTTCAGGGTTTCAGAAGAGGGACTCAGACATGTCAGCTAAGAGATGTATGACTAATGGTAATGTTGCTTGATCCCAGGTGTCCTGTCCAAGGTGCAGCTGAAGGAGTCTGGACCTGGCCTGCTGCAGCCCTCACAGACCCTGTCCATCACATGCACTCTCTCTGGGTTCTCTTTAACTGACTATAGTATACACTGGGTTCGGCAGCCTCCAGGGAAGTTTCTGGTGTGGATGGGAGCAATATGGAATCATGGAGGCACAGATTTTAATTCAGCTTTCAAAGCCCGACTGAGCATCACCAGGGACACCCCCAAGAGCCAAGTTTTCTTGAAAATGAACAGTCTGCAAACTGAAGACACAGCCAGGTACTACTGTACCAGTGAGGGAAGTCCAGTGTGAACATGCACATAAACCTCTCTACAGTGGTACTCAGTACCAGCAGGGGGCAGTAGCCACCAACAAGTATGTTCCAGGATCATTTCAGAATCTAGGAAGTTCTGTCCTAAGCTGTGTGAGCAACTATTTTAATGTTAAGGATGTAAACTATTCTTCTAGTGATGGTAATTCTCTAGAGCCTACTGTTTAGTCTCATATACTATTAACCTTCAGTTTGTACACACACTAGAAAAAAATTTAAATAGTTCTGCAATAGAATAGAATTCAATGAGAACAAGTTAACTCTCAAGAAAATTCAATGAAACATTGTGTGGGTGAGTAGAGCCAGGAGACTTGGTATTAGATTGCATTTTGCATGTCTGCTGTTTTAGTAACATGTCTACAGTTTACTTAAATGATGTTTGATACCAATTGTATTCATCTTCTCTAACATGAAGTTTACAAACAGGTGTCCACCTTTTTAATGATGGCATAGTTATTATTCTGAGTGCTAACTGAGAAGATCTACTCTCCATATATGAAGAACATGATGTGCTGTTATTAACTGTGGCCAACAAACATACATATTATTATGAAATAATCCATCCCTTCTGATTGACTAATCTTCATATTCTACACTGACCAAGCTACGATCAGCCTGCCCTGATTTCACTTTACCTCAGATCAGTTTGGTTGTGTTCCTCTTGATATCATGGTGCCTGGTTGTCATTGAAAAAATGTCCTACGGATTCACAAAGAATAATGTGATATCTAGTCCATTGTAAACAGAGCTGCAGCAAAAAAAAAAAGGGAAGGAATATTTTTATTGATCCTTCAGATTCCGTAAAACCAGCTCAGTGGTTAAGAAAATAAACTGTTCTTGGAGGACAATCATGCTATGTTCTTAATGACCAAAATGTGCACCTCATAACCACATGTAATTCCAGAAAACCCAGTATAAACATGGCCTCCATGAGCACTACACTTCTCTAATTGGAAAGATAAGTTCCACCATCCCGCAGCTGGCTCTGATCCTCATGTAGTGACCTCACTGATCCTTAATGTTTCCTTCACACCTCCACCTAAACCTGAGCACCATGGACCACCTCAGATACTCTGCGTCTCTTCTACCAGTCTCTCTCTCTCTTTGTCTCTCTCTGTCTCTCTCTCTCTCTGTCTCTCTCTCTCTGTCTGTATCTCTCTGTCTCTGTCTCTCTCTCTCTCTCTCTTTCTCTGTCTCTCCTGTGTATGTGTGTGTGTGTGTGTGTGTGTGTGCACATATTGACATAAGATGCCTTCCTCTTTCAGTCAGCGTGATATTTTTCAAACATGTTCAATCACTAGGCATTACCTTACCAGATGGTTAGACTGTTTGGCCAGTGAACTGCAGTGATCATATTACCAGATATCATGCTACCTATTTTTTGTTCAAATGGGATTTCTACATGGATGTCATACCCATTTATTTTCTGTCCATTAAGATCAAAGATCAGTGGTTAGATCTCAATCAAAGGCATCTCCATAGCAAGAACTTTAACCAAACATGTATCATCTCTACAGTCATAGCATAGATAATTTTTAAGTAGCATGTACCCAGAAACTACCAAAATGAAGATCATCACACATGAGAAATCTGATTCTTATTGGGAAGAGTATCAGATCCAGAAGGAAAGACCCTCAAGACTTGGGAATCCTGGACTCAGGGAAGAAATTTAGTTAAGTTCCCTGATTAGGAAACTGTGTGGGAACCTCAGACATCAGATCTAGCACTGGCCCAGCTGTGGTCACAGGTCACAGGTTACCATGGTGTTCTGTGAGTTCTGAAGAAATTGTACAGATAGGGCTGGGACTAAAATGGGTGAGGCTACAACACCAAGACTGTTAGGACAATGGAGTTAGGGACACCCACTGAGCTTCAGATGGATGCAGGCAACTCCTCACAAACTCATTAGAGAGCATATCTTTTCTTGATTTCTATTTATCTCTTAGGTTTTTGTTCATGTATTTCGTCTGGTCAAAGGGATCTAAATAATTTACATTATTTCAAATAAATTATTTCAATAAATATTACTTCAATAAATTACATTATATTCAACTTTGTATTCTTCTTTTCTTTTCTCCAGGATCATTTCTATGATTCTTATTTACACTGTTCCTCCAGCATCTGTAATGTGTAATTCCTGTGACAAAATCTATACAGTTATTTATTTGAAGATCAGACGTACTCAGGTTACATATTGGGATGTTTCAGGACTCAAGAATAATCTATGAGTCCTTCTCAGTGTCAGTTTGGGATTCTGTACATAGAGTATAATGAAGGAGTATATGGAACTCAGTAGATGATTTGTGTTCAAGTGAATCATGATGATACCTGGAATCTAACTAATATGTGTCTGCTAAGATTACCTTCAAATTGTGCCACCTGAGAGGTTGGAATAACAGTGTCTGGGACATCCCAGGATCCTGGGAGCTCTGGAGAAACTGTACAAATTTTACAGAAAACACTCTAACCGCATAAAAAGAGGCCACAAATCCACCTGTACACAAAATAGTAGAAAGGGAAAATCCAACCCAAGATTAAATAAAACTAGAAAACATAGAAAATAAGAAATTCCATACAAGGAAATATAAAACAAGGGAAGCACACACAAACACACACACACACACAAACACGCACACACACACTAACAATACCAACATTTATATAACAGGAATTAACAATCATTGGTCATTAATAATTCTAAATATCAATGTACTCAATTTCCACATAAAAGGACAAAGGATACCAGAATGGAAGCAAATGCAGAATCCACCATTCTGCTCCTTACAAGAAACACACCTCAGAGCAAAGATAAACACTACCTCATAATAAAGTGATAGAAAAATTTTCTAAACAAGCAGAACAGAGAAGCAAGATGGAATAGCCATCCTGATATGCAATAAAATGGACTTCAAACAAAATTCATCAAAAGAAATAAGGAAAGACACTTTATACTACATGAAGAAGAAAAATCCAACAAGATGTCATCTTAATTCTGAGCATCTATTCTCCAAGAACAAAGGTACCTATATTTCAAAAAATTACTGATATATTTAACTTGCAAACTAAACTCTACACACTAATAATGAGACACTCCAACACCCCACTCTCAAAAATTGACAGATCAACAAGACAAAAACTAAACATAAAAATAATGAAAATAACTGACATTACGAATCAAGTGGACCTAAAATATGTCTACAGAAAACTTCCCCCAAACACAAAAGAGCATATGATCGACTCAGTACCTTCTAAATTTGACTATATATTTGGTCAAAATACAAGCCTCTAATGATACAAGAAATTTGAAGTAATAGCTTGTATTGGAAAATAAAGTGAATATAAATAAATAAGTAAATAATAAAGATTAAAGCAAAAATTCTGTAGAGGAAGATTTTCCTCTGAAGAAGAAGAGAAGTACCAAGAGTATGGAGATTTGACATTCTCTCCTCTTAAGCATAACCCTTTTTTACATTTTATATATAAAAATTGAAGGACTCTAATACTGCAACCTCATTTTTCTTCTAAAATACAAATAATTTTTATCACTTGTTTGAGATACAAGTCTTCAACTTCAAAATAGATAGGGGAAAAGTGAAGATAAATATAATGTTCTCTTTAGTAGAACTTTTTGTACTCCAAGCTCTTATTTGGATCCCTCCTTTCAGTCAGTGCATGTGGACAGAAGTTTCATATATCCAACATCTCCAATCACAAGGAAAATAGAAATAAATTCTATATGATATATTGCATCATGGTCAATGAAATGAAAGGAATTAACAGCAACATAAACACTGAAAAGAAATTTTGTGTGGAAACAAAGGGGTCCTTGTTCATTATCGACATGCACATGGTACTATATGACATTGGTAAATAATGTGAAGGATCTAAATGAATTACAAATGAAGGCCACATGTCACAGTAATCTCATGTCTGGGTTATAGTGATTAAAGGAAGGGACATTTTAATATCAAACGGACTTTAACATTTCTATGTTATGTTCTCTTCCTGATCTCACAGTTGCACAGTCTCTCATCCCTGGATTCTGTCAGGAGTCATGAGGTATGATGTCACCATTACTGAATGGTGCTTTTAGCTCTCACATCACTATGACCCTTCTCATTGTGCCATCAGAATGGAACTTGTTCATGTGTAAACAATGGGACAGATATTACACCCGTCTGATTATTTAAAATAATTTATTGAGGCACTGTGGGCATTCAAGATTGTCTGCCTACTAGCATATATTTTACTGACTTTCCATATAGGCAAACACCCATGAAACAGCATTCATTGCTTCCCTGAAGTTCTTGTTAACTCATGTTATCCTGAGACCCTGTTTGGGGCACAAATACTGAAAATCTTTGTGCTTTCTGGATGAGTTCTCTTGACCTTTGCCCCTGACCTTGAAAAGAAGTTGGCTGAATTTTCCTAAGGAAAGCAGAACCTCCTTCTCTCTCTTATCTAAACTCAAGATTTATTATCTCCAACCATTTAATTTCACAAGGACAGTGTCTTCAAAGTTTGAGTATAGATTGTATGCAGTATCATTGGATACTTCTGACTTGAAACTCATTAGCTTTATTCACCTGTTAGAAAGCCACAATACATATGCATCTATATATTTACTAGAATCTTCCTTGACCATGTTTTTGAGGATTCATTCTCTTTCAGGTATGAAGTAGGTACAATTTTTCTTCCTTTTGGGGATTATATATGTTACACATATATAATTAAATATAATTACACTTCTAAGCTATTTCCCCTCAACTTGCCCCATACTTCCCAACATAAACCTCTTACAACTTCATGATATTTTTAAGTCAAGTCATTGTTGCCCATATGCGTGTTTGTGGAGGCAAGGACTGCTTCTTAGAAAACCTACCAGTGATCACATTTTCAAAAAATGGATTATTTCTCTCCTGGAAATATCTACATCCAACAAATTCTCGCTAAGAAAGAAGGGCTAGAAATAATCTACAAAGTCCATACGAGGTTATGATTGGCTTGGGCTCAGGTGGGGCTTACACAGACAACAGGCATCAGGAGTGCATTATGTGATAGGCATGTCCTGTCCACAAAACATTATTTCACAGTGCTCTTCCCCACACTTCATCTCTTACATTCTCTCCACCTCCTCTTGATCCATGTTCTCTGAGCCTTGGAGGAATTCAAATGGGACTGGAAAATGTTATATCAACAATAGAACAAAGGCTTGAAAGGGCAAACAAACATTGCCTGATACTATCATAGGTAGAACATTCATGTGTGTCAGGAGATCTGGCTTCTATTTTGTAGCTTTTGATACTGAACCCCAGGAAGGGAACACATCTTAAGGGTGGTACAAGGAGGACCAAGGACAAGAGAACATTGGTGATGTGAAAGTAAGAGTGAGGTGTGGTGAGAGGAAGGAGAAGAGGAAGAAGGATACAAGAGAACTGGTTAAATAGGAAAAAAGTCATTCCAAAACTTAACTAAAAGCCCTGGTTATACAGGTTATGTTAATTAGGGAAAATGAAAACTAGCCTGACACTACAAAAACACAGACACAGTTTACATGGTGTAAAGATGCAAAAGGAAAATGGTGCAGGGAGGACTTAAAAGGAATAAAAGGAGAAATTCAGGATGCAAAATAAGTGAGTTTGCTGCAATGAGAAATGTGTCTCCATTGCAAACTCAGAATCTTAGACAGACAGCATCTTAGAATGTATCAGTTGCAAGTATCTTACAAGATCTAAAGACAGCATTCTATATTAAATAAGAAAATTTGGAAAATTCCCAAGAGTTCATGTCCCAAAGAATGAGTTCTTCTATTTTAACCTTTCAGATGTGACAGTCTCATATAGAAAACTTAGGAAGAAGCCGCATCCTGCCCAAACAGTGAGAAAGACTGAGCTCATATCTACAAGCACAATTATATGTGGTGCTATTTACTGACACGTTGACACTAAAGAATCATGACATTATGGAAAGAAAGCATGTTCTGTGCACATGCACAAAAGGGAAATAAATGACGTGTGGTGAAATTCTTAACCAAAAAATAAATAAATAAAGGTGAAACTACTATGCTGTATCAAACTCAGTAACTTACCATGGTGTCTTTGAAGGCTTATATCTGCTATGAGAACTAGATTCAGACAAAGTCCCATTAGAGTGTGCTATAGCAGTAAGAAATGCAAATAAGGCTTCTCTGTGTCCATGAAAACCAGACTTGCTCTGGCCCTAAAGCTCTGACAGAGGAGATCAGCCCTATATTCTGTGTTCCACACATTCAGTGATCAGCACTGAACAGACGCAACTCATCATGTACTTCAGGCTTAGCTTGGTTTTCCTTGTCCTTATTTTAAAAGGTAATTTATGGAAATGAGATGTGTCTGTTGTGTGCACATTGGAAATAGGAACAATTTTTCGTTTGTTTAGTTTTCTTTGTGAAAGTTTTCTGACCAGTATTCTCTGTTTGCAGATGTCCAGTGTGAAATGCAGCTGGTGGAATCTGGGGAAAGTTTAGTGCAGCCTGGAATATCTCTGAAACTCTCCTGTGCAGCCTTTGGATTCACATTCAGGGACTATTACATGGATTGGGTTCACCAGGCCCCAGAGAAGGGTCCGGAGTGGATCGCATCCATTAGTAATAGCGGTAAAAACACCTACTGTCCAGACACTGTGAAGGGGAGATTCACCATCTCCAGAGACAATACCAAGAATACTCTGTACCTGAAAATGAACAGTCTGAGGTCTGAGGACATGGTCATATATTACTGTGCAAGAAACACAGTGAATAGCCGGGCAGTGGTGGTGTACGCCTTTAATCCTAGCACTTGGGAGGCAGAGGCAGGCGGATTTCTGAGTTCGAGGCCAGCCTGGTCTACAGAGTGAGTTCCAGGACAGCCAGGGCTACACAGAGAAACCCTGTCTCGAAAAACCAAAAAAAAAAAAAAAAGAAACACAGTGAATGAATCTAACTGTGAGCTCAAACATAAACCTTGTCCAGGGCACATAGGAACAGTAGGGCAAGTTGAGAGCACACAGATCTCTGAGTTATAGAGAGTTATAGCCTCTTCAATTGTTCTGGTGAATGGGTTGATGTCTCCATCCTTCAATACACTTTTAAAATTTTTGATGCAAAATTGTTCCTGTCTTTAAAAAGAAGCAGGGATGAAATTGGAGCAAAGACTGAAAAAATGGCCAACCAGTGACAACCTCAACTTGGGGTCCACCCTATGAGGAGGCATCAAACTCAGACACTATTGAAGATGCTGTGTTGTGCTTTCAGACAGGAGCCTAACGTGGCTGCTCTCTGAGAACCTCTACCAGCAGCTGACTAAGACAGATACATATACTTACAGCAAAGCATTGGACTGATGTCTGGGACCCCTATGGAAGACTTCAAGGAAGGAATGGAGGATCTGAAGGGGATGGCAACCACTTAGGAAGACCAACAGTGTCAAGTAACCTGGAGTCATGGAAGCTCCCAGTGACTAACCACCAACCAGAGAGCATACATAGGCTGGTCTGAGGCCCCACAAGCACATATGTAACAGAGGGCTAAATGCCTTCTCTAGCCCAAGTGGGAGAGGTTGCCCCTAATCATATAGAGTTTTGACAGCCAGGGAAGGGAGGGTCAAGGGAGACAACCTCTCAAAGGCAAAGTGGATGAAGTATGGGGAGAAGAACTCTGGGAGGAGAGACTAGGAAATAGTAGTGTTTCAGATGTAAATAAATAAGATAATTAACTTAAAAAATGCTCCTGGATGGAATAGAGATCCATGATTCCTCTTTCCCTGGGTTGCAGCTATCCAAGGATTCTCTCTTTAAGTATAGTATGTAGTAACCCTTGAAGTGTACAAATGTTTATTCAACTTTCTGGTTTTCTGTATTATGCAAGTTTTCTATTTATTATATTATTTATGTCTCTTTCTGTAGGTCTGTCTGTGATTATTGGTCTCTATGTCTCTTTGTTTTCTCTGTTTCTGTCTTTATATCCATCTCTAGTTCTGTGTCTCTTGTCTTTTTCTCTCTCTCTTTATGTGTGTGTGTGTGTGTGTGTGTGTGTGTGTGTGTGTATTTATGTACATGTTGAGATGAGATGTCTTCATCTATCAATCTACACAAAAACTTTGAAATAAAGTCCATCAATGGACCTGTATCTTACCACCTTGCTAGACTGGTTAGTGAATGAGTTCCAACAATCACACTTTCTCCACACCTAAGAGATGGGTTTACTGGTGGTCTACCAAACCTATCACTTTTGAATTTATGGGGAACTATATGCAGATCCTTCTGCTCATGCAGTAAGAAATTGAAGCATAGAGCTATATCCGTAGTTACATTATATATAACATAAATATAGGATAAACTCTGACTTGAACAAAATAGGCGAGACTTGGGATCAAGAAAAGAGGAACAAAGAAAAAGGGGTGAGTGGGAGCAGGTGTGGGAGGAGACAAGGGAGATGTACAGAGGGTCAGGAAAATTGAACAGAGGTGTGGAGAAATGGGGGATGTCAACAGAAAGTCCCAGACACCAGGAAATCAAGAGGCTCCCAGGACCCAATGGATATGAAATTAGCTGAAGTATCCAAAAACAGGGAGATAGAGTCTCTAGAGACCATAGCCAGAGGTGAGACACGGCCCCCAGCGGACGGATGGGGTTATACTCACCCTTCTTAAAATTTTAACCCATAATTGCTCTTGTCTAAAGGAAATACAAGGACATTGAGTGGAACAGAGAATGAAGGAAAGTCCATTCAGATACTTCCCCACCTGGGGATCCATCCCATATGCATCTACCAAACCGAGACATTGCTGCTGATGCCAAGAAGTGCTTGAACAAGAGCCTGATATGGATGTCTCCTGAGAAGCTCTGCCAAAGCCTTACTCATACAAATGGGGATGTTTGCAACCAACAATCGGACTGAGCAGGGGGACCGCATGGAGAAGTTAGAGAAAGGACTGAAGGTGTTGAAGGGGTTTGCAACCCCATAGATAGAACAACAATATCAACTGAACAGACTTCCAAGCACTAAACCACCAACCAAATAATACACATGGAGGGACCCATGGCTCCAGCTGTTTATGTAGTCAAGAATGGCCTTGTCTGGCATCAAAGGAAGAGGATGCCCTTGGTCCTACATAGATTTGATGCTCCAGTGTAGGGGAATGATATCATGGTAGTGCAGGAGTGGGTGGGTAGGTAGGGAGCACCCTCGTTGAGGCAGGGGAGGGGGAGGTGTGGGATGGGGGAGTTGGAGAGGAAACCAGGAAGGTAGATAACATTTGAAATGTAAATAAACAAAATAAAAACTAAAGATTTCTTTTTCAAATCTCAGACTATGGGCCTTTATCTGACTATTCTCCTGGTTACTTCAGGTCCACCAAATGAATGCACTTCTCATTTCCACTAATTTTACTAAATTACCTGATCAAATCTCAAATGGTGAACATTAATTTTTTAAAAAGGATTTTACAAGGCTAATTACCTGATCATATAATAAACAAAATGAAAACAGAATAAAATGTCAGTTTCCCATAAGGAAAGTATAGATCCCTGGAGGTAAGTGAAAGAAAGAGAAGAACATACTGGGTAGTGGAATACTGACTAACACAGAGAGGTCAGAGAGTTGAATGCCTCTAAGTACTTTTATTTCATCATCAGAGAGGTTTAGCAATGTGAGGTAGGAATGCTGGAGGCACAGGACCCCAGCCTCCAAGTCTGGCTCTGCTCGAGTCTCACTACTCCTTGAATAAGAGCTCCAAGATGCTCATTCAGTTAACAGTTATGAAAGTTTTCGGACTCTCATCAAAGACACCATAGAAATTAGTATGAGTACAGTGTGCAATAATGTAATAATTAGTATAAAATGTGGCCTTACTGCTTTGCTAGAAATAAGAATCTGGCAAGATTATCAGGGCACATTCCTAGGAAAACTTTTCTGGGACTTGTTGTTCTCATAGACAGGGGGCACCACTTTGTCAGATTAATTAGGCCTGTAAAATGCTTTTTAAAAATTTAATGTTCACCATTTGAGATTTCTACTGCATGGCCTTGCTGGTGGATATGGGGAAATCTAATAATACATTCATTCTATCTCTGAAATTCTCATAATTGTTAGAATTACTAAAATCACTTTCCAAAGCTTTGATATTTGTGTAGTTATCTTTTGACATTCACAACCTAAAACCTGTGCTTCACAACTAAGATAAGCACTATTTTTTCATAGGAACCTTGCTTGGACAATTCACCCCATTAGTGCATAGATCTGGGGCGATTCTTATGTGTTATTCTACTGTTACTAGCAACATGACTATGATTTTCCTACTTGTATTTATAATTGTAGAAGCAGTTCTTTGCTCTGTGTCATAACACATGAAATCTCTTGTCTGCAGAACTTTTCAGCACTGAAAACTAACAGTGAAATTAGTCATGATTTCATAGTTAATAAATCTACAAACATGGTATTATGCCTAAACATGTAGAGAAAGTTTTCTGTTCTGAATTTGTTGTCTCTCAGTGAAGTGTTAATTAATATCTACCTGGTGGGATAAATCTTTGGGAAAGGTTAATAACCTGAAGTAATAGATTATGAAATCATGACTCTTAAATGCAATATGTTGGGATGCAGAAAAACGTATGAATTCTGGGGAGATTCAAGTTTATCAACCCATCACAATCTGATCTCAAACTTAAAACTTGGTTTCATGTAATTTACACCTTAAGCAAGTTTTGGGGAAAAAAGACATCAGTTAAACATTAAAGTAATTTCTATTCAACATGTCCAAAAAGCATATTTGAACTGAAGGCTCAATGAGCATATAATGATACTGTTATGTGATGTTTAAAATAAACTTCTGTGTCACAGATGACATTTCAGTGGAGATAACAGTGATCAGAGCCCAGACATTGATGCTAACTAGAAGAACCAGGCATCTCACATATGAGCTTGAACAGTGTCATTCAGAAAAGCTGTGATAGTATGGCTTCCATATAAAAGGAACATCAATATGAGAAAGATTTGGAACTCAGACTGATGAGATTATTATAATTTTGGATCTAAGCATACAACAGTAAGTTGAACAGTCCTATACAACGCAAAATGTAAACCATCTACTATCATGTCAGCCAGGATCAGGCTGATGATCAGCATATGTGACTGCTGCTAAACGGCACGAAGAAGTGGGCTCCATTTAAGTATTCAGAATCAACAGTTAGAGATTCTAACTCTTAGTCTTTTTTTTTTTTTTGGTTTTTCAAGACAGGGTTTCTCTGTGTAGCCCTGGCTGTCCTGGAACTCACTTTGTAGACTAGGCTGGCCTCGAACTCAGAAATCCTCCTGCCTCTGCCTCCCAAGTGCTGGGATTAAAGGCGCGCGCCACCACCGCCCGGCCAGAGATTCTAATTCTTAAGGACTTCAACTTAGACCAAGAAAATATGCAATGTGTTATTGAGGTTTTTTTGTGGTTTGAACATGTTTGAGGAATGGGAAATGACACAATTAGTAGGCATGGCCTTGTTGAAGGAAGTACATGACTGTGGATGTGGACTGTGAGGACCTGCTCAAGCTCTGCCCAATTCAAAAGTAAGCCCCTTCCTGGATATCTGTGGAAGAGTGTCTCTTCCAGAATGCTTTTCAATCAAGAATAGAGCTCTTGGATCTTTCAGCACAATGCCTGACTGCATGCTGCCATGCGTTTCACCAGAATCATGGACTGAACCTCTGAAACTGTAAGTCAGCCCCAATTAAATGTATTCTTGATAAGGTTTGCCTTGCTTATGGTGTCTCTTTCAAAAAATGAAGCACAAATTAAAATGAGATTCTAACCCCCTGTACTACAGGACCAACCATACTTCCTTGTTGATGTAAATAAATTACACAATGAATACTAGAAAATAGTTTGTCCAGTCACTTCTCTACCTAACTTCTTCAGATCTGCTGATCCTGAACCATACAAATTACATTCCCTCCCTAAACTCATTTTCCCTGCCTGAAAAGTCCTCTGATCCACACCTAGCTGCCCTAAGATGCCTGCTGTCTCACCAGATTTCCATTTTCGAGCCAAATCTCTGGCCAAATTCATCAGATCTACTGATCTGGAACCATACTAATGCTCACCCAACTGCTAGGAGACTTGCGCTGGCACCTGAGTTCAATTTATTGTCCCAAAGATACCCAGCAGTGGCCTCCAAACCAAAATCATAGAGTCTATGCCCGCTCCCAATACTAGCAAATGGGAATATCTGGAGTCAAGCAGATGGCTAATGGCCAGCATAAGAACACAATCAAAAAAGCCAGAACAATACGACACCTTCAGAGAACAGCTCTCCCACTAAAGCAAGACTTGGATATTCTAACAATCAAAGAACAAGAAAATGACCATAAATACAATCTTATAAAGATTATAAAAGCCTAAGATGAGTGGAGCTGCTGGGAAAGGAGTGTTCTCTTCTGAACATCATTTGCAACAGAGAACCAGGCAGCTCCACAGCATTCGATGTTAAGCCCACCAGGAGAGAGTGATCTCCCAACAGAGCTTTGACTTCTGACTGCAGAGGTGAGATCTCCACCTTCTCTCTGGAGGGCAACAGCTAGGAGTGAACAAGGCACACAATCAGTGTTGCAACTGGGACAGGAGTCTTCCTGAAGCCATCTGCAGTGGGGAACCAGGCAGCTCCAAAGCCTTCTGTGCACAGACCCTGCCAGAAGAGAGTTGGTCTCCCAGGAGTACAGACACAGGCTTACAGGCCCATGGGAGGGACAAACTCCAGCCAGAAACAGCAAGACCAACTAACACCAGAGATAACCAGATGATGAAAGGCAAGAGCAATAACCCTACCAACAGAAACCAAGGATACTTGGCTTCATCAGAGCCCAGTTCTCCCACCACTGCAAGTCCGGGATACCCCAACCTACCGAAAAAGCAAGAGTTGGATTTAAAGTCTCATCTCATAGATGCTGTTAGAGGACATCAAGAAGGACATAAATAACTCCCTTAAAGAAATACAAGAGAATATGTGTAAAAAGGTTAAAGCCCTTAAAGAGAAAACACAAAAAATCCCTTAAAGAAATACAGGAGGGCTTGGGTGAACAGGTAGAGGCCCTTAAAGAGGAAACACAAAGGTCCCTTAAAGAATCACAGGAAAATACAAACAAACAAGAGAGGGAGCTGAACAAAACCATCCATGATCTGAAAGTGGAAGTAGAATCAATAAAGAAATCACAAAGTGAGACATTTCTGGAGATAGAAAATCTTGCAAAGAATTTTGGAAAGTCGTAGATGCAAGCATCAACAACAGAATAAAAGAGATAGAAGAAAGAATCATAGGTGCTGAAGATACCATGGAAAACATTGACTCAACAGTCAAAGAAAATGCAAAATGTTCCTGAGCCAAAACATCCAGGAAATCCAGGACACTATGAGAAGACCAAACCTAAGGATTATAGGTATAGAAGAGAGTGATGATTTCCAACTTAAAGGGCCAGGAAATATCTTCAACAAAATTATAGAAGAAAACTTCCCTAACCTAAAGAAAGAGATGTCCGTGAACAAACAAGAAGCCTACAGAACTCCAAACAGACTGGATCAGACCAGAAATTCCTCCCATCACATAATAATCAAAACACCAAAAGCACTAAATAAATAAAGAATATTAAAAGTAGTAAGGGAAAAAGGTCAAGTAACCTATAAAGGCATGCCTATCTGAATTACACTAGACTTCTCACCTGAGACAATGAAAGCTAGAAGATCCTGGGAAGATCTCATACAGACCCTAAGAGAACACAAATGCCAGCCCAAACAACTGTGCCCAGCAAAACTGTCAAATACCATAGATGGAGAAACCAAGATATTCCATGATAAAACCAAATTTATACAATATCTTTTCACAAATCCAGCCCTACAAAGGATAATAGATGGAAAATGCCAACATGAGTAGGGAAGCTAAACCATAGAAAAAGCAAGAAAATAATCTTTTTCCAACAAACCCAAAAGAAAGTAACCACACAAACATAAACATAACATCAAAAATAACAGGAAGCAACAATCACGATTCCTTAATATCTTATAACATCAATGGACTCAATTCCCCAAAAAAAGAACATAGTCTAACAGAAATATTTTTCTTGTAAATCTTCAATTTTATCAGAAAATGTTTATGATTCCTCTTTCAATTAATTTAGTAATGTTTTTATGTCTACCAATTACTGTGTTATTTTACATTATAATCCTTAATTTTAACATTTTTCTGTATATTTCTTCAATTATATCAGAAATATTTTCCATGTAAATCTTCAACTTTTTCAGAAAATATTTATAATTCAACTTTCAATCAACTTAGGAATATTTTTATCCCTACCATTTTATCAGTATAATTTTCAATGATAACCTTCAATTTTAAAGTTTTTCTTTATTTTTCTTCAATTTTATCAGAAATATTTTCCATCTAAATCTTCAAATTTTTCAGAATACACTGTCTATAATTTTACTTTTAATCACCTTATGAACATTTTTATACCTACCATTTTATCTGTATAATTTTCCATGAAATTGTTTTAACATGTTTTCTATATATTTCTTGAATTTTATCAGAAATATTTTCCTTGTAGACCTTCAATTTTATTAGAAAACGTTTAGACTTCCACTTTCAAACAAAAAAACTTAGTAATATTTTTATGCCTACCATTTCATCTGTATAATTTTTCCATGAAAAGTCAATCTTAACATGTTTTACTATATATTTCATCAATTTTATCAGAGATATTTTCCATGTAAATCTTCAATTTTATCAGAAAATGTTTATAATAACACTTTCAATCAACTTAGGAGTATTTATATGCCTACCATTTTATCGATATAATTTTCCATGATAATCTTTAATTTTAATGATTTTCTATATGTTTTTTCAATTTTTTCAGAAATATTTTCCATTTAAATCTTCAAGTTTTTCAGAAAATGTTTATAATTCTACTTTAAATCAACAGGAATGTTTTTCTTACTACCAATTTATCTGTAAAATATTCCTCGAAACAGTCAATTTTATCATGTTTTTCTATGTATTTCTTGAATTTTATCAGAAATATTTTCTTTGTAGATATTCAATTTTAAAAGAAAATGTTTATAATTCCACTTTAAATCAACTTAGAAATATTTTTATGTTGACAATTTCATCTGTAACTTTCCATTATAATCTTCAATTTTAATGTTATTTTATATTTTTCTGCAATTTTATTAGAAATATTTCCCATGTAAATCTTCAGTTCTATCATAAAATTTTTCTACTTCCTTTTTCAAATAATTTAGTAATGTTTTTATGTCTACCATTTTACTCTTTAATTTTCCATGAAAATTGTCAATCTTAATGTGTTTTTCTATATGCTTCTTCAATTTTGTCAAAAATATTTCCATGTAAATCTTTAATTTTATCATAAAGTATTTTTACTTCCTTTTTAATTAAAAAATAAAAAAATAAAACTAGAAACCTTGACCAGTGCTTCCTTTTATCATCTCAGGAACATCCTCCAATGCAAAACAGCCCTCAGGTTCAGGGTAAAAGTCCAGGCCTAGCTGAGAAACACCATCCTCTTCTCATTAGAGCCTCCCTCAGAGCATGGCTGTCCTGGTGTTGCTCCTCAGCCTGGTGACCTTTCCAAGCTGTAAGTGTTTCAGGGTTTCAGAAGAGGGACGCAGACATGTCAGCTAGGAGATGTATGACTAATGTTGATGTTTGTTGTCCCCAGGTGTCCTGTCCCAGGTGCAGCTAAAGGAGTCAGGACCTGGCCTGGTGCAGCCGTCACAGACCCTCTCCATCACATGCACTGTCTCTGGGTTCTCATTAACTGAGTATAATGTACACTGGGTTCGCCAGCCTCCAGGGAAGGGTCTGGAGTGGCTGGGAATAATATGGTATGATGGAGACACAGCTTATAATTCAGCTCTCAAATCCCGACTGAGCATCAGCAGGGACACCTCCAAGAGCCAAGTTTTCTTAAAACTGAACAGTCTGCAAACTGATGACACAGCCACTTACTACTGTGCCAGAGACACAGTGAGGGAAGTCCAGTGTGAACCTGAACAAAAACTTCACTAGAGAGTTGCTCAGAACCAGCAGGGGGTAGTAACAACCAACAAGGGTCTTTGAGGAACAAGTAAGAATCTAGGAAGTTTTGGTTTAGGCTGCATGAGCAACTATTGTAAAGTTAAAGATGTGGACTATTCTTCTAGCCATGGTAATTCTCTATAACCATAGAAAATTCTTTAGAGTTTAGTGTCATAAACCGTTAACCTTCTGGTTTGTGCACACACTATAAGAATTTTTGAATGGTTCTACAGTATAACAGTATTTAATGAAAACAAATTATTGAACTGGTATTAATCAAGAAAAGTCAGTGGAACATTGTGTGGATGAGGACAACCAGGGGGATGTGGTAACACATTGTTTCTCATATGAGTCTAATTTTAGTAACATTTCTACTGTTTACTTAAATAAGGTTTGAAGTTAATTGTATTCCTCTTCTCTAACATGAAGTTTTCAAACACAGTTTAATGATGGCACATTTATTACTCTGAGTGCTAAATCATAAGATCTGATCTCCATATATGAATAACAAAAGATGTTCTTATTAATTGTGATGAACATCCATACATGTTATTATTGAAATAATCATTCCCATCTCTCTGACTATTCCTCTTATTTTACACTGTTCAAGCAAAGATCAGCCTGCCCTGATTTCACTTTATCTCAGATCAGTTAGTTTGTGTTCCACTTAATGTGAAGGTGCCTTATTGTCATTGAAAAGGTATCCTACAGATTCACACAGATTAATGTGATATTTATTCCATTATAAACATAGTTGAAGCAAAAATGACAAGGAATATTTTCATTGTTACTTCAGGTACTGTAGAACCAGCTCAATGTTTAAGAAAATATCTGTTCTTGAAGTAGAAGCATGTTATGTTCCTGATGTCCACAATGTGCTACTAATAACCATGTGCAATCCCAGAAATCCCAGTGTAGATTTGACCTCCATGAGCATGACAATGTGCCCACTTGAAAGAAAAGTACTACCTACCCTCAGGCAGATCAGAGCCTCATGTAATAACCTCACTAATCCTTATTGTTTCCTTGGCACCTTCACCTAATCCTGAGTACCATGGACCTCCCTAGGTACTCTGCCACTTCTACCAAACTCTCCCTCTCCCACCCCCAGCCCCTTCCCCTTCACCTTCTCTCTCTCCATTTCTCTCTCCCCCCACACCCCCCCCTCTCTCTCTCTCTTCAAGTTTGTGCCGGTGCCATGCATGTTGTGTTATTTTGGCATTGTACAGCAACTTTAAAACAAGTGTGGTAAGACCCCAGCAGTATTCCTGAAATTAATGGTTACTTATATAAATGGTTACCATTTATATAACATATAGTCAGATCTCCTGTAAGTGTCAGCACTAACTTACCAGACGACATTACCTTATATAGTCAATGATAAGTAAGTATTTGAGTTAATGATATATCAAACCACTTTGTTGAAGAGGTTTTTCAGGTGTGGGAGTACTTTGGTAGAATTTTTGGTCTTACTTATGTATGCTAACATATCATCTATGAGTAGTAATACCTTTACTTTTTCCTTTCCAATTTCTTTTTTTTTATTTTCTAAGTTTTTTTTATTTACATTCCAAATCATTTCCCCTTTCCCATTTCCTCCCTCCCTTAAAGTCCCATAAGCCCCCTTCCCTCCCTCTTATCCTTTCCAATTTCTATCCCCATAATATCCTTTTGTAATCAGAGAGAGATGCTGATAGAGCCAAGCAGTGGACAAATGTCAAAGACAACTATGAAAGTGGTAGGTAAAGAATCAAAGGTACAGAAGGGATAGAAACCTCTTAGGAAGAACAACATTATCAACTAACCTGGACCCCTGGTAGTCCCAGAGGCTGAGCCACCAAACAAAGAGCATATACTGTCTGGTTTGTGACTTAAGTAGATAGGAATCAGCTGCCTTTTCTGGTCTCAGTGGGAGAGGATGTGTCTAATATTAGACAGATGTTATGCCACATGGTCGTGGAATTCAATGAAGACACCCTCTCTCAGGTGAAATCATAATTAAGGGAATAACTCTTTGAGGAAGAGCAAGTTTTGGGATGTAAATAAATAAAAAAACAATTATTAAAAAGTAAATGAAGTGTAGAGCAGAGATTTAAGGAAATTCCATCCAGAGACTGTCCCACCTGGGGATTCATCCCACATATAGTCACTAAGAGATACCATGCTTATATCTAGTCTCTATTCATTAAGAATTAAGTTTTCATACATGAGACTGCAGGAGACCTTAATTATTATCCACATTCTTACCATTGCCAACTGGATCAGTACAAGTCCCATTAAGGATACTACTGCACCTTAACAGGTTGAGTAGGCACAACTTGATATGTTCAAGGGCTTCACAAAGGTCCCAGTTCCCTAGAATGTTATCATATAGAGTCTGGGTTGATGTTCTAGGTCAAAAAGTGCTGGTCCTTGGCCTTAGGAAGAACCTTAGCACTTAAGTATAGGAGGTTAATTCAAAATTGTTAATGTTAGGAGTACGGACCCCATACATCTGAGCTGGGTGAGAGGGTGGATCAGGTGGAAAAAGTTCCCATGGATTTTGGAGTTCAGCTATGGTAGCCATTCTATTTGTAGGGGAGGCAGTGAAAGGCAGTGTGGTGATGAGTAACCTGCTATCTTAGCAAGATATCTTAGGAAGAATCTCATGTCAAGATTGGCATAGGGCTGGCTAGTGGGCAATTGCTTCTATTCCCATCTTCTTCCCTAAGGTTTAGTGCCTTAAATGTTCTCTGTCCCAAGGGGCCTAAGTAGGATACAAGGGGGGCCCTTAATGTTTATCACAAAGCAGATGATCTTAACTATAGGCCAAGTGCAAGTAATCACCTGACTTATATCTATAGGGTCCATTAATGGGAGTCCCACTGTGTTGTTAGTCATAAAC
The DNA here is from genome assembly GCA_036184795.1 of Tokudaia tokunoshimensis. Taxonomy (NCBI): domain Eukaryota; kingdom Metazoa; phylum Chordata; class Mammalia; order Rodentia; family Muridae; genus Tokudaia; species Tokudaia tokunoshimensis. The sequence goes on along the minus strand of BTHU01000012.1, from coordinate 129,837,876 downwards.
CATGCAGGATATATAAGGGAAACCTAAGACAATATGTAATAATAAGCATTGCAAAGACACTAGAGACCAGAATTCCTCACACACACCATGGGAATGAATAATAAGCCAGACTCTCGAGGTGTCCATGATAGCCTATTGAAGGTCCTGAATGGCAGGTCTCACACTCCTCCCTCAACCATACTAATGTTGAGGATCCCTGGGCAATTATGAAAGCATAACTTGCCCTCAAATCAAAAGCAGGGGTTGGGAGGCTTCCCATAGTGAGTTAAAGGGATCTCCCCCCCCCATCCAGAAAGAGAGTAATGTTGCAGAGCAACAAGGCCCAGTGTTTAAAAGAAGAGCTAAGTCCCTTATCATCTGAGGTTTAAAAAAATCATGTGGAAAACCATGGACAGAATTGGGCCATGCTTAGCTTCAAATGATGTGATCTTTGCCAGTAGGGCTAACAGATATGTGGATACTATACACAATATCCTGACCTTATGGATCATATGAAATACCAAAACCACAAACAATTTTCCAGGATTTCAAAAATTCAGCAATTTTGTTAAAGGAGTAGGCAGTGCCATTACCAGTATTTAGGGCCTAAGACACTCTCATTATAAGCATGGCTGAATTAAGGACCTTAATCACATGGGAAGCTTTTTCTCTGGCAAGGACCAAAGCATAAGCAAAAGAAGACCAGGTGTCTAGGACTACATTGACATAGTATAGGGTCCCAAATGGTGGGGTAATGAGTCATGTCCATCTGCCATATGATGTTGGGTAGCATCCCACTGGGATTCACTCCCTCCCCCATTATTGAGGGGATCCAGGGACATCAGAGGTGCACAAGAGGCACAGGAATGAATCAGATGCTCACATTAAGACATTGAGAGTCCTGTGACAAGTTTGAGAAGTTCTGTGGGGACAAGTGAAATTGTTGGTATAGTATCCAGGCCTGGTCTAAGAGATCAAGATCTGCAATCATAATCATGCTGTCCTTGGTATTATTCCTGAGCCAATGCAACAGGAAGCCCTGAAGGTGACATAATGTGGGAAATGTACAATTTTCTATTCCTCTTTGCCATAGAAAATCCTGGTAGTTCGTTCAGTGTCAGATAGAGGGCTGGCAGGAGGTAGCAAGTAGGAGTCACAATAACCAGGTTGGGCAGCTGCAAAGGTCCTGGGTATGAATTCAGGAGAGGGGCAGGGCAGGTTTTCTTGATCTCTGGTTTCTAGTATCTTGCAATATGTTTACTGAAGGGAATGTGCAGCAATTGAGGGGGGTACAAGCAGTGGGAAGTTGACTATAGTTGTATCTGCTCAGGGGGGATTGTGGTGGGCATGGAAATGAATTCTCCTCCTCCTTGGGTGGGTATAGGGGGTGTTTGCCATCCCTGGAGACAGTATTGGGTCTCAATGGAGCATCAGTACTGGGCAGTCCCTGACACTATTTATGAGTGCTGTGAACAGTTTCTCAGGGAAGGAGGATTTAAGACTTGCTATGATGGCCAGTTTAATCCAGACAAATGAGAGAGGAAGTAACTCCTGAGTTATCTTCTTGCTCCCTAGTGAGCAAGAGCACTCTCATCCACAATTCAGGTCACACAAGTTCTTGGGTGAGATTTAAGGGAGCAGAACTGCATCCTCATCCCAAAATCGTTCAAGGTCTTCCAGTTTAGTCTTTAGGCCACAGGTAACCAAATGTCTATATTTGGGGTGTCTTTACATGAGATGGTAGATTCCCCAAAGCTCTGTTAGAAAAACAAGTTGAATTTCCACAGACAAACAAAACTATCACAAACAAGACAATGTGTGGGACCCAAAAGTCTTGTGCTTAGTGGGACAATTCAGCAGTTCATAAAGCTGTGGCCTATACCTACAAGGTGTCTTGGGATAGGAAAGGGCCACTGGGGACCAATTCCTGGTTCTTCTGTCTCCTGGTGGGGGTAATTACTTATATGGTGATGACTGGTGAACCAAATCGAAAACATGTGCCCTACAAGAACTGACATACACAGACAGACAAATAATAACAAAGGAGCCCTCTCCTTCAACTAAGAGGGTCTTATAACAAAGAAGAGAAGGGTGCTAACTTACTGTGAATCAACCAAAAAAGGGGGCACTGCAACCACTCTGTAATCAAGGAAAGAAAAGTAAAGTAAAGCTGAATCAAGGTGGTGAGCAGAGGACAATAAGCAGGGCACAGAAAACAATATAAGAAGGCAAAAACATCACTTGAATCATATCATGGTACAAAGAGGTCACTGTAACTCTTGTTCAAGTGCCAGATGTTGTCCTAGTCCTCGGCTCCCTGAAATGTTCTTTGGGATTAGAGATTAAGAAGACACAAAATCAATGACAAAAATCTGGGAGTCAGATTAAAAGTTGAAGTGGACTCATTTATTGTTATACTGGAGAGTGCCTTTATACCTTCTGCCCATGTCACCTCTTTCCATAACTGCTCATCGCCAAAACCAAATGGGCTGCCAAGGTCACACAATCTGTCTTTGTTCATCTCTGAGTATCAGGAAGGTTTATGGTTAGTAAATGCAAGAGTGCCTGCTGTGCATGCATGAACCACTACAGGTTGATCTGCAGAACATAATGACCTGCCCCTCCTACACTTTATAACGTCAATGTGATAGCAGGTCATGTCCAGAAGACAGTATTTAACAACACCCTTCTTGTGCTCTAACTCTCACATTCAGTCTACCTCCTCTTTCTCAGTATTCTTTGAACTTACATGGAACATGAACAAAGCTGAAAAATCTCAGTGTCAAATATATAATATGGATTGGGAAGGACAAACACTGCTCATGTCTGTGGATCTGGCAATGCTGGTGCTTTAACAGGAAAAGTGGGGTGTGGTGAGACAAAGTGATGAATAGAGTAGAGCATGAAAACTGGGAAAACAAATCCAAAATCTACTAAAATGTCATGTTTATGGCAAGATATTGTGACTTGTTGTAAAAATTAATTGAGCACCTAGGTTATTTTCATTATATAAACTTGTAGGAATTAAACTGGGCTAAACAAAAAAAAGAAAACAAGAGAAAAAATCAGTCATAATATGCCTACTTAATAAACATTAGAAAATGGTGGAGTTAATTAATAGGGATCAGAGGAAGAATTTCAGGACACAAATGAATGAATTTTCTGTAAATATGTCTTCATAATAACCATTGAGCAATAATCATACAGTAACAAAAAATGTCTCATTTGCAATCCCTTGTGGCCTGAGCACAGTATTTATCTGAAATGAATATTATTCAGCAATGTCCTAAGTGTCCCTATCACAGGGAAGTGATGCTGCTAACATTTCCAGGAATCTCAGACCTTGTCCATGATCCATATCCAGGAGAAACCATGTCCAGATCAGAGAATGGGTAAGACTAGGCTCCTGGATGGAAACATAACTGTGTGCCATGCTTTTATTTACACATTAATACTAAGGGGACATGACATTTTAGAAACACAGCATTCTCTGTGCATATGCTGATAGAGGAACTAAATGAAGTATGGGAATTCTTAACACAAAAATTTATACATAGAGGGACCTTACTCTTTCATATTTTGTAACTGTTATCATTGCCTTTAATATTTTATATCTTCTTTGAGTACTGCCTTCTCCTATGGGTCTAACTCCAGGCATGCTATAGTAGAAAGAGGCAAATAAGGCTTCTACTCTGTGCCCATGCAAACAATCTGTGCACTGACCCTCTTTCTCTGGCAGAGAATCCAAGCCTTGGATTCCCAGGTCCTCACACTTATTGATCAGCACAGAACACAGAACATTTGCGTTGGACTCAGGGCACATCAGGGTTTTCCTTGTTGTTGTTGTAAAAGGAAATTCATGGGGAGTAGTTGCCTCATATTTTTATGGCCATGATAGGAAAACCGTGGCCTTCTGTGATAGATTTCTGCCCAGCATGCTCTGTGTTTACAGATGTACAGGGTGAAGTAGAACTGCTGGAGTCTGGAGAAGGCTTGATGATGCCCGAAATTACCCAAAACTCATCTATGAAACCTCTGGACTCACATTCAATAATTACTAAATAAGATGGGTCCGCCAATCTCTAGAGAAGGAGCTGGAGAAAATACATTCATAGATTTAGTAGTTATAACAACTATGCTGAAGTCAAGAAAATCCAGTTCACCATCACTACAAACAATACCAAGAACAACCTTTACCAGGAAATTAGCAGGCTGAGGACACAGCCCATTTATTATTGTGCAGGATACACAGTGAATGTTTGTTAGTATGAGCTCAGACACAACCATCTCTTCAGGTTGATGAGGACAATCAGGGGTGTTGAAAGCTCAGAGAGTTCTGAATCACACAAGAGCCTATTTAAAGAGGAATTCAGGACTGTTCTCCTCTGTGTTTGGCCTCCCCATCCATACCATACTTAGAGATTCTCTCTACAAGTATAGTATGTAGTAATAAATGAAGTACCCAAATTTTTATTTAAAAAAATCTACTTTCCATTATCATATATGGTTTTCCATTTATATATTATACTCTCTCTTTATGACTCACTATCTTGTTTCTCTGCTTTGCTTCTTCTCCACCCCCACCCCTCTCTGTCTCTCTCTGTTTCTGTCTCTCTTCCTCTCAGCACCACTAGGGTTGACACAGTTTGGTTCAGATACCAGCTGGCAGCACCCTCACAAAGAGTGGCAGGCAATTAACAGTGTCAGCACTAATAGTGCTGGTGGCAACAAATATTACTTATCTGGAGCTGATATTCTCAGTGACCTGTCATAAATTCTGAACTCTTTAAACTCTTTGGAGGCCAGCTAGTAAGAAATGGAGAGAGAAACCTTTATAAACTCATTAACAAAAAAACATTGGATGCAGCAAATCAGATCCAACAACTTCCCATATGAACAGTCACACAGACATAGAGACAAAATGAACAAATGGATCAGAGCATCAACAAGTAGGCTTCAACCATTTAGCACACATGCATACATATATCCAGACAGACAGACAGACAGACACACACACATACACACACACACACACACACACACACACTGAAAGACAGATTTATATACATATAAAATTGAAGAAATGGAGCAAAGCTTCAACAAGCAGGCTCAAACAATTTTATATAGATGTGTCTATACATATATGGATTTGATGGATACAGCAAATGTTAATGAATTGGTTGCAAAACTCCTACACATACATACATACATACAAATTTGCAAGGTGGAGCCAAGCTCCAAAGCATTATTTTTCTCCCACAGCTTATATATACTCCAATACTTCAATATTACAATGTAAATTACATTGTATTTTTCATTTACTGGATAGCTATAAAAATATATTATGTTCTCCAATACATTTACATCAAAAATGTTAGGGTTGTATGATGAAAATACAAATTAATCCAAGAACACAAGTAGATTCATTACTAGGAAATATATTAGATTCACATAGTGCAGGCAAGCAAGGTTAATTTTTCAGTCACATTTTCATCCTAGCAGGTAGCAATTCACTCTCATGAAGAAATGATCAATTACTTTATTGTTTATCTTAAAAATAATCATACAAAAATATTAGTAGAATCAGAAATTTAAACATTTATATTGAAACAGTCATTTCTAATTTAAATTCATAGAATAAATATCCACTCATCAGTAATTTTTATTGTCCTATAAGAATGCTGAGAGCTAAAATGGGTATAAGAAATTCATTGCATAAATTTCCAGCCCAGCTTCAACAAAAGAGTCATATCACCTACTGCTGCCAATGTTCCTATTCTTTGACCTTAAAAAAAACCCTCAGGGCTCCAGTGACTGGGAAGTTGGGACAGCCAGGTTCTGAGACAGACAGGCTTAATATCGCTTGGATCTCGGGCGGCTTGTGTGTGTGCAGCTCCCAAATGCTGTGCTGATCTGCAGTAACCAGGGCGCCAGCTCTGCTGTGGGACTTCTGCCTGGCAGAGGGACCCCGCACTGGGCGGGAGCCTACCAGCTTTCCTTCCGCGACCTCTGTTCCCGCAGACTGCACTGAAGAGACAGGTACCCAAGCTCTATCCCCAATATAACATCACTTGGGACACGGCCTGTTGGGGATTCCGTCTGCACCCGAGAACGGGTCAGCGCTGTGGTCGTCTGGGTGCCAGATCGGCAGGCCATTGTGTCTGCAGGGCGAGCGGTGCCACCGAGAGTGTGCACAGTGAACTCCGCCATCTTTGCTCCAGTGACTGGGAAGTTGGGACAGCCAGGTATTGAGACAGACAGGCTTAATATCGCTTGGGTCGTGGGCAGCTTGTGTGTGTGCAGCTCCAAAGTGTTGGCCAGATCTGCAGTAATCAGCGTGCTAGCTATGGTGTGGGACTTCTGCCTGGCAGAGGGACGCCCCCTCCCCCCCCAGGAGAGATCACACACCCCTGCACAGGGCAGGAGCCTACCAGCCTCCCTTTGGAGACCTTTGCTCCAAGAATCCACTAGGCTGAGCCTTTGGATGTGCAAGGCCTCCCCAATATAAGATCACTTGGGGCAAGGCACATTAGGGCTCCAAAGTCACTCAGGAGCAGGCAGGCCCCAGAAATCTGTGCCAGGGGAATCCTGGCAATCCGAGGGGGGGCAGAAATAGCTTTGCAGGCTCACAGGAGGTCCAACCAACAGCCAGTGGCGGCAGGACCAACTAATATCAGAGGTATCCAGATGGCAAAAGGCAAACGTAGGAATGTTACTAACAGAAATCAAAGTAATGTGGGAACATCCGAACCCAACTCTCCAACAGCAGCAAATCCTGGATACCCCACCACACCCGAAAGACAAGATCTGGATTTAAAATCACTTCTCATGATGCTATTAGAGGATCACAAGAAGGACACAAATAAATCTCATAAAGAGTTACAGGAGACCATGAATCAACGGTTAGAAGCCCTTACAAAGGAAATACAAAAATCGCTTAGAGAAATGCGGGAGAACATGGATCAAAAGATGGAGGCGCACAAAGAGACAACACAAAAATCGCTTAACGAGATGAATCAACGGGTAGATGCACTCACAAAGGAATCACAAAATTTGCATAAAGAAATGCCGCAGAATATGGGTCAACAGATGGATGCCCATAAGGAGGCAACACAAAAATTGCTTAAAGAAATGAATCAATGATTAGATGCCCTTACAAAGGAAACACGAGAACTGCTTAAAGAAATGCAGGAGACAATGGATCAACAGATGGATTCCCATGAGGAGGAAACACAAAAATCACTCAGAGAAATGCAGGAGAACGTGGGTCATCAGGAAGAAATCCTGAAAGAGGCAATGCAAAAATACCTTAAAGAAATAAGGGAAAACACAAAAAACAAGTGAAGGATCTCAGCAAATCCATCCAGGAACTAAAAAAGCAAGTAGAAACAACTAAGAAATCACAAAGGGAGACAACTTTGGAGATAGAAAACCTTGGGAAGAAATCAGGAGTCATAGATGCAAACATCAACAATAGAATACAAGAGATGGAAGAAAGAATCTCAGGTGCTGAAGATTCCATAGAAAGCATCGACTCAACAGTCAAAGAAAATGCAAAATGCAAAAAACGTGTAACCCAAAACATCCAGGAAATCCAGGACACAATGAGAAGACCAAACCTAAGGATTACAGGTATAGATGAGAGTGAAGATTTGCAACTTAAAGGGCCAGTAAACATCTTCAACAAAATTATGGAGGAAAACTTCCCTAACTTAAAGAGAGAGATGCCGATGAACGTACAAGAAGCCTACAGAACTCCAAACAGAATGGACCAGAACAGAAATACCTCCCATCACATAATAATCAAAACAACAAATGTTCTAAACAAAGAAAGAATACTAAAAGCAGTAAGAGAAAAGTGCCAAGTAACATACAAAGGAAGACCTATCCGAATCACATCAGACTTCTCACCAGAGACTATGAAAGCCAGAAGATCCTGGGCAGATCCCATGCAGACACTAAGACAGCACAAATGCCAGCCTAGACTACTATACCCAGCAAAATTCTCAATCACCATAGATGGAGAGACCAAGATATTCCATGATAAAACCAAATTTTCACAATATCTTTCCACAAGTCCAGCCCTGCAACGGATAATAGGTGGAAACCTCCAATACAGGGAGAGAAACAACACCCTGGAAAAAATGAGATAATAACCTTCTTGAATCAAACCCAAAAGTAGATAACCACTCAAACATAAAGATAGCGTCAAGAATGGCAGATGGCAATAATCACTATGCCTTAATCTCTCTTAATATCAATGGTCTCAATTCCCCAATTAAAAGACATAGACTAGCAGACAGGATATGTAAAGAGGACCCAGCATTTTGCTGCATGCAGGAAACACACCTCAGTGTCAAAGAAAAACACTACCTCAGAGTAAAAGGCTGGAAAACAATTTTACAAGCAAATGGCACCAAGAAACGAGGTGAAGTAGCCATCCTAATATCAGATAAAATTGATTTTCAACCTAAAGTCATCAAAAAAGACACAGAAGGACACTACATACTGATCAAGGGAAAAATCCACCATCAAGAACTCTCAATTCTGAATATCTATGCTCCAAATGCAAGGGCACCCTCATTCGTAAAAGAAACTTTACTAAAACTCAAAGCACACATCGCACCGCACACAATAATAGTGGGTGACTTCAACACCCCGCTCTCTGAAATGGATCGTTCAGAAAAGCAGAAACTAAACAGGGAAACAGTGAATCTAATTGAAGCCTTGGAACAAATGGAACTAACTGATATATATAGAACATTTCATCCTAGAGCTAAAGAATACACCTTCTTCTCAGTTCCTCATGGTACCTTCTCCAAAATCGACCATATAACTGGTCACAAATCAGACCTCAACAGATACAAGAAGATAGAAATAATCCCATGCCTCCTATCAGATCACTATGGAATAAGGGTGGTCTTCAATGGCAACAAAAACAAAAGAAAACCCACATACACATGGAGGCTGAACAATGCTCTACTCAATAATAACTTGGTCAAGATGGAAATAAAGAAAGAAATCAAAGACTTTTTGAAAGTTAATGAAAATGAAGGCACAACATACCCTAATTTATGGGACACAATGAAAGCCGTGCTAAGAGGAAAATTCATAGCCCTGAGTGCCGCCAAAAAGAAACGGGAGACAACATACACTAACAGCTTAATGGCACACCTGAAAGCCCTGGAACAAAAAGAAGCAAATACACCCAAGAGGAGTAGAAGGCAGGAAATCATCAAACTCAGGGCTGAAATCAATCAAGTAGAAACAAATAAAACCATACAAAGAATCAACAAAACGAGGAGTTGGTTCTTTGAGAAAATCAACAAGATAGATAAGCCCTTAGCCAGACTAACCAGAGGGCACAGAGATAGTATCCAAATTAATAAAATCAGAAACGAAAAGGCAGAGATATCAACAGAAACTGAGGAAATTCAAAAAATCATCAGATCCTACTACAAAAACCTGTATTCAACACAACTAGAAAATCTTGAGGAAATGGACAATTTCCTTGACAGATACCAAGTACCGAAATTAAATCAGGATCAAATAGACCATCTAAACCATCCTATAACCCCTGAAGAAATAGAAGTTGTCATTGGAAGTCTTCCAACCAAAAAAAGCACAGGTCCAGATGGTTTTAGTGCAGAATTCTATCAGACCTTCAAAGAAGACCTAACACCAATACTCTTCAAACTGTTCCACAAAATAGAAAGAGAAGGAACACTATCCAACTCGTTCTATGAAGCCACAATTACACTAATACCAAAAGAACACAAAGATCCGACAAAGAAAGAGAATCTCAGGCCAATCTCTCTTATGAATATCGATGCAAAAATACTCAATAAAATTCTTGCCAACCGAATCCAAGAACACATCAAAACGATCATTCACCACAATCAAATAGGCTTCATCCCAGGGATGCAGGGATGGTTCAATATGAGGAAATCCATCAATGTAATCCACTACAAAAACAATCTCAAAGAAAAAAAAACCCATGGTCATCTCATTAGATGCTGAGAAAGCACTTGACAAAATTCAGCATCCTTTCATGCTAAAGGACTTGGAAAGATCAGGAATTCAAGGCCCATATCTAAACATAGTAAAAGCAATTTACAGCAAACCGGTAGCCAGCATCAACCTAAATGGAGAGAAACTTGAAGCAATCCCACTAAAATCAGGGACTAGACAAGGCTGACCTCTATCTCCATATCTTTTCAATAAAGTACTTGAAGTTCTGGCTAGAGCAATTAGACAACAAAAAGAGGTGAAAGGGATACAAATTGGAAAGGAAGAAATCTAACTAGTACTATTTGCAGACGATATGATAGTATAATTAAGCGACCCAAAGAACTCCACCAGAGAACTCCTACAGCTGATAAACGACTTCAGCAAAGTGGCCGGATATAAAATCAACTCAAGCAAGTCAGAAGCCTTCCTATACTCAAAGGATAAGCAGGCTGAGAAAGAAGTAAGAGAAATAATACCCTTCACGATAGCCACAAACCATATTAAGTATCTTGGCGTGACTCTAACCAAACAAGTGAAAGATCTGTATGACAAGAACTTCAAGTCTCTGAAGAAAGAAATTGAAGAAGACCTCAGAAGATGGAAAAATCTGCCATGCTCATGGATTGGCAGGATTAATATAGTAAAAATGAGCATCTTACCAAAAGTAATACACAGATTCAATGCAATCCCCATCAAAATCCCAACTCAATTCTTCATAGAGTTAGAAAGAGCAATTCAAAAATTCATCTGGAATAACAGAAAACCCAGAATAGCTAAAACTATTCTCAAGAGTAAAAGAACCTCTGGGGGAATCAGTATCCCGGACCTCAAGCTGTACTACAGAGCAATAGTGTTAAAAACCGCATGGTATTGGTACAGTAACAGACATGTAGATCAATGGAACAGAATTGAAGACCCAGAAATGAATCCACACTCCTATGGTCACTTGATCTTTGACAAAGGAGCTAAAACCATCCAGTGGAAAAAAGATAGCCTTTTCAACAAATGGTGCTGGCTCAGCTGGAGGTCAACATGCAGAAGAATGCAATTTGACCCATTCCGATTGCACTAAGATCAATTCTAAGTGGATCAAAGATCTCCACATAAAACCAGACACACTGAAACTAACAGAAGGGAAACTAGGGAAGAACCTTGAACATATGGGCACAGGGGAGAATTTCCTGAACAGAACTCCAATAGCTTATGCTCTAAGATCAAGAATAGACAAATGGGACCTCATTAAATTACAAAGTTTTTGCAAGGCAAAAGACACTGTCAAAAAGACAAAACAGCAACCAACTAACTGGGAAATGATCTTTATCAAACTTACATCCGACAGAGGGCTAATATCCAATATATACAAAGAACTCAAGAAGTTAAACTCCAGAGAGGCAAGTAACCCTATTTAAAAAAGGGGTACAGAGCTAAACAAAGAGTTCTCACCTGAAGAATATCTAATGGCTGAGAAGCACCTAAAGAGATGTTCATCATCCTTAGTCATTAGGGAAATGCAAATCAAAACAACCCTGAGATTCCATCTCACACCAGTCAGGATGGCTAAGATCAAAAACACAGGAGACAGCAGTTGTTGGCGAGGATGTGGAGAAAGAGGAACACTCCTCCACTGCTGGTGGAATTGCAGGCTGGTACAACCACTCTGGAAAGCAGTCTGGCGGTTCCTCAGAAAACTGGGCATGACACTCCCGGAGGATCCGGCTATACCACTCCTGGGCATATACCCAGAGGCTTTACCTGCATGCAATAAGGACACATGCTCCACTATGTTCATAGCAGCCTTATTTATAATAGCCAGAAGCTGGAAAGAACCCAGATGTCCCTCAACGGAGGAATGGATTCAGAAGATGTGGTATATCTACACAATGGCATACTACTCTGCAATTAAAAACAATGAATTCACGAAATTCCTAGGCAAATGGTCAGATCTTGAAAATATCATCCTTAGTGAGGTAACCCAATCACAAAAGAACACACATGGTATGCAGTCACTGATAAGGGGATATTGACCCAGAATCTCGGAATACCCTATACACAATCCGAATATCAATAGATTTCTAAGAAGATGGAAGGAGAGACCCCTGGTCCTGGAAAGACTGGATGTAGGGGAACGCCAGGACAGAGTAACGAGAGGGGGTTGAATGGAGAAAAGAGGGAGGGAAGGGGGCTTATGGGACTTTCCGGGAGGGAGGAAACGGGAAAGGGGAAGTGATTTGGAATGTAAATTAAAAAAATAAAAAAAAATTAAAAAAAACCCTCAGGTAAACTATGAAGAGTATTTTTTCAGAACTTGTTTCCTAAGATTCATGTTTGTGTTAACCATGGGAACACATTGCATGAGCTCTAAAGCACTCTGTTGTTACACGTGCATGACCATAGAGAGGTACAGAGCAAGTTCCAGGACTGGTAGAGAATCAGGAGAGAAAGAACTTCACAGAGAAACACTGTCTTGAAAACAAAAATTCCAATACATAAATCAATCAATCAAAAAATCAATCAATCAATCTATATATAAATAAATAAATAAAACCCAAGTTTGAGTAGTGGATTTAAACTGATTCCATTACAACTTGCACAGAATGGCTGTCTCCTGAATGTTAAGATCTGTCTCTATCAATGTCATTCAAAAGACTATGCACAACAAAACAAGAAACATAAAAACTTAATCCAATTGCAAGCAACAGACCCACAGGCTCTGAGGTCTGACTGCACAGTTTGGATCCAGCCCTTTACTTCTCTTCCCTGGGGTGTATATTACCAAGGCATGGGGAAACGCTCTAAGATATCTATTCTCTATGGTGCTCAACACCTCAAGGAACAAGTTCACCGGTACTCATGCCTGTCTTCAACTACACTTCTGACCATAACATAGCATATTTCAGCTTATTTTGCATTTCAGTTGACAAAACTCAAGGCTACCAACATGTTACTGATTATTCTCAAGTGTTATGAACAGATGACATCCCATTCCTCACCAGTACAATAATCATATTTAGGAATTTGAGTTTTTATGTGCTATATGCTAGGGGAGAGAAAGAGAAAACTACATAGAGAAATAAAGAGTGACAGAAACCAAGACTTACAGAAGCTAGTCCCCAAGAACCATGTCGCTACATAGTCAAGAAAATTGTCTGAGCCTAGTTGGTTGAGATCTGAATCAGATTATTGGGTCTTCTTTTAGATAAATGTGTAAGATCAATTGCACTATATGTCTGGAATGAGCTTCCTTACATTTCGTTTTCCAAATGACATAAAAATAGAACTGATTCAACAGAAACCAAGAGAATAATTTTCATTAGCTCCTTAAGCAGGATGGCTGAACACCAAGGGCCCAATTCCATCCTAAAAACTCTTCTGGAATATACAGAGTTATACAAAAAAATACACAGGACATGGGACACCATTTTGCCTGAACTTCATGATTGTGAGTTCATTTACTGTAAACATTCCCACATTTTTCTTCCTAGCCTTGCATAATGTGAATCCTACAACTTCCTATTTATCTACAATTTAAACTCCACACAGTACCAGAAAAAACGTGCCTTATTTTCCTCTCCAGGTATTCTAAAAAGAGCAATGCAAAAGTCTATCACCAGGACAAAAAACTAGAAAACTTTACCAGTGGTTCTTTATCATCTCAAGAACCTCCCCCAATGCAAAGCAGCCCTCAGGCTCAGGATAAAAAAACCAGGCCAAGCTGAGAACCTAAAACCCCTTCACACTAGAGCCTCCAACAGAGCATGGCTGTCCTGGTGTTGCTCCTCTGCCTGGTGACCTTTCCAAGCTGTAAATGTTTCAGGGTTTCAGAAGAGAAACTCAGACATGTCAGCTAGGAGATGCACGACTAATGTTGATGTTTGTTGTCCCCAGGTGTCCTGTCTCAGGTGCAGCTGAAGGAGTCAGGACCTGGTCTGGTGCAGCCGTCACAGATCCTGTCTATCACATGCACTGTCTCTGGGTTCTCATTAACTTATAATGGTGTACACTGGGTTCACCAGCCTCCAGGGAAGGGTCTGGAGTGGATGGGAGTAATATGGAATCATGGAGTCACAGCTTCTAATTCAGCTCTCAAATCCCGACTGAGCATCATCAGGGACACCTCCAAGACTCAAGTTTTCCTAAAACTGAACAGTCAGCAAACTGATGACACAGCCACTTACTACTGTGCCAGACACACAGTGAGCGAGTTTTGTCCAGTGTGATCCTGAACAAAAACCTCTCTACAGTGATGCTCAGGACCAGCAGGGGGCAATAACTACCAACAAATACATTCCAGGATCAAACAGCCTATGCTGTATGAGCAACAGTTTTAATATTAGAGATGTGGAATATTCTTCAAGCCATGGTAATTCTCTAGAACCTACTGTTTAGTGTCATATTCTATTAAACTTCTGGTTTGTGCATTCACTATAAGAAGGGAAGGTGGCTTATGGGACTTTCGGGGAGGGAGGAAATGGGAAAAGGGAAATCATTTGGAATGTAAATAAAAAATATATAGAAAATAATTGAATAAAGACAGAAAGGCAAAAAAAGAATTTTTAAAGGTTTTATAGTATAACAGTATTTAAAGAGAACAAATTATTGAGCTGATATTTATCAAGAAAACTCAGTGAAACATTGTGTGGGTGAGGACAGCCAGGGAGATTTGATAATAGATTGTTTTTCACATGACTGCTGTTTTAGTAAGGTGTCTACTGCTTACTTAAATGTTTGAAATCAATTGTATTTATCCTCTTTAACATGAAGCTTTCAAACACATGTCCACAATTTAATCATGACACAGTTTTCATTCTGAGTGATAACTCATAAGATCTGCACTCCCTATATGAAGACCACATGTGCTGTTATTAACTGTGGTCAACAGACATACATGCTATTATTTAAATGATCCTTTCAATCCTGTCCAAGCTTTGATCAACCTGCTCTGATTCACTTTACCTCAGTTCGCTTTGTTCGTATTCCACTTGATATGATTGTGCCTAGTTGTCAGTAAAAATGTGACCTACAGATTCACACGGATTAGTGTGACATTTATTCCACTGTAAACAGAGCTGTAGTGAAAAATGGTAAGGGATGCTATCATTGTTTAATCAGGTGCTGAAGAACCAGTTCAGTGGTTAAGAAAAGAAACTGTTCTTGGGAAACCATATTATGCTTCTGAGGTGCACAATGTGCACCTCATAACCACATGTAATTCCAGAAAACCCAGGATAAACTTGGCCTCCATGAGCACTTCACTGCTCCAACTTGAAAGAAAAGTTCCCCCTATGCTCAGCTGGCTCTGAGCCTCATATAACTTTCAGGATACCTCCTCAAACTTTGATTAACTTTCTGTATTTTTACTGATATGATATACCCTGAAATTAATAATTTCCATCCTATAGAAAATTGTATAGCATACCCTTTGTTATCATATATATGTATGCATATAATATATATGTATGTGTATGTTTATGTGTATATGTATGGAATCAAATATGTTTCATTTTAACTTCACTGAGATAAAATAAGTGAAATTACCTGGAAAAAATAATTAATAAAAAGAAATCTTTTTCCACCCATTTATTTATCTACTTTATTTATTACATCCATTTATTTGTTTTATTTTCTCCATTTATTTATTACATTCCAATTGCAAACATGCCCTTTCCCCACACAACAACCCCTCCCCCCACACACACACATACAAAGCACTCCCAACATTCCCCTTACCCTTTTCTTCTGAGAATCAGGAACCTCCTCTCTGTGTAGAAACCCACCCTGGCACATACTGTCACTGCAAAACTAAGCATATCTTCTCCCACCAAGGCCAGACAAGGCAGCCCAGGTTGGGAAACAGGATCCACATTCAGAGACAGTCCAAATTCCAGTTAATAGGGTACCTGCAAGAGCAGCTACACATCGGCTACATATGTACAGAGGACTTAGCTCCAGCCCATGAGTGCTCTTTAATTGTTGCTTCTGTCTCTGGAAGCCCCAACATCCAGATCAGGTAGGTAGACTCCATTGTTTTTGTTTATGTTTTTGTTTGGTTTGTTTCTTTATTTTCGAAATCCCTGTCCCCTCCAAGTCTCTCAATCCTTCCCTGAACTCTTCCTAAAGAATCACTGAGCTCATTCTAATGCTTGGCTCTAAGTATCTATATCTCCTTTGGTCATCTGTTCTGTGGAGCCTCTCTGAGTTCATTTATGCTAGGCCATGTCTGCAAGCATAATCAACTATGATGATTAGTGTCATGGATTGGTTACTGCCCATGGAATGGGTCTAAGTTGAGGCCTATCACAGGTTGGCCATTCCTTCAATCTCTGCTTCATATTTGTCCTTTGAGTCTGGGCTGCCTCTAAATATCACACTCAGGGATTATCTATACACATATAATGTGTAGCAATCTTTGATAAGACAACATATTTATTCAAATTTCTGCTTTCCATAGGAAATCCATTTTTGTGTTTATTACAGGTTTCTCTATCTACAGATGTGTAATATTGTGTGTGTGTGAGTGTGTGGGTGTTTGTGTATGTGTATTTGTTGACATAAGATACCTTCCTCTTTCAATCAGCATGGTATTTTTCAGACATGTGCTCTCACTGAGAATTATCTTACCAGTTGTAGACTGTTGGTGCAGTGAACAACAGTGTTCATGTTCCCAGTGGTCATGTATGTCTTTCTGAAAAATGAGGTTTCTACGCGGTTGATATAGACAACACTTATCTGTCTTGGGATATTAAAACACAGAGGATGAATTTCAATCAATGTATCTGCATAGCAAGAATGTTAACTACACAGCTATCATCTGCATAGTCATAGATAACATTTTAAAAGTAGCATGTACCTACAAGTGAACAAAATACATATCGTTACACATAGTAAAACGGATTCAGTTGGGGGAACATTTATCCAATCCAGAAGCAAAGGACCCTGAAGACTTGGGAACCTTTGGCTCAGGGAAGAAAGTCAGTTAGGTTCCCCGGTTAGGGCTCTGTGTGGACACCTGACTCGTCAGACCAAACACTGACCCAGATGTGGTCACTGAGCAGAGGTCACCCTGATGGCCTGTGAGTTCTGAAGAAATTGTACAGACAGGGCTGGGACTAAAATGTGTGAGGCTGCGGCAACAAGACTGTGAGGACAATGGAGCCAAAGACATCCACTAAGCTTCAGTTAGCTGCAGGCAACTTATCAAAAATTCATTGGAGAGCATTTCTTTACTTTTCTTGTTCTCTATTTATTCCTTAAGTTTTTGGTCATATATCTCCTCTGGGCAAAGGGATCTAGAGAATTCATTCCCCTACATCCAGTCTTTCCAGGACCAGCGGTCTCTCCTTCCATGTTCTTAGAAATCTATTGATATGCGAATTGTGTCTGGGGTATTCCAAGATTCTGGGTTAATAGCTCCTTATCAGTGACTGCATACCATGTGTGTTCTTTTGTGATTGGTTTACCTCACTAAGGATGATATTTTCAAGTTCTGTCCATTTGCCTAGGAATATCGTGAATTCATTGTTTTTAATCGCAGAGTAGTATTCCATTGTGTAAATATACCACATCTTCTGAATCCATTCCTCCCTTGAGGGACATCTGGGTTTTTTCCAGCTTATGGCTATAAAAATGAGGCTGTTATGAACATATTTGATCATGTGACCTTATTGCATGAAGGTAAAGCCTCTGGGCATATGCCCAGGAGTGGTATAGCCACATCCTCCTGAAGTGTCATGCCCAGTTTTCTGAGGAACCACCAGACTGCTTTCCAAAGTGGTTGTACCAATTTGCAATCTCACCAACAGTGGAGGAGTGTTCCTCTTTCTCCACATCCTGGCCAACAACTGCAGTCTCCTGTGGTTTTGATCTTAGCCATTCTGACTGTTGTGAGATGGAGTCTCAGGGTTGTTTTGATTTGCATTTCCCTAATGACTAAGGATGATGAACATCTCTTTAGGTGCTTCTCAGCCATTAGATATTCTTCAGGTGAGAACTCTTTGTTTAGCTCTGTACCCCATTTTTAATAGGGTTACTTGCCTCTCTGGAGTTTAACTTCTTGAGTTATTTGTATATATTGGATATTAACCCTCTCCTGGAGGAAGGGTTGGTAAAGATCATTTCCCAGTTAGTTGGTTGCTGTTTTGTCTTTTTGACAGTGTCTTGTGCCTTGCAAAAACTTTGCAACTTAATGAGGTCCCATTTGTCAATTCTTGATCTTAGAGCATAAGCTATTGAGTTCTAGTCAGGAAATTCTCCCCTGTGCCCATATGTTCAAGGTTCTTCCCTAGTTTCCTTTCTATTAGTTTCAGTGTGTCTGGTTTTATGTGGAGGTCCTTGATCCACTTGGAATTGAGCTTAGTGCAAGGAGATAAGAATGGGTCAATTTGCATTCTTCTGCATGTTCACCTCCACTTGAGCCAGCACCATTTGTTGAAAAGGTTATCTTTTTTCCACGGGATGGTTTTAGCTCCTTTGTCAAAGATCAAGTGACCATAGGGAGTGTGGATTCACTTCTGGGTCTTCAATTCTGTTCCATTGATCTACATGCCTGTCACTCTACCAAACCAGTAGCCAACATCAATCTAAATGGAGAGAAATTTGAAGCAATCCCACTAAAATTAGGGACTAGACAAGGCTGCCTTCTCACTTCATATCTTTTCAATATAGTACTTGAAGTTCTAGCTAGAGCAATTAGACAACAAAAGGAGGTCAAAGGAATACCAATTGGAAAGGAAGAAGTCAAACTATCACTATTTGCAGACGATATGATAGTATACTTAAGCGACCCAAAGAACTCCACCAGAGAACTCCTAGAGCTGATAAACAACTCCAGCAAAGTGGCCGGATATAAGATCAACTCAAGCACATCAGTAGCCTTCCTATACTCAAAGGATAAGCAGGCTGAGAAAGAAGTAAGAGAAATGATACACTTCATGATAGCCACAAACAATATAACATATCTTGGTGTGACTCCAACCAAACAAGTGAAAGATCTGTATGACAAGAACACATGTCTCTGAAGAAGGAAATTGAAGAAGACCTCAGAAGATGGAAAAATCTGCCATGCTCATAGATTGGCAGGATTAATATAGTAAAAATGGAAATCTTGCCAAAAGCAATATACAGATTCAATGCAATCCCCATCAAAATCCCAACTCAATTCTTCATAGAGTTAGAAAGAGCAATTCAAAAATTCATCTGGAATAACAGAAAACCCAGGATAGCTAAAACTATTCTCAAGAGTAAAAGAACTTCTGGGGAATCAATATCAAATTATATCTTGTGATACTTCAGGACTCAAGAAGAATCTGTGACTCCTTCCCAGTGTTAGATTAGGATCCTTTGCATAGAGTATATTGAAGGAGTATATGAAAGGCATTAGATGATGTGTGTTCAATTAAAGCCTCATTATACCTAGAAACTAACTAATATGTGTCTGCTCATATTGCCTTCAAATTGTATCACCTGTGAGGATGGAATAACAGAGTCCAGGACACTGTGGTATCCTGCGAATTCTGGAGAAATTGTACAAACTGAAAGAAAACCATGCTATCTATGCAAAAGCAAGAGAAAGTAAATCATACATTAAATAATTCAAATTGCAATTATATAAAAATGTATGTGTTTGTCATTACTACTAATATAAATTTTGGATACAAATACACAAGGGATCTAGGTCTAGATGACAAGGTGACTTTGAGTTCATAGTTTTGATTAATAACATTTATTTTATCAAAAACTTTATTATATCTAAATGTCTATTTCTGGAACGAGCTCCCTTTTCCTTGTGTGAAAAGATATTCTCCAGCTCATTCCTAAATAATAAAAAGGAAATTGTTATTTCACTGTAGCTCTCCTGTATATTCATCTATCAAATATCGCTTGAAGAACACATTGAGTGATTTACTAAACTCATAATGCTTGCACTGCACTAATATGGAGATTTCATGTAAATGCGATAAACACACTATTTCTTACTATATTCTTTTGATGGTAAAACACCATGAGCAAGGCAACTTACAAAAGAAAGTAATTAATTAAGCAAATGATTCCATAGGGATAGAATTTGTAATAGCATAACAAATCCTTGTCAGAAGGAAAGCCACAAACACAAGCATTAGCCAGTCAGGACACCATCAATGTCACAAGTCTTTTTAAGTGTAAAATCCCCCATTAACACAACTCATCAAACAAAACAACACAACCTAATCCTCTTCCAGAATGTTTCACAAACTGGGGAGCAAGTGTTCAAACATTTGAGCTTATGGGAATCATTCTCATTCACACCACTCTGCAAAGTAGGAAGAGTGCTGGAGTGTGTGGAATACTTAGGTAAGTTTAAGAAAGAAACCTCAGTAATGTTTTCCAAAACACTGGATCGTACTGAAATTCCTACAGAAGTGGCTAAGAGGTATCTCTTCTCCATGTGTTTGCTAGTAATTGTTACTTTTCATGTATGAAAACATCATTCTTAATGGACAGAGATTAGAGTCAAGCATGTTTTCATTTGTATTTATCTGATAAATAATTTAAAAATGTCTCAAAATTCTTGGTGGCTCTCCTTGAGTGCTTCTTGAAGAAATAGTTATTCCAATAATTTGGATGATTTTAATTAGACTGAAACATTGTGTGGCTTTTAAGTTGGTTAATTTCTTACAGAATTTTGTGTTAATTCTGACTCATTAGACCGTTTGTCAAATGTCTTCATCATTTATTTTAGGTTAATATTCATGTTGCTGGTTCCATGACTGTGTGGATAAACATGCTACAATCCATGGATTGAAAGAGGCTAAGTAACAAGGAGGTCCCATGGGAGGATGTTGAATGACACTGTAAAGGAGAAATAAAATGGATATCTCTGGTGGGTAGAGAAAGTGAACTGGGTATGAGAGGGTGTAGATAGGGTAAACAGGAGGTATCAAGTGATCAATAGGGAGAGAGAATGGGGAGAAAAAACTGGAATGGAGGTGTGCATATCTGAGATAAGCTAGAAACCAGGGACAATGGATCTTCCCAGATATCTATAAGGGTAACCCTAGGTAAGACCCCCCACAATAGGGAATATGGATTCTGAAGCAGCTACCTCCTGTAACAAGGCATAACTTCCAATTGAAGAATGGAGACACCAACACAGCCACAAAACCTTAGGCCCACAATTTGTCTGACATACAGGATGTTCAGAAATAAAGTTGTAGAAAAATCTGAGGGAATGTCCAACCCATGAATGACCCAAATTGAGACCCATGCCATGAGATCTCTCTCACTATGACACTTTTAATGATTCTCTTCTATAATTGCAGAGAGAAGTTTGGCATAACTGTCATGTCAGATGCTTTACTCAGCAGCTGATGGAAACCAATAAAGAGACACAGAGCAAAACATAAGACAGAGATTGTGGAATCCATTGCAAGAAGGGTATGAAGAATTTACAGAGTCAGAAAAGTCAAAGACCTCACCGGCAAACTTACAGAATCAATAACCTAGCCAATAGGGAATTACAGAGACATAACCCCTAACCAGAGTGCATGCAGAAGGATAGACCTAGGACCTATACACATATGAAACAAGTGTGCAGCTTGGTCTTTATGTGGGACCACTAACTGCAGGTGCTAGGGCTCTCTCTGTTTCTATTGACTGCCTTGTGTCCAAGTACTCTAACTCAGGCATCTTTTGTAACCTCAATAGGAGAAGATGAGCCTAGTAGTACTACATGTACATAGGCCAAGGCAAGTTGATATCCATAGGAAGAATCCCATTCTCTGAGGAGAAAGGGACAAGACTGATGGAGTTGAAATGAGAGGATGGACTTGGAGGAGAGGAAGAAGGGAAAGCTTTTATTAGGATTAAAATAAATGAATGATTTATTATAAAATATAAATAATAAAATATTACTATTAATCCTCACAATGAATTATTAAAAAATCATCAAAAAAATTTAATGCATGGACAGAGACTTAAAAATAAATAAGTACCTCTCAAATAGAAGATATCTAAAAATAATATGTGCCTTCAACATAAACTCCTTCCTTTTGTAAAAAGGAAGTCTATTGGTGACTTCATTATACAGAGTTTCATGAGAAAGGAAAAATCTAAGTAGCATAAGATTGAAATAAACTACACAATCTTAATAAACAGATCTAAAATTACTTGAAGGGGTTTCATATCAAGTTCTCCAATGCTGTGTGAGATAGGAATATTTATTTCTTTGATCCTCTTTCCCACATTTTATAAGGACAATAAAAATATCAGACAAACACAAATGGGATATGCAGAGCAAAACACCTGAAATTTATTCCTCTAATTCTAACAGTAGAAGTAGCATAATAGGAGAGGTGAACACCCTTGAGAAGTTGCATAGGAAGGCTGTCTCCCCAATGACAAGTCCTGTCTCCACTACTGCCACTCACAGTGCAACCATTATACATAATGAAATAAGAGACACAAAACATGAGATTCTTAATACCAGCAACATAGACAGACATTTTATGACTCTGAACAGGTAGTTTCTGCATGTCTTTCTCTGGTGGTGTGACTTACCAATGGAGTAAAGTCCTACAAACTCTTGTTCTCTAAGTTATCAACACCTCAAGGTTGTTGTTCCCATGTTCCTTATGCTCATTTCTACCCTCTGCCCTAATTCATAATCAGTAGTCTCTGATTTACTTATTAATTCATGAACATTATCCTCAAGCATGGTTGCATGCTACCACTATGACCTTTTATAAACAGCAGACCTTTTGATCCTATACAAATACAGAAGAACATTTAGGAACCCGAGATTTATGTACTGAATGCTAAGGACAGAGACAGAAAGACAAATATAAAAGTACATGCAGATAATCACATTAAATCACATATACTGAATGTTCTAAAGAACTCCCTAACAAATTAGATTTTCTAGATGAGTGCTAAGAGTAAGACTCACTCAACTCACACACACAGAAAGAATTTAAGTAGTTCCTAAAGCTAGATTTCTAACAGTAAGATCCCCAGTTTTATCCTAAATCTTCTGGAAAGTGCAGACATATACAAATGCATGCAGAACATGGATCCCTCTTCTGCCTGCACTGCATGCATGCAGCTAGCTCATTTCTTGTAATTATTCCTTTGTGTTTATTCCAAAGCCTGTACAGTGTGACATATATAATTTCTTCTTTATCTGAAATTGGAATTCAGAGCTCCTGAGTACAGATTGTCTTTTCTCTAAGAAGCATGTAGGAAATTTCAGTCACCTGAAAGTAAAATTGGAAGCCTTGCTCTCTGCTTCCTTTTATCTTCTCAGGAGCCACCCACAATGTAAAGCAGGCTTCAGCCTCAGGCTGGAAGCCCAGGCCTAGATTAGAAGCCCCATCTTCTTCTTATTGGAGCCTCCATCAGAGCATGGCTGACCTGGTGCTGCTCCTCGACTGGTGATATTTCTAAGCTGTAAGTTTTCCAGGCTTTCAGGAAAGGGGCTCAGGCATGTAATCTATGACATGCATGATTGACAATGACGGTGTTTGTCCCAAGGTGTCCTCTCCCAGTTCAATCTTAATGTCTCAGGACTTCATGTGGTGTAGCCTTCACAGACCCAGTTCCTCACCTGCATGGTCTCTGGCTTCCCATTATGCCAAGTGCAATGTACACTAAGTGTGTCATCATACAGGAAAGAAACTAAGTGTATGTGGAGTGAGGAAACACAGCATAAATTCAGCTCTCAAATCCCACCTCATCATCATTAGGGACACATCTATGAGCCAAGTGTTCTTAAAACTGAACGATCTTCAAAATGAGTACACAGTCATGTACTCTTGTGCCAGTGATACACAGAGGAAACTCCACTCTGGGCCTAAGTAAAAAAAAAGTCTATATGTAGAGATGCTCAAGACAAGCAGGAGGCAATAACTATGAAGAGAGACTCCACACCCACAGTAAAGTATGTTCAGAAGCTAGGTAGCCCTTGACTATGGGGCATGAGCTTTTATTGAAGTGTTTCAACCCAGTGACTTCTTTCTATCTAGTGAAATACTGAACAGGCTCCTCCCCAGTGCCAAATTGAATTATGTCTCCTATTCAGCAGACTAGAAGACATGTTTTATGTTATTAATGTTAGAATTTTTTATTTATATTTTATTTATTCACTTTACATCCCACTGATTGTCACCCTCCTGGTCACCCCTCCCACAATTCTGCCCCTATCCAACTCCCTTTTTCCTCTAAGTGTGTGCCTCCCCATGTATACCCCCTACCCTGGTACTTCAACTATCTACAAGACTATATACTTCCCCTCTCTTTCTATTTTATTACATATATCCTTTATTTACATATCAAATGATTTCCTCTTTACTGGATCCACCCTCCCCAAAAGTCCCATAAACACTCTTCCCTCCCCCTGTTCCCCAATCAACCCATTCCAGCTTCCTTGTCCTGGTATTCCACTACACCACTGCACTGAGACTTTCCAGGAGCAGGGTCCTCTCCTTCCTCCTTTGTGGGCATCATTTAATATGTAAATTGTTTCCTGGGTATTCCAAGCTTCTGGGCAAATATCCAATTATCAGGGAGTGCATACCATATGTGTTCTGTTTTGAATGGGTCACCTCACTCAGATGACATTCTCCAGTTCCACCCACTTGCCTAAGAATATCATGAATTCATTGTTTTAATACCTAAGTAGTATTCCATAGTGTAAATATAAAATATTTTCTGTATCCATTCCTGCATTGAGGGATATCTGGTTTCTTCCAAGCTTCTGGCTATTATAAATAAGGCTGGGATGAACACAGTGGAGCATGTGTCCTTATGGCATGCTGGAGAATACTCTGGGTATATGACCGCGAGCGGTATAGCTGGTGCCTCCGGTAGTATTATTACAACTTTTCTGAGGAACCATCAGACTGATTTCCAGAGAGGTTGTACCAGCTTGCAATCCCACCAGCAGTGGAGGAGAGGTCCTCTTTCTCCACATCCTCACCAGCACCTGCTATCTCCTGAGTTTTTGATCTTAGCCATTCCGACTGGTGTGAGGTGAAATCTTAGGGTTGTTTTGATTTGCATTTCCCTGATGACTAAAGATGTTGAACATTTCTCTTTGTGCTTCTCAGCCATTCAATATTCCTCAGGTGAAAATTCTTTGTTTAGCTCTGTAACCCAATTTTTAAAAGGGTTATTTGGCTCTCTGGAGTCTATGTTCTGGAGTTCTTTGTATATCTTGAATATAAGACCTCTGTTGGATGTAGGATTGGTAAAGATCTTTTCCCAATTTGTTGGTTGCCATTTTGTCCTTTTAACAGTGTCCTTTTCCTTACAGAAACTTTGTAATTTTATGAGGTCCCATTTGTCAATACTTGATCTTAGAGCATAAGCTATTGGTGTTCTGTTCAGGAAATTTTCCCCTGTGCCCATGTGCTCAAGGAACTTCCCCAGTTTCTTTTCTATTAGTTTCAGTGTTTCTGGTTTTATGTGGAGGTCCACTTGGTGTTGAGCTTAAAACTAGGAGATAAGAATGGATTAATTTGCATTCTTCTGCATGCCGACTTCCTGTTGAACCAGCACCATTTGTTGAAAAGGCTATCTTTTTTCCACTGAGTGATTATAGATCCCTTGTCAAAGATCAAGGGACCATAGGTGTGTGCGTTCATTTCTGGGTCTTCAATTCTGTTCCATTGATCTACCTGTCTGTCACTATACCAATAACATGCAGTTTTTTACACAATTGCTCTGTAGTACTGCTTGAGGTTCAGGATACTGATTCCCCCAGATATTCTTTTACTGTTGAGAATAGTTTTAGCTACCCTGGGTTTTTTGTTATTCCAGATGAATTTGAGAATGCTCTTTCTAACTCTATGAGGAGATGAGTTGGGCTTTTGATAGGGATTGCATTGAATCTGTATGTTGCTTTTGGCAGAATAGCCATTTTTACTATATTAATCCTGCTGATCCATGAACATGGAAGATCTTTTCATTTTCTGAGGTCTTCTTCGAATTCGTTCTTCAGAGACTTGAAGTTCTTGTCATACAGATCTTTCACTTGTTTGGTTACAGTCACAACAAGATACTTTATATTGTTTGTGGCTATTGTGAAGAGTGCCATTTCCCTAATTTCTTTCTCAGTCTGTTCATCCTTTGAGTATAGGAAGGCTACTGATTTGCTTTAGTTAATTTTATATCCGGCCACTTTGCTGAAGTTGTTTATCAGCTGTAGGAGTTCTCTGGTGGAGTTTTTTGGGTCGCTTAATTATACAATAATATCATCTGCAAATAGTGATAATTTGAATTCTTCCTTTCCAGTTCGTATCCTTTTGACCTCCTTTTGTTGGCTAATTGCTCTAGCTAGAACATCAAGTACTATATTGAATAAACATGGAGAGAGGGCAGCCTTGTCTAGTCCCTGAGTTTAGTGGGATTGCTTCAAATTTCTCTCCATTTAGTTTGATGTTTGCTGTATATTGCCTTTAATATGTTTAGGTATGGGCCTTGAATTCCTGTTCTTTCCAAGACCCTTAACGTAAAAGAATGATGAATATTGTCAAATGCTTTTGCAGCATCTAATGAAATAACCATTTGGAATCAGCACTAGGGTTGACAAAGGTCAGTTCAGATAACAACTGACAGTGCTCTCTCTAATAATGGCCAGCACTTTACAGAGTCAGCACTAATAGTGTTTGTGGGAGCAATTCTTAATTATTATCTGGGGCTGGTACGTGCTGTGACCTGTGAGAAATTCTGAACTCTTTAAACTCTTTTCTTCTACAAAGGAAAGGAAAGAGAGAAAATTTATACACTCCTTCACAAAAACAATGGATGAAGCAAATCAGCTACAGCAACTTCACATACACACAGTCAAACAGAAAAACAGGCATAATGGATAGATGGACCAGAGCACCAACAAGCAGGCTCCAACCATTTAACATACATACATACAGACATACAGACACACAAACACACACACAAACACACATACGCACACACACACACAGACACACACACACACACACACACACACACACACACACACACACACACACATATATATATATATATATATATATATATATATATATATATACACATTTACAAATTAAAGGTTTGGAGCTCCAACAATTATAAGAGACATGTATATTCATATATGGATTTGATGCATGAGGCAATTGCTCCTTTTGAAATGGTTCCAGCAACCCTACACATATATACATGCTTACAGATTTGATAGATGGAGCTTAGTCCCAACATCACTATTTTTCTCCCATGGCTTACATATACCACCAAAATATGCCAAAATTGCAATGTAAATTACATTGCATTTTTCTTTTACTGAATGAATATAAAAAGACACTATGTTCTCCAATACATTTACCTGAAAAGTTATTATGTAGTACAGTCAAAGTAAACAAATTAACCCAAGAATCCATGTATATTCATTATTAAGCAATGTTTTAGATTCACATAGTGTGAGCAAACAAGGTAATTTTTTCAATCACATTTTCTTACTGGTAGTCAGCAAGTCACACTAATAAAGTAAGGATCAAATATTTTATTGTTTATCTTAAGATTAAGCTTACAAAATCTTAATAAAATCACAAACTTAAACTTTTATATAAAAAAACAGTCAGCCATTTCTACTATAAATCCAAAGAATTCACATCTACTCATCAATTATTTTTATTAAATCATATTAGAATTCTGAGGACTAAAATGGTTATAAGAAAATCATTACCTTAATTACCACCCCAGCTTCAACAAAAAAGTCTTATCAGCTAATGCTGCCAATGTTCTCATTCCTTGACCTTAAAAACCCTTGGCTTAACTATTAAGAGTGTTTTTTTTTTCAGAATGTTAAATTGTTTCCTAAGATTCATGTTTGTGCTAACCATTGAATCCCATTCCATGAGTTCTAAAGCAGTTTGTTGTTCCTCATGCATGTCCCTTGACAGTCTACAGAGCAAGTTCCTGGACAGGTAGAGATCCAGGATATTAGGACCACAGAGAGAAACCTTGTCTTGAAAACAAAAATTCCCATAAATAAATAAATACCCAATTTCGGATAAGTGGACTTAAACTGATTCCATCACAACTTGCACAGTATAGATGTCTCCCTAATGTTAAGACCTGACTCCATCACTTTCATTCAGTAGACAAAGATTATGCACAACAAATGAGAAACCCAAGAGCTGAGGACTCCAATTGTGAGTAATGAACCCCCAGACTCTGAGGTCTGAATTTAAAGATTAAAATCAGCCCTTCATTTCTTTCCCCTGTGATTTACATTTCCAAGAAATGGAGAAAAGCTCTACAATATCTGTTCTCTATGGTTAACACCTCAAGGCACAAGTTCCCCATATTTATGCCTGCCTTTCCCTACATATTTCCATAATGTGGACAACTCCAGCTTATTTTGTATTTCACTTAACAACACTCAATACTAGCAGCATGTTGTTGCTTATTCTGAAGGGTTATGAACAGATGACCTCCCATCCATCATAAATGCAATGATCAGGGTAATCCTGAGTAGACTGGAGAATCATCAGAACCTAGTGAGATGGGATCTGATTCATACTCTTGTGACTTCTTTTAGATAAATAATGTGAGATCAATTGGACTAAATGACTGGTTGGGCTTCCTTTCAATCTATTTTCCAAACAAGATAACAATAGAACTGCCTCCACCAGTGAGACCATGAGAATAATTTTATTACTTCCTTAAGCCTTATGTCTAATCACTAAGAGCCCAATTCATCCTAAATATTCTTCTGGTATACACAGAGTTATAAAAATGCACATAGCATTTGGGACTCTGTTCTGCCTGAGCTTCATGAATGTGGGTTCATTTACTGTAAACATTCCCATATTTTTCTTCCTAGCCCTGCACAGTGTGAATCCTACAGCTTCCTGTTTGTCTGTAGTTTGAACTATAGACAGTACCAGAAAAATGCTCCTTATTTTCCTCTCCATGAGGTCTAAAAATTAGAAGACAAATTTCTGTCACTAGGAGGGAAAACTGGAAACCTTGTCCAGTGATCTCTGTCAGCTCATAGGCATGACTCTCTACAAAAGCCATATTGTGCCCAGATAGTGGGAAAGATTGAACTCATATCTAGAAACACAGTTATGTGAAGTGCTATTTAATTACACATTTATACTAAGGAAATATGACAGTACGAAACAAACTCTGAGTGTTTGACAAAGTGTGGTAGTTTCATATTCACATTTGAAATGTAAATAAGAATATATCTAAAAAATGTACTTCATTAGAAAAAAAGAAAAAAAACAAATCTATGTACTCTTGTGTTTGAGGTATATTTGTCCAACAAGGCCATCCTCTGCTACCTACACCTCTGGAGCAATGCGTAACACCATGTGTATGAACTGGTTGATGTTTTTGTCCCTGGGAGCTCTGAGAGTACGGGGTGGCTCATATCACTGTCCCTCCTATGATACTGCAAACTCTTTCAGCTCCTTGGGTCCTTCCTCTAGCTCCCTCATTGGGGACCCTTGCTCAGTTCAATGGCTGGATGAGAGTGTCCTCCTCTTTATTTCTCATGCACTAGCAGAGCCTCCCAGGTAACAGCTATATCCGGTTCTGATCAGCAAGTACTTGTGGGCATCGATAACAGTGTCTGGGTTTTGTAAATGTATATAGGATGGATCACTAAGTAGGGTAGTCTCTGGATGGTCTTTACCTCAGACTCTGTTCCACACTCTCTTTGTATCTCCTTCTGTGGGTGTTTTGTTCCCCCTTCTAAGAAGTGCCAGAGTATCCATACTTTGTTCTTACTTCTTCCTGGGCATTATTTGCTATGTGAATTGTGTCTTGGGTATTCCAAGCTTCTGGGCTAATATCCACTTAGCAGTGAGTGCATACAACGTGAGTTCTTTTGTGATTGGGTTACCTGACTTAGGATGATATTTTCCAGTCCCATTCATTTGCCTAAGAATTTCATGAATTCGCTGTTTTTAATAGCTCAGCAGTATTCCATAGTGTAAATGTATCTTTTTTTCCATTGGATGATTTTAGCTCCTTCGTCTAAGACCATAAGTGTGTAGATTCAGTTCTGGTTTTGACTTCCATTCCATTTATCTACCTGTATGTCACTGAAGCAATACCATGCAGTTTTTAAGACTATTGCACTGTAATACTGCTTGAGTTCTGGAAAACTGATTACCCCAGAAGTTCTTTTACTCTTGAGAATAGTTTTAGCTATCCTTGGTTTTTTGTTATTCTAACTCTATGAAGAATTGAGTTGGGATTTTTTATCTTACCCATTCTGACAGGAGGTGTCAGTGAAAAAGTGGAGAAGGAAGAACACTCCTTCACTGCTGGTGGGATTTCAAGCTCCTACAACCATTCTAGAAATCAGTCTGGCTGTTCCTGAGAAAACTGGGAATTATACTACCATAGCACCATGTTTTACAACTCCTGGGCATATACCCAGAGGATCGACCAGCATGGGATTGCATTGAATCAGTATATTGTTTTTGGTAAGATGGCCAAGGCAGGAGCATGGAATCCAGATGCTGCAAAGGGACCCTCCAGGCTGCACTAAGCCTCCCCCAGACTGCTCCAGCCTCACCTCACATTGGACACCTGCAAACAGAGAATACTGGTTGGAAAACTTTCACTAACCAAACAAAACAAACAAAAAGCTGAGAAGGCTACATATAAGGCCTCTAATGCCAGTAAATATGGGATGAACTGGTTCTGCCAGGCTGCAGAGAAGGGGCTGGAGTGGATTGCATACATTACATATGATGGTAGTAGCACCTACTATGCAGACGCTGTGAAGGGCCGATTCACCATCTCGAGAGACAATGCCAAGAACACCCAGTACCTGCAAATGAACAGTCTCAGTTCTAAGGACACAGCCATGTATTACTGTGCAAGGGACACAGTGAGCAAATGTTACTGTGAGATCAAACACAAACCTCCTGTAGGCACTCAGAACCAGCAGGGGGTGATGAAAGCACAAAAAGCTCTAAGTTACAGCTACCTGTTCCATTGTCCTGGAGGATTGTTGGTGTTCCTGTGCCTCAATCCACTTTCAAAATTTTCCACCCAAAATTGTTCCCGTCTTAAAAAAAAAAGCAGGGACAAACATGGAGCAGAGACAGAAGGAATGGATGGCTGCTCACCTTGCGATCCACCCAAGAGCAGGCACCAAACCCTGACACTATTGCAGATGCTGTGTTGTGGTTGCAGACAGGAACATAACATGGTTGATTTCTGAGAACCTCTTCCAGCAGCTGAAAAAGACAGATGCAGATACGTAGAGCCAAGCATTGAACTGATGTCTGAGACCCCTATGGAAGAGATAGAGGAAGAAATCAAGGATCTGAAGGGGATTGCAACCCCATAAGAAGACCAACAGTGTCAAGTAACCTGCACTCATGGAAGCTCCCAGAGACTAACCACCAACCAAAGTGAATACGTAGGCTGGTCTGAGGCCCCCAGCATATATGTGACAGAGGGCTGAATGCCTTGTCTTGCCCAAGTGGGAGAGGATGCACCTAATCCTGTAGAAGCTTGAAACCAGGGAAGGGAAGCTCCAGGGCAAGTGTCCTCTCAGAAGCAAAGGGTGTGGGGTATGGGGAGAAGAACTCTGGGAGAGGGGACTGGAAAACATTTTAGATGTGAATAAAAAAATTATTTTTAAAAAAAAGATTCCTGGAGTGAATAGAGGGTCGAGACCCCTCTGTGCCTGGGTTGTAGCTCTACATGCATTCTCTAAAAGTATACTGTGTAGTAACCCTTGAAATATACAAATGATTATTCAACTTTCTGGTTTACGGTGATATACAGGTTTTTGTATTTATTTATTATAGTATTACTTTCTGTCTCTTTCTATACATCTGTATGTTTATCAGTCTCTGTTTCCTTTGTTTCTATCTTTTTGTCTATCTCTACTTCTGTGTCTCTCTCTGTCTCTTTCTCTGTCTTAATGTCAGTGTGTGTGTGTGTGTGTGTGTGTATACATGTTGGGATGAGATGTCTTCTTCCATCTATCTACACAGAAACTTTGAAATAAAGTCTATCACTGGGCCTGGATTTTATCACCTAGCTAGACTGGTTAGCACATGAGTTCCAACAATCACACTGTCTCCACATCTAAGAGATGGGCTTAATGGTTGTCTACCAAGCCTATTGCTTTTATATTTATGCGGAACTATACACAGATCATTCCGTTGATGCAGTAAGAATTTGAAGCATAGAACTATATCAATAGCCACATTATAGATAACTTAAATATAGGGAAAAACTCTGACTTAGACAAAATGCAAAGCAATAATCACAATTCTTTAATATCTCTTAACATCAATGGCTTCAATTCTCAATAAAAAGACATAGACTAACAGATTGGATATGTAAACAGGACCCAGGATTTTGCTGCATACAGGAAACGGACCTCAGTGTCAAAGACAAACACTACATCAGAGGAAAAAGCTGGAAAACAATTTTACAAGTAATTGGTCCCAGGAAACAAGCTGAAGTAGCCATCCTAATATTGGAAAAAATTGACTTTCAACCCAAAGTCATCAAAAAAGACATGGAAGGACACTACATACTGGTAAAAGGAAAAATTCACCAAGAAGAACTCTCAATTCTAAACATCTATGCTCCAAATGCAAGGGCACCCTCATTCATAAAAGAAAGTTTAATAAACCACAAAGGACACATTGCACCTCACACAATAATAGTGGGTGACTTCAACACCAGCTCACTGAAATGGATCGTTCAGGAAAGCAGAAACTAAACAGGGACACAGTAAATCTAATTGAAGCCTTGGACCAAATGGAACTAACAGATGTATATAGAACATTTCATCCGAAAGCAAAAGAATATACCTTCTTCTCAGCACCTCATGGTACCTTCTCCAAAATCGACCATATAATTGGTCACAAATCAAACCTCAACAGATATAAGAAGATCGAACTACTCCCATGCCCCCTATCAAATAACTATGGACTAAGGGAGGTCTTCAATAGCTGCAAAAACAACAGAAAGCCCACATACACATGGAAGCTGAACAATGGTCTACTCAATGATAACTTGGTCAAGGAGGAAATAAAGAATGAAATCAAAGACTTTTTAAAATTTAATGAAAATGAAGGCACCACATACCCTAATTTATGGAACACAATGAAAGCTGTGCTAAGAGGAAAATTCATAGCCCTGAGTGCCTCCAAAAAGAAACGGGAGAGAGCATACACTAGCAGCTTAATGAAACAACTGAAAGCCCTGGAACAAAAAGGAGCAAATACACCCAAGGAGAGTTGAAGGCAGGAAATCATCAAACTCAGGATCGAAATCAATCAAGTAGAAACAAATAAAACCACACAAAGAGTCAACAAAACTAGGAGTTGGTTCTTTGAGAAAATCGAAAAGATAGATAAGCCCTTAACCAGACTAGCCAGAGTGCACAGAGACAGTATTCAAATTAACAAAATCAGAAACGAAAAGGGAGAGATAACAACAGAAACTGAGGGAATTCAAAAAATCATCAGATCCTACTACAAAAGCCTGTATTCAACACAACTAGAAATCCAGAGTAAATGGACAATTTCCTAGAAGGATACCAAATACCAAAAGTAAATCAGGATCAAATAGACCTTCTAAACCATCCTATAACCCCTGAAGAAATAGAAGTAGTCATTGGAAGTCTTCCAAGAAAAAAAAAGCACAGGTCCAGGTGGTTTTAGTGAAGAATTCTATCAGAAATTAAAAGAAGACCTAACACCAATACTCTTCAAATTATTCCACAATATAGAAACAGAAGAAACACTACCCAACTCATTATATGAAGCCAGAATAACGCTAATACCAAAATCACACAAAGATCCGACAAAGAAAGAGAATCTCAGGCCAATTTCTCTTACGAATATCGATGCAAAAATACTCAATAAAATTCTTGCCAACTGAATCCAAGAACACATCAAAATGATCATTCACCACGATCAAGTAGGCTTCATCCCAGGAATGCAGGGATGGTTAAATATAAGGAAGTGCATCAATACAATCCACTACATAAACAATCTAAAAGAAGAAAACCACATGGCCATTCCATTACATGCGGAGAAAGAATTTGACAAAGTTCAGCATCCTCTCACATTAAAGGTCTTGGAAAGATCAGGAATTCGAGGCCCATATCTAAACATAGTAAAAGCAATTTACAGCAAACCAGTAGCCAACATCAATCTAAATGGAGAAAAACTTGAAGCAATCCCACTAAAATCAGGGACTAGACAAGGTTGCCCTCTCTCTCCATATCTTTTCAATATAGTACTTGAAGTTCTAGCTAGAGCAATTAGACAAGAAAAGAAGGTCAAAGGCATACAAATTGGAAAGGAAGAAGGCAAACTATCACTATTTGCAGACGATATGATAGTACACAGAAGCGACCCAAAGAACGCCACCAGAGAACTCCTAGAGCTGATAAATAACTTCAGCAAAGTGGCCGGATATAAAATCAACTCAAGCAAGTCAGTAACCTTCCTATACTCAAAGAATAAGCAGGCTGAGAAAGAAATAAGAGAAATGATAGCCCTCACGATAGCCACAAACCATATAAAGTATCTTGGTGTGACTCTAACCAAACAAGTGAAAGATCTGTATGACAAGAACTTCAAGTCTCGGAAGAAAGAGATTGGAGAAGACCTCAGAAGATGGAATGGTCACCCATGCTTGTGGATTAGCAGGATTAACATAGTAAAAATGGCCATCTTGCCAAAAGCAATATACAGTTTCAATGCAATCCCCATCAAAATCCCAACTCAATTCTTCATAGAGATAGAAAGAGCAATTCAAAAATGCATCTGGAATAACAGAAACCCAGGATAGCTAAAACTATTCTCATCAGTAAAAGAACTTCTGGGGGAATCAGTATCCCGGACCTCAAGCTGTACTACAGAGCAAAAGAGTTAAAAACTGCATGGTATTGGTACAGTGACAGGCATGTAGATCAATGGAACAGAATTGAAGACCCAGAAATGAATCCACACTCCTATGGTCACTTGATCTTTGACAAAGGAGCTAAAACCATCCAGTGGAAAAACAATAGCCTTTTCAACAAATGGTGCTGGTTCAACTGAAGGTCAAAATGCAGAAGAATGCAATTTGACCCACTCTTATCTCCTTGAACTGAGCTCAATTCCAAGTGGATCAAGGATCTCCACATAAAACCAGACACACTGAAACTAATAGAAAGGAAACTAGGCAAGAAGTTTGGACATATGGGCACAGGGGAGAATTTCCTGAACAGAACTCCAATAGCTTATGCTCTATGATCAAGATTTGACCAATGGGACCTCATAAAATAACAAAGTTTCTGTAAGTCAAAGGACACTTTCAAAAGGACAAACTGGCAACCAACAAACGGGAAAATGACCTTTACCAACCCTACATCCAACATAGGGCTAATATCCAAGATATACAAAGACCTCATGAAGGTAGATTTCAGAGAGCCCAATCACCCTATTTAAAAATGGGGTACAGAGCTAAACAAAGAGTTCTTACCTGAAGAATTTCTAATGGCTGAGAAGCACCTAAGGAAATGTTCAACATCCTTAGTTATTAGGGAAATGCAAATCAAAACAACGCTGAGATTCCACCTCACACCAGTCAGAATGGCTAAGATCAAAAATACAGGAGACAGCAGTTGTTGGCGAGGATGTGGAGAAAGAGGAACACTCCTCCACTGCTGGTGAGATTGCAAGCTGGGACAACCACTCTAGAAAGCAGTCTGGTGGTACCTCAGAAAACTGAGCATGACACTCCCAGAAGATCCGCCTATACCACTCCCGGGCATATACCCAGAGGCTTTACCTGCATGCAATAAGGACACATGTTCCACTATGTTCATAGCAGCCTTATTTATAATAGCCAGAAGCTGGAAAGAACCCAGATGTCCCTCAACGGAGGAATGGATTCAGAATATGTGGTATATTTACACAATGGAATACTACTCTGCAATTAAAAACAATGAATTCACGAAATTCCTAGGCAAATGGTCAGAACTTGAAAATATCATCCTTAGTGAGGTAACCCAATCACAAAAGAACACACATGGTATGTAGTCACTGATAAGGGGATATTGACCCAGAATCTCGGAATACCCAAGACACAATTCACATATCAATAGATTTCGAAGAAGTTGGAATTAGAGAAACCTGGTCCATGAAAGAGTGGATGTAGGGGTATGCCAGGACAGAGAAGGGAGAGGGGATTGAATGCGGAACAGATGGTGGGAAGGGGACTTATGGGACTTTCGGGGAAGAAGGAAACGGGAAAGGGGAAATCATTTGGAATGTAAATAAAAAAATTTAGAAAAGAAAAAAAGAAAATCTTACAACCACATAAAAATCAAACCAATAAATATACAAAAAAACCCAGAAGTAATAGTAAAACCTGCAAGGGGAAAAGGCAAAGCAACATTTAAAAGCATTCTAAGAAGATGGAAGGAGAGACCCCTGGTCCTGGAAAGACTGGATGTAGGGGAACGCCAGGACAGAGAAACGAGAGGGGGTTGAATGGAGAAAAGAGGGAGGGAAGGGGGCTTATGGGACTTTTGGGGAGGAAGTTAACTGGAAATGGGAAATGATTTGGAACGTAAATAAAAAAGAAACTTAGAAAATTAATAATAATAATAATAATTTATAAAATGTCTGGGCTAAGATATAAGTCAGTACAAGAGTGTTTACCTGTTTGTATAAGGCTATGGACTCAATACCCAATAATGAAAAACATAATAATTAAAAGTATTTTTAAGGGGCTGGAGAGAAGGCTCAGCAGTTGGGAGCTCTGGCTGCTCTTCCAGAGGATCTAGGTTCAGTTCTCAACAACCACATGGGAGTTCACAACTGCCTGTGGCTCCAGTTCCAAGGGATCCAACACCTCACTCAGATATACACACAAGGAAAACACCAATACATGTAAAAGAAAAATAAAAGTATTTTTAAATAGATGTAAAATAAAATAAAAATAAATTTTAAAATATTTTAAAATAATAAAAAAAATTTAAAAAAAGCATTCCTATCAGAACTATACCTGACTTCTCAATGGAGACAATAAAAGCTAGAAGGGCTTGGGCATATATCTTGCACACTAATAGACCACAGATATCAGATCAGAATTCTATACCCAGTAAAATTTTCAATTACCACAGACGGAAAACACAAGATTCTCATGTCAAATCAAATTGAAACAATATTTTCTACTGACTCATCTCTACAGAGGATACAAGAAGGAAAACTCCAACCAAATAAGGCTAACTACACTCAAGAAAATGCTAGAAATAAATAGTTTCACACAACTAAAACCAATAGAAGAAAAACACACATATACACCTTAGAACCAACAACATGAAAATAATAGAAATTAACCATCATTGGTCATTCATATCTTTCAATATCAATGGTCACAATTCCCCAATTTAAAAAAAACTCAGACTAACAGACTAGATGCGTAAATAGAATCCATCATTTTGGTTTATACAAAATACATATCACAGCAACAAAGATAGCCATCACCTCAGAAGAAAGAGCTAGATAAATCTTTCCCAAACAAACAGACCCAAGAAACACCTAATAAAAGAGTTGTTCAACAAAAATTTATCAAAAGAAATGGGGAAGGACATTTCATATTCATTAAAGGAAAAATCCACTAAGAGGAAATCTCAATTCTCAACATCTACAACAAAAAAAGAAGAGTAATCAAATTTGGAAAAAAGAAATGTTACTAAAATCACATATCAAATGCTACACATTAATAGTTGGAGGCCTCAACAAGGTACATACAAAAACTATAATAAAAACAATATAGAGCAAGGCAATAACCA
Organism: Tokudaia tokunoshimensis; assembly: GCA_036184795.1. Classification (NCBI taxonomy): domain Eukaryota; kingdom Metazoa; phylum Chordata; class Mammalia; order Rodentia; family Muridae; genus Tokudaia; species Tokudaia tokunoshimensis. The sequence goes on along the minus strand of BTHU01000012.1, from coordinate 129,800,087 downwards.
TCATCAAATTAAATGGAGAAAAACTTATGTCAATTTAATTAAAATCGGGGACAAGAAAAAGATGCCCACCTCTCCCTATTTATTCACTATACTACTTGAAGATCTAGCTAGAACAATAAGACAACTAATGAGAGATCAAGGAATTACTAATTAGGAAAGAAGAAATCAAAGTAAAACTACTCATATATGATATGAATAGTACACAGAAGTAACCCGAAACATTCTAAAACAGGACTTCACTTTTGATCAAAAACAGAATCAATATGTTACTGAGTTTATACCACTCTGTACTATGGAATCCTGCATACATCCACAATGATGTAAGCAAAATATTAAACAAATAGTACAGAAAAGCATGCTCCTCTGAAGTTAAACAGAAGTTCCAATATTATGGAGATATCCTTGAAATCATCTCCCCTTGAATATGCTCTGTGATTATATTTTTATGAATAATTAAAATATTCCAAAACAGTAGTCTCTTATCAATATTGACTACTTTTATCACTTTTCTTAAATATGACTCTGCAGGAGAAAACATAGGTCAAAGAAAAGATAAGAGAGAGGTAATGTTTTCTTGAGCAGGCATCTTTCTGTGCCCTCCATGCTATGATTGGGATCCTTCTTTATGATCAGTGCACATTGACAGAAAAGTTTGCAGAAAGTCAACTTCTCAATCACCAGGGAAATAGAAATCAATGATAAATGATAAATTGCTCCATTAACCAAAAAAAGAGCAATTAGTGAAAACAAAAAAAGAAGAAAAAGAAGTGTGATGTGGTTGGAGGGAAAGGTGAACTTGTTCCCAAATAATGTGAGCATGATCCTGTATGATATTTTCAAGTAATGTGAGGATCCCAGGTAACTATAAATGAAGACCACATGACCCAGTAATTTCATACCTGGGTGTATAAGAATAACAGGGAGTGACATTTTAATTTCAAATGGATTATTACATTTCTGGTTTCACTTCCAGATCTCACAGTTGCACTGTCTCTCACTGCTGGATTCTCTGTAGGGAGACCTGAGGTGTGAAGTCATATGAAGATAACTTCACTGAATTGTGATTGTAGAAGGCACAAACCTATGGTTCTCCCTGTATATGTTATCAACAGGGAACTTGTCATTGAGTAAAAGTAGGAACAGAAATTACATCAGTTAGATTTTTAAAAAATAATGAATGGACTTTTAATGGGTGTTCAAGAATTCCTACTTACTAGCATGTATTATACTGAGTTTACATCTGTGCAAACACAATGAGACCACTATACTATAAGACAGAAAATCATTCATTGCATTCAATATTCCCTCACGTGATCATGTGAACCTCTATGTGGCATAGGTACTGACAATGTTTATTGTCAGAAATCTGGAGGACTTCTTCTGGCCTTTTCCCCTAATGTTGTATAGAGGTTGACTGATTTTATCTACCAGAAGCCAAACCTTCTGGTCTCTCTATTTTCGAAACTGAAGGAGAATTATGTCCAGCCTTTGCTTTCATAGGGCCTGTGTCTTCAAGGGTTGGGAATACATTGTATGCAACATCATTGTATCCTACTGTCTTGAAACTCCGCAGATACTCAGTAAAAGATAATTAGAAGTTTATAACACATACATGAAAAATTTTAAATGTGGTAGTAGTCATCTTAGTGGAATTTTACAAATATCCCACAGGCCTAGAAGAACCAGTCAACACTCCTGTTCCTCTTCAGTACACTTACCAATAGGCATTCCCCAAATCCTTGTCCACTATTCCTCAAGGGATTATATTTTGCTACTGTTCCCCTTCATTCAGGACTCCCCAGATCACACACACAAACTTCCAAGAGCCCTCCACTTCTCCCTCTGTGCTATCAACCAACATAATAATTGATCTAGTGACTTTAGCTCCCAGAACTTTTCTTCTAAGGATCTCACAAATCCCATTTGCAACTGCCCCAATATTCAGTGTTTCTGCCATAAAATTGATTAAATAGGAAAAATATAATGCTAAATTTTAATTAAATACTCTAGTTATACTTATTATGTTAATTGAGGAAAGTGAAAATTAGCCAAACACAAGATAAACACAGTCACAAGAACATGGTGAAAGATGCAAAACCAAAATGGTGGAGGACTTCAAGGACTAAATGGATCATTTCAGGATGCCAAACAACCAGATTTGCCTCAAAGACAAGTAAATCTCCATACATGTATTGCTGTGCTAGAAACATGGTGAGTAAGCACAGAACCAGCAGGGGGCGCCAAGAGCACACAAAGCTCCTAGTTACAGAGAGATGTAGCCTATGCAGAAAAAAACCTGGAGAAAAGCCAGGGCTAGAAGGCTGTGTGTCTAGGTTGCCCTTCTACAGGGATTCTCTCTACAAGTATGCCTTGAATAAATTTTTTATTCAACTTTTCATTTTCCTATGATATATGTGTTCGGTATTCATTTATTATTGTGTTTCTGTCTCTTGTTTTATGTCTGTCTGTGTTTATGTATCTCTCTATTTCTTTGTACCTTGGTTTATATCTCAGTCTCTCTGCCTGTGTCTCTCTCTTTCTCTTTCCCAATCTCATGCTCAGTGGGTAAATATGAGTGAATGTATGTCTGTGAGTGTGTGTGTGTGTGTGTGTGTGTGTATACATGTTGAGGATGAGATGACTTCTATCAATCCACAAAATAACTTTGAAATAAAGTCTATCTGAGTATGGATCTTTCCATGGCTACCCAAATCCATCCCCTTTTGTAGGGAATGAGAACTAAACACCAATACTTGTACTTGTGTGGTAAGAACTTGAACCACAATGTTATACAAACAGTCACATAATAGCTGACTTTCAAATGCTGGATAATCTCTAACTGGTACACAAAATTGAGAGCATCACACAGGGCAGAAGTGTTTCCATATGAAGACCAAGATCAGAACCCAAAGAAGCAAATAGACTATGGGAAGGTGGAAACTCAGTAACACTGCTGGTTAAAGCACTACATAGGATTAAAGTTAGGGGAATGCAGAAATCATGCAGAAATCAAGGACTCCCTAGAGAAGTTGGATAGACCTAAAATATTCAGAACCTACATGTAGATATTCTAATTCTTAAGTACTTTACTTATGACCAAGAACATGAGCACCATGTTGTGGAGGTCTGGGGTGGATTGAGTATGCTTAACCCACAGAAAGTGGAATGATTAGAGGGTGTGGCACTCTTGGAGTACATGTGACTTGTTGTAGGAAGTACATCACTGTAGGGGTGGGCTCTGAGGTCCTATGGTCAAGCTCTGCTTAGTACAGAATAGAGCCATCCCCGGGCTGCCAGTAGAAAGAATGTCTCTTCCTGGCTGCATTCAACTCAATATGTAGAGTCTTGAATCATTTAGCACCATGACTGCCTGCATGCTGCCATGCTTCACACCATGATAATGGACTGAACCACTGAAACTTTAATCCAGTCCCAAATAAATGTATTCTTTAATAATACTAGACTTTGTTATGGTGACTTTTCACAACAATAAAATCCAATCTTGGACAAGGTTCTAACTCTCTGTACTACAGGAGCATCCCTATGTCCTTGCTGATGTAACTAAATTATTGAACAAATGCTACAGACAAGTTGTAAGGCCCCAATCCACCCAACTTCTTCAGATCTGCTGATCCAGAACTATATAGACTAGATTCCTTTTTTGCACTCCTTTCCCCTACTTGCCAAAACATCTAGGGTATGCCCAGATTCCTTGAACTGCCTGCTCTCACAAAAGACCTCCATTTTCCAGACAACTCTCTTCCCAAATTTAACAGACCTACAGATTCAGAAACATAAAGGGGTTCACTTGATGCTGGGAGATTTTCAGTCCCCCTGAGTACTCTTGTCCATCCTAAAAAGACTCATCAGAGGCCTCCAACATCAGAATCATACATGATAGGTCATTTCCAAATAATGGCTACCACAGGAATATCCAGATATAAACAGATGGCTACAAGACAGTATATGAACACAATCAAAAATAAATTAGCTAGAGCAACATTACACATTCATAGCACAGCTATCGTATAAGACCAAGCCTTAGATATCCTAATACAGTGAAGAGCAAGAAAATGACCTCATATTGAATCTTATAAAGATGATAAACATTTTTTTTTTAAAAAAAGAATCAGTCCTTTAAGGAAATAAAGTAAGTGCAATCAAACATGTAGAGGTCTTGAAAGTCAAAACAAATAAATTCTTTATAGAAATATAGGAAAATACAAATCACTGGGTGAAGGAAATAAATAAAACAGCTCAGGACCTGAAAATGAAAATGCAAGAAATAAGGAAAATATAAATCAAGGGAATCCTGGAAGTTGAAAACATAGAAAAAAGGATCAACAGTCTGAAGTGTCACCAAGAGAATACAATAGCTGGAAGAGAGGTTCTCAGGCAGTAACCCTATTAAAAAATGGGGTACAGAGCTAAACAAAGTGTTCTCACCTGAAGAATATCTAACGGCTGAGAAGCACCTAAAGAGATGTTCATCATCCTTAGTCATTAGGGAAATGCAAATCAAAAGAACCCTGAGATTCCATCTCACACCAGTCAGGATGGCTAAGATCAAAAACACAGGAGACAGCAGTTGTTGGCGAGGATGTGGAGAAAGAGGAACACTCCTCCACTGCTGGTGGAATTGCAAGCTGGTACAACCACTCTGGAAAGCAGTCTGGCGATTCCTCAGAAAACTGGGCATGACACTCCCGGAGGATCCGGCTATACCACTCCTGGGCATATACCCAGAGGCTTTACCTGCATGCAATAAGGACACATGCTCCACTATGTTCATAGCAGCCTTATTTATAATAGCCAGAAGCTGGAAAGAACCCAGATGTCCCTCAACGGAGGAATGGATTCAGAAGATGTGGTATATCTACACAATGGAATACTACTCTGCAATTAAAAACAATGAATTCACGAAATTCCTAGATAAATGGTCAGATCTTGAAAATATCATCCTTAGTGAGGTAACCCAATCACAAAAGAACACACATGGTATGCAGTCACTGATAAGGGGATATTGACCCAGAATCTCGGAATACCCTAGACACAATCCGCATATCAATAGATTTCTAAGAAGATGGAAGGAGAGACCCCTGGTCCTGGAAAGACTGGATGTAGGGGAACGCCAGGACAGAGTAACGAGAGGGGGTTGAATGGAGAAAAGAGGGAGGGAAGGGGGCTTATGGGACTTTCGGGGAGGGAGGAAACGGGAAAGGGGAAATGATTTGGAATGTAAATTAAAAATAAAATAAAATAAAATAAATAACAAAAAAAAAACCAAAAAGAAAAAAAAAGAAAAACTTGATATATCGGTGAAAGAAAATAGTAACTCTAAAAAATTACTTACAAAAATATCGAAGAAATCTAACATATCATGAAAAGACCTAACCAAAGAATAGAAGGAATACGAGAAGAAGAGTCCCAGATCTAAAGACTAGAAAATGTTTTCAACAAATTTTAGAAGAAAACCTTCCCCACCTGAAGACAGAGATGAGTATAAACATGCAAGAAGCCTACAGAACACCAATTAGACTGTTATAGGGAAGAAAATACTCCCAACACGTGATAATCCAAAGAAAAAATCTATAAGACAAACAAAATTTTAAAAGCTACAAGGGGGAAAGGTCAGGTAACATACTAAGGCAGACCTAACAGAATTTTGCAACTTTTCACAACTGTGGCATTAAAAGTTAGAAGAGCCTATACAGATATTTGCAGCCTCTAAAAAATTACAGATTCCAATCTATACTACTATACAGAGCAAAATTATCAATCACAATAAATGGAGAAAACAAGATATTTCAAGACAATCCAAATTTGAACGAAACCTATCCATTAATCAAACCCTAAGAAAAAATACAACAATTTCAACACAAAAATATAACTACAATCAAGAAAACACAGAGACTAAGTAATTCCATTCAAGTACAATAAAACAATGGAGGCACAATTCACACACACACACACAAACACACACACACACACACACACACACACCAAAGTAACTGGAATTAGCATTGAATCGTTATTAGCATCTCTCAACATAAATAGACTCAATTTCCCACAAAAAAGGACACATAATAAGAGAATGGATGCAAACTAAAGCTCCCTCATTCATTCTTTTTAATTTACATTTCAAATCATTTCCCCTTTCCCGTTTCCTCCCTCCCCGAAAGTCCCATAAGCCCCCTTCCCTCCCTCTTTTCTCCATTCAACCCCCTCTAGTTACTCTGTCCTGGCGTTCCCCTACATCCAGTCTTTCCAGGACCAGGGGTCTCTCCTTCCATCTTCTTAGAAATCTATTGATATGAGGATTGTGTCTAGGGTATTCCGAGATTCTGGGTCAATATCCCCTTATCAATGACTGCATACCATGTGTGTTCTTTTGTGATTGGGTTACCTCACTAAGGATGATATTTTCAAGATCTGATCATTTCCTAGGAATTTCGTGAATTCATTGTTTTTAATTGCAGAGTAGTATTCCATTGTGTAGATATACCACATCTTCTGAATCCATTCCTCCGTTGAGGGACATCTGGGTTCTTTCCAGCTTCTGGCTATTATAAATAAGGCTGCTATGAACATAGTGGAGCATGTGTCCTTATTGCATGCAGGTAAAGCCTCTGGGTATATGCCCAGGAGTGGTATAGCCGGATCCTCCAGGAGTGTCATGCCCAGTTTTCTGAGGAACCGCCAGACTGCTTTCCAGAGTGGTTGTACCAGCTTGCAATTCCACCAGCAGTGGAGGAGTGTTCCTCTTTCTCCACATCCTCGCCAACAACTGCTGTCTCCTGTGTTTTTGATCTTAGCCATCCTGACTGGTGTGAAATGGAATCTCAGGGTTCTTTTGATTTGCATTTCCCTAACGACTAAGGATGATGAACATCTCTTTAGGTGCTTCTCAGCCGTTAGATATTCTTCAGGTGAGAACACTTTGTTTAGCTCTATACCCCATTTTTTAATAGGGTTACTTGCCTCTCTGGAGTTTAACTTCTTGAGTTGTTTGTATAAATTGGATATTAGCCTTCTGTCGGATGTAAGGTTGGTAAAGATCATTTCCCAGTTAGTTGGTTGCCGCTTTGTCTTTTTGACAGTGTCTTTTGCCTTGCAAAAACTTTGTAATTTAATGAGGTCCCATTTGTCTATTCTTGATCTTAGAGCATAAGCTATTGGAGTTCTGTTCAGGAAATTCTCCCCTGTGCCCATATGTTCAAGGTTCTTCCCTAGTTTCCCTTCTATTAGTTTCAGTGTGTCTGGTTTTAAGTGGAGATCTTTGATCCACTTAGAATTGAGCTTAGTGCAAGGAGATAAGAATGGGTCAATTTGCATTCTTCTGCATGTTGACCTCCAGCTGAGCCAGCACCATTTGTTGAAAAGACTATCTTTTTTCCACTGGATGGTTTTAGCTCCTATGTCAAAGATCAAGTGACCATAGGAGTGTGGATTCATTTCTGGGTCTTCAATTCTGTTCCATTGATCTACATGTCTGTCACTGTACCAATACCATGCAGTTTTTAACACTATTGCTCTGGAGTACAGCTTGAGGTCCGGGATACTGATTACCCCAGAGGTTCTTTTACTCTTGAGAATAGTTTTAGCTATTCTGGGTTTTCTGTTATTCCAGATGAATTTTTGAATGGCTCTTTCGAACTCTATGAAGAATTGAGTTGGGATTTTGATGGGGATTGCATTAAATCTGTGTATTACTTTTGGTAAGATGCTCATTTTTACTATATTAATCCTGCCAATCCATGAGCATGGCAGATTTTTCCATCTTCTGAGGTCTTCTTCAAATTCTCTCTTCAGAAACTTGAAGTTCTTGTCATACAGATCTTTCACTTGTTTGGTTAGAGTCACGCCAAGATACTTTACATGGTTTGTGGCTATTGTGAAAGGTATTATTTCTCTTACTTCTTTCTCAGCCTGCTTATCCTTTGAGTATAGGAAGGCTTCTGACTTGCTTGAGTTGATTTTATATCCGGCCACTTTGCTGAAGTCGTTTATCAGCTGTAGGAGTTCTCTGGTGGAGTTCTGTGGGTCCCTTAAGTCTGCAAATAGTGATAGTTTGACTTCTTCCTTTCCAATTTTTATCCCTTTGACCTCTTTTTGTTGTCTAATTGCTCTAGCTAGAACTTCAAGTACTATATTGAAAAGATATGGAGAGAGAGGGCAGCCTTGTCTAGTCCCTGATTTTAGTGGGATTGCTTCAAGTTTCTCTCCATTTAGATTGATGCTGGCTACCGGTTTGCTGTAAATTGCTTTTACTATGTTTAGATATGGGCCTTGAATTCCTGATCTTTCCAAGACCTTTAGCATGAAAGGATACTGAATTTTGTCAAATGCTTTCTCAGCATCTAATGAGATGACCATGTGGTTTTTTTCTTTGAGATTGTTTATGTAGTGGATTGTATTGATGCACTTCCTTATATTTAACCATCCCTGCATTCCTGGGATGAAGCCTACTTGATCGTGGTGAATGATCGTTTTGATGTGTTCTTGGATTCGGTTGGCAAGAATTTTATTGAGTATTTTTGCATCGATATTCATAAGAGAGATTGGCCTGAGATTCTCTTTCTTTGTCGGATCTTTGTGTGCTTTTGGTGTTAGTGTAATTGTGGCTTCATAGAACGAGTTGGGTAGTGTTCCTTCTGTTTCTATTTTGTGGAACAGTTTGAAGAGTATTGGTGTTAGATCTTCCTTGAAGGTCTGATAGAATTCTGCACTAAAACCATCTGGACCTGTGCTTTTTTTGGTTGGAAGTCTTCCAATGACAACTTCTATTTCTTCAGGGTTTATAGGATGGTTTAGATGGTCTATTTGATCCTGATTTAATTTTGGTACTTGGTATCTGTGAAGGAAAAAGTCCATTTCCTCGAGATTTTCTAGTTGTGTTGAATACAGGTTTTGTAGTAGGATCTGATGATTTTTTGAATTTCCTCAGTTTCTGTTGTTATCTCTCCCTTTTCGTTTCTGATTTTATTAATTTGGATGCTATCTCTGTGCCCTCTGGTTAGTCTGGCTAAGGGCTTATCTATCTTGTTGATTTTCTCAAAGAACCAACTCCTCGTTTTGTTGATTCTTTGTATGGTTTTATTTGTTTCTACTTGATTGATTTCAGCCCTGAGTTTGATGATTTCCTGCCTTCTACTCCTCTTTGGTGTATTTGCTTCTTTTTGTTCCAGGGCTTTCAGGTGTGCCATTAAGCTGTTAGTGTATGCTCTCTCCCGTTTCTTTTTGGCGGCACTCAGGGCTATGAATTTTCCTCTTAGCACTGCTTTCATTGTGTCCCATAAATTAGGGTATGTTGTGCCTTCATTTTCATTAACTTTCAAAAAGTCTTTGATTTCTTTCTTTATTTTCACCTTGACCAAGTTATCATTGAGTAGAGCATTGTTCAGCCTCCATGTGTACATGGGTTTTCTTTTGTTTTTGTTGCCATTGAAGACCACCCTTATTCCATAGTGATCTGATAGGAGGCATGGGATTATTTCTATCTTCTTATATCTGATGAGGTCTGATTTGTGACCAATTATATGGTCAATTTTGGAGAAGGTACCATGAGGAGCTGAGAAGAAGGTGTATTTTTTAGCTCTAGGATGAAATGTTCTATATATATATCTGTTAGTTCCAGTTGGTCCAAGGCTTCAATTAGATTCACTGTGTCCCTGTTTAGTTTCTGCTTTCCTGATATTAGGATGGCTACTCCACCTCGTTTCTTGGGGCCTTTTGCTTATAAAATTGTTTTCCAGACTTTTACTCTGAGGTAGTGTTTGTCTTTGACACTGAGGTGCGTTTCCTGCATGCAGCAAAATGCTGGGTCCTGTTTACGTATCCAGTCTGGTAGTCTATGTCTTTATTTGGGGGAATTGAGACCATTTATATTAAGAGAGATTAAGGCATAGTGATTATCGCCATCAGCCATTCTTGACGCTATCTTTATGTTTGAGTGGTTATCTACTTTTGGGTTTGAGTCAAGAAGGTTATTATCTCATTTTTTCCAGGGTGTTGTTTCTCTCCCTGTATTGGAGGTTTCCACCTATTATCCGTTGCAGGGCTGGATTTGTGGAAAGATATTGTGAAAATTTGGTTTTATCATGGAATATCTTGGTCTCTCCATCTATGGTGATTGAGAGTTTTGCTGGGTATAGTAGTCTAGGCTGGCATTTGTGCTGTCTTAGTGTCTGCATGAGATCTGCCCAGGATCTTCTGGCTTTCATAGTCTCTGGTGAGAATTCTGATGTGATTCCGATACGTCTTCCTTTGTATGTTACTTGGCCCTTTTCTCTTACTGCTTTTAGTATTCTTTCTTTGTTTAGAACATTCGGTGTTTTGATTATTATGTGACGGGAGGTATTTCTGTTCTGGTCCAGTCTGTTTGGAGTTCTGTAGGCTTCTTGTACGTTCATCGGCATCTCTCTCTTTAGGTTAGGGAAGTTTTCCTCCATAATTTTGTTGAAGATGTTTACTGGCCTTTTAAGTTGCAAATCTTCATTCTCATCTATACCTATAATCCTTAGGTTTGGTCTTCTTATTGTGTCCTGGATTTCCTGGATGTTTTGGGTTACACGTTTTTTGCATTTTGCATTTTCTTTGACTGTTGAGTCGATGCTTTCTATGGAATCTTCAGCACCTGAGATTCTTTCTTCCATCTCTTGTATTCTATTGTTGATGTTTGCATCTATGACTCCTGATTTCTTCCCAAGGTTTTCTATCTCCAAAGTTGTCTCCCTTTGTGATTTCTTAGTTGTTTCTACTTCCTTTTTTAGTTCCTGGATGGATTTGCTGAGATCCTTCACTAGTTTGTTTGTATTTTCCTGTATTTCTTTAAGGTATTTTTGCATTACCTCTATCAGGATTTCTTCCTCATGACCCACGTTCTCCTGCATTTCTCTGAGCGAGTTTTGAGTTTCCTCCTCATGGGATTCCATCTGTTGATCCATCATCTCCTGCATTTCTTTAAGCAGTTCTCGTGTTTCCTTTGTAAGGGCATCTAACCGTTGATTCATTTCTTTAAGCAATTTTTGTGTTGCCTCCTTATGGGCATCCATCTGTTGACCCATATTCTTCTGCATTTCTTTATGCAAATTTTGTGATTCCTTTGTGAGTGCATCTACCCGTTGATTCATCTCGTTAAGCGATTTTTGTGTTGTCTCCTTGTGCGCCTCCATCTTTTGATCCATGTTCTCCCGCATTTCTCTAAGCGATTTTTGTGTTTCCTTTGTAAGGGCTTCTAACCGTTGATTCATGGTCTCCTGTAACTCTTTATGAGATTTATTTGTGTCCTTCTTGTGATCCTCTAATAGCATCATGAGAAGTGATTTTAAATCCAGATCTTGTCTTTCGGGTGTGGTGGGGTATCCAGGACTTGCTGCTGTTGGAGAGTTGGGTTCAGATGGTCCCACATTACTTTGATTTCTGTTAGTAACATTCCTACATTTGCCTTTTGCCATCTGGATACCTCTGATGTTAGTTGGTCCTGCTGCCACTGGCTGTTGGTTGGACCTCCTGTGAGCCTGCAAAGTTATTTCTGCCCCCCCTGTATTGCCAGGATTCCCCTGGCACAGATTTCTGGGGCCTGCCTGCTCCTGAGTGACTTTGGAGCCCTAATGTGCCTTGCCTCAAGTGATCTTATATTGGGGAGGCCTTGCACATCCAAAGGCTCAGCCTAGTGGATTCCTGGAGCAGAGGTCGCCAAAGGGAGGCTGGTAGGCTCCTGCCCTGTGCAGGGGTGAGTGATCTCTCCTGGGGGGGAGGGGGCGTCCCTCTGCCAGGCAGAAGTCCCACAGCAGAGCTGGCGCGCTGGTTACTGCAGATCAGCCCCGCACTTGGGAGCCGCATACACACAAGCTGCCCGAGACCCAAGCGATATTATGCCTGTCTGTCTCAGAACCTGGCGGTCCCAACTTCCCAGTCACTGGAGCAAAGATGGCGGAGGGCACTCTCTGTGGCGCCGCTCACCCTGCAGAAGCGATGGCGTGCCGATCTGGCACCCAGACGACCACAGCGCTGACCCGTTCTCAGGCCTCCCTCATTCTTTTATAAACAAGAAATACCCTCGACCGATAAAGATACATGTTACGTCAGAGTAATAGGCTGGAAAACAAGTTTTCCAAGCAAACAGACCCATGAAGAGAGTCGGGAGTAGCCATTCTGACTTGAAATGCACTTTTAACCAAAAATCATCAGAAGTCATGAGGAAGTATACTTCATAATCATTAGAGAAAAAATAATCTACAATGATGACATCTCAATTCTGAACATCTATGGTCCAAACACATTGGTAAAAGAAATACTGCTAAAACTTGCATTGCACATCAAATCTTACACATTAACAGTGGGAGAATTTAATACACTAATCTCACCATCAACAGGTCATCCAGAAAAAAACAAAACAGAAGAAGAAAGGAAACTAACCAATGTTATGAATCAAAGAGTCTTAAGATATCTATGAAACATTTCACACAAACAAAAAGAATATACCTTCCTCGCAGCACCTTATGGAACCTTCTCCAAAATTAGCCATATACACAGTCTCAAAGCAAGTCTCAACAGATAAAAGAAAATGAAAATTATGTCTTGTATCTTATCAGAACAACATGTATTAAAGTTGGATTTCAACAATGACAGAAGGCCTACACGCACACACACATGTCAACTGAACAACTTTAGAATCAATGACGTCTGGGTCAGGGAAGAACTAAAGACAGAAAGGAAATAATTTCAAGAAGACAGTGAAAAGGAAAGAAAAACATACTCAAATTCATGGGACACAACAAAAGTAGTGCCAAGAAGAAACTTCATAGCACTAAGGGACTCCAAACATAAATTAGAAAGTTCTCACATGAGAAATTTAAAAGTACATCTGAAACTTCTTGACAAAAACAGCAAATAAACCCAAGAGGAATAGGCATCTTGAAATAATCAGGGTGAAATTAAGCAGTTAGCAACAAATAAAGCAATATAAAAGGGCAACAAAAATCATTGTAAAAAATTGAACATGCACAACATATATAACTAAATTTGTATGATTACATTTCTAAAGTATTTTTCTCTTCAGATCACCACATATCTTCAACAAAACAACCTTTCAACTCCGTGACATCTTTAAGTCAAGTCAATGCAGCCCATATGAGCATGTGTATGGAGTGAAGGACTACAGTATAGGAAACCTACTAAGGACCACATTTTCAAAAAATGAATGTGCCCACTCCAGAAAATATCTATATCCAACATCTCCTCATTAACAAGTAAGGACTAGAATTAACTACAAATTCAATACTAGGTTGTGATTGGCTTGGTTTCAAGTACTGCTCACACAGACAATAGCCATTGTGAGTATATGAATGTGATAGTCATTTCAGGTCCACAGGGCATTATTTCACAGAGCACTTCCCCATGCTTCACCTTTTATATCCTTTCTACCTCCTTGTTCCATGTTATCTGAGCTTGGGCGAATTTAAATGGAATTGGAAAATGTGTCAAAAAAATTTAACAAAGTCTTGAAAGGACAAACAACATCTGTTTCTGTCATATATAGAACATTCATTTGTGTCAAAGACACTGGATTCTATTTTGTAGCTTTTGGAACTAGAACAGGAACCCTAGGCAGTGGACACTTCTCATGTGTGGGACAAGGAGGACCAAGGCCAAGGAAATAGTGGGTGATGTGAAAGCAAAAGTGAGGTGTGGTGAGAGGAAAGGGGATGAGGAGAAAGGAAACCAGAGAACTGGTTAAATAGGAAAAAGTCATTCTAAAACTTAACTAAAAACCATGGTTATACTGATTACATTAATTAGGGTAAATGAAAACTAGTCTGGCAAAACATAAACACTGTCACATGTTACCTGGTATAAAGATGCAATATAGTGGAGGGTGGAATTAAAAGGAAGAAAAAGGAGAACTTTAGGATGCCAAACAAGTAAGTTTGCTGCAAATGGAAATGTGTCTCCATTGCAAACTCTGAGCCTTAGACAGATGGGAACCTGGAATTCCTCAGGTTCAAAGACTCTCTAAATCCTGAATACAGCACACTATGATGAATAAATGAAATTCAGAAAATTCCAAGTATTCCTGTCACAGAGAATGAGATGTGCTCCCGTCACCTCATAGGCATGACTCTACAAAAGCTATATTGTGCCCAGAGAGTTGGAAAAATTGAACTCATATCTAGAAACATAGTTATGTGAAGTGCTATTTAATTACACATTTATACTAAGGAAATATGAAAGTAGGAAACAAATCATTTTCTGTGCACATGCATTAGGGGAACTAAATGAAGCATGGTGAATACTTACCAAAAAATGTGAATATGAAACTACCACACTTTGTCAAACTCTAACTGAAATCTTTGTCTTTGGGGTCTTATATCTGCTATGATCACTGTCTTCAGCACAGGTCTAACTCTACAGCATCTTATACCCAGATGAAATGCAAATAAGGGTTCTCTGCACCCATGAAAAACAGCTCTGCCATGACCCTGAAGTTCTGAGAGAGGAGGCCAGCCCTGGATTCCCAGGTCCTCACATTCAGTGATCAACACTGAACACAAAACACTCATCATGAACTTCGGGCTGAGCTTGGTTTTCCTTGTCCTTATTTTAAAAGGTAATTTATTGAGATGAGACTCCATGTGTTGTGTGCACATGAGAAAAAGAAAATTTGTTTTGTTTGTTTTGTTTGGTTAGTGACAGTTTTCCAACCATTATTCTCTATTTACAGGTGTCCTGTGTGAGGTGAAGTTGGTGGAGTCTGGGGGAGGCTTAGCCCAGCCTGGAGGGTCCCTGAAACTCTCCTGTGCAGCATCTGGGTTCACTTTCAGTGACTATAGCATGCACTGGGTTCGCCAGGCTCCAGAGAAGGGGCTGGAGTGGATTGCATACATTAGATATGATGGTAGTAGCACCTACTATGCAGACGCTGTGAAGGGCCGATTCACCATCTCGAGAGACAATGCCAAGAACACCCTGTACCTGCAAATGAACAGTCTGAGTTCTAAGGACACAGCCATGTATTACTGTGCAAGAGACACAGTGAGCAAATGTTACTGTGAGATCAAACACAAACCTCCTGTAGGCACTCAGAACCAGCAGGGGGCGATGAAAGCACAAAAAGCTCTGAGTTACAACTACCTGTTTCATTGTCCTGGAAGATTGTTGGTGTTCCTGTGCCTCAAACCACTTTCAAAATTTTCCACCTAAAATTGTTCCCGTCTCAAAACAAAACAAACAAACAAAAAAAAAAAGCAAGGACAAACATGGAGCAGAGACTGAAGGAATGGATGGCCGGCTCACCTTGCGATCCACCCAAGAGGAGGCCACAAACCCTGACACTATTGCAGATGCTGTGTTGTGCTTGCAGACAGGAACATCACATGGGTGATTTCTGAGATCCTCTTCCAGCAGCTGAAAAAGACAGATGCAGATACTTAGAGCCAAGCATTGAACTGATGTCGGAGACCCCTATGGAAGTGTTAGAGGAAGAAAGCAAGGATCTGAAGGGAATTGCAACCCCATAGGAAGACCAACAGTGTCAAGTAACCTGGACTCATGGAAGCTCCCAGAGACTAACCACCAACCAAAGTGAATACGTAGGCTGGTCTGAGGCCCCCAGAACATATGTGACCGAGGGCTGAATGCCTTCTCTTGCCCACATGGGAGAGATTACACCTAATCCAGTAGAAGCTTGATAACCAGGGAAGGGAAGCTCCAGGGCAAGTGTCCTCTCAGAAGCAAAGTGGGTGGGGTATGGGGAGAAGAACTCTGGGAGAGGGGACTGGAAAACATTTTAGATGTGAATAAAAAAAATAATTTTTACAAAAAGATTCCTGGAGAGAATAGAGGGTCTAGACTCCTCTGTGCCTGGGTTGTAGCTCTGCATACATTCTCTATAAGTATAGTGTATAGTAACACTTGAAATACACAAATGTTTATTCAACTTTCTGGTTTAATGTGATATACACCTTTTCTATTTATATATTATAGTATTTCTTTCTGTCTCTTTCTGAAGATCTGTCTGTTTAGCAGTCTCAATTTTCTTTGTTTCTATCTTTTTGTCTATTTCTAATTCTGTGTCTCTCTCTCTGTCTCTTTCTCCGTCTATATGTCAGTGTGTGTGTGTGTGTGTGTGTGTGTGTGTGTGTACATGTTGGGATGAGATGTCTTCTTTTATCTATCAACACAGAAACTTTGAAATAAAGAATATATCCAATAAAAAAGAGAGATATATAAACGGAAGTCTCAAAAAATAAATTTAATTAAAAATTTAAAAAAATATGTACCTAGGGAAGTAGAAGAGGACATAAATACAATCAAAACCATCCATGACACAATGAGAAGACCAAACCTAAGGATTATAGGCATAGATGAGAGTAAAGATTTACAAATTAAAGGGCCAGTAAATATCTTCATCAAAATTATGGAAAACAACTTCCCTAACCTAAAGAGAGAGATGCCCTCATCTCATACAGATCTCATACAGATCTCATACAGACTCTAAGGGAATATAAATGCCAGCCTAGACTACTATACCCAACAAAACTCTCAATCACCATAGATGGAGAAACCAAGATATTCCATGATAAAACCAAATTTACACAATATCTTTCCACAAACCCAGCACTACAAAGGATAATATATGGAAATGGCCAATACAAGCAGGGAAACTACACCCTGGAAAAAGCAAGATAATAACCTTCTTTCGTCAAACCCAAAGAAGAAAATCACTCAAACATAAAAATAACAACAAAAATAACAGGAAGCAGTAATCACAATTCTTTAATATCTCTTAACATCAGTGGACTCAATTACCCAATAAAAAGATTTAGACTAACAGATTGGATATGTAAACAGGACCCAGGATTTTGCTGCATACAGGAAACGTACCTCGATGTCAAAGACAAACACTGCCTCAGAGTAAAAGGCTGGAAAACAAATTTACAAGCAAATGGTCCCAGGAAAAAAGCCGACGTAGCCATTCTAATATTGGATAAAATTGACTTTCAACCTAAAGTTATCAAAAAAGACTGGAAGGACGCTACATACTGGTCAAAGGAAAAATTCACCAAGAAGAACTCTCAATTATGAACATTTATGCTACAAATGTAAGGGCACACTAATTGGTAAAAGAAACTTTACTAAAGCTCAAAGCACACATCGCAACTCACACAATAATAGTGGTTGACTTCAATATGCTGCTCCCTGAAATGGATTGTTCAGGAAAGCAGAAAATAAACAGGGACACAGTGAATCTAATTGAAGCCTTGGACCCAATGTAACTAACAGATATCTATAGAACATTTCATCCTAAATCAAAAGAATATACCTTCTTCTCAGCACCTCATGGTACCTTTGCCAAAATCGACCACATAATTGGTCACAAAACAGACCTCAACAGATATAAGAAGATCAAACTAATCCCATGCCTCCTATCAGATCACTTTGGAATAAGGGTGGTCTTCAATAGCAAAAAAAACAAGAGAAAGCCCACATACACAAGGAAGCTAAACAATGCTCTACTCAATGATAACTTGTTCAAGGAGGAAATAAACAATGAAATCAAAGACTTTTTAAAATTTAATGAAAATGAAGGCACAACATACCCTAATTTATGGGACACAATGAAAGCTGTGCTAAGAGGAAAATACATAGCCCTGAGTGCCTCCAAAAAGAAACCGGAGAGAACATACACAAGCAGCTTCATGACACACCTGAAAGCCCTGGAACAAAAAGGAGCAAATACACCCAAGGGGAGTACAAGGCAGGAAAATATCAATCTCAGGGCTGAAATCAATGAAGTAGAAACAAATGAAACCACACAAAGAATCAACAAAACGAGTAGTTGGTTCTTTGAGAAAATCAACAAGATAGATAAGCCCTTAGCCAGACTAGCCAGAGGGCACAGAGGCAGTATGCATATTAACAAAATCAGAAACGAAAAGGGAGAGACAACAACAGAAACTGAGGAAATTCAAAAAATCATCAGATCCTACTACAAAAGCCTGTATTAAACACAACTAGAAAATCTCGAGGAAATGGACAATTTCCTAGACAGATACCAAATACCAAAATTAAATCAGGATCAAATAGAGCATTTAAACCCTGAAGAAATCGAAGTGGTCAATGGAAGACTTCCAACCAAAAAATTCACAGGTCCACATGGTTTTAGTGCAAATTCTATCAGACATTAAAAGAAGACCTAACACGAATACTCTTCAAACTATTCCACAATATAGAAACAGAAACAACACTACCCAACTCCTCTATAAAGCCACAATTACGCTAATACCAAAATCACACAAAGATCCGACAAAGAAAATCTCAGGCCAATCTCTCTTATGAAAATCGATGCAAAAATACTCAATAAAATTCTTGCCAACCGAATCCAAGAACACATCAAAACGATCATTCACCATAATCAAGTAGGCTTCATCCCAGGGATGCAGGGATGGTTCAATATAGGAAGTCCATCAATGTAATCCACTACAAAAACAATCTCAAAAAACAAAAAAAAACACATGGTCATTTCATTAGATGCAGAGATAGCATTTGACAAAATTCAGCATCTTTTCATGATAAATGTCTTGGAAAGATCAGTAATTAGAGGCCCATATCTAAACATAGTCAAAGCAATTTACAGCAAACCAGTAGCCAACATCAACATAAATGGAGAGAAATTTGAAGCAATCCCACTAAAATCAGGGACCAGACAAGGCTGTCCTCTCTCTCCATATCTTTTCAATATAGTACTTGAAATTCTAGCTAGAGCAATTAGACAAGAAAAGAAGGTCAAAGGCATACAAATTGGAAAGTAAGAAGGCAAACTATCACTATTTGCAGACGATATGATAGTATACTTAAGCGACCCAAAGAACTCCACCAGAGAACTCCTACAGCTGATAAACGACTTCAGCAAAGTGGCCGGATATAAAATCAACTCAAGCAAGTCAGAAGCCTTCCTATACTCAAAGGATAAGCAGGCTGAGAAAGAAGTAAGAGAAATAATACCCTTCACGATAGCCACAAACCATATTAAGTATCTTGGCGTGACTCTAACCAAACAAGTGAAAGATCTGTATGACAAGAACTTCAAGTCTCTGAAGAAAGAAATTGAAGAAGACCTCAGAAGATGGAAAGATCTCCCATGCTTGTGGATTAGCAGGATTAACATAGTAAAAACGGCCATCATGCTAAAAGAAATATACAGATTCAATGAAATCCCCATCAAAATCCCAACACAATTTTTCATAGAGTTAGAAAGAGCAATTCAATAATTCATCTGGAATAATAGAAAACCCAAAATAGCTAAAACTATTCTCAACAGTAAAAGAACTTCTGGGGGAATCAATATCCCAGACCTCAAGCTGTACTACAGAGCAATAGTGTTAAAAACTGCTTGGCATTGCTACAGTGAGAGGCATGTAGATCAATGGAACAGAATTGAAGACCCTGAAATGAATCCACACTCCTATGGTCACTTGATCTTTGACAAGGGAGCTAAAACCATCCAGTGGAAAAAAGATAGCCTTTTCAACAAATGGTGCTGGCTCAACTGGAGGTCAACATGCAGAAGAATGCAAATTGTCTACTCTTGTCTCCTTGCACTCAGCTCAATTCCAAGTGGATCAAGGACCTCCACATAAAACCAGACACACTGAAACTAATAGAAAGGAAACTAGGGAAGATTCTTGAACATATGGGCACAGGAGAGAATTTCCTGAATAGAACTCCAATAGCTTATGCTCTAAGATCAAGAATTGACAGGTGGGACCTCATAAAATTACAAAGTTTCTGTAAGGCAAAGGACACTGTCAAAAGGACAAAGCAGCAACCAACAAACTGGGAAATGATCTTTACCAAACCTACATCCATCAGAGGGTTAATATTCAAGATATACGAAGAATTCAAGAAGGTAGATTTCAGAGAGCCAAATAACCCTATTTAAAAATGGGGTACAGAGATAAACAAAGAGTTCCTACCTGAAGAATTTCTAATGACTGAGGAGCACCTAAACAAATGTTCAACATCCTTAGTCATTAGGGAAATGCAAATCAAAACAACCCTGAGATTTCACCTCACACCAGTCAGAATGGCTAAGATCAGAAACACAGGGGACAGCAGATGTTGAAGAGGATGTAGAGAAAGAGGAACACTCCTCCTCTGCGGGTGGAATTGCAAGCTGGTACAACCACTCTGGAAAGCAGTCTGGTGGTTCCTCAGAAAACTGGGCATGACACTCCAGGAGGATCCTGTTATACCACTCTTGGGCATATACCCAGAAGCTTCCCCTGCATGCAATAAGAACACATGCTCCACTATATTCATAGCAGCCTTATTTTTAATAGCCAGAAGCTGGAGAGAACCCAGATGTCCCTCAACATGGGAATGGATTCAGAAGATGTGGTATATTTACACAATGGAATACTACTCTGCAATTAAAAACAATGAATTCACGAATTCTAGGCAAATGGTCAGAACTTGAAAATATCATCCTTAGTTAGGAAACCCAGTCAGAAAAGAACACACATGGTATGCAGTCACTGATAAGGGGATAATAACCCATAATCTCGGAATACCCAAGACACAATTCACATATCAATAGATTTCTAAGAAGATGGATGGAGAGACCCTGGTCCTGGAAAGACTGGATGTAGGGGTATGCCAGGATAGAGAAGCGAGATGGGGTTGAATGAGGAGCAGAGGGAGGGACAGGGGCTTATGCGACTTTCAGGGAGGGAGGAAACGTGAAAGGGGAAATCATTTGGAATGTAAATAAAAAAAACTTAGAAAAGAAAAAAAAAGAAAAAAAGAAAATCTTACAACCACATAAAAATCAAACCAATATATATATAACCCAGAAATAATAGTAAGAACTGCAAGAGGAAAAGGCAAAGCAACATTTAAAAGCAGTCCTATATGAACTATAACTGACTTTTCAACCGAGACACTAAAAGCTAGAAGGGCCTGGGCATATGACTTGCACACTAAGAAATCACAGATATCAGACCAGACTTCTATACCCAGGAAAATTTTCAATTACCACAGATGGAAAAAACAAGATTCTCATGTCAAATAAATTGAAACAATGTTTTCTACTGACTCTTCTCTACAGAGGATACTAGAAGGAAAACTCCAACCAAATAAGGCTAAGTACACTCAAGAAAATGCAAGAAATAAATAGTTTCACACAACTAAAACAATAGAAGAAAAGAACACATACACACCTTACAACCAACAACATGAAAATAATAGTAATTAACGATCATTGGTCATTCATATCTTTCAATATCAATGGTCACAATTCCCTAATTAAAAACAAAAAACATAGGCTAGCAGACTAGATGTGTAAATAAAATCCATCATTCTGGTGTATACAAAATACATATCACAGCAACAAAGATAGACATCACCTCAGAAGAAAGAGCTACATAAATCTTTTCCAAGGCAACAGACCCAAGAAACAACACCTAATAAAAGAGTTGTTCAACAAAAATTTATCCTTAGAAATGGGGAAGGACATTTCATATTCATTAAAGGAAAAATCCACCAATAGGAAATCTCAAGTCTCAACATCTACAACAAAAAAGGAAGAGTAATCAAATTTGGAAAAAGAAATGTTACTAAAATCACATATCAAATGCTACACATTAATAGTGGGAGACCTCAACAAGGTAAATACATAAACTATAATAAAAGGAATATAGAGCAAGGCAATGTCCATCATCAAATTAAAAGGAGAAAAACTTAAAGCAATTTAACTAAAATCGGGGACAAGACAGAGATGTTCACCTCTCCCTATCTATTCACTATAGTACTTGAAGGTCTAGCTAGAACAATAAGACAACTAATGAGAGATCAAGGAATTACAAATTAGCAAAGAAGAAATCAAAGTAAAACTATTCATATATGATATGAAAAGTACAAAGAAGTAACACCAAAAATTCTAACATAGGACTTCACTTTTGATCAAGAACAGAAACAATATGTTATTGAGGTTATACCACTCTGTACTATGGAATCCTGCATGCATTCACAATGATGTAAGTAAAATATTAAACAAATAGTACAGAAAAGCATGCTCCTCTGAAGTTAAACAGAAGTTCCAATATTATGGAGATACCCTTGAAATTATCTCCCCTTGAATATGCTCTGTGATTATATTTTTATGAATAATTAAAATATTACAAAACAGTTGTCTCATCAATATTGACTAATTTTATCACTTTTCTTAAATATGACTCTGCAGGAGAAAACATAAATCAAAGAAAAGATAAAAAAGAGGAAAAGTTCTCTTGAGTAGGCATCTTTCTATGCCCTCCATGCAATGATTGGGAATCCTCGTTATGATCACTGCACATTGACAGAAAAGTTTGCAGAAAGTCAACTTCTCAATCATCAGGAAAATAGAAATCCATGACAGGTGATAAATTGCTCCATAAACAAAAGAAAAAAGAGCAATTAGTGAAAACAAAAAAAGAGGAAAAGGAAGTGTGATGTGGTTGGAGGGAAAGGGGAACTTTTTCCCAAATAATGTGAGCATGATCCTGTATGACATTTTCAAGTAATGTGCAGGATCGCAGGTTACTATAAATGAAGACCGCATGACCCAGTCATTTCATGTCTGGGTGTATAAG
This sequence comes from Tokudaia tokunoshimensis, assembly GCA_036184795.1. NCBI lineage: Eukaryota > Metazoa > Chordata > Mammalia > Rodentia > Muridae > Tokudaia > Tokudaia tokunoshimensis. Next base: position 129,777,453 of record BTHU01000012.1, on the reverse strand, counting down.
AATGACAGGGAGTGACATTTTCATTTCAAATGGATTATTCCATTTCTGTTTTCACTTCCAGATCTCACAGTTGCACTGTCTCTCACTGATGAATTCCCTGTAGGAGGCCTGAGGTGTGAATTCATATGAAGATAATTTCACAGAATTGTGATTGTAGATGGCACAAACCTATGGTTCTCCCTGTATATGTTATCAACATGGAACTTGTCAATGAGTAAAAGTAGGGACAGAAAGTACATCAGTTAGATTTTTAAAAAATAATGTAGGGAGGTATAGTGGGTGTTCAAGGATTCCTACTTACTAGCATGTATTATACTGAGTTTACATCTGTGCAAACACAATGACACCACTTTATTATAAGAAAGAAAAACATTCATTGCATTCAATATTCCCTCACATGTTCATGTGAACCTCTATGTGGCATAGGTACTGACAATGTTTATTGTCAGAAATCTGGAGGATTTCTTCTGGCCTTTTCCCCTAGTGTTGTATAGAGGTTGACTGATTTTATCTACTGGAAGCCAAAACTTCTGGTCTCTCTGTTTTCGAAACTGAAGGAGGATTGTCTCCAGCCTTTGCTTTCTTAGGGCCTGTGTCGTCAAGGGTTGGGAATACACTGTATGTAACATCATTGTATCCTACTGTCTTGAAACTCTGCAAATACTCAGTAAATGATAATTAGATGTTTTTAACACATACACGAAAAATTTTAAATGTGGTAGTTGTCATCTTAGTGGAATTTTACAACTGTCCCACAGGCCTAGAAGACCCCGTCAACACTCCTCTTCCTCTTCAGTACACTTACCAATAGGCATTCCCCAAATCCTTGTCCACTATGTCTCAAGGGATTATATTTTGCTACTGTTCCCCTTCATTCAGGACTCCCCAGATCACACACACAAACTTCCAAGAGCCCTCCACTTCTCCCTCTGTGCTGTCAACCAACATAATAATTGATCTAGTGACTTTAGCTCCCAGAACTTTTATTCTAAGGATCTCACAAATCCCATTTGCAACTGCCCCAATACTCAGGGTTTCTCCCATAAAACTGATTAAATAGGAAAAATATTATCCTAAATTATAATTAAACACTCGTTATTCTCATTATATTAATTGGGGAAAGTGAAAACTAGCCAAACACAACATAAACACAGTCACAAGAACATGGTGAAAAGATGCAAAACCAAAATGGTGGAGGACTTCAAGGACTAAATGGATCATTTCAGGATGCCAAACAACCAGATTTGCCTCAAAGGCAAGTAAGTCTCCATACATGTATTGCTGTGCTAGAAACATGGTGAGTAAGCACAGAACCAGCAGGGGGCGCCAAGAGCACACAAAGCTCCTAGTTACAGATAGATAGTGTCTATGCAGAAAAAAACCTGGAGAAAAGCCAGGGCTAGAAGGCTGTGTGTCTAGGTTGCCCTTCTACAGGGATTAGGTCTACAAGTATACCCTTGAGAAGTAAATTTTTTATTCAACTTTTCATTTTCCTGTGTTATATGTGTTCAGTATTCATTTATGATAGTGTTTCTGTCTCTTGTTTTAGGTCTGTCTGTGTTTATTTATCTCTCTGTTTCTTTGCACCTTGGTTTATATCTCAGTCTCTCTGCCTGTGTCTCTCTCTTTCTCTTTCCCAATCTCATGCTCAGTGGGTGAATATGAGTGAATGTATGTCTGTGAGTGTGTGCGTGTGTGTGAGTGTGTGTGTGTGTGTGTGTGTGTGTGTGTACAGGTTGAGGATAACATGACTTCTCTAAATCTACACAATAACTTTGAAATGAAGTCTATCTGAATATGGATCTTTCCATGGCTACCCAAATCCATCCCCTTTTGTAGGGAATGAGAACTAAACACCAATACTTGTACTTGTGTTGTAAGAAATTTAACCACAATGTTACATAAACAGTCAGATTATAGCTGACTTTCAAATGCTGGATAATCTCTGAGTGGTACACAAAATTGAGCGCATCACACAGGGCAGGAGTGTTTCCATATGAAGACCAAGATCAGAACCCAAAGAAGCAAATAGACTGTGGGAAGGCGGAGACTCAGTAACACTCCTGGTTAGAGCACTATGTAGAATTAAAGTTAGAGGAACGCAGAAATCATGCAGAAATCGTGACTCCCTAGAGAAGTTGGATGGACCTAAAATATTCAGAACCACCATGTAGATATTCTAATTCTTAAGCACTTTTCTTATGACCAAGAACATCAGCACCATGTTGTGGAGGTCTGTGGTGGATTGAGTATGCTTAGCCCACAGAAAGTGGAACGATTAGAGGGTGTGACACTATTGGAGTACATGTGACTTGTTGCAAGAAGTACATCGCTGTAGGGGTGGGCTCTGAGTTCATATTAGTGCACCAAGGATGAACAAAGGACATACACCAAGGACATGTAAATCGAGGGAAGCACGCTTTCTATTTCTCCTGGTGCCTAGGAGACTTTTAAAATCCATTTTCCTTCTATCTTTCTCATGTTTCTAAAATCTGTTTTTCTCTTTTTTTGTTTTTTTTTATTCTTTTCATTTTATTTTATTTTATGCCCTAATTTTCTCTCGCCTGGAGTTTGGTTCTAGTCCGCAGCCAAGTAGCCTGACAAAATTCCCAGTTTCACATCACTGTCACCCCTAGTTGATCTCAGCATCGGGCTATGCTGATTCACCTAGTATTACTGTATCCCTTCTTTCTGCCCCTTGCAAGCTTAGCCTTTAAAACTCAACATTTTTAGCGCTAAAATTAATACTCTATGTTGCTTAATGGGCCCTGGATACTTAACCTTTATTCCTTTTCCGTGGAGCTCCACCAACAGACAGTGTTCCTCAGTAGTTCTCTCCTTTTCCACGTCCCACGTTCGAGGCACCATCTGATGCTTCCCTGGAATGGCTCACGAGCAGGTTCTACATGGAGGGAGAGCTGAAGAATGAAACTATGGGGGTCAGGAGAAAAGAACACACAGAGACATAAGTGCATGGCTGTACAAAATCTTTCTATATTTCTTTGTGGATAAGAGCAACAATATATGTGCTGTGGGCATGACCCTCCCTCCCAAAGCTTCGAGTCTTCTCAGCAGGTCTCCTGCAGGCTGAGTGATGTTGCCATAACAGATCTCAGGAAGGTGATACTTTCACAGGGTCTGCTACTCTGCGGGGGATGGCGACTGACCCCCTTTCTCAGGAAACTGCAGCTCCTTTGACATGCCAGAGGGGCTCTGACATCTCTGTCAGGTTGGAGAAGGTGTGGCTGGAATTCCTCAGCTCCTTGTAGTTGAAATGCAGGCAGCTGAATTCTGCCTAGAGGCTATATGACATTACAACGGCTCTCTACAGACCACCATCTATTAAACTTGAACTTCAACAACAAAAACCCTACACACATATCAACAAACATCTCTATATTCAATTATCTCTGCATCAGGGAAGAAAAACAGAAATTAAAGACTGTCTAGAATTCAGTGAAAATGAAGGAAAAACATACCCAAACTTATAAAGAATGAAAGCAGTGCTAAGAGGAAAGTTCATAGCACAAAGGCCTCCAAACATAAATTAGAAAGTTCTCATAACAGCAATTTAAAAGTACATCTGAAAGGTCTAGAGAAAAGAATGAAGCAAATAATCGCAAGAGGAGTGAGCAGCAGGAAAAAATCAAAATCAGAACTGAAATTAACTAATGAGAAACAAAGAAAACAATACAAAGAAGAAACAAAATCAGGAGTAGCTTCTTTGAGAAAGCCAACAAGATAGAAAAAACTTGACCACACTAAACAAAAGTCAGAAGGACAGTATTCAAATTAAAAAAAAAATCAGAAAAGAAAAGCTAGACATAACAGAAGACAATGAGGAAATTCAAAGAATCTTTAGGTCTTACTTCAAAAGCCAGTACTCCACAAAATTGGAAAATCTAGACATATACAAATTACTAAAGTTAAATCAAGATTGGGTAGACTATTTAAACAGCCCTATAATACCTAAGGAAAGCCATCAACCAAAGGTTACCCATGGCTCCAGATTCATAAGTAGCAGAGAACTGTCTTATCAGCATCAATGGAAGAAGAGGTCCTTGATCCTATGAAGGCTCAATAGATGCCCCAGTGTTGGGGAATCAAGGCCAAGAAGGTGGGAGGGGGTAGGTGGAGGAACACCCTCATAGAAGTAGAGGGAGGGAGGATGGGATAGGGGCTCTCTGGGAGGGAGGAAATTGAGAAAGGGAATAACATTTGAAATTTAAATAAAGAATATATCCAATAAAAAAGAGAGATATATAAAAGGAAGTCTCAAAAAATAAATTTAATCAAAAATTTAAAAAAATATATGTACCTAAGGAAGTAGAAGAGGTCAAAAAAACAATCAAAACCATCCAGGACACAATAAGAAGACCAAACCTAAGGATTATAGGCATAGATGAGAGTTAAGATTTACAACTTAAAGGCCCAGTAAATATCTTTAACAAAATTATGGGAGAAAAATTCGCTAACCTAAAGAGAGAGATGCCCTCATCTCAAACAGATCTCATACAGACACTAAAAGAACAATTATGCCAGCCTAGACTACTATACTCAGCAAAACTCTCAATCACCATAGATGGAGAAAGCAATATATTCCATGGTAAAACCAAATTTACACAATATCTTTCCACAAACACAGCCATACAAAGGATAATAGGTAGAAATCGCCAATACAAGCAGGGAAGCTACACCCTGGAAAAAGCAAGATAGTAACCTTCTTTCATCAAACCCATAAGAAGATAATCACTCAAACATAAAAATAACATCAAACATAAAAATAACATCAAAAATAACAGGAAGCAGTAATCATAATTTTTTAATATCTCTTAATATCAATGGACTCAATTCCCCAACAAAAAGACAGAATAACAGACTGGATATGTAAACAGGACCCAGGATTTTGCTGCGTACAGGAAATGGACCTCAGTGTCAAACACAAACACTACCTCAGAGTAAAAGGCTGGAAAACAATTTTACAAGCAAATGGTCCCAGAAAACAAGCTGAAGGAGCCATTCTAATATCAGATAATATTGACTTTCAAACTTAAGTCGTCAAAAAAGACATGAAAGGACACTAAATATTGGTCAAAGGAAAAATTCACCAAGAAGAACTTTCAGTTCTGAACATCTATGCTCCAAATGCAGGGGCACCATCATTCGTAAAAGAAACTTTACTAAAGCGCAAATCACACATCGCACCTCACACAATATTAGTGAGTGACTTCAACACCCCGCTCTCTGAAATGGATCGTTCAGGAAAGCAGAAACTAAACAGGGACACAGTGAATCTAATTGAAGCCTTAGACCAAATGGAACTAACAGATATATATATATATAGAACATACTATCTCTGTTCCAATCTCACTGTTCAGCTTAACTGTGGAATAAGAGCTCCAAGATGCTCACTCAGTACAGTTATCACATCCTTGGAACTCTCATCACAGGAGCCATAGAATTGAGTCTGAATCTGAACAGGTCAGCTCAGGGCACTTGGAAAATTCTACCAGACACCAGAGCATAAAGACCCGTCCCTTCCTGGGTTACATTCCTCAGGAAAACCACAGGGCTGACTGACCAATGGCAACCTGCAAACAAGGGAAGTCCTTGCCACCTCATCCCTTAAGGACGAATCAGTTTGCAAGTCACACTGTTCTGCCAATCACATTGTGCCTAGTGGCTGTTGCTCTATTCTACCCCTGAAAACTGTATAAAAATTGACTGGAGGGGCTGCCAAGGCCACTGCCTCCGCTTCAGGTGCAGGATGACCCCAATGTGCTGGAACAATAAATTCTCTTCTGTTTGCATCGATCCCCAGCTCTGCATTGTTCATTCCAGGGATCACTAGCAGCAAAGCCTCATCAGAATTCTACAATTCCAGGATACAATGTAGAGTCACTGGACACTAGTTCATCTGTACAAAGAAGCCTACATGGACATTAGGCTTTCATGTAATAATTAGTGTAGAATATGGCCTTACTGATTTGCCTGAATGAAGTCTCTGGCAAAACAATCAGGGCACACTCATAGGAGAACACTTCTGTGACTTGTTTCCATACAGAGAGAGGTCACTTCCTCAGATTAATCAACCTTTGTAAAACACTGTTTAAATTATCTAATATTCACCATTTGAGATTTCTACTGCATGTTTGTCTTATTGGTGGATATGGCTAAATCTGATTATGTATTCATTCTATTTATAAAATTCTCATAATTTATAGAATTATTGTAATCCCTATCCAATGCTCTGATATTCCTGTAGTTATCTTTTGACATCCACAACATAAAACCTGTGCTTCACAAGTAAGATAAGCACTATTTTTATGGGATCTTTGCTTGGACAATTCACCCCATTTGTGCATAGTTTTGTGGCGATTCTGATGTGTTATTCTACTGTTACTCCCAATATTGCTGTGATTTTCCTGTATTTATAACTGTAGGAAGCAGTTCTTTGTTGTGTCATACACATGAAATCTGTTGTTTTCAGAACTTTTCAGCACTTATAACTAAAGATATTAGTCATTATTTCATACATAATAAATCAACAAACATCATATTATACATAAATATGTAGAGACACTTTTCTGTTCAGAATTTGTGGTCTCTCTGGGAAGTACTAATTGAGAGCTACAACTTGGGATAAACCTTTCAGAAAGGTTAGTAGCCTAAAATACTAGATTCTAAAATGATGACCCCTAAATACAATATAGTGGGATGCAGAAGAATATAAACTTAAATTTCAAGGAGATTCAAGTTTATAAACACATCACAATCCAATCTCAAACTTAAAACATGACTTCATGTAACTTATATCTTAAGCAAGTGCTGGAATTAAAAAGACATGTTAAATATTAAAATAATTTCTATTCAACATGTCATAAATAGCCTATGTGAACTGAAGTCTAAATGTGCATAGAATGGTATTGTTAGACATATTTAAAATGAAATTCAGTGTTACAGGTGACACTTCACGGGAAATAAATTCGATCAGAACCCTGATGTTGATGCTGTCTAGAACCTGGTGTCTCACATATGAGCTAAAGGAATGTCATTCAGAGAAGCAGTATTGTCTGTGGGTTTCATATTAATGGGTCACCAATATGAGGGAAATTTGGAACACAGACTGAAGAGATTATTATTATCCTGAATCTGAGTATACAACAGCAAGTTGAACAGTTGCACACAATGCTAAAGGTAAAGCATCCACTATCATGTCAGCCAGGATCAGGCTGAGGATCAGTGTGTATGGTGGCTGCTAAATGGCATCAAAACTAAGTTGGACCAAAATATTCAGAACCACCATGAAGATTTTCTAATTCTTGAGGACTTCTGTTTAGATAAATCTCAACCCAAATATGTACTGGCAATGAAAATACAACTCAATTAATATGAATAGGAGCTGTGGGCCTAGATTGGGCAGATCTACCATTACTCTACCATCTTCCCCATCTACGAGACCATTTATAAGTTGGGGTTTCAAGAGGCCACGTGCTTCTGCTCAGCTTTCCTTCCACCTCCTTCTCTGTCTTCTCTCTCTCTCTCTTTCTCTCTCTCTCTCTCTCTCTCTCTCTCTCTCTCTCTCTCTCTCTCTCTCTCTCTCTGACATGAGGAAGGACACTTCATGGATTAAAGTTGGATTTCAACAACGACAGAAAGCCTACACACACCATTGTCAACTGAACAACTTTAGAATCAATGACGTCTGGGTCAGGGAAGAACTAAAGAAAGAAATGAAATAATTTCAAGAAGACAGTGAAAAGGAAGGAAAAACATACTTAAATTCATGGGACACAAAAAAAAGCAGTGCTAAGAAGAAACTTCATAGCACTAAGGGACTCCAAACATAAATTAGAAAGTTCTCACAGGAGAAATTTAAAAGTACATATGAAACTTCTTGACAAAAAGCAACAAATAATTCCAAGAGGAATAGGTATCTTGAAATAATCACAGTCAAGGGTAAAATTAATCAGTTAGTGACAAATAAACCAATACAAAAGGGCAACAAAAATCATTGTAAAAATTATACATGCTACACATATATAACTAAATCTGTATGATTACATTTCTAAAGTATTTTTCTCTTCAGATCACCACATATCTTCAACAAAACAACCTTTCAACTCCGTGACATCTTTAAGTCAAGTCAATGCAGCCCATATGAACATGTGTATGGAGTGAAGGACTACAGCATAGGAAACATACTAATGTCCACATTTTCAAAAACTGAATGTGCCCACTCCAGAAAATATCTATATCCAACATCTCCTCACTAACAAGTAAGAACGGGAATTAACTACAAAATCCATACTAGGTTGTAATTGCCAAGGTTTCAAGTACTGCTCACACAGACAACAGCCATTATGAGTATATGAATGTGATAGGCATGTCAGGTCCACAGGGCATTATTTCATACCGCTCTTCCCATTGCTTCAACTTTTATATTCTTTCTACCTCCTTGCTCCATGTTATCTGAGCATGGAGGAATATAAATGGAACTGGAAAATGTGTCAAACAATTTAACAAAGACTTGAAAGGACAAACAACATCTGTTTCTGTCATATATAGAACATTCATGTGTGTCAGAGACACTGGATTCTGTTTTGTAGCTTTTGGAACTAGAACAGGAACCCTAGGCAGAGGACACATCTTACATGTGGGGCAAGGAGGACCAAGGCCAAGGAAATATTGGGTGATGTGAAAGCAAATGTGAGGAGTGGTGAGAGGAAAGGGGAAGAGGAGAAAGGAAATCAGAGAACTGGTTAAATAGGAAAAAGTCATTCTAAAACTTAACTAAAAGCCATGGTTATACAGATTATATTAATTAGGGAAAATGAAAATTAGTCTGGCACAACATAAACACTGTCACATGTTACCTGGTATAAAGATGCAAAATGGTGGAGGGTAGACTTAAAAGGAAGAAAAGGGAGAACTTTAGGATGCCAAACAAGTAAGTTTGCTTCAAATGGAAATGTGTCTCCATTGCAAACTCTGAGCCTTACACAGATGGGAATCTGGAATTCCTCAGGTTCAAAGACTCTCTAAATCCTGAGTACAGCACACTATTATGATTAAATGAAATATACAAATAATTATTCAACTTTCTCATTTACTGTGATACACACGTTTTGTATTTATTTATTATAGTACTTCTTTCTGTCTCTTTCTGTACATTTGTCTGTTTATCAGTATCTGTTTTCTTTGTTTCTTTCTTTTTGTCTATCTCTAATTTTCTGTCTCTCTCTGTCTCTTTCTCCATCTATATGTCATAGTGTGTATGAGTGTGTGTGTGTGTGTGTGTGTGTGTTTACATGTTGGGATGAGATTTCATCTATCAATCTACACAGAAACTTTGAAATAAAATCTATTACTGGGTCTGGATTTGACCACCTTGCTAGACTGGTTAGCAAATGAGTTCCAACAATCACAGTGTCTCCACATCTAAGAGATGGGCTTACTTGGTGTCTACCAAGCCTACTGCTTTTGTATTTAGGTGGAACTATACACAGATCCTTCCGATGGTGCAGTAAGAATTTGAAGCATTGAACTATATCAACAGCCACATTATAGATAGCTTAAATATAGCAAAAAATCTGACTTGAACAAAATCCAAAGAATCACATAAGGCAGAATTGAATCTGGATGAGGACCAGGATCAGATCCCAAAGAACCGAAGAACTCTTGAGACTATGGAACCCTAGACTCAGGGCAAAGACTCAGTAAGATTCCCTGGTTAGAGTACTATGTGGTAACAAGTTAAAACAAACATGCAAATCAGGCAGGCCCCATTGTGCCTTCCTCTTCTAGCCCTTGAGAGGGAATTTACCAGGCCTGTGTTAGCCATAATCCCCCCACCTAGGGTAGAGTGCTCAGACCAAGGTGAAGTTCATTGTTCCTCAAGATCTACAAATTCCTGAATTAAGCAGGTGGCCCACCCAGTCACCTGAGCAGTGGAGCCAATGCCTGCTGAGCAGTCAGACCAGTTCTCCTGAACACACCTTGGAATTTGGGGTAAGGTCGCACCTGAAACTTTACATTCTGAGACCTTCATTAAACCTTGGGACCTTGATCAACAACTGTTGTTTTGGTCTCGTTCTTCTATCTCTGCCTTCCCATACATCCCCAGCATCCCTTCCAGGTAAACCGTTCTATGTAACTGCAGGAAGTTAAACCCCATGACCCATGAACCAGATGGATTTCACTCTCGCCATAAATTCACACAAACCTCAGGCTACGGACTCAGCACAGTCCCAGCTCTGGTGCCAATAATAAAAATATTTATGAGGGTACAGCACTGAGTCCTGAGGCTAATGTAGCTAGTAATATTCAAAGAGCTTCAGTTACCTGCCATCATCTCCTAATTCACTCAATGGGTAACAACTTTTCTTTTTTTGTCTCCCCATAATGTTATACTTTAGTTTGTATAGTTCCCCAAGAATTTAATAGTACAAATCATTCCTCCTTTTAATATTAATCCCTTTTCCTTCCCCAGGAATCTTAGGGTCTGCTTTATTCTGTCATCCCAGAAACATGATGTAAAGTGTGGTTGGCTCTTTCTGAGTTGATGTTTCTCATCAAAAGAAATCAGTTGTGGCACTTAGAACCTACATATAACCTACTTTTCAGTGTCACTCCAATTCATGTGAATGGTGTCACAATAAAAGCGTAGGAGGGTCTATGATCATCCTGAACACATGAGATCTCATCTAAAAGAAAAGCAGGGTATTAAATGCCGTGGAATGATGATTGCTCAATCAAAGCATGGTGCAATCTGAGAAACGATATAAGTTTGTCAAGTTCTCATGAAATTGTGCTGCCTGTGTTAATGGCATTGTTGTAACTCAGCAGAACCCCCAGGTCTAAGCTCAGGTATGCAAACCTTCAGAACACAGCTTGATGATAGATTGATGCAAAAGCATGAGCTTTATTTATTATTCCACTTACGTAGGGTTGCTCAGTTTCAAAGGGAGAGTAAACTCTGAAAAAAAAAAAGCACACATCTTTTATACCCTCCTTGCAATGGGCATGACACATTATGGAATTTGGGTGACATACTATAGGCGAAATATTTTTAAATTTACAGGTCAAGAGGGAATTTTTGCAATAAGATTGTTGACAGTTTGTCCTTTTTCCCCGGTGTCCAGAAGCAGGAGGTGTAGGGGACTGATTCAGAAAACTGTTACTTTTAATTTATCCCAGCTTGGTCAGAACAGCCTAGTCACTTCGTCCACTTTTTGTACGAAGTACATCACTGTAGGGCTGGGCTCTGAGGTCCTATGGTCAAACTCTATCTAGTACAGAATAGAGCCAACCACTGGCTGCCAGTAGAAAGAATGTCTCTTTCTGGCTGCATTCAACTCCATATGTAGAATCTTGAATCATTTAGCACTATGACTGCCTGCATGCTGCCATGCTTCACACCATGATAATGGACTGAACCACTGAAACTTTAATCCAGTCCCAAATAAATGTATTCTTTAATAAGACTAGACTTTGTTATGGTGTCTTTTCACAACAATAAAATTCAAACTTAGACCAGCTTATAAATCTCTGTACTACAGGACCACCCCTATGTCCTTGCTGATGTAACTAAATTATTGAACAAATACTATAAACAAGTTGTACGGCCACCAATCCACCCACCTTCTTCAGATCTGTTCATCTGGAACCATATATATTAGATTCCTTTTCTGCACCCATTTCCCCTACTTGCCAAATCATCTAGGGTACGCCCAGATTCCCGGAACTGCCTGCCCTCAAAAAAGACCTCCGTTTTCCAGAGACTCTCTTCCTCAATTTAACAGAACGGCAGATTCAAAACAATAAAGTGGATGACTTTATGATGGGAGATTTTCAGTCCCCCTGAGTTCTATTGTCCATCCTAAAAAGACTCATCAGAGGCCTCCAACATCAGGATCATACACGATAGGCCATTTCCTAATAATGGCTACCACAGGAATATCCAGATATAACCAGATGGCTACAAGACAGCATAAGAACACAATCAAAAATAAATTAGCCAGAGCAACATTACACATTCGGTAGGCAAGAAGCCTACCGAACACCAATTAGCACAGCTATCATATTAGACCAAGCCTTAGATATCCTAACACAGTGAAAGAACAAGAAAATGACCTCATATTGAATCTGATAAAGATGATAAACATTTTTTTAAAAAAAATAAGGAGTGAATCATGCCCTTAAGGAAATAAAGTAAATGCAATCAAACATGTAGAGGCCTTGAAAGGCGAAACAAAAAAAATCCTTTAAAGAAATATAGGAAAATACAAATGACTGGGTGAAGGAAATAAATAAAACAGCTCAGGACCTGAAAATGAAAATACAAGAAATAAGGAAAACATAAACCGAGGGAATCCTGGAAGTTGAAAACCTAGGAAACAGGATCAACAGTCTGAAGTGTCAACAACAGATTACAATAGCTAGAAGAGAGGTTCTCAGGAGTAGAAGATACAATAGAAAAACTTAATATATCTATCAAAGAAAATAGTAAATCTAAAAAATTCCTTACAAAAATATCCAAGAAATCTAAGATACCATGAAAAGACCTAACCTAAGAAGAGAAGGAATAGGAGAAGAAAAGTCCCAGCTCTAAAGTCAAGAAAATGTTTTCAACAAATTTTGGAAGAAAACTTTCCCCACCTGAAGACAGAGATGAGTATAAACATGCAAGAAGCCTACCGAACACCAATTAGACTGTTACAGGGAAGAAAATACTCCCAACACACAATAATCAAAAGAAAAAAATCTACAAAACAAAGAGAATTTTAAAAGCTGCAAAGGGGAAAGGTCAGGTAACATACTAAGTCAGACTTATCAGAATTTTGACACTTTTCACCACTGTGGCATTAAAAGGGAGAAAGACCTGGACAGATATTTGCAGCCTCCAAAAAGTTGCAGATTCCAATCTATACTACCATATACAACAAAATTATCAATCACAGTAAATGGAGAAATCAAGATATTTCTAGATAATCCGAATTTGAATAAAATCTATTCATTAATCAAACCCTACAAAAAAAATACAAGAATTTCAACATAAAAATATAACTACACTCAAAAAAACACAGAGACTAAGTAATTCCATTCAAGTATAATAAAAAAATGGAAGCACAAAACACACACACACACACACACATCAAAGTAACTGGAGTTAGCATTGTATGGTTATTAGCATCTCTCAACATAAATAGACTCAATTTCCAACAAAAAAAGGACACATAATAACAGAATGGATGCAAATAAAAGCTCCATCATTCTTTTATATACAAGAAATAGGCTCCATCGAAAAAGATACATGTTACATCAGAGTAGTAGGCTGTAAAACAAGTTTTCCAAGGAAACAGACCCATGAAGAGAGCCGGGAGTAGCCATTCTGACTTGAAATGCATTTTTAACCAAAATTCATGAGACGATATGGGGAAGGACACATCAAAATCATTAGAGAAAAAATTATCTACAATGATGACATCACAATTCTGAACATCTATGGTCCAAACATATTGTTAAAAGAAATACTACTAAAACTTGCATTGCACATCAAACCTTACATATTAACACTGAGAGACTTTAACACACTAATCTCACCAATAACAGGTCATCCAGACAAAAACAAAACAGAGGAAGAAAGGAAATTAACCAATGTTATGAATCAAACAGTCTTAGAAAATATCTATGAAACATTTCACACAAACAAAAAGAATACAGCCTCTTCTCAGCACCTTATGGAACCTTCTCCAAAATTAGCTATATACGCAGTCACAAAGTAAGTCTCAACAGGTAAAAGAAAATGAAAATTTTGTCTTGTATCTTATCAGACCACCATGTATTAAAGTTGGATTTCAATAATGACAGACAGCCTACACACACACATGTCAACTGAACAATTTTAGAATCAATGACATCTGGGTCAGGGAAGAACTAAAGACAGAAATTAAATAATTACAAGAAGACAGTGAAAAGGAAGGAAAAACATACTCAAAGTCATGGGACACAACAAAAGCAGTGCTAGGAAGAAACTTCATAGCACTAAGGGACACCAAATATAAATTAAAAAGTTCTCACACGAGAAATTTAAAAGTACATCTGAAACCTCTTGACAAAAAGCAGCAAATAATCCCAAGGGGAATAGGCATCATGAAATAATCACAGTCAAGGGTGAAATTAATCAGTTAGTAACAAATAAAACAATATAAAGGGGCAACAAAAATCATTGTAAAAATTGTACATGCTACACATATATAATTTAATCTGTATGATTTCATTTCGAAAGTATTTTTCTCTTCAGATCACCACATATCTTCAACAAACCAACCATACAACTTCAGGACATCTTTATGTCAAGTCAATGCAGCCCATAGGAGCATGTGTATGGAGTGAAGGACTACAGCATAGGAAACCTACTAAGGACCACATTTTCAAAAAATGAATGTGTCCACTCCAGAAAATATCTATATCCAACACCTCCTCACTAACAAGCAAGGACTGGAATTAGCTACAAAATCCATACTAGGTTATGATTGGCTTGGTGTCAAGTATTGCTCACACAGACAACATCCATTATGAGCATATGAATGTGAGAGGCATGTCAGGTCCACAGGGCATTATTTCACAGCGCTATTCACCATGTTTCAACTTTTATATTCTTTCTACCTCCTTGCTCCATGTTATCTGAGCTTGGAGGAATTTAAATGGAACTGGAAAATGTGTCAAACAATTTAACAAATCTTGAAAGGACGAGCAATATCTTTTTCTGTCATATATAAAACATTCATGTGTGTCAGAGACACTGGATCCTGTTTTGTAGCTTTTGGAACTAGAACAGGAACCCTAGGCAGAGGACACATCTTACTTGGGGGACAAGGAGGACGAAGGCCAAGGAAATATTGGGTGATGTGAAAGCAAATGTGAGGTGTGTTGAGAGGAAAGGGGAAGAGGTGAAAGGAATCCAGAGAACTGGTTAAATAGGAAGAAGACGTCATTCTAAAACTTAACTAAAAACCATGGTTATACAGATTATATTAATTAGGGAAAATGAAAAATAGTCTGGCACAACATAAACACTGTCACATGTTACCTGGTATAAAGATCCAAAATAGTGGAGGTTGGACTTAAAAGGAAGAAAAGGGAGAATTTTAGGATGCCAAACATGTAAGTTTGCTGCAAATGGAAATATGTCTCCATTGCAAATTCTGAGACTTAGACAGATGGGAACCTGGAATTCCTCAGTTTCAAAGACTATCTAAATCCTGAGTATAGCACACTATGATGAATAAATGAAATTCAGAAAATTCCAAGTATTCCTGTCACAGAAAATAAGATGTGCTCCCGTCAGCTCATAGGCATGACTCTCTACAAAAGCCATATTGTGCCCAGACAGTGGGAAAGACTGAACTCATAACTAGAAACACAGTTATGTGAAGTGCTATTTAATTACACATTTATACGAAAGAGATATGGCAGTAGGAAACGAATCATTTTCTGTGCACATGCACAGAGGGGAACAAAATGAAGCTTGGTGAATGCTTACTGAAAAACATGAATATGAAACTACCACACTTTGTCAAACTCTGTAACTGAAATCTTTGTCTTTGGGGTCTTATATCTGCTATGATCACTGTCTTCATCGCAGGTCTAACTCCACAGCATCTTATAGCCAGATGAAATGCAAATAAGGCTTCTCTGTGCCCATGAAAAACAGCTCTGCCCTGACCCTGAAGCTCTGAGAGAGGAGCCCAGCCCTGGATTCCCAGGTCCTCACATTCAGTGATCAGCACTGAACACACCACTCATCATGAACTTCGGGCTGAGCTTGGTTTTCCTTGTCCTTATTTTAAAAGGTAATTTATTGAGATGAGACTCCATCTGTTGTGTGCACATGAGAAACAGAAAATTTGTTTTGTTTGTTTTGTTTGGTTAGTTACACTTTTCTTTTTTTTTTTTTTTTTAAGTCTTGTCACCATGTACAGTATTTTAATTTATTCAGTTAGTTTCAACATTTAGCACTCTGGACATTTCATAGGAATAATAGGCATTTTTACTTCCCTTGAGAAGTTAGAAGGTCATGCCACTCTGGGAATACTGGTCACACAGCAGAGCTCAGTTGGAACTGGATGAAGATGGCCCTGCTAAATTGTTGACATGCTGTCTAGACTTGCTTCCTCATGGCATGGCTAGATCTTTTTATTTGTAGTTAAGGAAGTCTGCATACACATATATTCTTATTTTCAATCAGTATTCTCTGTCTGCAGGTGTCCAGTGTGAGGTGAAGTTGGTGGAGTCTAGGGGAGGCTTAGCCCAGCCTGGAGGGTCCCTGAAACTCTCCTGTGCAGCGTCTGGATTCACTTTCAGTAACTACTGGATGGCCTGGGTCCGCCAGGCTCCAGAGAAGGGGCTGGAGTGTGTCGCAAGCATTAATAGTGGTGGTGGTAGCACCTACTATGCAGATGCTGTGAAGGGCCGATTCACCATCTTGAGAGACAATGCCAAGAACACCCTGTACCTGCAAGTGAACAGTCTGAGTTCTAAGGACACAGCCATGTATTACTGTGCAAGAGACACAGTGAGCAAATGTTACTGTGAGATCAAACACAAACCTCCTGTAGGCACTCAGAACCAGCAGGGGGCGATGAAAGCACAAAAAGCTCTGAGTTACACCTACCTGATCAATTGTCCTGGAGGATTGTTGGTGTTCCTGTGCCTCAAACCACTTTCAAAATTTTCCACCCAAATTGTTCCCGTCTTAAAAAAAAAAAAAACAATCAGGGACAAACATGGAGCAGAGACTGAAGGAATGGATGGCTGGCTCAACTTGCGATCCACCCAAGAGCAGGCATCAAACCCTGACACTATTGCAGATGCTGTGTTGTGCTTGCAGACAGGAACATAAAATGGTTGATTTCTGAGAACGTCTTCCAGCAGCTGAAAAATACAGATGCAGATACTTAGAGCCAAGCAGTGAACTGATGTCGGAGACCCCTTTGGAATAGATAGAGGAAGAAATGAAAGATCTGAAGGGGATTGCAACCCCATAGGAAGACCAAAAGTGTCAAGTAACCTGCACTCATGAAAGCTCCCAGAGACTAACCGCCAACAAAAGTGCATATGTAGCCTGGTCTGAAGCCCCCAGCACATATGTGGCAGAGGGCTGAATGCCTTCTCTTGCTCAAGTGGGAGAGGATGCACCTAATTCTGTAGAAGCTTGATAACCAGGGAAGGGAAGCTCCAGGGCAACTCTCCTCTCAGAAGCAAAGTGGGTGGTGTATGGGGAGAAGAACTCTGGGAGAGGGGACTGGAAAACATTTTAGATGTGAATAAATAAAATAATTTTTAAAAATAGATTCCTGGAGAGAATAGAGGTTCTAGACTCCTCTGTGCCTGGGTTGTTGCTCTACATGCATTCTCTATAAGTATAGTGTATAATAACCCTCGAAATATACAAATGTTTATTCAACTTTCTGGTTTATTATTATATAAAATTTTGTATTTTTTATATATTATAGTGTTTCTTTCTGTCTCTTTCTGTAAATCTGTCTGTTTATCAGTCTATGTTTTCTTTGTTTCTATCTATATTTCTTTTTTTTTTTTTTCGAGACAGAGTTTCTCTGTGTAGCCTTGGCTGTCCTGGAACTCACTTTGTAGACCAGGCTAGCCTCGAACTCAGAAATCCTCCTGTCTCTGCCTCCCAAGTGCTGGGATTAAAGGCGTGTGCCACCACCGCCCGGCTTCTATCTATATTTCTATCTCTACTTCTGTGTCTCTCTCTGTCTCTTTCTCCGTATATATGTCAGTGTGTGTGTGTGTGTGTGTGTGTGTGTGTGTGTGTGTGTGAGTGTGTGTTTGTGTGTGTGAGTGTGTGTGTGTGTGTGTGTGTGTGTGTGTGTGTGTACATGTTGGGATGAGATGTCTTCTTCTATCTATCTACACAGATATTTTGAAATAAAGTCTATCACTGGGCCTGGATTTGACTACCTTGCTAGAGTGGTTAGCAAATGAGTTCCAACAATCACACTGTCTCCACATCTAAGAGATGGGCTTCCTGGGTTTCTACCAAGCCTATTGCTTTTGTATTTATGTGGAACTATACAGAGATCCTTCCGTTGGTGCAGTAAGAATTTGAAGCATTGAACTATATCAATAACCACATTATAGATAATATAAATATAGCAAAATCTCTGATTGAACAAAATGCAAAGCATCACATAAGGCAGTATTGAATCTGGATGAAGACCAGGATCAGATCCCAAAGAACCGAAGAACTCTTGAGACTATGGAACCCTAGATTCAGGACAAAGACTCAGTAAGATTCCCTGGTTAGAGTACTATGTAGTAAAAAGTTAAAACAAACATGGAAATCAGGCAGGCCCCATTGTGCCTTCCTCTCCCAGCCCTTGAGAGGGAATTTTCCAGGCCTGTGTTAGCCATAATCCCCCCACCTAGGGTAGAGTGCTCAGACCAAGGTGAAGTTCATTGTTCCTCCAGATCTACAAATTCCTGAATTAAGCAGGTGACCCACTCAGCCTCCTGAGCAGTGGAGCCAATGCCTTCTGAGCAGTCAGACCAGTTCTCCTGAACAGACCTTGGAATATGGGGGAGGATCTTCCCTGAAAATTTACATTCTGAGACCTTCATTAAACCTTGGGAACTTGATCAGCAACTCTTTCCTTGGTCTCCTTCTTCTATCTCTGCCTTCCCATACATCCCCAGCATCCCTTCCAGGTCACCCATTCTATGTCACTGCAGGAAGTTATACCCCATGACCCATGAACCAGATGACTTTCAGTCTCTCCATAAATTCACACTTACCTCATGCTACAGACTCATCACAGACCCAGCTCTGGTGCCAATAATAAAAATATTTGTGAAGCTACAGCCCTGAGTCATGAGGCTAATGTAGATAGTAATACTCAATGAACTTCAGTTACCTACCAACATCTCCTAATTCGCTCAATGGGTAACAACTTTTCTTTTTTTGTCTCCCCTTACATGTTATAGTTTAGTTTGTGTAGTTCCCCAAGAATTTAATAGTACAAATGATTCCTCCTTTTAATATTAATAACTTTTCCTTCCCCAGGAATCTTAGGGTTTGCTTTATTCTGTCATCCCAGAAACATGATGTAAAGTGTGGTTGGCTCTTTCTGGGTTAGTGTTTCATATCAAAAGAAATCAGTTGTGGCACTTAGAACCTACATATAACATACTTTTCAGTGTCTTTCTGGTTCATGTGAATGGTGTCACAATAAAAGCATAGGAGGGTCTATGATTGTACGATCCTGAACACATGAGATCTCATCTAAAAGAAAAGCAGGGTATTAAATGCCGTGGAATGATGATTGCTCAATCAAAGCATGGTGCATCCTGAGAAACGATATAAGTTTGTCAAGTTCTCATGAAGTTTTGCTGCCTGTGTGTTAATGGCATTGTTGTAACTCAGCAGAACCCCCCAGGTCGCAGCTCAGGTGTGCAAACCCTCAGGACACAGCTTGATGATAGACTGATGCAAAAGCATGAGGTTTATTTATTATTCCAGGTACTTAGGGTTGTTCAGTCTCACAGGGAGAGTAAACTCTGAACAACGAAAGGTCACATCTTTTATACCCTCCTTGCAATGGGGTTGGCACCTTATAGAATGGGGGTGACACACTTTAGGCAATATGTTTTTAAATTTACAGGTCAAGAGGGATTTTTTGCAATAAGATTGTTGACAGTTTGTTGTTTTTCCCCAGTATCCAGAAGCAGGAGGGGTAGGGGAGTGATTCAGAGAACTGTTACATTTATTTTGTCCCAGCTTGGTCAGAATAGCCAGGTCACTTCATCTGCTATAATTTTGTTTTTACATTCTTAGAGCCTTGTTTATATGTTCTCAGAATACTCTCTTCTCTATGTCACAAGTGAAGGGCAGGGCAGGAGCTGCAGCTACCATCTCCCCAGCCAGGCTGGCTGCCACCCTACAGCAGAGCTTCTCTGCCTCCCTTAAAGGGGAAACTTCAGATTAAAGCTTTCACCAGCTCATCCCTGAGAGACACTGTTACTGGGGAAGGAACTTTGTTTTCCACAGCATAGCTGGATATCCAACACATTAGTTTCCTGTGAATTCTGGAGAAATAAAAGTTAAGATCTTTATTTTCCTAGGTTCATGAAGTAGGCAGAGATCTAGAAGATGCTGCAGAAACCACCACAAGTGTTCTACAAAGCGAGTCTACATCCTCTGTCCTGTTCTGCCTCCATCAGGTCCATCCACCTGTGTCAAACACTGTTTCCATGAGGGATCAGTACAGGGATTTGTGTTGCTGGCTTTCAGATCTGTGAATTATTAACTAATTACAGAATATTTTTATTGTTTCTTCATGGCCTGGGAACCCCAATTGATGCCCAGCCAAGAGTAGAAACATGGATCAAGTGAGAAAGGCGGCTCAAGTAGTGGACACACTCTGAGCTCATCTGCTGCCAAAAGACAGAAGAGAGCTCTACATAGGCTTGAAAATACCAGGATATATATATATATATATATATATATATATATATATATATATATATATACACATCCAAATATGAAATCTGTTTTCAACAATTCTGAAATAGAGCAGTCAACATCACTGGGTTATAGCACATCAGCACAGACCACTGTAGTCTCATGTCTTTTCCTGTGATTTCAATACAGAACACTAATATTGGAATACCATCTTGAATTTGTATGCTGATCTCAATACATCAGCTCTTTCCACTAGTTTCCTGCCCTGCCTG
Organism: Tokudaia tokunoshimensis; assembly: GCA_036184795.1. Classification (NCBI taxonomy): domain Eukaryota; kingdom Metazoa; phylum Chordata; class Mammalia; order Rodentia; family Muridae; genus Tokudaia; species Tokudaia tokunoshimensis. The sequence continues at coordinate 129,756,693 of BTHU01000012.1, read as the reverse complement.
AGTTCCTGACTGATTTCTTTTTGTAATAATCAGCAATGTAGAAGTCTTAGTTAAATAAACACTTTCACACGAAGTTCCTTTGTCTTGGTGCTTTATCATAGCAGTAGTAACAAACAGTGAGACCGCTGGTTCTTCTGCATATATGGAATGTAGAACTGTTGGTGAGTTTACAGACTTCAGGCCATTATCTGACTATTCTCCTGGTTCCTTTATGTCCACCACCAGAATATACTTCTCATTTTCAGTAATTTTACTAAGTTACCTGATGCTAGGATCATCCAAAAGACAAAATAAAAACAGTACAAAATGTCTGTCTTCTGTAAGGAAAATATGGATCCCTGGAGGTAAATGAAAGAGAGGGGCATACCGGGGAGTGGAAGACTGGCTGATTCAGGCAGGTCAGAGAGTTGAATGTCTCTAAGGTTTGGTGTTTCATCATCAGAGATGTGTAGCAATGTGAGGTAGGAGTCTTGGAGGCACAGTTGTCCCACTGGATCCCAGCCTCCTAGATTATCTCTGATTCAATCTCACTGTTCAGCTTAACTCTGGAATAAGAGCTCCAAGATGCTCCCTCATTACAGTTATCACATCCTTGGAACTCTCATCACAGGAGCTTTAGAATTGAGTCTGAATCTGAACAGGTCAGCTCCGGGCACTTGGAAAATTCTACCAGACCCCAGAGCATAAAGACCCATCCCTTCCTGGGTTACATTCCTCAGGAAAATCACAGGGCTGACTGACTAATGGTAACCTGCAAACAAGGAAAGTCCTTGCCACCTCATCCCCTAAGGTGCAATCAGTTTGAAAGCCACCCTGTTCTGCCAATCACATTGTGCCTAGTGGTTCTTGCTCTTTTCTATCCCTGAAAACTGTATAAAAATTCACTGGAGGGGCTGCCAAGGCCACTGCCTCTGCTTCGGGTACAGGATGACCCTAGTGTGCTGGAACAATAAATCCTCTTCTGTTTGCATCAATCCCCAACTCTGCATTGTTCATTCCAGGGATCCCTGGTAGCAAAGGCTAGTCAGAATTCTACAATTCCAGGATACAATGTAGAGTCACAGGACACTAGTTCATCTGTGTAAAGGAGTCTACATGGACATTAGGCTTTCATGTAATAATTAGTGTAGAATGTGGCCTTACTGATTTGCCTGAATGAAGTCTCTGACAAAACAATCAGGGCAGTCTCATAGGAGAACACTTCTGTGACTTGTTTCCATACAGAGAGGGGTCACTTCCTCAGATTAATCAACCTTTGGAAAACACTGTTTAAATTATCTAATATTCACCATTTGAGATTTCTACTGCATGTTTGTCTTATTGGTGGATATGGCTAAATCTGATTATGTATTCATTCTATTTATAAAATTCTCATAATTTATAGAATTATTGTAATCCCTATCCAATGCTCTGATATTCCTGTAGTTATCTTTTGACATCCACAACCTAAAACCTGTGCTTCACAAGTAAGATAAGCACTATTTTTATGGGATCTTTGCTTAGACAATTCACCCCATTTGTGCATAGTTTTATGGCGATTCTGATGTGTTATTCTACTGTAACTCCCAATATTGCTGTGATTTTCCTGTATTTATAACTGTAGGAAGCAGTTCTTTGCTGTGTCATACACATGAAATCTGTTGTCTTCAGAACTTTTCAGGACTTAAAACTAACAATATTAGTCATTATTTCATAGATAATAAATCAACAAACATCATATTATACCTAAATATGTAGAGACAGTTTTCTGTTCAGAATTTGTGGCCTCTTTGGGAAGTACTAATTGATATCTACCATTTGGGATAAATCTTTCAGAAAGGTTAGTAGCCTGAAATACCAGATTCTAAAATGATGACTCCTAAATACAATATTGTGGGATGCAGAAGAACATAAACTTAAATTTCAAGGAGATTCAAGTGCATAAACCATCACAATCCAATCTCAAACTTAAAACATGGATTCATGTAATTAATATCTTAAGCAAGTGCTGGATATAAAATGGAATATGTTAAATATTAAAATAATTTCTATTCAACATGTCAAAAATATCCTATGTGAACTGAAGTCTAGATGTGCATGGAATGGTATTGTTACAGTTATATTTAAAATAAACTTCAGTGTTACAGGTGACTCTTCACTGGAAATAAATTCAATCAGAGCCCTGAATTTGATGCTGACTAGAACCTGGTGTCTCACAAATGAGCTAAAGAAATATCATTCACAGAAGCAGTATTGGCCTTTGGTTTCATATTAATGGATCACCAATGTGAGGGCAATTAGGAATACAGATTGATGAGATTATTTATTATCCTGGATCTGAGTATAGAACAGCAAGTTGAACAGTTGGACACAATGCTAAATGTAAAGCATGCACTATCATGTCAGCCAGGATCAGGATGAGGATCAGCACGTATGGTGGCTGCTAAATGGCATAAAAACTAAGTTGGACCCAAATATTCAGAACCACCATGAAGATTTTCTAATATCTTAAGGACTTCTGTTTAGATAAATCTCAACCCAAATATGCCCTGGCAATGAGAATACAACTCAATTAATATGAATATGAGCTGCGGGCCTAGATTGGGCAGATCTACCATTACTCTACCATCTTCCCTGTCTACGAGACCATTTATAAGTTGTGGTTTCAAGAGGCCACGTGCTTCTGCTCTGCTTTCCTTCCACCTCCTCCTCTGTCTTGTCCTCTCTCTCTCTCTCTCTCTCTCTCTCTCTCTCTCTCTCTCTCCTTCTCTCTCCCAACTTTCACCTCTACTACCTGCCAAATCACCTGCTGTACCCTTTATTTTACAAATTAAGGTGGGAAGAAGGTTTATAGGAAATCACCTGAGTGCTGACTCATTCCTTGTTTGCAGCCCCTGACAGGAGAACAGAATTAGCATCAAATTACAAATAGCCCCAGGGCTATCCACAATACACTTTAGTTTAGACCAAGGACATAAGCAATGTTATTGAGGGTTATAGTGGTATGAACATGCTTGATGCATGGAAAGTGACACTATTAGGAGGCATGGCCTTGTTGGAGGTGACTGTAGAGACTGTAGAGGTGTTGCATTACTGTAGAAATGAACTATGAGGTCCTGCTCAAGCTCAACCCAATTCAGAAGTAAGCTCCTTCCTAGATGCTTTTAAACACAAGATGCAGAGCTCTTGGATCTTTCAGCACAATGCCTGCCTGTATGCTGTCATATGGACTGAACCTCTAAAACTGTAATTCAGCCCCAATTAAATGTATTCTTGATAAGACTTGCCTTGGTTATGGTGTCTTTTCATAACAATGAAACAAATTACAAGATTCTAACTCCCTGTGCTACAGGACTATCCATAATTCTTAGATGATGAAAGTAAATTACTGAATAAATACTGCAAAGGATATTGTCCAGCCACCTCTCAACATCTTAACTTCTTCAGATCTGCTGATCCTGAACCATACAGATTATATTGCCTCCCTATACTCATTTTCCCTGCCTGAGAAGCCTTCTGGTGCACACCAAGCTTCCCTAAGCTGCCTGCTGTCACACCAGACCTCCATTTTTCAGCCCCCTTTCTGTCCAAATTCATCAACCCTGCTGATCTGGAACCATACCAGGGCTCACTCAACTGCTAGGAGACTTGCTCTGACCCCTGACTTCCATTGTCTATCCCAAAGATATCCAGCATTGACCTCCAAAACCAAGATCATAAAGATTAGCCTCCTCTCCCAATACTAAGAAAAAAGAATATCTGGGGAGAAGCAGATGGCTAAAGTTCAGCATATAAACACAATCAAAAGAGCCAGAGCAATATGACACCTTCAGAGCACAGCTGTCCTACTATAGCAAGGCTTGGATATCCTAACACAACCAAAAAACAAGGAAGCGACCTTAAATACACTCTTATAAAAATGATAAAAGCATTTTCAAAAGAAAATAAATAAATCCCTTTAACAAATACAGGAAAATGCAAAAAAAACATGTAGAGAGGCCTTGAAAGAGGAAACAAATATATTCTTTAAAGAAATACAGTAAAATAAAATTAAAGGCATGAAGAAATTAAACAGAACTGTTCAAAATAGATCGAAACAATAAAGGAAACACAAACAGACAGAATACTGAAGGTGGAAACAAAGGAAAGAAAATAGGACTAAGAGAGGCAAATATCACCAATGAAATGTGAGAGATGGAAAAGAGAATGTTAGGCATAGATCATAAGAAAAAAGAAATTGATACATCTGTCATTGAAAATGTTGAATACAGACACAAAACATCCACGAGGTCTAGGATAACATACAAAGACCTAACCTAAGAAGACTATGAAGAGAAGAAGGTGAATGAATACTCTTCTCTCTAAAGACGAGAAAATATTTTGAACAAGTTTTGGAAGAAAAAATTTCCCAACCTGATGAACATGACGACTATAAGCATACAGAAGCTTACAGATCACCAATTTGACTGGAACAGTATAGAATATCCTCCCATCATATAATAATCAAAACATAAAATCTACAGAACAAAAGCTAGAATTTTAATAACTGCAAGGGGAAAATTCCAGGTAACATACAAAGGCAGACCCATTAGAATTGTACCAGACTTTCAGAATTGAGATACTAAAAACTAGGAGAACCTGGACAAATATTTTGCAGCTCCTAGAAAACTACAAATGCCAACCTAGACTATAATACCAAGCAAAATTGTAAATCACATGAGAAGGAAAAATTTCCAGTCCAGTGGGATTCAGTTATTCGTGGATCTCGAAGGGGACCTTGTCTGGAAAAGAACGGGCGAGAAAGAAGAGTGAGACCAAGCAAATGGTTGTCAAGGTCTACTTTATTGTCACAAAAGCAGCAAGTTATAAGCAATAAGCAGGGAGAAGATGGGAGGGGGAGCTAGGGGGAAGTAAGCTTTGGGACAAGACCTGGGTCAGGTACCTGGAACATTTTGTGGTTTCACACCGAAACATCATAGACGTTTATCTCATTTTTATTGTTCCTATAGTCAGTCAAGCAGAATGGTTAGAAGTTTCCCACAAAGGGGAGGGGTGATCTATTTTTTACAGTTGACTGGTGGCCTGCCAGCCCCCAACAGAAAAACTAAAATATTTCAAGACAAATTCAAATTTGAACAAGATCTATCTGTGGGGAGCCAAACAAGGTCATTCAGCCATGGCTGTCTTATAACCATGAGATTGTTGAACAAAGACCTGCCCAGGAACTGCTGATACAAAAGAATTCCGAGAGTAACTACGGATCGCTCCACCCTTAACCACCGAATGTCCCTACGTGTGCAGATACCAGATGTCTTCACCAGATGCCCTTTGCACTTCCTGCTGCCAAGAACACCTTGACCCCTCCCTCGTTTGCATTTTGCAAGGGTCACTTCCCCCTAGCTCCCCCTCCCAACTTCCTCATTCAGGGCTTGGCCCATAGCTCACTTCCCCCTCGCTCCCCTTACCAACTTCCTCATCCCCACTGCTTAAAACCTGCTGCCTGTGTGACAATAAACGAGACCTTGACAATGGAACCTTGCTTGGTCTCCTTCTTCTCTCCCCCCCCCTTGACCCTCAGGTAGCACCTCTTCAGGACCCTGAATAACTAGACATGTGGGACAGGTCAAGTGGCGCCTGAATAGGGACCCGAAGCGCAGCCAAATACCGGACGACTGAGGAACCCCGGGAAAAGGAATCAAGGACCTTTCACGCTGTGTTGCTCGTGCATTACTGGAAAGGGAGGTGAGTTTGACCAAATAATTGTCATCCGATTGTCATGGGGAAACAATTGTCTAAGGAAGCTTGTTTTATAGGAGAAATCAAGCATTTGCTCAGGGAGAGAGTAATAAGAGTCAAGCAAAAAGTTTAATTAAGTTCTTTTGTTTTGTTGATGAAAAATGTCCTTGGCTGGTTTTAAGCGGTCCTGATATACACCCACTTACGTGGAATAAGGTGGGTAAAGATATTAATAACCTTTTAAAAGCTGGTGACCCAGTGTCCGCTACATATTTTAGTTATTGAGCATTATAAGAGACATAATACAAGATGCTGAGAAAGGGGGCAAGAATGCCCGTCTCTTATCTATAGCAGAGGACTTTTTGCAGGCTTCACGGCTGCCGTCACGTAAAAACGAAAGTAAAGGCGGCGAGCCTCATACTCCTTGCCCCTCCATTATTATCGATATGCCAGGAGAGGGGGGAAGTCCCCTGCCCAAGACGCTACACTCCCTGGAAGATCCTAGTGCGTCCAAAGACCCAAAGACCATGTATCCCTCTCTTAAAGAGATTTCCAACAATCGAAATAGAGGCAAGAACAAACGATACCAATCTCGCCATTTTTCTGATTCGGACCTCGATCCAGCCTCTGAGGCCGAATTAGAGGAGGAGGCCACTAGATATGAGGAAGAGAGGTACGGTCCTGACCTCGACATTCCCAGATTTTTTTTTCACTCAAAATTCCAGACCCAATCGTCCCCCGCCCTACTTGCCCCCATTACTGTCAGCTCCCCCTGTGCCCCTGCTGATCGCAGTGGTAGAGGGACTAACCCAAACTAAGGCTGCACTTCAGGCACAAATTACCGGCCTTAGACAAGTTTTACAATTACAGCAGGAGTTAGGAGATCTTACTTTAGATATTCAAAATTTACAAGAGACCATGAGAAAGGGACAGGATGCCCCCATAAGACCATCTAACGCCATAAAAAGATCCCAGCCAAAGCTAATTTTCCCAGTTATGACTAGGGGACGTGCCAGACAAACCAGGGAGGAGTCCGAGTTAGATAGCCCGAGGTCACGAACTAGACCGGCCCGAGATGGGCCCGAGCCAGATAGTACCTATCCTAACCAAGGGGAGGAGATTGAAGAAGAGACAGACTATGATGAGGTAGCTATAGATTCTGAAGAGGAGGACTCCGATCAAGGTGAATAGGAGACCTCACGTCCCGTATACAAGAAACTCAAACTTAAACATATCAAAGAATTACACTCAGCTGTTAAAAATTATGGTTTAACTGCACCCTTTACCTTGTCCGTTTTAGAAGGACTCGCGGGGTCTGGATATCTGACTCCTGGTGAGTGGACTAAGGTGGTGCAGTCTGTCCTCACCAGAGGACAATACTTAACTTGGAAATCTGAATTCATAGATAGGGCCGAAAGTCTGGCCAATAGGAACAGAAAAAACCCTCTAGGCAAGACCGCCTCTTGGACGATGGACAAGTTGTGTGGGAGGGGCCCATTTGCCTCCGAGGAAAAACAATTAGGATTGTCCCCTGGCATACTCGCTCAAACAGCGCAGGCCTCCGTCTTATCTCCCTGGAGAGCGGTTCCTGCTACAAGAGCCCTCACCACCTCCTTAACTAAAATAGTCCAGGGGGCCCAGGAACCCTACGCTCAATTTGTGGTGAGGTTACAGGAAGCAGCAGAAAGAATCCTAGGTCAAAGTGAAAGTGAGGGGCTCCTCGTTAAGCAGCTTGCTCTTGAGAACGCTAACTTGGCAAGCATAGCTGCGTTACGAGGCAAGACCAAAGATCTTGATATTACAGGAATGATTAAACTTTGCAATGATGTTGACTCCTTCTCACATCAAGTGTCCAAGTCTATCAGTTTAGCTATCTGGGCTGTGTTCCAAAAAACTGGAGATTCTGGCCGCCCTAGAGGCAAAACATGCTTTAGATGTGGGCAGCCTGGTCACTTTGCTAGAGAATGTAGCACTCTCAACCCCAGCCAGCCATTTAATTCCATCACTGGCCAAGGGGCCCCTAAGCCTACCACACCGGGAGTTTGTCCTCACTGTAGGAAAGGCTGTCATTGGGCCAAGGAATGTCAGTCTAGAACTGATGCTAATGGGCAAGCCCTCCCTGCGGTCCAGGGAAACGCCCAAGGGTCCCCGGTGCGGGGACTACACACAGATGACCACACATCCCCAACTACAGCACCAAGCTTCTGCAGCACCAGCTTATCTAGGGCAACAGCAGAGAGCACAGGATGGACCTGTGTGCCTCCTCCCACACAATTTTGAACCCCCAAGATGGTGTTTAGGTTCTCTCCACAGGAATTTTTAGACGCCCGCCAAAAGGCACATTTTTTTCTCATTATAGGGCATGCTTCAGCTACCATGCAGGGTCTCAGTGTCCACCCGTCGCTTGTGGATGCAGACTGTACTGGAGAGATAAAAGTTTTAAGGCAGAAAAGGGCCTGATCACCATTCTCCCTGGTCAGAGAGTAGCCCAGGCGCTCCCTCTCCTACTTGATTCCTCTGGTGCTCACATGGAAGGGCTCAGAGGAGATAGCCAACCTGGTTCCTCAGATGTCTACTGGGTCCAGCAACTCTCTAAGGAGTGCCCCTCCTTGTGCCTTACATTGGACGGGCGAAAGTTTGATGGCATTATAGATATGGGAGCTGACACCACAGTTCTTAGTTTGAGCTCCTGGCCTTCTGCCCGGCCTCTTCAGCCCTTGATGAGTCATTTACAAGGCATTGGCCAGTCTAAAGATACCTTAGAAAGTTCAAAGTTGTTGACATGGAAAGATTCAGAGGGGAATTCGGGCACTGTGCAGCCTTTTATTGTTGAGGGCCTCCCTGTCAATCTTTGGGGGAGAGACATTCTCTCTCAAATGGGGATGATGATGTGTAGCCCCAATGAGGTTGTTGCTCACCAGCTTGCTCAGGGAGCTAGTGCGGATTGGGGTACCCCTGACACCTTTGTCCCTCAAATAAGCGCGCCCGAGCTTTCGAATTCTAACTGGTCTCCCGAGTGCTCCACTGAAGGCAGGCAAAAACACTTCACGCTCCTTCCCTGGGGACTTTATGTCTGCCCGGAAGGTCATCGCAACAGCTCCATTGCCCGAGCATGTGAGTTCGAATCTGACTTTTACTGTAAAACCTGGGGCTGCAAGACTACAGGAGACATTTACTGGAAACCCAACTCCTCTTGGGACCTTATTACCGTAAAAAGAAAGTATCTTCCAACACACAATCCTAGCACCCCATACCTAAAGTGGGAAGGAAATTCCTTGGCATGCTCCATTAAAAATAAAACATCTAAAGGATGGTGCAGCCCCCTCCAGATTGCCTTTACAGAGGCGGGAAAATTTGATTAGGAAAACTCTAGAGGAGCCCAATGGGATCTCCGCCTATATAAGGATGATTATGATATGGGGATAACCTTCAAGATCAAGTTATCAAAAACGATCCCTGCTCCCCAAACAGCCGCTGTTGGCCTAAACCCTGAGCTACAGTTAAGAGCTGGAGGTAGTAGACATCTATCTGGAAACCAGGTCCCTGCAACACCCACTATCCCAGATACCCGAACACCCAATCCTTTGTTTCAGCCTACTCTACCTATGGGTCCTCCCTCGTCTACAGAGCTTGTGCTATCATTAGCTAATGCTTCGATACAAGCCATACATGAAGCTAATTTTTCCATTTTAGAGGAATGTTGGGTCTGTCATTCACCCTCCCCGCCCTTTTATGAAGGGATTGCAAGATTTGGAGAATTATTACCCACTAATGATACCACGCTTCTGTGATGGAGTCCTCCAGAGAAGCAAGGACTCACCCTTGGCCAAATTTCTGGCCTAGGCATGGGCCTTCTGAAACCTGATATGCTGCCCCCCAAGGACAAGATTGAGGTTTGCAATCAAACAATTTTAATTAATGCTTCCTTTCAATATGCTCCTGTTTCTAATGATTCCTGTCTTGCTTGCTCCTTGGGATTGACCACTTTTATAGTTTCAGCTGCCTTTTGAGAGAATAGAGAATATTGTGTGTTTGTCAAGCTCCTCCCTCGATTGACCATTCATGATTCTGATGAGCTCCTTAATTTTTCGAAAGGGGAGCTCATTTGTCCAGACAGAAGAGAAAACCTATAACAGCAGTCACCCTGGCTATATTCCTTGGTTTGGGAGCCACAGGGGCCAGAACAGGAATTGCCTCCTTGGTCACTTCCAGTCAGCAGTATGTGCAGCTCAGCAGGGTGGTCGATAGAGACCTACAACAGCTACAGTTAGGACTAAAGAATCTTAAAGATTCTGTTACATCCCTCTCTGAGGTAGTGTTACAAAACAGAAGAGGTTTAGATTTGCTCTTTTTACAACAAGGTGGGTTATGCACTGCCCTTAAAGAAGAATGCGGCTTTTACACAGACAAGACAGGATTGGTTGAAGATAGCCTAAAAAAGTTCAAGGAAAGTCTAGAAAACCACAAGAAAGAAAGAGAGAAAAAAGAATCATGGTATCAAAACTGGTTCTCTACACCCCCTTGGCTCTCTACTCTGTTACCTAGTCTTTTGGGATCTTTGGTGGGCCTGCTCCTGCTCATTTCTTTGGGCCATGGGCCTTCCAAAAATTAACTCTTTTTGTCAAGTCACAGGTGGATGCTGCTTTCACCAACAAGCCGGTTTCAGTGCATTACCATCGTCTAGAGGTCAGAGATAATGACCCGTGTGCCTACGAGGAGCCCTTGGGCACCCCCTCTGCTGGTCTCGATTTCTCGATCCTGGCCACAGACTACTGAAACCCTTGGTATAAAAAGCTATGGAGACGTCCATGACGGGAGTATCATGATGCCACATGCCAGATGCACACCTGAGAGCTCAGATAACTCAGTCGATAGAGCATGATCCCAGGGCTGTAGAGTGACTCCATGACGGGAGTAGCGTGAGGCCATTGCCCAGGGAGCAAACTCCTATTGGGGGTTCTGGGCATGGAGGCACCTCACGTAGCCTAAGACAGAGGCTCTACCCCTCTCTTCTAGGTGCTGGCTGTGGGTGCACATCATGTAGCCTAAGAAAGACTCTCCATCAATTATACAAAGAAGGGGGACATGTTGGGGGCCGACAGGCCAACTGCCGGCTACATAGACAGGCCACCTCTCCCCTCGAGTGAAACTCCTGACCTTCCTGATGGAACATCAAGAACAAGATAAAAATCTGACCTTCACGGGAAAAATCGTAGAATGTCCCAAGAAAACACAGAAAAAATTAATTCCATTAAAGCACAAATAAAGAAGGGAAGTATACTTAAACACACACAAACACACACACACACACACACACACACACACACAAGAACACTAATAACAACAGCAAAATAACAGTAGCTAACTAACAATCACTGGTCATTAACATCTCTCAACATCAAGGTAATCAATTACCCAATTTAAAAAAAAAAGACACAGAGTAACAGAATAGATGCAAACCCAGGATCCATCCTTTGGTTGCATACAAGAAACATACCTCAGCAATAAAGATAGACATTACATCTCAGTAAAGGGCTCTAAAATAGTTTTCCAATCAAGAAAAAGAAGCAAAGAAGACAGCTGGAGTAGTTGTTCTGATATCTAATAAATTGACTTTCAACCAAAATTAATCAAAAGAGATGGAGAGGGAAAGTTTATACACACTAAAAAAATATATTCACAAATGACATCTCAATTTTAAACAACTATGCACCAAACACAGGGGCACCTACCTAAACAGAGAAATTATTAAAATAACCAATGTTATAAATCAAATAGACTTAGCAGATATGTACTAAACAATTCACACAAACAAAAAGAATATACCTTCTTCTCAGCACCTCATGGAACCTTCTCCAAAGTTGACCATATTCTCAATTATAAAGCAAGCCTCAACAGATACAAGAAATCAAAATAATACCATATATCTTATCAGACCACCATGGATTAAAGTTGAACTTCAACAACAGAAAGCCTACACACTTATCAACAAACATCTCTATATTCAATTATCTCTGCAAAAGGGAAGAAAAGCACAAATTAAAGACTGTCTAGAATTCAGTGAAAAGAAGGAAAAACATACCCAAACTTATAAAGAATGAAAGGAGTGCTAAGAGGAAAGTACATAGCACAAAGGTTTCCAAACATAATTTAGAAAGTTCTCATAGCAGCAATTTAAAAGTACATCTGAAAGCTCTAGAAAAAAGAATGAAGCAAATAATCGCAAGATGAGTGAGCAGCAGGAAATACTCAAAATCAGGACTGAAATTAACTAATGAGAAAAAAGAAAACAATACAAAGAAGCAACAAAATCAAGAGTAGTTTCTTTGAGAAAGCCAACAATGCAGAAAACACTTGACCACACTAACCAAAAGTCAGAAGGACAGTATCCAAATTAAAAAAAAAAAATAAGAAAAGAAAAGGAAGACATAACAGAAGACAATGAGGAAATTCAAAGAATCTTTAGGTCTTACATCAAAAGCCAGTACTCCAAAAAATTGGAAAATCTAGACATATACAAATTACTAAAGTTAAATCAAGATTGGGTAAACTATTTAAACAGCCCTATAATACCTAAGGAAAGCCATCAACCAAGGGTTACACATGGCTCCAGATTCATATACAGCAGAGGATTGCCTTATCAGCATCAATGGGAGGAGAGGTCTTTGGTCCTAAGAAGGCTCAATAGATGCCCCAGTGTTGGGGAATCAAGGCCAAAAAGGTGTGAGGGGTGGGTAAAGGAACACCCTCATAGAAGTAGGGGGAGGAAGAATGGGACAGGGGCTATCTGGGAGGGGGGAAATTGAGAAAAGGAATAACACTTGAAATTTAAATAAAGAATATATCCAATAAAAAAGAGAGATATACAAAGTGAAGTCTCAAAAACTAAATTTAATTAAAAATTTAAAAAAATATATGTACCTAGGGAAGTAGAAGATGTCATCAAAACAATCCAGGACACAATGAGAAGACCAAACCTAAGGATTATAGGCATAGATGAGAGTTAAGATTTACAATTTAAAGGGCCAGTAAATATCTTCAACAAAATTATGGAAGAAAACTTCCCTAACCTAGAGAGAGAGATGACCTCATCTCATACAGATCTCATACAGACTCTAAGAGAACATAAATGCCAGCCTAGACTACTATACCCAACAAAACTCTCAATCACCATAGATGGAGAAACCAAGATATTCCATGATAAAACCAAATTTATGCAATATCTTTCCACAAACCCAACCCTGCAAAGGATGATAGGTGGAATCCCCAATACAAGCAGGGAAAGTACACCCTGGTAAAAGCAAGATAGTAACCTTCTTTCATCAAACCCAAAAGAAGATAATCACTCAAACATAAAAATAACATCAAAAATAACAGGAAGCAGTAATCACAATTCTTTAATATCTCTTAACATCAATAGACTCAATTCTCCAACAAACATAGAATAACAGACTGGATGTGTAAACAGGACCCAGGATTTTGCTGTGTACAGGAAACAGACCTCAGTGTCAAAGACAAACATTACCTTAGTGTAAAAGGCTCGAAAACAATTTTACAAGCAAATGGTCACAGGAAACAAGCTGACGTAGCCATTCTAATATTGGATAAAACTGACTTTCAACCTAAAGTCATCAAAAAAGACATGGAAGGACCACTGCGCTTAGCTGCACATACTGTTGACTGGAAGTGACCAAGGAGGCAATCCCTGTCCCTGCTCCCGCGGCCCCCAAGCTGAGAAGCACCACTAGGGTGACGGCCATAATAGGCTCTCTTTTTTTGTCTGGGTAAATGAGTTCCTCTTTCCCAGAAGTTTAGGAGCTCATCAGAATTATGGACAGTCAATCGAGGGAGTTGCTTACAAGCACACAATATTCTCTATTCTCTAAAAAGGCAGCTGTTACTATAAAAGTGGTCAACCCTGAGGAGCAAACAAGGTAGGAATCATTAGAAACAGCAATATATTGAAAAGAAGTATTAACTACAAAAGTCTGGTTACAAACTCCAAGCAGGGCCTTAGGGGGCAGCATATTATACCCCAAAAGGCACATGCCCAGGCCAGATATCTGGCCGAGGGTGAGTCCTTGTTTTTCTTGAGGACTCCATCTCAGAAGTGAAGTATCATTAGTAGGTAATAATTCTCCAAAATTGGCAATTCCTTCATAAAAAGGCGGGAAAGATGAGTAACAAACCCAACATTCCTCTAATATGGAAATGTTGGCCTCATGTATAGCCTGTACTGAAGCATTAACCCATGATAACACAAGTTCAGCAAAAGGGGGAGGACCCACGGGTAGAGTGGGCTGGAACACAGGATCGGGTGTTCGAGTATTTGGGGCAGTGGGTGTAATGGGGACTTGTTTACTGGGGAGATGTCTATTGCCCCCAGCTCCAGAATGTAACTCAGGATTGGGGCCCATGGCAATCCCCACTTGATTTGGAATAGTCTTGGATAATTTTATTTTGAAGGTTAGCCCCATATCATACTTATCCTTATATAGGCGGAGACCCCACTGGGTTTCTCTAGAGTTCTCCCAATCAAATTTTTTGCCCGCCTCTGTAAAGGCAATCTGGAGGGGGCTGCACCATCCTTTAGATGTTTTCTTTTTAATAGAGAATGCCAAGCTATTTCCTTCCCACTTAAAATATGGTGTGCTAGGATTGGGTGTTGGATGATACTCTCTTTTTCTGGTAATAAAGTCCCAAGAGCAGCTGGGTTTCCAGTAAGGGTCTCCTGTAGTCTTACAGCCCCAGGCTTTACAGTAAAATTCAGATTTGTACCCATATTTTCGGGCAATGGAGCAGTCGAGATGACCTCCGAGGCAGACATAAAGTCCCCAGGGAAGGAGCGTTAAGTGTTTTCGCCTGCCTTCAGTAGAGCACTCAGGGGACTATTTAGAATCTGAAAGCTCGGGTGCGCTTTCTTGAGGGGCAAAGGTGTCAGGGGTGCCCCAATCCACACTAGCTCCCAGAGCGAGCTGGCAAAGGTCTACCTCTAGAACTGGCCAAGGAAGAGAGGCACTTGGGGTGGACTTGGACCTGACAATATCTCCCGCACCATTGAGAATTAGCCAAGTATAATTAAAAAGCCAGTGTGGAGAGGGAAATGCACCTGAGATATGGATGATCAGCAAGGCAACACTCCAGGGAGACATTTTCTTCTTATTTCTCTTTGTGTTTTCTTAGATCTGAAATTAAGCACAATTAAACAACTTTTCAGGGGGGGTCCCTGGGTGAGTTATATAGCTTTATCAGACGAGCTGGTAACCATCTTGCATTGGCTGCTCGAGAATCATAAATGCAAGCATGTCCTTTTCCCCAAATAAGGACTGGATCAGGTCCTTGCCATTGGTTATTTAGTGGATCTTTCCACATGGCTTGGGCATAATTTTGGGCTGTGGAGGGGTGCCACAGGTGGTCAGCAGTGGACCTTTCTTGGGTATCAACTGACAGGAAATTTAAAACAAACAGGGCATGATTAAGCAGGGTTCTATAATTTCCTGCTAAAGGTTATAGAATTCCTCCAAATGAATGTAATTTGTGAAGCATATTTTTAAGCGTCTGGTAGGCCCTTACAACAATCCCCTGCCCCTGGGGATACAAGGAATGCCAGTAACATGTTTAATGTTCAACTGTGCACAGAAGGTTTTAAAACCGGCACTGGAATATCCAGGACCATTATCAGTCCTTATAATATTAGGGGAGGGTATAACAGTGAGGCAAGTCAACACATGACTTATAACATGTTTGGTGGCCTCCCCAGTCTGGAGAGAGGCATAAAGGAATCCACTAAATGTATCAATGGAAACATGAATATATTTATTTTCACCAAAGGGTTTATAATGAGTGATATCCATC
This sequence comes from Tokudaia tokunoshimensis, assembly GCA_036184795.1. Taxonomy (NCBI): domain Eukaryota; kingdom Metazoa; phylum Chordata; class Mammalia; order Rodentia; family Muridae; genus Tokudaia; species Tokudaia tokunoshimensis. The sequence continues at coordinate 129,741,123 of BTHU01000012.1, read as the reverse complement.
TGCCACAATTCTCCGGGGATAAGTCCCCTAGGGCTCAAGCCTAGATGGGTTTCAGGCAAGAGGGTAAGGCAACCCTTGCAGGAGCGAACCATCTCTTGAGCCTGTTCCTTAGTAATACCCTCTTTAAGTCTCAGAGTGTTGGAATTGAGATGATGAAGATCATGGGCCTTCTGTGCCTCACATAAGGGGTCACCAACAATGGTAAAAATCTGGGTTTTATAAAGAAAGGCAGCCAGGTTTGTAGCTTGGTCAACGGCATCATTGCCCTGTGCCAAGGGTCCTGGGAGACCTGAATGGGCACGTATATGACCAACAAAGAACGGGCAAGAGTGTTCCTGAGTCAACTTCTGCAACTTGACAAAAAGGGATGAGGCATTGGTTGATGGACAAATATAAGGAACACATTCTAATAATGGGACAGAATTGGCAACATAAGAGCTATCCATAAACAAATTAAAGGGATGGTTAGGTAGCTTCTTGAAAATCTCAATAATGGTCAATAATTCTACAAGTTGTACAGAGGAATAAGTTGTGGGAAAATGGGATACTGCTCCATCAATGGAATAAGAGGCTATGCCACTGGAAGAGCCATCAGTAAAGACCAGGGACACACCTGCAAGAGGTGTTTTTTGAGTGGCTTTAGGGAAAATAAAGGGTGTTGCTGAAAGAAACTGGACAAGCTTATTGGAGGGATAATTATTATCAATGTTGCCCTGAAAAAAACACAGCTAACAACCCAAATATCATCATTCTGGGCTAGCCACTGCATTTGTGAAGGGCTATAGGGGTGTATTAGAGAATCAGTATCCCTTCCAAACAGCTTTAAAGAGGTCTCTTGCCCCAAGCATATTAAGGAAGCGACAAAGTTAGGGTACGTGGAAAGGATTTTGGAAGGTGAGGCAGACAAATGGACCCTATATAAGGGCCCAGTTTGCCAAAAGAAGGCCAGTAGGAGAAAACTTAGTAGGGAGAATAAGAAGGGACAAAGGCTGAACAGGGGAGAAATAAGTAATAAACTGTGCAGCAATGGCCTCTTCAACCTGTATTAGCGCCAATTCTGCCTCTGGAGTCAGGGAACGAGGCCAGAGGGGATCAGCATCACCTCTAAGAATATCAAAAAGAGGCTTCAAATCTCCAGTAGCCAATTTTAGATAGGGGCAAAACCAATTGATATCCCCCAATAGTCGTTGAAAATCATTAAGTGTTTGCAAATGATCTTTCTTAAGTTGAATCTTCTGAGAATCGATATTATGAGGGAAAAGTTCAAAGCCTAAAAATAAGAAAGGGGGAGGTGTCTGCACCTGTTCGGGGGAGACTTGAAGACCAATATCCTGGAGAGCAAAAACTAGCAGTTGGTCCATTTGTTGTAAAGGTTCCTCCTCTGACCCAGCCAAAAGAATATCATCCATGTAATGAACAATATAATAATCAGGATAAAAAAGCCTGAAAGCATCAATAGCTTGAGCCACAAATTTTTGACATAAGGTAGGGCTACTGGCCATTCACTGGGGGAGCACCTTCCATTGGAAACGAGGCGAAGGCCCTATACAGTTGGTTATGGGGAGTGTAAAGGCAAAGCGTTTGAGATCATCAGGATGTAAATGGATACAAAAAAAACAATATTTAAGATCTATAACAATTTTATGAAACCCTCTGGGTATGGCAACAGGGGAGGGTAAGCCTAGCTGCAAGGCCCCCATAGGCATCATGGTCTTATTGATAGCACACAAATCTTGCAATAAGCGCCATTTCCCAGATTTTTTCTGAATAACAAAAATATGAGTATTCCATGGGGAGGTAGAAACTTCAATATGTCTAGCAGCTAACTGCTTCTGCTCCAGCTGAAAGGCTGCTGTCAATTTCTTGGAGGGAAGGGACCACTGGTCAATCCAGACAGGAATTTCAGACTTCCAAGATCCTATCAGCCTGGAGCACAGTGAGGTCAGTGGTCCTTAGGAAAAATTTGTATATCCCAACCCAGCATGATCAATCTTGGGGGTGGTCTCTATGGGAATGGGTGAACCTTGATTAAGTTTTCCTAAACCTTGTCCAGGGAGGAAGCCTTGAGAAAGCACTTGGCGAGCAGCTACTTCATTTGGGCTACACATCATCATGCCCATTTGGGAGAGAATGTCTCTCCCAAAGATTGACAGGGAAGCCCTCAACAATAAAGGGCTGAGCAATGCCAGAATTTCCCTCTGAATCTTTCCAAGTGAGCATCATTGTACTTTGCAGGTTATTTTAGGACTGGCCAATTCCCTGTAGATGTGTTACTGAGGGCTGAAGAGGCCAGGCAGATGGCCAGGAGCCTAGGCTGAGAACTGTGGCATCAGCTCCCATATCAATAATGCCGTTAAATTTTCGTCCATTTAAAGTAAGGCACAAGGAGGGGTGTTCTTTGGAAAGTTGTTGAACCCAATAAACATTAGAGGAACCAGGTTGGCTATCTCCTCTGAGCCCTCTCATGTGAGCACCAGAGGAATCGAGCAGGAAAGAGAGCGCCTGGGCTACTCTCTGACCAGGGAGAAAGGTGACCGGACCTTTTTCTGCTTTGGCTAGGATTTTTATTTCTCCAGTATAGTCTGTGTCCACTAACGATGGGTGGATACTCAGGCCTTGTAGGGTAGTAGAGGCACGCCCTATAACAAGAAAAATATGGGCCAGAAGGTGGGGGTCCAAAGGGTCCTGTGAAAATAATCTGAACACCATCTTGGGGATTTAAAATTGTGTGGGAGGAGGCACACAGGTCCAGTCCTGCGCTCCCTGGGGTGGCTCTGCAGAGTGAGGTTGTGGTGATTGGAGTGACTGTCTGTCCTGACGGCTGTCCCCCGAGGCCGGCAGGAATGGGATGGGCTTGGGGTCCCGGGGTTGGCCCCTCACACCGTTTCCCTGTTGGGTAAGCAATGGGTTTCCCATGATATCTGTCTTAGAACGACACTGGTTAGACCAGTGTCTGCCCCTCCTGCACCTAGGGCAGAAGGAGGAGGGAGTAGAAGGTGCGGAGCCTAGGGATTGCGCAGTGGCCATAGGGCCACCAGCTTGGGGGCACTGCTTTGCAAAATGTCCTGGCTGGCCGCATTTGAAACAAGCTCTCTGTTTTCCTGAGGTCTGCAGGGTGGCACCGATGGCCAGGCTGACCCCCTGTGTGACCCCCTGAGCAATTTTAGAGGACATGGGGTCTACATCACTACAAAGCCTAACCATTTCTCCTAGGGTCTTGTTCTTAACATATCCTCTGAGGGTGGCTCTGCAAGAAGAATTAGCATTCTCGTACACCAATTGTTTTATAAATTTATTTTCATTTTCTTCAGGACCAAGGACCCTTGCAGCAGTCTCTAAAAGCCTGCCTAAAAATTTGTTATATGGCTTGTGGGCCCCCCGGACATCCTTAGTTAAAGGCATAGTGAGGGAGCCCTTGGTGGGGACAGCTCGCCAAGCTCCAAGAACAGCCTCAACAACCTGGGCAAGAAGCCCAGTAGGAAATTTAGACTGATGATCAGTGGAGATATAGGCCCCTTGACCACATAGTTTATCAAGTGTCCACCGGGCAGCCGGACTTTTGGGTTCCCTCTGATTGCGAAAGGCAAGGGACTGGCATCTATCCAGAAAATCTGCTTTCCAAGATAAGAACTGGCCCCGGGAAAGCACCGCATGAGTGATGTGGAGCCACTCGCTGGGTGTTAGGTAGCCGCCTCCTGCGAGCTGCTCTAACATGGCCAGAGTAAAAGGGGCAGAAGGTCCATAATTTTTGACTGCCGAACTGAGTTCCTTTAATGGTTTGAATTTTAATTTTTTAAACTCAGTAATCTCTTGTCTAGTCTCATTTTCTCTATCGCTATCCTCCTCCTTACTGTCTCTGTCTCTGTCTTCCTTGCCGCCCTCCAATCCTAGGGTGCCTCCAGAGGAGGAAACAGCCTTTGCCCCCTGGCGAGTGAAGACCAGGAAAACCAGCAGCTTAAGTTAAGACTTAATGGTAGATCTCCCTGGCCTCCAGTCTTTGTTGCTCTTCGAACTTCTACCAGTAGAGGGAGGCAAAGGATTAGGACGCAGCGAGCTTGCCAAGGTCTGTCTCAAGGATGCAAGCTCTAAATTAAGATCTGCAAATTCTTGAGAAAGATCTCGAAGGGAGGGGCAGAGCAGTCAGACGGATTTCTCGGGAGAATTATTATGTGACGGCTCTTTGCCTTCGTTGGGGGGCATCTCTATGCACAGAGAGGGGTAGGGTGACAGCGCAGCCCCACCTGTACAAGAGTCTTTCTTTAGAGAAGTCATGGAAGCAGAAGGTGAAAGGAGGCAGATAAACTCCTCCCCGAGGGGAAGAAGCCTGGCAGAACCAGGAGACCCATCTAAGACATCATTAATAAGTTTCCAATAACTAAAAGCTTGAACGGGCATGGCATCAGGGCCTTCCTTCTGTAAATATGCATATAAATCCTTACCCACCTTTTTCCATGTCCCTGGATGATTATCTGGCCCCTCAAAAATAACCCAGGGACAGATCTTAGATATAAAGTCAAAGAACAAAACCAAAGCCTTTTTCTTAACTCTAACTCCTCTTTCCCTGAGGGAGGACTTAATGTCCTTAATAAATTGAGCCTCTTTTGAAGCTGCCTGGCCCATTTCTTATGGGATGGAGAATCTCCACTTACCAGGGACGATTGCTTTCTCGTGAGCGGTGAGCATGGTTCCCTTTCACTTTGACCGACTGCACAGCGGCTTTCTTGACTCCATGCTGGTCTCCGTTCGGCTGGTGGTCCATACTACGAGCCCAACTTTTAGGGCGCCACTTGCCCCGTCCGGTGGGACTCAGTTATAGGAGGGTCTCGAAGGGGCCATGCCTGGAAAAGAATGGGAGAGAAACAAGAGCGAGACCAAGCAAATGGTTGTCAAGGTCTACTTTATTGTCGCACAAGCAGCAAGTTATAAGCAATAAGCAGGAAAAAGTTGGGAGGGAGAGCTAGGGGGAAGTAAGCTTTGGGCCAAGTCCAGGGCCAGGTGCCTGGAACTTTTTGTGGTTTCACACCGAAAGATCATACACGTTTATCCCGTTCTTATTGTTCCTATAGTCAGTCAAGCAGAATTGTTAGAAGTTTCCCACAAAGGGGAGGGCTGATCTTTTTTTACAGTTCACAGTTGGCCTGCCAACCCCCAACAGTCCATACGGTTTTAGTGCACCATTCTATCAGACATTCAAAGAAGACTTAACACCAATACTCTTCAAAGTATTCCACAAAATAGAAACAGAAGGAACACTACCCAACTCGTTTTATGAAGCCACAATAATTCTAATACCAAAATCACCCAAAGATCCAACAAAGAAAGAGAATCTCAGGATAATGACTCTTACGAATATCGATGCAAAAAATACTCAATGAAATTCTTGCCAACCAAATCCAAGAACACATCAAAACGATCATTCGCCACGATCAAGTAGGCTTCGTCCCAGGGACGCAGGGATGGTGCAATATAAGGAATTCCATCAATGTAATCCACTACATAAACAATCTCAAAGAAAAAAACACATGCTCATTTCATTACATGCGGAGAAAACAATTGACAAAATTCAGCATCTTTTCATGCTAAAGGTCTTGGAAAGATCAGCAATTCGAGGCCCATATCTAAACATAGTAAAAGCAATTTACAGCAAACCGGTAGCCAACATCAATCTAAATGGAGAGAAACTTGAAGCAATCACACTAAAATCAGGGACTAGACAAGGTTGCCCTCTCTTTCCATATCTTTTCAATATAGTACTTGAAGTTCTAGCTAGAGCAATTAGACAAGAAAAGGACGTCAAAGGCATACAAATTGGAATGGAAGAAGTCAAACTATCTCTATTTGCAGACGAAATGACAGTATATGTAAGCGACTCAAAGAACTCCACCAGAGAACTCCTACAGCTGATAAACAACTTCAGCAAAGTGGCCGGATATAAAATCAAATCAAGCAAGTCAGTAGCCTTCCTATACTCAAAGGACAAGCAGGGTGAGAAAGAAATAAGAGAAATGATAGCCTTCACAATAGCCACAAACAATATAAAGTATCTTGGTGTGACTCTAACCAAACAAGTGAAAGATCTGTATGACAAAAACTTCAAGGCTCTGAAGAAAAATATGAAGAAGACCTCAGAAGATGGAAAGATCTCCCATGCTTGTGGATTAGCAGGATCAACATAGTAAAAATGGCCATCTTGCCAAAAGCAATATACAGATTCAATGCAATCCCCATCAAAATCCCAACACAATTCTTCATAGAGTTAGAAAGAGCAATTCAAAAATTCATCTGGAATAACAGATAACCCAGAATAGCTAAAATTATTCTCAACAGTAAAAGAACTTCTGGGGGAATCAGTATCCCAGACCTCAAGCTGTACTACAGAGCAATAGCGTTAAAAACTGCATGGTATTTGTACAGTGACAGGCTTGTAGATCAAAGGAACAGAATTGAAGAATGAGAAATGAATCCACACTCCTATTGTCACTTGATCTATGACAAAGGAGCTAAAACCATCCAGTGGAAAAAAGACAGCCTTTTCAACAAATGGTGCTGGTTCAACTGGAGGTCAACATGCAGAAGAATCCAAATTGACCCACACTTATCTCCTTGCACTAAGCTCAACTCCAAGTGGATCGAGGACCTCCACATAAAACCAGACACACTGAAACTAATAGAAAGGAAACTAGAGAAGAACCTTGAACATATGGGCACAGGGGAGAATTTCCAAATAGAACTCCAATAGCTTATGCTCTGAAATCAAGAATTGAAAACTGGGACCTCATAAATTGCAAAGTTTCTGTAAGGCAAAGAACACTGTCAAAAGGACAAAACAACAAGCAACTAACTTGGAAATGATCTTTACCAACCTTACATCCGACAGAGGGCTAATATCCAATATATACAAAGAACTCAAGAAGGTAGATTTCAGAGAGCCAAATAACCCTATTTAAAAGTGGAGTACAGAGCTAAACAAAGAGTTCTCACCTAAAGAATTTCTAATGACTTAGAAGCACCTAAAGAAATGTTCAACATCCTTAGTCATTTGGGAAATGCAAATCAAAACAACTGTGAGATTCCATCTCACACCAGTCAGAATGGCTAAGATCAAAAACACTGAGACAGCAGTTGTTGGCAAGGGTGTGGAGAAAGAGGAACACTCCTCCACTGCTGGTGGGATTACAAACTGGTACAACCACTCTGGAAACAGTCTGGTAGTTCCTCAGAAAACTGGGCATGACACTCCTGAAGGATCCTGCTATAACACTCCTGGCATATACCCAGAGGCTTCCCCTGCGTGCAATAAGGATACATGCTCCACTATGTTCATAGCAGGCTTATTTATACTAGCCAGAAGCTGGAGAGAACCCAGATGTCCCTCAAGGGAGGAATGGATTCAGAAGATGTGGTATATTTACACAATGGAATAATACTCTGCAATTAAAAACAATGAATTCAAGAATTCCTAGGCAAATGGTCAGAACTTGAAAATATGATCCTTAGTGAGGTAACCCAATCACAAAAGAACACAAATGGTATGCAGTCACTGATAAGGGGATATTAACCCAGAATCTCGGAATACTCTAGACACAATTCATATATCAGTAGATTTCCAAGAAGATGGAAGGAGAGAAATCTGGTCCTGGAAAGACAGGATGTAGGGGTATGCCAGGATAGAGAAGTGAGAGGGGGTTGAATGGGGAACAGAGGGAGGGAAGGGGGATAATGGGACTTTAGTGGAGGGAGGAAACGGGAAAGTGGAAATCATTTGGAATGTAAATAAAAAATTTAGGAATGAAAAAAAGAAAAAAGAAAATCTTACAACCATATAAAAATCAAACCAATAAATATACAAAAAAAATTAAAACCCGAGAAATAATATTAAGACCTGCAAGGGAAAAAGGCAAAGCAACATTTAAAAGCATTCCTATCAGAACTATACCTGACTTCTCAACCGAGACAGTAAAAGCTAGAAGGGTCTGGGTATATGTCTTGCACACTAAGAGACCACAGATACCAGACCAGACTTCTATACCCAGGAAAATTTTCAATTACCACAGATGGAGAAAAACAAGATTCTCATGTCAAATCAAATTTAAACAATATTTTCTACTGACTCATCTCTACAGAGGATACTAGAAGGAAAACTCCAACCAAATAAGGCTAAGTACACTCAAGAAAATGAAAGAAATAAATAGTTTCACACAACTAAAACCAATAGAAGAAAAACACTCATACACACCTTACAACCAACAACATGAAAATAATAGAAATTAACGATCATTAGTCATTCATATCTTTCAATATCAATGGTCAAAATTCCCCAATTAAAAAAAAAAACACAGGCTAGCAGACTACATGTGTAAATAGAATCCACCATTTTGGTATATACAAAATACATATCACAGCAACAAAGATAGACATCACCTCAGAAGAAAGAACTAGATAAATCTTTTCCAAGCAAACAGACCCAAGAAAGAACACCTAATAAAAGAGTTTTTCAACAAAAATTTATCCATAGAAATGGGGAAGGACATTTCATATTCATTAAAGGAAAAATCCACCAAGAGGAAATCTCAATTATCAACATCTACAAAAAAAAAAAAAGTAGTAATCAAATTTGGAAAAAGAAATGTTACTAAAATCACATATCAAATGCTACATATTAATAGTGGGAGACATCAACAAGGTACATACATAAAGTATAATAAAAGCAATATAGAGCAAGACAATAACCACCATCAAATTAAATGGAGAAAATCTTAAAGCAATTTAATTAAAATTGGGGACAAGACAAAGATGCCCACCTCTCGCCATCTATTCACTGTACTACTTGAAGAAAAATAAGCTAGAACAATAAGACAACAAATGAGAGATCAAAGAATTACAAATTAGCAAAGAAGAAATCAAAGTAAAACTATTCATATATGATATGAATAGTACACAGAAGTAGCCCCAAACATTCTAACACAGGACTTTACTTTGGATCAAGAGCAGAAACAACATGTTATTGAGGTTATAACATTCTGTACTATGGAATCCTGCATACATCCACAATGATGTAAGTAAAATATTAAACAAATAGTACAGAACAGTATGCTCCTCTGAAGTTAAACAAAAGTTCCAATATTATGGAGATACCCTTGAAATTATCTCCCCTTGAATTTGCTCTGTGATTATATTTTATGAATAATTAAAATATTCCAAAACAGTAGTCTCTTATCAATATTGACTACTCTTATCACTTTTCTTAAATATGACTCTGCAGGAGAAAACATAGGTCAAAGAAAAGGTAAGAGAGAGGTAATGTTCTCTTGAACAGGCATCTTTC